>CM062807.1:261707472-262307472 GCA_031772625.1 Pinus tabuliformis
CAAGGCAACCCCAGTATCAGTATGTGCCTCAAGGGTATCAACCCAAGGTCAATACTCCGAACTAAGGTTTCCAACCACCCTCCTTCAAAACTATGTTCAAGGAACGAGAAAATGTACCTTTCAATTATCAATCCTACCCTCAATCCGGTTATGGTCCTCAGTATTCTCAACCAGTTATGGGTCAGTACCCGGAATGAATAAGTGTGGGACCATCGCAAGCTCAACAGGTATTGCAGCCAAGTGTATAGTTGTCATCTCAAACTGGACAACCCTTATTTCTGGTTCAACCAGCACAACCAGTCCAGTCTAACATTCAAACTTTTGTACCTTCGGTAGTTTCTCAGCTAGGCCTAGTACACCTCGTACTCTGCGTCAAACGACTGCTACAACTACCGCAACATCTGTTCAATCTACCCCACCTACTTCTGGAGTATCGACAGCTCCGGTTTCTACTGTTCCTGTATCTACTCTCTCAGACATCTTTACCACCGTCTGGATCTACGATTCAAACTTCGGTTCAGATGCCTATAGGACAACCTGGTTTAAGTACGATTGTCACAAGTCAACCACAATTCACTTATCAACCGTACCAGGGACAGTACCAATTCGGTCCTACTATGCAGCAGCCAGTCTATCAGTATCAACCGTACCCTAGGTACACTTATCAACAACCTCAACAACCCCAGTACGGTCCGGTTAATCCTGGTTTTCTAGGAGGATACAATATCCCAAACGTGATTCCTATTCCTAGTTATCCTGGATATCCTCCTCTTGGGGCTGGTCTCATGACCCATAGTTTTAGGGATCCTAATCGCAGTTACCGTTTATCGCAACTTTGGACTTACCTGACTTGTCGTGCCTAATGAACGATCCCATTAATTATCTTCCGTTTTGGCCGCCAATGCCGATTAAGTTGCCCAGTGACATTCCCAAGTTCGAAGGTAAATCAGGAGAGGACCCGTCCAAACCATGTGATGACTTAACACCTCTGGTGTGCGTCTAACTCCATTACAGATGATTCAATCTGTCTTAGACTTTTCCAGCGCACTCTAATTGGTCTTGCGGCACCAAGTGGTACATTGAGTTACCGCGAGGCACTTTTTATAATTTTAGTCAGTTAGCTACCTCGTTTTTAACTCATTTTCAGTTGCCAGTCCGATATGACAATGGCACGAAATTGTTAACTTCGCTAAAACAATCGACATCCACTTACATTTCAGATCATATTCATGATTGGAGACGTTGACGGCGTTTTAGTGAAGGTATTTATTCCGGATCAGATCTTGGCCGAGTGGTTTGTAAAATCTTTGTTGCCAAAGATCACTGAAGATGTTGCGAAATCCGGAGTTGTTACTGAGGAGCAAGTAATTGCTGAAGCACAGTACCTTGACTTGGTCTATACTCAGTTGGGTACGTTACACGAAAAAATCCCCGATCTTCCCAAGCAAAATCAAATCACTGTAGCTCCTTCGGGAGCTCATGCCGCCAATGGTATGATTGGCATGGTTAACACTAAAAGTAAGAAGAAGTCTTCCAAGAATTCTTCGCCTATCATAACCTTGCCTGATTCCCAATAGGAGATTCTTCTGTAGAGATCTCCGCCGATATTCACGTTGTAGAGTCATCTACAGCCAAATCAAAATCCGGTGGGAAGAAGAAAGGAAAGAAGAAGAATAAAACGGACAAAAGTTCAAAGGAAAACTTGAAAAGGCGGAATCCAATGATGAAAAGCGCAAACCTCGTTATCCTTGTCTCATTTGTGACGATGAACATTTTACAAGAGACTGCCCTCATCGTGCAGAGGTTGCGAAGATTGTCAAGGGTTCCCAAACTCCTGCTGTTTTGAAGGATCCTTTTCCAGCTCAAGACAGTAAGATGATAGGTTCATCCTCGAATGCCAATGAAGAACGCATATTGATGATGTCCCATGTTCGGATTGCGACTCGATCGCAAGATTATGGTAGTAAATGTCCTGTTGATGGTAAAGAAGCAAATCTTCTCATTCTAATCCATCAACCTCAACTCCCGGTTCCGATCCACTACAGATCGAGAAACCTAATCCAGACTTGGTAATCAAATCGCCTGCCAAGGGTATACTTCGAAAGTCAGCTTTCAATCCACATGCGAGAGCGGCTCAGAATTATAACATTGTTGAGGATTTAGCTGTTTCACCCTCAGCAATGTCGGCTTTGGAAGTGCTGCAATCATGTCTAGCACAACGTAAATTACTTTTGTCGGCTATAGGAGCTGTTGACGTTCAGGACCCGAACCTAATAATTTTTGATCTAGAAAATAGTACACCGCGTTTGCCTCATCAAATGGCTTTCTAGATACCAGTGATAGTAAAAAACAGACCTATTCATCGGACTGTAATTGATGAGGGAGCCTCAACGTGTATTATGTCGATACAGTGTTGGAGATCGCTTGGTTCTCCTTCGCTAAATCAATCCTCGACGATTCTAAAGGCCTTTGATGGCCGTGGGTTTCATCCTTTTGGCATTCTATAGGATTTCCTTATAGGGGTTGAAGGAAAAACCGTTAGTCTAGACGTGGAGGTGGTTGATGCCCCTCTAGATTACAACCTTCTCTTGGGTCGAAGTTGGTCTTACGCTATGCCAGCGGTCGTTTCATCGGTCTTTCAAGTAATAAAGTTTCCATAATGGAAAGATCATAACAATAGACCAGCTAGCTTACTTTTCATCCAACCCAGCCTCTTCAGAGAGTATTCAGCATGTTGGTAAAACAACTATCCCATATAAGGATGTTGGAGTAGGACTAGTTAAAGATGCCGGTTTACTGGGAAATTTTCCTTTTCCTCCAATCAACGCATCATCTTCATTTGCAACCATTCATACGATTACATCAAACACCTTTATTTACGATGATCCTTGGATTGTCCCTTCTGAATCTGAGATAGACTCATTTGGTAATGCCATGCCTTTGAGTCCATATGAAATTGCCTATGAAGCTGTGCAGTCGTTTGCCGACCCACGTTCAACCAAAAATGACTTAATGAATGTGGTCCGTGAGGAATCACTTTTCACATCAACCTCGGATTTAACTACGTTTTCTGAACTTGTTCACTCTGATGAGCAAATTCGTGAAATCCTATGTGTAGATGATTTACCATGGGAAGATCTCCATCACAGATCTTCGTTTTTACCTGAGGATGATCGTTTTGAAAATGATTTCTCATCAATTTTTACAACTGAATATGTCAAGGAACCTCAGAATCCAATGAAACATCCCGATTCAGAGTTAAATTTGGGAAACATCTCTCGAACTATTCCTATTGACATTTCAGTTAAGCTCGGAATTGTTGAGAACATTCATATAGGTGCCTCATGTACAGATGACGAAATTCAACTATATAAGACCCTATTTCAAGAATTCCGCGACGTGTTTGCCTGGTCCTATGAGAAAATGCCAGGAATTGATCCCGCGATTGTTGTTCATGAGATCAAGACTTACCCGGATGCTAAACCCGTCCGGCAACGTTTGCGTCAGATTCACCCACGAAAAGCTGCTGCAATTAAAGCAGAAGTTGAAAAATTATTGAAAGCAGGTTTCATTTATCCGATCCTGTTAACGGATTGGGTATCGAATATTGTTCCAGTTAACAAAAAGCAGGGAACAATAAGAATATGCATCAACTATAGGGATATTAATCAAGCCTGTCCAAAGGACAATTACCCAACTCCCTATATCGATCAAATCATTGATGATTGTGCCGGTAGCGAAATATTCTCCTTCATGGACGGTTTTTCCGGATACAATCAAATCAATATTCTACCTGCCGATCAACCAAAAACGGCTTTCATTTGTCCATGGGGGACATTTTCTTATTGAAAGTTACCTTTTGGGCTTAAGAATGCTGGAGCAACTTTTCAAAGGGCGATGTCTTATGCGTTTCATGACATCAAGCACATTGTGCAACCCTATCTCGATGACTTGCCTGCTCATTCATTACATCGAGCTGATCACCTCGTCCATTTACGAGAAATCTTTATGAGGTGTAGGCATTATCGTATTCGGTTGAACCCACACAAATGTGTCTTCTGTATAGAAATGGGTCGATTGCTGGGGTTTGTAGTTTCGAAAGCCGGCATTCACGTTGATCCCTCGAAGGTCGAAGCTATTATCAAATTGCCTCCTCCTTCGAGTCTTCGCCAACTCCAAAGTTTGCAAGGGAAAGCAAACTTTTTACAACGATTCATTCCTAACTACGTCGAGGTCACAAAGGGTTTTACCCGGTTGTTGAAGAAAAATACTCCATTCTATTGGGATGAGATAGCTCAGAAATCTTTTGATGCACTCAAACACGCGTTGACCCATGCACCGTTGTTGCATCCTCCCAACTACAACCAGGATTACTTCTTGTATCTCGCCGCCTCTCATTCCACCATTGGAATGGTTTTAGTTCAGGAAGATGAATTCGGAACTGAACATGTGATATATTACCTTAGTCGAACTTTAAATCCAACTGAGCTAAAATACTCACATGTGGAGAAATTGGCATTGGCAGCTGTTCAAGCTGTCCAACGTTTTCGTCACTACATTCTACTACGTAAAACTACGGTAATTTCGGATTGCAACCCTATGATCTACATTTTGACCAAGCAATTTCTAGGGGGCAAGTACTCTAAATGGATCATTATCCTGCAGGAGTTCGACTTGGAATTTGAGAAATCTAAGTCTAAGAAATCTTTAGTTTTTGCGGAGTTAATGTGTGACTTCCCGCGTGCTGACACAGAAACTGTGGCGGACGAGCCCATTGTGGACGAATCCTTGTTTCTAATCAGCACTTTAGATCCGTGGTATGGGGATATCATCGTTTATCTCCAGACCCAATCCTTTCGGCCAGAAATTTCAAGGTCAGAACGTCGAAAGATTCGATTCCAGTCCCAACAATTCAGGATTATTGGAGATACTCTTTATCGCCGTGGGGCGGATTCTGTTTTTCGACGTTGCTTAACACACAAGGAAGCTGAAAGGGTTCTAAATGACTGTCACTCTGGAGCGTGTGGCAGTCATATGTCTGGGTTTGCCACAGCCCAAAAGCTATTGCGCGCTAGATACTTCTGGCCGTCTTTACTTAAAGATTCTATTACGACGGTCCGAAAATGCCACAACTGCCAGATTTTTGATCGTAAGATGCGCGCTCCACCTACTCCTCTCCACCCTATAATTGTTGTTGGTCCTTTTTCCAAATGGGGTATCGATTTTATTACATGTAACCCTCACTCGGCCGGGGGGCATGCGTATATCATCCTTGCGGTAGATTGTTTTACTAAGTGGGCCGAGGCGATGCCTACATTTGAGGCAGATGGCAAGACAACTGCAATTTTCATGTTCAATCATATAATTGCTAGGTTTGGTGTCCCACAAGCAATAATCACTGATCATGGGCGTCATTTTCGAAACGTTATGATGACCGAACTTACAAGCCAGCTTGATTTATGTCACGATAGTTCAACCCCTTATTATCCACAAGTGAATGGTCCGGTTGAATCCATCAACAAAGTTTTAGTCATCATGATCCAACGAATCATTGGGATTCATCGGTCGAATTGGCACAACATGCTATTTTCAGTGCTTTGGGCGTACCGAACTTCAGTAAAAACATCAACAGGGTTCACTCCTTTCCAACTAGTCTATGGTTTAGAAGCTGTGTTACCCATTGAATGCGAAATCCCGTCACTGCAAATGGCCATCGAGTTACTTCCAGCCACTTCCGAAGAGGAAAAGCGTTTGTTATACTTGGCTCAATTAGATGAGAATCGACATGATGCTGCATTGGCGATCGAGACTCACGCAAAACGAATGAAAGCTCAGTATGATCGAAATGTGACCCCTCGAAATTTCTTGGAAGGAGATCTAGTCTTAGTTTATGATCAAGCTAATGATAAATTAGGCACTGGAAAATTCGTTCCTATGTGGCATGGTCCCTATATTGTCAAGCGAAAGCTAGCCAAAGGGGCCTATGAATTGGTAGACTTTGACGGGGACTCTTTGGGTAAACCTAGAAATGGCCTTTACTTGAAGAGGTATTATGCTTAAAAGATGGGTATGGAGATTTGTAGTTAGGATATTTTTTCTTTCCAGTTGGTTTGTTTTAGTTTAAACAGTGTGCTTAGCTTAGAGAATGTTTTTCGTCATTATTCCTGCTTATCTTGGTTTTACTCTTGATATTGTAGATGTCGATGCCTCTCCAAACATACATTGGTTTCGCTGATGGTGCTTGTCGTAATACATGGAACATCTCTTCCGTAGTTTGGGTTATCTATTCGCCCTCTGATGAGTTAGTATCTATGCATGGGGTAGGCCTCGGTCAAACAACGAACAACATTGCCGAGTATAGTGCAGTGATTGAGTTATTATCTGAATCTATTTCATTTGGGATTCGGAGTTTGATAGTGAGGTTAGATTCTGAACTCGTTGTATTACAGCTTAATAGAGTGTATGCCATTAGAAATCCAGTGTTATTGAGATTATTTTTGAGAGTGCGTCTCTTGGAATGTGAATTTGATTATATTGAATATCAGCATATTCCAAGATCTTTAAATACATTAGTAGATGCAATGCTTCTCAAATGTTAAATAGACATTTGCAATAATCATACATGTAAGTTTAAAACCATTCCATAACATGATTTACAAGATAAGCTGGTAATAGTGATATATATATATATATATACAGGAGTGTGTCAAAAAATACATCGTCCTCGATCATAGGTTGAAAAACACCTTATGATTGGCAAAAACGATAAGTACAAAAAACAAAAATGTCACATGTGCCCACAATAGGCGATCATCCTATCACTGGTGATGATCTCTATAAGAAACCACTGCACGGGCCACCTTGCAAAGGAACCTCCTAAAAGGTCCCAGGACCCCAATCACATAGCGCTGAAGTCGACGAGGAATGTCATCTATAGTGGTCTCAGGAATGTCTCCTGTCAAGCGCTCGAGATGACCCTCCAACTCGGCCAAAACCTCTGCTGATTCGTCCTGTGGGGCTGGCGTGGGTGCAACTGGTTGCTTCCTCTCGTAAGGCCGAAGAGCGGCTAGTCGCTGTGGACCCACATTTGCATTTGAAATTTTTACTATCATTTTTGAGACGATGAAAAAATAACAAAAAAATCAAAATAGGAAAAATGTTGAAAAGAATTTTACCTGACTCATCCCACTACTCTCCTGGTGGAAGAACCATGTCTGGGTCACCATGAAAATCTATCCCACCGTAAGGGAAGTCCTGAATAGAAAAGACCTGGTTTTCCAGCCATTGGGAATACTCAGGTTTGAATCGATCAACCTCTGTCCTCTCGTCCGGGTGACGGGCCATAACTGCGACCCATCGCATCAGTTTGGGCTCTCGAGGAAGCCCAGCTCCAACAGTAAGGTGTTGTGGGATCAGCATAGGAACCCTCTCCAGGCCAAAACTCACAACCAAAGCCCCATAACCAAAGGTCTTTAGTTGTTCGTTTTTGGCCTTGGTCAGTTGGCCTTTCAGATTGGCCAACACAGCATCGCACCAGTTGAAGATGGTGCCTCGAAAGCAATCAACTGCCATATGCATCTGGGATCCGGTGGCAATATGTAATGCGGCAGCTCCGCAACGTCTGGTGACAGTGAACGCAATCACCATGAGCTCAGGATGGGATATGATCTTTATGTCTATCCCTTTGTCTCTAGCCTGACTGTTGCAGTACTCTAGCCTAAGGCTATCGACAGACTGGCCACCTGGCCTAGCCCCAAACAGAGTCAAGTCTTCGCCTCTCTTAGGCAAACCAGTCAAGAAGTATATGTCCGCTGGCTCGATTTCGAGCTGGTGGCCACCAATGAAGAAGCACTGGTCCTGTATGCTCCATCTGTCAACCAACCACTATAAGAAATCCACCTGAGCCCTCATGCCAGGAATGGCCCAGAATTTGTACAAGCCGCACGCCCTCAAAGCATCAAGTGAAGGCTGATGATTCCATGCGGCAGCATCACGTCCTCATGCTTTCGTTCACGCCAATCTAGCATGATGTACTCTTTGCATCAAGTATAAAGACAAATTAAATTGCTAGAAATTATTTTGTGTGGTCCATTTTTGAGAATTTTTGGGTTAAAAACCCTTGCGACGGGGACCACACCCTCTGGGTTAGACATAGTGCGTGGGACCGCACTTTGTCTACATGGAAGGTGCGGACCCCGAGCTTTTTCCCTATGGAGAAAAAGTCGGGGTCCGCAGGCCCGCAATGGTAAACCTGCGGGCACCCGCGCGTGGGTTTTGTGCCTAAAAACCCTCCCAAAAATGAAATAAATGACTAAAACAAAAAATTAAACAGTTAAAAATGAAGAGTGGGATGATGTGGATTACTTGGAGAAGACGGCGTTCGATTCCGACAGTTGGATTTCTCGCAATCTTCACGGGAAGTTTTCTGAGCAAAAGCACTATTTTCTCACCCAAACTCAAACGGTAAAAATGAATTGACAAAGACCCTTTTTATAAGTTTTTTGAGTAAATAAATTGCAAATTTGTTTATGTTTCACTTTGAAAAGGTATTTTTGCGACATTTTTATCTATTTCAAACAGGTATGAGTAATGTTTGTGTTTTTGTGCAGAATAAAGGATTATTCAGGCAAAATCTATCATTTTCGACGAAAAAACATGTAGAGTCACCTTTAAGCTCTTTTCTGACTCCTGAAACATGAAAAGATTGCCGAGTGTTTCTTTTAAACTCATTAAAACAGAATTAAAAGATGGTCCACTTACAGCTCTTTTCCGACCGTAAAAAACATGAAAAGATTGCCGAATTTTTGTCGTTTCAAATTCGATATCGGTTATAAAACGACGTGTCATTGATCGCTTTTTTACTTTTTCAGGTCAAAGGCACTAATGACGAAAAGTACTCCTTGGTCGTAAAAGATCAAGCAGTTCTCTCAAGTATTATTTTATACTTTTTCGGGCTTGGGAGACACAAATTTACGAAAAGGTCAACCCTGGAGTTTTCTTAAGTTTTTTCAGACTCTCTAAAATTGAAAAATGTCGAGTTTCTCCTATACTGGACTCGTTAAAATTTCACAGTAAAGGACCTGTTCAATTACAAACAGGAACGAACCACTCCTTATTAGGGTTCGAATTTAAACTAAGTTGGACTCATCCGAAGGATGAGCTTATAATCAAGCAAATGTTATCCTCCTCAAGCTTGTCAAAAATAAAGAGGTACTTGCCAGAAATGGTGGGGGAAAAGAGAGAAAAATGAGCCTGTTTGTCATACTTTGTAACCACTCTTGAACACGACACTTTTATTCACCTGGGTTGGGAAATCCTTTGCCTAACAGTTGATCAAACCACATTGAAAGTCTTCAGCGAGTTTCTGGGTATTAACTTTGGGTCAATTGTCACCAAGCCATCTGTCGTGTCGTTATGTGTTCAAGAGGTCACTACCAATAAGCCATTCATCTGCAAAATATTTGTCATCCATCTTGACCATCCCTGAGTTAGTCCTTGCAACTAAATTTCTTCAACTTGATCTATGATTTCGTGTTGTGGGCTTGCCTACGACGGATCGCTTTCTATCGACATCAGCTCATTATCTAGAAAGATGATCTAGGAAACGTCAGTACCTTGAGATCTGCATGCCTCAATGGCAGGTTTCTCGCCTTGGACGACAGTTTACATCATTGACTTTCGATCAAAGGATTCCATGACATGTTCGACATCAACACATTTATTCACATTTCATGGATTGTACTGGGTACTTTGAGAGCCATTGACATCACTGGTGGTTTCTCTCACACTTGTTAACAGTTTACATCATTGACTGGTAATCAAGTGGTTTCTACCATGTTCGACATCAACACATTCATTCGCATGGATAGAATCGTACTGTTTCGGGAAGTAGAAATGAAGACCCTGGATCTAGATTCCATAATCCAGGCTGTGAGGAATTTTGTATTCATTATATAATGGACTATTCATAAACAGATGGCTGCGCCCATACTGTGTCCACATGAGTCTTTACTTGTGATGTTTTACAAGATCATTCCTATATCAGAGCAGTAGTTAGTTTTCTAGTCAGTTTTGATCTAAGTATGGGAATGCCTACCTCAACGATGATATGATCTCATATATATATCTTGCATTGAATGGTTTTACAGGTTCCAACTAGGCTCTCCACAAGATGATCCTAGAAATGATAAAGTACTTCACTCTTCCTAAATGATAAGAAATCCTCATCTACTACAGACTTCACACTTTAGGGGGCAATCTGTTACACAAAAATATCGTCACCATGATTATTTGCAGTCAGTATGGGTCTATCATCACTTGTATTGTCCTCCTAAGCAAGTCTCAGACCTCAGCTCTTCAAATCAAGCTTTGGAAATGAGAGAAAGACATTAAAAATCAATGTAACTCTGGTTCCACACTTTCTCTCACTGTCACTTGCGGTCCCGTACCTTCTGTGTACAAAAACTGCGGACCTGCCCGCTCTGTCCCTAACGGTGTAGGTGCGGACCCCTGTGAAAGTCAAAAGACGCAAGTTTTATCTTAAAAAACTCACTTTGGGTTAATTCTAGAGGTTTCTAGAAGGAATTTTGACATGGATTGTTCGCTCTGAGGTGGTTCATGCATCCCAAAAGAGAAGGAGCTAATCCCTTGATGAGAGGAGCTATCCCTTTGAAGGAGGGCTTTATCCCTTTGAAGGAGGACCTAGTAACCTCCCTCCATTGCACTATAAATACAGGCATTGGGCTGGTTGCTGAGGAGGTTAGAAGCTAAACATTTTTTAGGGTAAATGCTGATGAAATCAAGACTTCCTAGTTGAGCTTAAGAGGAGAGATCACATACCTTTTTGGCTTCATTGGGGAGTGAGTGAAACTTGTCGAAGTAGAGGAGACTTCTTGATGGACCCTGGGAGGAGCTTGTACAGCGTCAAGGCAAAGGTTGTAAAGTTCTTCTTCTTTTGAATTAATACAATCAAACTCATTTTTCTCAACAAGTATCTCATGTTATTTGTTTCATGGACTCCTTGACTTTCATGTTAAATATGTTTTATGCAATTGGCTTTTCAGGTGCTATTTAATTTGTTTTCCTTGTTTGTGTTTGCAGATTCGCAACAAAGGAGCTCATTTGGATCGAAGGAGCGAGGGCATCCACAAGCTTGCGTTGGACCTAAGGTAGGCCCTAAAAACACTTGTTTGCTATTGTTAATCAACGCATATTTAGAGAAAGATAGTGTCTGGTTGGTTTGCTTGTCATTAGGTCTTCTTTAAATTCTAGGAAGGTCTATCTTGTCTGCAAGATCGACTTATTCCGTGTGACATGAGGTAGCAAAATTCTTTACATCTGCAAACAAAGAGGGCCAATAGAAACCAGCCCTTAAAATTTTATCAGCAGTGGACTTACAATATATATTTCCTCCACAGTCCCCCGCATGGAATTCTTTCATGAAATTGTTAGTTTCATTCATGGTTAAACAATTAAGCAATATGCCTTCATGATTTTTCCAAAATAATGCACCATCTAAGACACAAAACTTTAAAGCCTTCATTTTTAAAAATCTTTTCTTGGTTCTGGACAATCCTGGGGGAGCAAACAGGTTTAACAATACAAAACAAATATCAGCATACCATGGGGATTGCAAGAAGGTTTCACTGATCTGTGGAGTCGCCAGCTCCTGTTCATTGTCCAGTTGGTTAATGTCTAGGGCTTGAAAATTTGTTTCGGACATCAGTTTGGCTAAACCTTGTCCCTTTATGAGCTTGGTTGGCTTTATCTCAATGTCATACTCAAGGATATTAGCAATCCACTTGCCTCTTTTGCCTTCTAATCCCTCTTGGGTTAATATGTCTTTTACAACAGCATTTGGGACATAGGCAATCACATGTGAATATAAAATGTAAACTCGGAAATCTTTGATTGCTTTAACAAGGGCATAGGCCTGCTTCTCCATGATTTGGTACTTCAAAGGGGCATCCCTAAGGGCTCGGCTAAAAAATGCAATTGGCTTTTCATTTCCTTGATCATCCTTTTGTAAAAGGACAGCAGCTATGGTGTGATCAGATGCAAAAGAAAAAATGATAAAATCTTTGTCAAATTGTGGACTGGTGAGGACAGGGGCTTGGGTTAAGGCAGCTTTGATACTCTCAAAGGCTTGCTTGGTTTCAAGAGACCATTTTACCTTGGCATCCTTCTTTAACATGTTGCTTAGCATTCTTATTAGTTCAGCTAAGTTTGGGATAAATCTCCTAAGAAAATTGATCTTTCCAAGGAATGCTTGCAACTCTTTTATGTTTCTTGGATATGGGATTTGAAGGATGGCTTGAATTCTTTCAGGATCAATTCTAATCCCCTCTTTTGAAATGATATGGCCTAGTAATTTTCCTTCTTCAAGGCCAAATAAAGACTTCCTGGGGTTCAAGGAAATGCCATATTTCCTACATGTTAGGAACACTTGTCTCAAATGTTTTAGGTGCTCTTGATCAGATTTGGAGAAAGGGGTGAGGTCATCAAGATAGACAACCAGGAAATCATGGATTTCCTTGGAAAAGGCAATGTCCATCACCCTTTGAAAGGTAGCACTTGCATTCTTTAGGCCGAAATGCATCTTCACATACTTAAATGTTCCCCACGGTGTTGTAAAGGTTGTCTTGTCTTGGTCATCCGGGTGAACAAGTATTTGATTAAAACCTGAAAATCCATCAAGCAGTGAAATTCTTGATGACCCCACTACTCTTTGTAGAATGTGATCCATTTTTGGCAATGGGTAGTGGTCTTTTAGGGAGACTTGGTTTAAGTTTCTTAGGTCCACACATAGCCTAATCTCACCTGTCTTCTTTCTTGTGGGAACAAGATTCGACACCCATTCAGAAAATCTAATGGGTGCTATGATACCTGCTTCAAACATCCTCTTGACTTCCTTCTCAACCAAGGGAAGGAGCATGGGATTGATTCTTCTAAGTTTTTGTTTGAAGGGATTTTGGTTTGGTTTTAAGGGAATGGTGTGTTGGATCACTGAGGTGTCATAGGACTTCAAGTCCTCATAACTCCAAGCAAACACATCTTGAAACTCTTTGAACAAATCCACATACTTTGGTTTTTGATCAGGTGGCAGATTTTTGGACAATTTAATCATTTTGGGCTTCTCTGCTGTCCCAATGTTGTGTTCTTCTATAGCAGCATTTAAGGGCTACATTTTTGGCTTTTTGGGAACATCATTTGCATCAAACATATCTTCTAATGGAGTGAGGCCAGCAAGGAGAAATTTATCCTTTAGATCAATGATCTCGGCCTCTGTTTTGGCTATTTCCTCCAAATGCATTTGTTTCAGCTCTTCTATGTTTGCATTGTCAAAAACAGTTGGGTTTAGGATTTGTTTGGCTGTTACAGCTGTTACAACCTGCTAATTTTCATTTGTTTTCTATTGGGAGTTGTTCATGGCATCCATGTCAATGTTTATATTTGAAAACTCATGCTCAAGAGTGAGGAAATTGTTAATTTGTTCATCGCTTTCAAACACTTGCCAATATTCAACGTTATTTGGGACAGCAAGCCTATGTTTTATTTGAGCATTGAAATGGTGATTTGGCTCAAAGGGAAGCTTGCATGTGCTAGCAAAGGTGGCTATACTGTGAGAATGAATGTTATGATTTCTTGAAATCTTGGCAAGCTTGGATTCAAAGAATGCATTGAGTATATTAGTGGCAGGTGTCCTATCGGCCCTCATTCTATTGTCATTAGTAACAAAGTTACTTTTCATTTGTTGGATTACTAGGTTGGAGTCACCTAGAATAGACACTTTGGCAGCTCCTAAAGCTTTGAGCAGCTTAAGGCCTAAGAGGAGTGCCTCATACTCGGCCATGTTGTTGGTGCATTTGAAATTCAGTCTATATGCATGACCTTGTGCATGATTGTTATGTGTGTTGTGGATCCATATTCCAGCCCCTGCTCCTAACTTATTAACTGAACCATCAAACTCTAAATACCATGTGATTTCTTTCTTGTGGTTAGTATTAAGAGTTTCAGTCATTTTAGGATTGGGCGGACCTGAATCTTGTGTTTCGGGAGGTTCTTCTTGTGTGCTAGTTGCATTGGCTGTTGTGACAGTCTCATGGGTATGTGCAACCGATTCTTCATTGATGTGTGCTTGTTGTTCTAGAGCCAAAGGCTTGACATCAGTTAAAGGGCAGCTATCATCATTAAACAAAATAAATGAATCCATATCAGTATGGATTGAGTAGATGGGGAAGTTTTGTGGCTTATCCTCGCTACTCACCATATATTTCATGAGTGTTTCTCTATATAGTCTTTTTGGTTGCCCAAAGACTGATATAGTGGTGTAAGAGAGGTCTAATTGGAGGGATCCTTGGAGTTTTGCTCCCCAAGATCTTGATAGGAGCATGCCATACTTTGGTGGAATGTCAGCAACCACCACATCCATGAGGATTGTCTTATTAGGATATTGGACTAAGGAGACACACAAGTCTTTGATTAGGCCTAAACACTTGACTTGACTTGAGTCAAAGGAGAATAAATCTTTGTATGGCCTGGTTATGTCAAGGTTTAGTCTTTCCATTACCGCTTTGGGCATAAGATTGTGTGATGCACCTGAGTCAAACATTGCATTATGTAAAATTTTATCATGGATATGCAAACTGATATAAAATGGCAAAACTGCTCCATTGACTATTTTTCCATTGACTTCTGGGCCAAAGAGCAGCTCTGGGGTATCATCTAAAATATTTACATCATCCTTAACCTCTGGAATTTGTAGCAATCTTTGTATTTGCTGCCTATAAACATCATGCTTGGCAAGTTCTGAGAGGGGGATGGATATCTTAAGTTTTCCAATCTCTGCCTCTAAATTAAATGGCTTTTCCAGTGGAGTCTTGGTGTTGATGATGGAAGATTTTTCTTTTTCATTTGAATTATCAGCGATTTGCTCTCGTTTGCCAGCGTTATGGAGAGTGATCGCTTGCGTTTTTTCAGTTATGGGCAGGCTTTTTGGAACGCTGTGTGCATTTTCCTTTGAGGAAAAAGGCACGACAGGCTGCTTTTTAGAAGGTTGTTCGATAGTTATATCATCTATGGTTACGTACTGTGGGTTTGGGACAGATTGTTCAACGTGTTCTATTATAACAGCCTTGCCTTTGATTTTATCGGGCTGTTGTTTTTCCTTTGGTTTGATGGGCTTGGGCACATCAATCGTTCTGGTTCTTAGCTTATATTGCTTGTTTAGCTCATAAACGGCTGGGTCATAGGCTTGTTCAAAGTCGAAAGACTCTTGGGTTTGGGTTTGGAATTGATGCATATTATCGTTATTTTGGTCTTCTTTAGTTAAGAAGACATGTTGCTCGTTCTTCAAACCCATTAGGTTTATGTGAGTGTCTTCTATGGGCTCATTAGCTGTTGATGTCTCAGCGTAATTTTCTTGGAAAGGAGGCCTTATTTCACGGTCTGGGCTCGCTCTTCCAGCGTTTGGGTTTTGATTCCTTCTGAAGTTCGGGTTCCTAACAGCGTTGGTTTGCTGCCCGTCCCATGATGATTTTTTCTCAACGTTGTCCACTCTGTCTACCAGCCTATGCATGCCACTGATAAGGGCATCTAGCTTTTGGTCTATGGCTGAGGGTTCTTCCTTAAAGGTTGTTCTCCTCTCTGTTCTGGCTCTGTTTCTTTTGGCAATTAAATTTGCCTCCACAGTGACAGCCACATTTTGCATTTCGGCAAGGCTGTTAGGGGCTCTTTCTTTTAACTGGTAGGCCATATCTGGGTCGAAACCATCAGGGAATTTATATAAGGCAAGGTCAGGTGGAGGCCTTAAGTTCTGCGGTATTGCATTGTAGACATTATTGAATCTTGCACAATAGTCCAAAACAGTCTCTTGAGGGCCTCTTTTAATTGTATCGTATTCGGCTAGTATGTGCCAGGGGTCTTTCTTTTTCTCCCATCTGTTGATAAATGACTGGTATAAGGCCTCTGGGTCTGCTATGGAATTAGTTGGGAGTGCTCTAAACCAAGTCCTGACATCGCCTGTCAAACTTTGGACAAAAATCTTCATTCTCACCCCATCATCGTCAATCTCATAGCTTTCAAAGTAATCCTACATTTTCTTTGTATGCTGAAGGGCTGTGCATACACTTGTGCCATCAAAATAAGTTATTTTAGTCTCGTAATCCTGAGGCATAGCCCCGAGGTTGGCAGGCAGTTGTAAGGGTGCATATCTATTAGCCATATTAACAGGTATAAGTGGAGCAACAGGGATAAACGGAACAACTGGAACAACTGGGATAATAGGAGTAGCAGTGGTAGTATGCGCAGTGAACGAAGGTGTGGAAAAGGTGCTTGGAGAGGTGGATGAAGAACAAGGGAACTAGGGGTTGAACGAAATAAAACTTTACAGGGGTTGAAAAACAGCTAGGCTAAATTGTTTTAGGACTGGAATTAGCAATCTCTCCTTGTTTTTGTTTGCTGAGGTTTCTAGAGATTAAATTGGGATTTTCAAAAATAGCTGGTGGATTTGGGTCTGGGTTTGACCTGGTATTATGCGTTTTCTTCTTAGGAGCCAGCTTCTAACTTGTTTTTTGGACTTTTCTGAATTCGGTCCCCAGTGGAGTCGCCAATGATGTTATCACTCAGGCTGTCCCTTGGCTCCTTAAGGGATACGACCGAGGTAACCACAAACCAATCTTTGGACTGCAGGTCCTAGCCTACCTGCAATCAGAGAGGGCTCTCTCTTTCTGATTTAACTTTGTTTTTGGGTTGATTTTAGGCTAGTTATGGACTTCTTTGGATTTTGTTTAAGTTTTGGTGGGATGATTGATGTTTTCAAGTAGGGAGGCATGCATCGTGTGAGAGGTTCAAACCATTGGGCATGGAGTCGTGGAGCAGGGCTGCTGGTGCGTTTTCTTGGTGACAAGAGGAATATAGATTAGGATAGCTACACACGAAACAATCTTTCAAGTTAAAAGGACGAAATGAAGGCTAAGGAATGAAAGGCAACTAAGAATCTTTCATTCAGCTTAACAGAGGGAAGGTGAGTGAACTATATCTAGGAGCAGTCAAGAATTCCTAAATAACATTCATACATGAATGAAATAGAGAAAATATGAGCCATGAGGAATTCATATTTATGCCTAAATCAAAAGAAAACATATAGAAGTCACAGAAACTAAGCATAGAGTGCAGCCAAGCAAATTCTAAGCTAATCTTTCTTTCTGTAACTTAGATGTTGATATATGTATGATATAAACATATATGAATTTAAAACATAGGTAAGAAACACTTATTGGGCCATGTAGCAACACAAGAATTCTATATTTCACTCTTCAGCCATTAATAACACAACAGACAGTCCATCCTCCAAACTTTTCAGCAGTCTTTGATTATAGAAATTCTCAAAACATACAGTGCGAGTCTAGCATGAGGATTATCAACCAACCAACCCTTTAAACAATGAATTAGGGTGGTTTATATAGGGAAAATATCTAAAAATATCCATTACAGAAGATCTTAAACAGATCTGAGGGAAGTGAGTTCTTTAATCTAATCTTGTTGTGGAATTAATGCAAGAAGATATCTAAGTGTTGCGCTGGGCAGCCGCCTAAAAAATGAGTCAAAATCTGTCCTTATGGCTCTGTGCTGTTCATTTAGCCATAACTGTGCTTTGGGCTTTGATCCCCTGCTCTTGAGTGGTTTTGATGTGCATTAACTGTGATCTGAGAGCCTTTAAATGGCTTTACCACTTTCTTTGACTTTGCTTGGGGGCCTTTAATGTTCACCCGCTTCGATCTGATACTCTTTGTCGCTTGCTGATACTCTTCAATTTAATCGAGGCTTCATCTTTCCTCTGATACTCTTTTACACTTGAATCAGGCCACTTTCTCTCCCTTGACGTGTTTGAAACTATCAAATCGCCCCTTTTCTGCCCTTTCAAGGCAAAAATGGCTGCTGCAAATGATTTCCGTGGCCTCTGGAATGCTACCGGCGCTGGCCGATTTGAATACGAACATAAATGAAGAAATCCTGTCAAAACTGCGAATTTTCGGGCCTGCTGGTAGCCGAGCGATATGAAGCCTTCCATTTTGGTCATTTTTTCTTAGCGATGTGCGATTAGTGCTAAGCGCTAATCGCGCATCGAAAACTGCCTCTGTTTTACATTCTGGGCTCTCTTTGCTGCGATTTTCGCCCTTCGCGCCTTCTTTCAGTGATGACATCAACATGACGTCAGTATGATGCCAGTAGTGGGTCCCAGTACGGTAGTGACGTGGCAGGGTGACGTGGGAGTACGGCCAGGGTTAAATCGGCGATTGGAAATCGGCGGGGACAGGGGGCAATGGCTTTTACATGTGCGAGGCGATGGGAGCGATCGCCGATATCGGAAAAGCGATAAGGCATGCGGCTGTGCGAAAATGGGAAATATTGCGGAAATGAGTGGATCGCGATGCGATATGCTTTCGGGTGCGACAACAATATCGCGTCGGCGGATGAGAGGGGGGATATATATGTAGGTACAGAACCTTGCGACTGCCGATCGCGAAATCGTATCGGCGAATTGATATCGGGGAGTTATAAAAGGGGGGCCGATGACTGAATTTTGCGACCTCCGACAGCGATATCGCGTCGGAGGGGAGGAAAACTCATCGGAGGAGGAAACACTCAATCGGAAGAGGGTTAATGCGATCGGAGGATGATTTACGTGATCGGAAAAGGCTTTTTAAAGCTTTGGAAGGATCCTTAATGCATCGGAAGGAGTCCGATAGCATTTGAAGGGGGTTTTTGTGTTTTGGAAGGAGTCCAAACACCTTAGGAAGATGGTTTTTGAGCGAAATGAGGGTTCTTACTAAGTTTCAAGTAAACTTAGTAATTCCCAAGCGATATTTATGGTTATATTTCAACCAGAGGAGGGGATATGTAAATAATGGGGATTTTTACCATATATTTTTAGTATGGGAAGGGGAAAAATAAGGAGGGATTTACGTAATAGAGTTAGGAGTTAATATGAATTTTGTGAAGAAAGCGCTAAGGATAGAAATCTTAGGCTTTAAAGGGGAAACAGGACCTGTATAAGAAATATAAGCATCTTTAAGCAAAGCAGATCTTTACTTAGACAATGATATGACAAATGATGAAACTTAAGAGATATCAATCAGATCTTGACCTCTTTGGGGAGGTTAGTGAATGATTTGGGGAACAAGAAGAAGGGGGAGTTAGTCATGCCTCGCTTGAGCTGCTCCAAGGGAAAATTTCCTTGCACTTGTGATCTGAAGTGAAATAACACTTTGAGATACAAAATTGATCACACTTATTCATTCTGCAACCTCAAAAACTACTTACCCAGCCTACTTACCTAACATTTTATCTTCTTTTTGGTTTGGGTGCACTTAGTCTTGCAGACCCTATTTATCTTCTTTTCTTTTGACTGCCCTCCTATCTACATCTACACTTATTTCATCCAGGGGCTTAGATTAAGTTGTTGAGCACCCTTGTTTCACTACCTATCTACAAATCTGCCAAGATTAAGCTGTTTGGACAGATAATGATTCTCTATATTCTACAACTGGAAATTGAAACCTAGGGAGACCAAGATTAAGTTGTTTGGCCCTCCCTTAACTGAAAACTTATCAAAAATGGATCAACTCACCAAAAATGGAACATAGTAGTGGCACTTAGACTTGCACAATCTCATGGACACTTCTTTGGCCTCTGTAGCAAATATGGAACGTTGCATCATGCAAAGTATGACATATTTGGCATGTAAAAATGTCGATCATGAAAGATGAATGCCTGCTGCAGCAGGAGGCTAACAGAATCAATTTTTATGGTATAAAGGGCCTTTTTCTCGTAAAACACTTGTCACATGGTCAATTTTCAGAAAGGAAATGATAGCACATTATGAGGATACAAAGAGAAACACCTTCTTTAGCCAATTGATAAATCTCAAACAAAAGTGTTCAATGGTAGAGCACATTGAGGACTTCCAAAAATTGAGTATAGGGGAAAATGATATTTCAAAGAAGCAGAGGATTGATGTCTTCATAGGGACTTTAAAGTATAACATTCAACATGAGGTTCGTCTTTGGGAACCTGATTCATTGGAGAAGGAATTCAGGTTGGAAAGAAAAAGTGAAAGCAAAATTATGGCAACAAGGTGTTGAAAAGTATGCAACAAGAAATGCTTGTTGAGAATGCAACAAGATGATGGAGCTTAGTGGAAAGGAGTCGCCTTCACTAAGTGGGCCCGCAGGCAAATTATGGCGCAAAGTCTATTTTTAGACATATGGATCATGGTCTATGAGTTGCATAATGTTGTTTATGGATGATTGGTCATGTTGGGAAAAATAGATGGACTTCTATTTTTGGATCACAACAGGAGTGATCAGAGTCTATTTTTAGACTACTAGTCAAAAATAGAAAAGTCAAATATTATTGTCTCATAATAATATTTAGACTATAAACTTTATCTCATCCTCTTGGAGCACTTCAGTTTGAGCTACAGATGTGGCACATGCAGCTGTCAGAAGGAAATATGCTTTCTTTGTGGGTCAGTTGAACTATTGCATGCAGGACATCAGTTAGAACTCATGTGGTTGAGTTCTGTGGAGTTGGATGAGCAGTTAATGGAGTTGTGTTCAATTTGACTTAGTTGAACTAGTTGTATTTAGTCTAATTGGCCAATAGACTAAGTGATGAGTTGTGTGAATTAGTTATTAATTAATTCACTAATTATTAACTCATAATGCATTCGGCTCTTTAATGGAGCCAAAACCCACCTTGCAACTTTTATATATATATTTTAATTACAATGTATTTTAATTAAATCAACTTTTTGAATATATTAATTTAATTAATTTTAAATTTATTTAATATAATTTATTTATATTTTTTTTAATTTAATCTGTATATATTAATATTTTTTATAAAATATTAAAACTTTTAATTTAATTATTTAATTTTTAAATTGGTTTAAAATTTAGAAACATAGTCTAAGATTTAAAAACTTTAATAAAATAGTCAGATATTTGTCCAAACATGCTAATTTCCAAAATATTGGCAGTGTTGACACTTGAACTTTGAAGGGCTTTGTTTTGAGTTCTACTTGGCCAAATGAATTCTAGGATGGCTCATTAGAAATCTAAGACAATGGAGAATATTTTGAGAGTGGTTGAATGACTAGATTTGGTTATTAAATATACATAAAAATTTGCAGAAATGGAGCTCTAAATTTGCACCAAAAAACCAAATTCTAAATTTATTTTAGAAATTTTGGTTGGTTGAAACTGTTGTTGTTGAAAATTCATTCGAAGATAGACTTCTTGGGCCATAGAATTCTTGACAGTGATCAACAAGAAGCATGATTTTTTGTTCTTTTTATTTATTTAATTACATTTTAGTTGGAGAGTTTGTTTCCCATTTTTTGGCACTTTGATTTTCATATGCAAAATTAATTTATTTGATTTGAATTTTTATTGGTTTTTGCAAAAGATATGTTGAAGAGGATGAAACTAAATCATCTTGGAGAAATTGGATTGATACAACAAATGATAAGAAGAGGATTTGCAGCACCAAAATAGAGGGATCTAAAACTTCTTCCAACAGTGTTCCATTTTTAGAATTCTGTTTGTAGATTATAAATTACAATTTGCATAATGGGGAAATGGTTCCAAATATGGAAACCATAGGATTCCTGTTATATGCAACTTAGAAGATTTTTTCATTTTTGTAAAAGGAATTCCAACAATAGATCAAGGGGAAACTCAGATCTAAGGTTCTTTGGGGATTTATCTTTTGAAATCTTGTTTATGCCTAGAGGTAGAATTTGCACTTTTGTAGTTCTTCTTCATGCTAGCAGAGCTTATGATTCTAAAAGGATTGTTGGAGATTTATTGAGAATGGAGAATGAATTAGGTTTTATCAATTTGTATTTATAGGTATTCTTATTTGTTAATGCAATTTTCATTTATTCAATGACAGATTTGTACCAATTATTGCATATTTTGCACTGTTGTTAGATATGCTAATAATTGTTCATTGGATGAGATATCTTGTTTAATGAAATCATAGATTTTTTTATTGTTTTCGCTATTTGTTGTTACATTAAAACAAATTTTGAGTAACAATTTATTCATAAATTTATCATCTTAGATTGATTTAATTGCTATTGAAATTAAGTGAACTTTTTCCTAGTTTTGATAGTTAATTATTCACTGTTATAAATCTCTAAACAGAGCATACATGGAACAGTTTGGTATTAATCATGTAATGCATGTTAAATCTTCATTCTTTTAATTACATTATTCTTGGTCGGATTAGATCTAAGTCTTCCCAATTGAGATAGGCTTAGGATAATTTTTCTTTTGCTTGCATATTAGAGTAAATTTGCATTTAGATTTTATTACTACACTTTAGAAGTCCCCTCACATAGGGGAAAACCTTAGGTGTGGCTTGGTTGAGCCCTTAATTCATCTTAAGGGTTTCTTTCCTACAGGAGCTCTACAAGAGAGTAGATATGATATCTCTCTTCTTGTTGGTAAGTAATAGAAATATCGTAAATCAGCAGGGAGAGAGAGGGGGTAATTGGACCCAATAAAACTAGTTGGAACTACTAAATCAAATAGATAAAGGCTTAGTTGGGCCTCTAACTAGGTGGTCTCCCTTATATGTTGATAAGGTCATTTTTAGCCATTAACAATTTTTTGCACTAGAAGGAGGGCCAAAAATAACTTATCTTTTAAAAAAAGTTATGTTATAAAAGTTTTATCCCATTGCAATTGCTTCTTTAAAACGACCTCTTTGGAGTTGCTTCACCAGACTTCCACCTTCCTCCACTCCAGTTCAAGTAGTAAAGTGTTGGGTATTGCAAAAGGTATAAATTTACTCTTCATTACACTATATTTTTCCTCCTTTTTATTCATTTGTGCCATGATGTAATAAGGTTTTGATAGAATTTCGATAAGAAGTGAACGAAACTGCTTTTGATGTGATTTGCGGTCAAAACTAACTTTCATTGTTTTTATGCAGAAGTTAGCGAACGGAACAACTATTGTTCAAACTATTGAATAGCAAGGACTAAACAAGGAGAAAAGAGCTTGTCTTGTGTGGTCAAATCGAGAAGTGAATCAGGAGGATCAGCACAAGATGGAAGATTGTTTGATAATAGAATTTAGTTGTGAATTCCTCAGGATCTCCTGATCCTGAGGAATCACATTTATCTCTTTTCCTCTTTGACTATAAGAGGGGAAAAATGAATAGAATAGGGAGACTTAAATTTTCGCTTTTTACTTCAGTTGTAATTTTAATATACAGAGCGTTATTTTGAAGGCTACATCATCTTGTAATGACATTTGGATTCGATGAATAATATATAATTCGTGTTGTTGTTCATTCACGATATTCTGAAGTAATCAAGCAGTAATCACTGGCGGCTTGGGCCCGGTCACCAGTGGATTTCACTGTTGTTCCCTATTTTATAGTTTTACCTTTATTTTACTGAAAGTGTAATTACTCTGCTTTATAGATTTACGATTGATTTACTTTCACTGGTGTTGAGTTTGTGTATTCATTACATTAATTCTTATTTTCGTTGATTGGTTTCATTTATTTATGTCGCAAATTGATTTGATTATTACATAAGAATCATTTCTTGTTAATTGAAAGCTAGAGTGTTATTGATTAGATCAGGTGTATTACTTTTATGCAGAAGTTTAGATTCAGCTGAAAGAGCTCTGTTATCGCTACGGTGCATTCGGTTGATGTAATTGCAATTGGAACTTTTGATTAAGATTGAGTTTGAAGTTACAAGTTTGATAGTTATGGTTTGATCCGTTTACTTTTGTATTGAAATCAATAAGTTATTTTAAAACATTACTCTCTGTAGAGTCAACGATTTGCATCACTTGCACATATTGTGTACACTCTTGAAACAAAAAGACTTACCAGGTGGATAATTAATGTGAGGCATTTAGGAGTTCTAAAAGACACCTTATATGCGCCCAAAATTTTGGTACCATTGTCGGGGAGAGTATTTCCATTTCATAAAAGGTGATGTATGTTTGATAATTGTTTTCTGTGAAAGAATTGGGTATTAAAAACGGAAGGTAAGAACCTATGTATGAAGCAAGTAAAGTGCTTGTTCCCTTGCCCGCTTTTCAACACAATTGCGTAGAAGATTGAAGTAGTAATAGATGTTTGATGTTTGTTTGTTGTGAAATAATTGGGTATTAAAAACGGAAGGTAAGAACCTATGTACGAGTAAGTAAAGTGCTTGCTCCCTTGCCCGCTTTTTAGCAAAAATGCGTAGGAATTAAAGTAGAAATAAATGTTTGGATTTTTGTATGAATGACTAAGAAGAAAATAGTAGAAAAAGATATAATTCATCCACCCAGATCTAAAAAATCTAAGGGATCGATGCCCCTTGGACGATCAACCTTCATTGACGAGATCATCAAGAAAGCTGAGTCTCAGTCATCAGTAGGACCCCGAATTGTTTCTACAAGAAATCCTACTATAACCCTTCAGGCCATAGGATCACCATCTGTAGCTAATGCTGAGATTCACAGTAAGACTAAGAGGTCTGAATAGAGTTTTCAGAACACTAAAAACTTGCAGCCTAACCCTTTACAAGAAGGGAATTCTTGCAACCTCCATGAAGGAGAAGGAGAAACAGGAAGTGCTGAAAAGATTAAATCATCAAAACCTAAATCTCCTGAAGTAGTAGTTGAACAAAGGACACCCAGTATTCTGGACCAAGGTAGTGTTGTTAAAATCATTCTAAAATTCTCTTCTGAATCCCCTAGGAACAAATCTCCAGCTCCGGAAATCCCTGAAGAATATTGGCATTTTTTTATCAAATGGCTAATAATCAGCAACAACCTCAGACCTCTACATTAGAATACCCTATTGTTGATACAGCTGTCAATGCTCCCATGAAAGCTATTCCATTATAGAATATTCCTACCTTTCATGGGCTAACTTTAGAGGATCCTGATGCATTTCTTTTCGAATTTGATGTTTTATGTAGAGGATATGATTACACTACCAACCCCCAGAAGCTGAAGTTGTTCCCCTATACTCTAAAGGGAGCAGCTCTGCGATGGTTTATGGGGCTTGGTGGAGGTACCATTAATGACTGGGACCAAATGAAAACAGCCTTTCTAAAAGAGTACGAAGATTATTGCTGAACTAGAGAACTGAAGGATGAAATCTTTCAAATGGTACCTAAGACTAATGAGACTCTTGAAGAATATGTAGACTATTTTCAATATAATCTTCAAAGATCATCTCCTTATCCAAATTTGCCTCCTAAAGTTCTTAAAACTACGATGATCAAAGGTATGAAAGACCAATGGATAGAAACACTAAATTTAATGGGGAAGGGTGATATTTATCAAGAGGATTATGACAATATTATACAATTGTGCATAAGGTGTTCGAGAGGCAGTACAAGGTTGAAACCAACCGGACATGATGCGATCACCAAAGACAGCAAAGCCTCAAGAGGGAGCATTACACGAGTTGAAATAGGAAATCTGTTGGAAGATTTCAAGACTGATATCTTGGGGACCTTGAAAAAACAATTGGATATCATGCAGTCCAAACAAAAGTAGGCCAACGTAGAATAGAATCTGGCTATTTTCTGTCCACATTGTAGAAAGAAACACAATCATAGAGAATTTTCATTAGATATGATACAAACATGCGCCATTTGCACTAAGGATCATGCTACAGAAAGTTGTCCATCGCTTCCTGGATTAAAAGCAGCTTTCAAGGAAGCAGAAGAGGAAGTGGAACCAGTATATCTGCTAAACCAATGTCGTCAATGGAAAACATTTCCGAAAATTATGCCTACAGAACCATCTTCATTATTTCCTTCTTCGCAATTTAATTCTCAGCAGTATTCAAGAGCAGCATGGCAAAACCAACCACCTTTCTCTACCTAGCCACCTCAAGCATTTTCTATGCCACCTTGGCCCAACCAATCAAATCCAAATAATAATTGGCCAAATTCCTCTTACCCTCCACCATTCTGGTAGAACAACCCCTATTCCTCTCAATGGTCCACTTCTACCTCACAAAATCAAAACTCGAAAAAAAATTGGCAACGATCCCCAAACTAGCCTATGGGAATAGTTCCTCTGCCTCAACCAACCTTACCAACACCTTATATGTTGCAGCAAAATCCTCAACCTAATATACGACCGCAACTCCCAGCTCAACCCAACCCAAATCCTAACAACAAACCAATCCAGTCAGTCCAAATTATTGAGAGTTTGGACCCTAAAGTTGAGATGAGAGAATGTAATGAACTTAAGTTAAGATCTGGAGGCATATTTTCTCCAGATGAAGACAAAAATTTGCAACCTGAAGTTAAAGAAGCGCATCTAAATAATCCTTCGACTATAGATGACCAGCAAATAAAACATGGAGGAGATATAGTCAGGTAGAAAGATCCTGGACAAATTATAATTACTTCTCCCCTGTTCCCAGAAAGATTGATAATACCTTGACCAATTGAATATCCTGACTTTGATCTTCTAAGTGAACTCAAACATATCTGTATAAAAATACCCCTCCTCAAGGCCATTTAAGACATTCCGATATATGCTAAAACCATTAAATTATTGTGTGCAAAGAAGTCTATGAGGAAAACAAAAATAACACCAACTATCCATGTCGTCGAAACTTTGTTTGATTTATTACTAGGCAAAAGGACGCCTGTAAAATACGAAGACCTGAGGAATCCCATTGTCACAGTCCAAATAAATGGCCGCTCTTTTCCCAATGCTTTGGTTGACTTAGGGGCAGCCATTAACATTCTTACAACAAAAACTTGCGAAGTGCTTGGTATCACAGCCTTAGAACCAACCACTACCTTGCTGGAACTAGCTGATCATTCAGTCATTAGGCCAGAAGGAACATTACAAGATGTGATGGTTTCTGTGGACTCTTGGGAATATCCGGAAGATTTTTTGATTATTAACCCTAGAAATCGGCTAGATGGACATCCCTTAATACTAGGAAGGCCTTGGCTAGCAATAGTCGATGCTTATATAGGCTGCCGAACAGGCAGTATGACCATAACTAGAGGGAATGATGTAAAGAATCTAGCTTTATACCCTCCTGCTCAGCCAAGCCTAACCATTGTAAAAACTAGGAAACAACCAGTAGCATATTTAAAAGAAAATATTTGTTCACCATTCACTGTGGCAGATGTGCTTGAATTCGAAAACCAAATAAAAGACGATGTCATTAACACCTTTATCAATCACCCTGCTGTAGTGTCTAATTTGAGATGTCACATGATTGAAGCAGTCCTTGACAATGAGATTGAAGAAGATTCCTTGAGAGACATTAATGACCAACTGATACCAACAACCACTGTCTATAATAGCAAGCCTATTGAAATCAAGCAAGGGAAAATCCTGAACATTAACAGTAATCTGAGTAATGACCAACAACATAAACTTATCCAAGTCCTTAGGAAATATAAAGGGGATTTTGCATGGGACTACCCAGACATGAACTGGATTGACCCTCAGTTATGCATGCACCACATCTACACTGAAAAGGATGCAAGACCCATTCAACAGACACAACGTAGATTAAATCCTTGTCTAAATGATATTGTGAAAGAAGAGCTTCAAAAACTGTTAGATGTGAATTTTATTTATCCTATATCTGATAGTAAATGGGTTTCTCCATTACTAGTTGTCCCCAAAAAGAATGGAAAATGGTGGATATGCATTGACTACAAAGAACTCAACAAAGAAATGCAAAAAGACCATTTTCCCCTTCCATTTATCGACTAGGTCCTCAATACACTAGCAGGAAAGAAAATCTTCTCTTTCCTGGATGGCTTCAATGGCTACAACCAAATCCAAATTGCCCCTAAAGACCATAATAAAACTACTTTCACGTACCCCTGGGGAACATTTGCTTACAGGGTATTTCCTTTCGGATTGTGTAACGCACCTGCTGCATTCCAAAGAGCCATACTCAATATTTTTGTAGACTTGATAAATGAAGGATTGGAGGTGTACATGGATGATTTCACACCCTATGGAGATGACTTTGATCAGCCATTACAAACATTGGAGAAAGTCCTAGAACGGTGTATTGCTTCTAAGTTATGCTTAAGTCATGAGAAATGTCATATGATGATGACAGAAGGCCTGATTCTGGGTCATTACATTTCAGTAGCTAGAATTTAGGTAGATCCAGCAAAGATATAGGTAATCCTCTTATTAGCAACTCCCTGCACACAAACAGAGGTACATAGTTTTTTGGGATTTGTTGGATATTATCATAGATTTATAAACAAATTTTCACAAATTGTTGCACCTTTATATGCCTTGAAAGGAAATTTTGATTTTATATGGACTGATAGATGTGACATTGCCTTTACAGATTTGAAATGGTTAGTATCGACAGCACCAGTATTATGAGGCCCGAATTGGGATATACCTTTCCAAATTTCATCAAACGCATCAGATACAGCTATCAGAGTTGTTCTTGGCCAAGAAGAAGACAAGAAACCTTATGCTATATATTACATCAGCAAAAACTTAACTCCTGCTAAGTTGAATTACACAGTAACAAAAAGGGAGTTTCTAGTTGTCATTTATGATATCAACAATTTAGACACTATATAACTGGATACCCTGTATTTCTGTATACTGATCACTCTACTATTAAATATTTAGCCAATAAACCTATTACAAATGGAATAGTGACTCGTTGGTTACTACTTTTGCAACAATTTGACATAGCTATAAGGGATCGACCAGGGAAGGAGAATCGCGTGGCAGACTTCCTCTCCCGAGTGCCAAGAATGGATGATACAGTGGCAGTAGAGGATCAGTTCTCGGATAAAAATTTGTTTTTGTGGCCGTAAAAACGCCATGGTATGCAGATGTATCGAATTACTTAGCAATGGGAAAATTGCCCAAACATCTGACACCCAGAGAAAGGAAATTGATTGTGCAGTGTAACACTCGTTTCTTTTGGATCAGAGGATACCTTTTCCACATGGGAGCTAATATGCACATCCGCAGGTGCATCAGTGAGGACAAAATTTATGATATCCTAAAAGCCTACCATGATGTACCTTGCAATGGACTTTGCAGATTGCAAAACTAGACATAAAATTCTACATATGGGCTACTACTGGCCCACTATTTTTAAAGATGCTAAGAAATTTGTCCAAGCATGTGATAGTTGCCAAAGGATGGGCCACCTTGGCCAATCTAATGAAATGCCCCTGCATCCATAGCTGGTGATAGAACCCTTTCAGCATTGGGCATTATATTTCGTTGGGCCGACCAAACCATCATCCAACTAGAAACCGTATTAATTGGTTGCAACAGAATACGTAACTAAGTGGGTGGAAGCAGTAGTGTTATCAAGAGCAACAAAGGAAACTGTTATTAATTTTCTTTTCGAAATTTTTGTGTAGTATGTCTTACCCAGAGAAGTAATTACTAATGGGGGGCCACAATTCGTGTGTCATAAGATCACTGCTACAGTGAAAAATCATCACATCGCACACAAAATTACTTCTCAGTATCACCAGCAGGCGAACGGGCAGGTGGAGAGCACCAACAAAGTTATTGAAGCTATCCTAACAAAGATAGTCTCATCACATCAATGAGACTGGACTATTCGACTACCAGAGGTCTTGTGGGCGTATCGCACAACTTGGAAAAACACTATAGGATACTCACCATATCAACTGGTATTTGGTAAGGAACCCATTTTTCCAATAGAATTTGAGATACAAACACTAAAGACAACCCAGGAAGTGGGACTGGATTTAACTGAAGCCCAGATTAATAGGTTACAGTAGATGAATGAATTAGATGAAACTTGGCTATTGGCTCTATAGTGTACGACAATTCTTCAATAGAAAAGAGCTAAATGGTATGATGCCCTTATTAAGAAAAAGAAATTTCATGAGGGCGACTGGGCACTTCTTTACGATTCCAGGTTTCAAGACTTCCTTGGAAAACTGCAGACTAGATGGTTAGGCCATGATCCAAAATTGATCCTAAAAACCCTCTAAGTCTTCAAAAATAAAAATAAAACTATCGCAAAGGATGAACTTTTAAAAATGGCAGATTACACTATCCGGCCTGAAAAACATGAAAAAACAGTGAAAATAGAGCTATCGAAGGCTTGAACAACGATGCACATGAGCCATCAGATCTGGCCGATCAACAGTCCAAATCCGATCGGCATATCACAATTGGGGGTGGCAAGCGGAGGTTATCGGATGCGGCCATATGACAATTGTGATAGCGATCAGCGCAAGTCAATGAGGACCGTCGATCAAGCACGCAGATCGACGGCCCAAGTTAACTCACTATATCGCATTGATAGAATACAAAGGAGTGCTTACCAACGGCCTGGGGACTATGCGATATGTGATTGCGATATATCACATCACATTATCACATCATAGCAATACAAAGGAGTGGGGCCGATATACTTGTGACTTGCAATAGCCGGACCCGATGGGGTTATGAATGGAATTTAATATGTTTTGAGTTCCAGAAAAGGGGTTTTTCTATGTAAATTCTCATTTTCGTTAAATAAACGAAAATCAAAGGAAATTCGAATGGAGCGATAAAACGGACCCGAAAGGGTTTATACATGCAGCAACATATATTTTGAGTTCCGTAACGAGTAGGATTTTAGGAGGGCCTTAGGCGGTAAGTGGTATTGGCCAGGCTCCACCTGAGCCCATACACTGGCCGCTACATAGCCAGGTGCCAGAGAGAGAAAACCACCCTTTTTGGGTAGGTAATCTCCGTGCACATAAGCCACCCAAAATCAATAATAACCATTGGATCAATGATCACTTGCGATAGCACCCGAATACAGATTTGAAAGGATTATAGGGCAAAATTGATAATCTTTCAAATCCGATAAAAGGAGTTTGGGTGGATTTTTATGTGTTTTGTGTATTTCTCTGTGTAAACAGAGAACGACTATTTTGGGAATTTCAAAGGCACCGATGGTCCCTTCCGTTGCAGAACATGTGGCCACCATCCCTGAAGACGTTTAGCAATGATTGCTTAACACTCAGAGGGGATTTGAGCGGATAGAGGACGGGAGCCAGAGAGCCCAAAAGAGGAAACAAACAGATAGTGTCGATTGGCTTAAAAGCCACTAAATGATAGAGATAGAAGCAAGAAGTGCTGAGACAGAGAGAAAATAGAGACAGAGAGCGAGAGGGAGAGTTTGTGTACTCAGAGAAACTTGAGGGATTCAAGTAAACTCCTGTTGTTTTGTATCTGTTTCATTGAGACTCAATTGAGCTCACTTTTGTAAAACTCTGCTCTTGAAGACATAATAGAGAGGTCACCATTGAAGGGTGGACCAGGAGACGTAGCCCAATAGTTTTGGGTGAACTCCATATTAAACTTGTTGTGTTTTGTTTGTTTGTCTATTATGTTTCTCTAACTGCTCATTGTCTATATTATTTGCAATCTTATCGATCTAATGCACTAAGTAATATAGGAAAATCAATGCACATGAGTCTGTAATAATTTAATATTAGTCTAAGATCTCATTTTCAAATCAAGTGGTATTTGAGCTTTAGGTTTGCTAAGGTTAAACAAGCTTGTGCTGGATTTTTTAATGCTAACTAGGTCAAAGCTCAAACTGGGAAAAGGAGAACTTGTTGAGGCCAATCCAGAAATTCGAAGAGTCTATCCTCGGAGGAAAATGGTAGAAGAAACTCCCTTGGGAGTAGAATCTCAATTTATGCAAGGTTTTAAGGCACTTCAGGCCATGGTGGAAGAGATGTATTGGGAATTTAAGAAAGGCCGAAGTGAAAGCACTTTAGCATCTCAACCAGATAAAGGAGAAGAGGAACCTCTTGTAGATTCCCATCCAAAAGGCAAAGGAAAAGAAGAGAGGCCTTATCCACCATCTACTCCATTATCACCATCGTCATCATCTTCTTCACATAAAACTAGCCCTAAAAAGAAAAAGAAGAAAACTTATGTGATTAAATTAGATGTGAAATTTGATTTGCCATTTTATGATGGAGAATTAAATGTAGAAAAGCTAGATAACTAGATTATACATATTGATGTATATTGCAGGGTGCAGAACATTGATTCAGAAAGGAGAAAGATTCAGCTGGCTAGCCTTCGCCTTGGAGGAACTGCCCTAGTGTGGTGGGAAGGCAAGACACAAGCTGATCTGAAGAGACATGGTAAAATTCTTTCTACCTTTTGTTTCTGCCATTAAAAAACAGTTCTATCCTCTAGCTTATATGTAGCAAGCAATGATGATTTGGCAAACTCTTCGCCAATTAAAGGGCCAAAGTGTACAAAGCTATACCCAAGAATTTAGAAAAAGAGCTTTAACTCTAGGCATATCTCTAGACTCACCTGAAACTTTGTTGAAGTATATAGGTGGTATGCATAGCTATTTGAAGCACACCATTCTCATGTTTAATCCCACTAGCCTACATGATGTATCAGTTTAGGCTACACATCTAGAGGCTACAGGCAAGAATGTGAACCTAGAGATTGGGGGATCATCAAAACCATCTACAAGCAAGAACAAGGAAAAGAAGAAGCATAAATGGAAGGAGAGGAAGGCAAATGCTGTAGAGAAAGACAAACCTTCATGCACTCACTACAAGAAGTATGGACACGATGATGAACACTGCTGGTCTTTACATCCGGAGCTAGAACCTGAAAAGTTCGGTGGTAAGAAGAAGAATACTATTGCTACTATTCAAAAAGACTTAGGGTCAAACTCAGGCGATGAAACAAAAGTCACAACCATTGGTATAAAAGGTAAAAATTCTGAAGCATCTACAAGTAATTCTGCACAATCTATTGATAATGAAGATAATGAGAGGAAAAGGCATGAGCTTTTTCATATTAGAGTTATTTCCATGCACCAAAATATTGATACTTTATTTGATAGTGGATCAGAAGTAAACTTGATTTCTGAAACAATTGTAAAGAAGTTGGCCTTACTAACAACACCTCAAAAGAAGCCATATCCATTAGGTTGGATATGTGATAAAGCAAAGCTACAAGTGACTAGACAATGTAAACATAGGTTTGCTATTGGGTTAACATTTGTAGATGAGGTTAAGTTAGATATAGTTCCCTTGGATATATGTGGTATTGTTTTAGGAAGTCCTTACTTGTATGATAGAAAAGCCATTTTCTATAGAACTGAAAATAAGTATCAACTCACTAAAGATGGAATAGAATATATTGTAAGAGCTCATCAACTCAAAAATAAATATTCTCTCATAAACTCAGGGCAGATGAAAATAATTGTAAATTCATGCAATCAATTTTAACTGATAGTTCTAAAGGAAAAGCACCTTGATAAAACCAATGTATTTGAAGGCTGTGATGCTAAACAAAAAGCTGATTTAGTTAAAGTTGTTTCAGAATATGATATCCTATTTCAAGAACCTAAAGGTTTGCCACCCAAAAGGGAAATAGTACATGATATTCATTTGCAGCAGGATGCTCCATTGCCTAACATCGGAACGTATAGGTTATCCACTTTAGAGAATGCAGAGATCAAGAAGTAGGTACAGGAGTTGCTCGATAAAGGGTTCATAAGACCAAGCACATCACCATGTGGATCTCCAATTGTGTTGGTGAGAAAGAAATATGGTTCGTGGAGGATGTGCATTGATTACAAAGCACTGAATAAAATAATGATCAAGAATCATTATCCTCTTCCTCGCATTGATGATCTATTAGATCAGTTGAAAGAAGAAATTTACTTTGCCAAGTTAGACTTGTGTAGTGGCTATCATCAGGTTAGAGTTGCAGAACAAGATGCATGGAAGACTACTTTCAAAACAAAGCAAGGGTTGTATGAATGGCTGGTTATGCCTTTTGGCTTAACTAATGATCCTGCCACTTTTATGAGAGTTATGAATGATGTACTCCGACATTTTATTGATGATTTTGTAATTGTATATTTAGATGACATTCTTGTTTTCAATAAAACATGGGAAGAACATTTGAAGCATGTAAAGCAGACTTTAGATGTTTTGAAAAGAGAAAATATCTATGTGAAGTTATCAAAATGCGAATTTGGAAAAACATATTTAAATTACTTGGGTCATATTGTAGGGGGTGGTGAATTGAAGATAGATCCCTCTAAGGTTGAAGTCATTGTGAACTGACCTAAACCCAAATTTGCTACAGAAGTCAGGAGTTTCCTAGGAGAAGCACAATATTGGAGGAAGTTTATTGCTAACTTTTCCTTGATTGCATCTCCCTTACATGCTTTAACAGGATTGAACAAGGTGTTTCAGTGGGGAGGCAAACAATAGAAAGCCTTCGACACCTTAAAAGAAAAAATTAGTACAACACTAGTACTAGCATTGCCAGATCTTCAACGACCATTTGAGATTGAAACATATGTCAGTGACTATGCCATGGGAGCAGTGTTAATGCAACACGGTAAACCCATATGCTATCATTCTGAGACATTTAATTCTGTAGTAGTTAATTATCCCACATATGATAAAGACGTGTATGCATTAGTGCAGAGTGTGAAAAAGTGCAAACATTACCTAATGGGCAAAGAAACAATTATACATACAAATCATCAACCACTTCAATATTTGCACTCACAAACTAAATTGCTGCAATCAAGACACTATAGGTGGATGGGTTTCCTACAACAATTTCATCTTTTCATCAGATATAAGAAAGGCATACACAATAAGGTTGCATATATGTTTTCAATACCAATCATAAATGCATCTACTATACTTAAGCATAACTCAGTAATGCATGAAAGCTACATTGAACAATATGCTCAGGATGTAGATTTTAAAGATGTATATGCAACTTTAAGTCATGGAAAACATGTAGAAGAATTGGATTATCATATTAAGGACCAACTCTTATATCATTTTGGAAAGTTATACATTCCACAAACTGAAAGAGTTAACATAATCCAAGAAGCACATACTTCTCTAATATCAGGTCATTTTGGTGTAAGTAAAATAGTTGCATAGTTGCAAAGGTTCTGTTATTGGTCGAGAATGCATGAAATAGTTTCTATATATATTAAATGGTGTACCATGTGTGCTACAAGCAAGCCCAATAATAGAAAATTAGGCTTGTACACTCCACTTCTAGTTCCTTCTCGTCCTTGGGAAAGTGTTTCCACGGACTTTGTTGGGGGATTGCCAAAATCTAGAAAAGGTCGTGATTGTTTATATGTTATTGTGGATAGGTTTAGAAAAATGTGTATTTTAATACCTTGTAACACGCAGATTACAGTTGAACAAATAGCTAAGTTGTTCTTTTAGCATGTACGGGTTCATTTTGGGTTACCCACTTCTATTGTATCTTATCGAGATTCCCGATTTGTTGGGAAGTTTTGGTAAAGTCTATGGGAGTTGATGGACACTAGATTGAAGAATAACACAACATTTCATCCACAAACAGATGGTAAAACAGAGGTGGTCAATAGGAAAATGATCCAGTTTCTTAGAGGCTATTGCAGTAAGCATCCCAAGCTTTGGGATGAACATTTGTGTTATGTGCAACATTCTTACAACCATGCCAAGCACTCTTCTACTCAGAGATCTCCTTTTGAGACTTGTTTTGGTTTTATACCAAAGCCTCCCTTGTATTTTTTCTTTAGAAAAGACATAGCAGTTGATGGACACAGTGATGTGGACAAAGCAACCAAGTTCATTGAACAGATCCAAGAAATTCACCAGGCAGTGCAGGAATAGCTAGAAAGAAGCCAGGCAAAGTACAAGGAAAGGCATGACAATCATCGAATTGAGCATAGCTTCCAAGTTGGTGATCAAGTCTAGCTGTACATCAGCAAAGATAGAATGAAAGGTGAAGGTAAGAAGCTGAAGCCAATAAGGTATGGGCCTTTCAAGATACTTGAGAAAATTGGGGAAAATGCTTTTCGCCTCGATTTTCCAGCTTATATGCATATCTATTCAGTCGTTAATATAGAGAACTTGAGACTATATGAACCCTCATTGATTGAAGACCCCGAAGAGCAAATTAAGTTGCCTTCTATTGATGATCTGTTGCTTGAATATCTCAATGAGTTGCAGGAAGACATAATTCTAGACAGGAAGGTGAGAACTACGCACAGAGGGGATGTTGAGTACCTGAGAATTAGACTCAAAGGTTCAAAACCAAGCAGTTCACAATGGATAGAGATTAGACAAGTGAGGAAGTTGTATCCTCACTTGATCGATGCTTAAAAACCAACTTTTGGTGGTCCAAAAGCTTTTTCAGTGGGAAGGCGTGATCCAAAATGGATCCTAAAAACCCTCTAAGTCTTCAAAAATAAAAAAACTATCACAAAGGATGAACTTTTAAAAATGGCAGATTACATTATCGGGCCTGAAAAACATGAAGAAACAGTGAAAATAGAGCTATCGAAGACTTGAAAAATGATGCACAGGAGCTGTCGGATCTGGCTGATAAATGATCTAGATCCGATCAACATATCACAATCGGCAATGGCAAGCGGAGGTTATTAAAGGCAGCCATATGACAGTTGCGATAGTGATCATCGCAAGTCAACGAGGATCGTCAATCATGCACGCAGGTCGACAGCCTAGGTTAACTCACGATATCACATCGACAGAATACAAAGGAGCGCTTACCAATGGTGTTGGGTGCAGGAATTACACTTAAGCAAACTCCTCAACACTTAATTTGTCAACCCGGGGGATTCGTAAACTTAGAGACGAAGCACAGAAAATGCCAGAGATGGTATGAATCTTCCTAATATAAATCCCTACTTTCTTTAAAAGAAAGATTGTAGAATCAAATTAAAAAGATAAAAAGGCAACTAGAACCATCAAAATAATCTAAGACTGGAACAAGGAAGAATGCATTTACAAGAGGGAATTAAAGATAAAGGGCAATCACTCTAGCTAATTATTGTTTAACTACTGAGTGTGTGTTTTTCTTTAGCAGAGACACTTAGCAGTCTCATTAGATGGGCCCTTAAACCTGCTCCTTTATAGATTTCCTTCTTGCACTAATTTGTCATGTACTATCGCAGTCTACGTGCACCAGTGCAAGAACAGAGATTTATGCAGAAGGCATAAATGGTGTCTTTACTAAAGGATTTTTACTTCTTGCAAGGGCTAAAACTTTTCTAGGTTCAAAGCACTCAAATCATGTGGAAAGAAACTAGTTCTTGCACCAGATCAGGGCTTCCTGTACTTAGCATTTAATTCTTAAAATGAGTGCTTAATTATTGCAAGTGCTATTATACTGTTAAATCAAATTTCACACATAAAGAGTGAATGTTTTGTTGGAAATAATACTGAGAAGGGGGGGGGGGTGAATCAGTATTATCAGATCAATAAAACTTTTCAAATTTCATGCTCAGAAACATATACGCTACTTCAGTTAAGTGAACCAACGAGTACACGCAACAGTGTCTAAAGCAACTAGCGTATATCAAGAAATCTTATGATTCAGTTAACTTATCTTCAGTAAATGCAGCAGAACATTATTAACCACATTGACAGTAAACAGGTGCAGTATAACAGAACAGATCATCACATAAAAGCCACACACATGAACACCATGATATAAGGTGGAAACCCAATGTGGGTGAAAACCACCTGCTGAAAGTCGTCTCTTTCTTTCTTTAATAAGAATCTCCAGTTTACAATCTTTTGTACCAGTGCAGCCTTATACCAGTATGCAGGCTACAACCTGCAAAGGGCTACAACCCTCTCTCGTTTTCCAACTACTTTTGGAATGGAGCTACAACCCCCTCAGCTCTTGTACTAGCCGATCCATTTACTATTACGTAGGTGCTGACCCTACAAAAGGCTACAACCTTCTTTCCTACAGGGACCACGTTTCATCAATTTTTAGACTGGATCCATGAGTATAAAACAAACACTGCTGCAATACAATCATCAACTTATACTTGCATCACAATTCTCTAGATCACCCAATACTGAATCCCTGAAACCCTGTCATCAAGAACACAGAACACAAACCAGAGCCCAGAACTCTGCAAAAACCACCAAAATCAACAGCAACCTGAAATATCAAATCTTATTATGCATACGCTACTTCGATATACCAAAACCGCGTGTATACGCACTTTCTCCAAAGGCAACCCGCGTGCAGATCTAGAAATAATTACTTATACCTTCGTTGTCAGATCCGACCCTTGCCAAGCGTCCCGAACAGATAACCAGCAATACCAGATCTTCTCACTTCATCAGACACACATTGCTTACTCCACTTTGCCTAATGATCTTCTCCTTATATAGCCTTAGGCACTTCACAATACCACGGACCAAAACCATAGTAACACAATACCATCAACTTCAAAACTAGGGATCGACACGCCCGTCGAGACACCATGGTCCAAAACCATAGGCACAACTTCCAAGGACTAACTGCCACGGACCAAAGGTACTTTTCACATGTACGCGCTTTTCCTGAAGCCAACCTGCGTGTACACGCTGGTTTTCCTTAATGAACCTGCGTATATCTCTTTCTTGTCCTGCTGTACTGAGATCTGTCCTCTGATCAAGTTGCCATCACTTGTACCTGTCTCTGAGTGAGTTGCCATCAAGGACAACACTTGTATCATAATGCCAACAATCTCCCCCTTTGGACTTGATGGCAACCACCACACCAAGTCACTCTCCCCCTTTGACATCAAGGGCAAAGGGCGGACCAAGATATTCTCTTCTTTGGTATACCTTCTGCTGTCCATACTCCCCCTGAGTACCTGCTGAAATCTCCAAATGTGCTCCCCCTTTGTGTATGCCAAAGTGTACCAATCTATCCATGCTCCCCCTGAGCAGATGCAGGTTCTAAGACCAGCAATAACTAACATTTATCATATATGATCTGTACCATACGCATAAGCCTGCAATACCATTCCTTTGATCAAACAACAAGATGTATCATTTAGTTTCATCAGCAACTTCCAACCATAATGCCAACAATGAATAATTTGAAGTGTATGCTCCCCCTGAGCGTGAGCCAACCATGACTGAACCATTTCCTGAGTCTGTTCTGCTGCCCTTTATGCTCCCCCTGAGCCTGAGCCAACCATGACTGAACCTTTTCCTGGGTCTGTTCTGCTGCCCTTTCTACATATACGCGACTTTGCAGCCTGTAACTCGCGTATATACGTGACTTGTCTTCATTATATCAGCGTATGCAAGATGGAATACTGAAATTCATCACTTTCAGATTCCCCTGTGTCTGTTGTGTCAGCTGTTTGAATTATGCCACACCTTTCTGTCTCTGTCTTCTTCAATTCCTGGAACTGTGATGATGTATGGTCCTCTTGTTTTGAATTTTGAAATCTGCTCCTGCATTCCCTTGCTTTATGCCCATAGTTGTTGCATGTATAACATCTTACATATTTCATGTTCCTTCTATCACAATCAATTGCTTTGTGTCCATATGCATTGCAGGCAAAGAAATATCCTCTAAAATACCTGGGATGTGATGATCTTTTGTAATGGTCTTGAACCATTCTACTTCTACATCTGGCTGCAACATGTCCAAGATTATGACATACATAACATTCAACATTATTCAGTGGAGGAAATAATCGTCTATCACGTCCATATTTAGGAGTAAAGGATCGTCCTTGAGGAATTTCTTTCCTTGGTTGTTCCTTGTTGAGCATTTCAGATTTCTCATTAGAGTTTCTTGCCTCACCTTGTGAACTAGATTCACCTTCAACATATTCATGAAAACCAAGACCAGTTTTGATAGCAGGAGACCTTTGACTATTAAGAATATCGTCCAAGACTTTAGTACTATCTTGAAATCGTAAAAGCTTATCCTTTTCTTCTAATTTACCTTTCAAGATATTTACCTCAACTTGATGTTGTTCTTCCTTTTTCAGATATTGATTCCTTAGGTCTTCTTCAGCTTTTCTTCCTTCTTCCACTTGTTGCTTTAGTTTGATCACTTCATGTTCTTGATCTTCAAGAGCTTCTCTGTTCTATTCTCTTGATTTTTTAAGATCTTCTTTTAGAGAGAGGATCTTTGATTCAAGTCTCTGAATAGTTATGCTCTGATCCTTTACTATATCCTGCAATTGCTCCCTTACCCTGGTTTCTGTCTCCAATTGTTCGTTTAATTTGGTAACTTCTTCAGTTTCTGCATTCTTCTGTTCATGTGCCATGAGACTTCTAATATCTTCACTATTATTGGATGAAGCATTCTTCTTTTCATGTGCCATGAGACTTCTAATATCTTCACTATCATTGAATGAACTTTTAATATGGGTATAATAGCTTCTACCATCTTCTTCAGATATCTTTCCTTTGTTATGAGGGCATCTAGCAGCATAGTGACCAACTCTACCACATAGAAAACATTTGAAAGGTAGCTTACCTTTGAACTGTCCAGTTCCCCGTTCAAGATTCTTAACAAAATTTACCTCATCTTCTTCCTCTGACGCTTCGAATGCGGCTTCTGATGGTACCTCTTGTCGCACTTCAAAAGCAGTTAAGATCCCGTGAAGCTGTGACATGGTGATTTTCTGCACATTCTCCTTTTCTTCTATGGCAGATACTTTAGAATCAAATTTAGTAGACAGAGATCTCAAAACCTTTTCAACTAAGACAAATTCCTCAAATTCTTCACCCGGATCCCTCATACAATTTACAATCTCATCCATACACAGGAAATAATTAGCTATGCTTTCATTACTATGCATCTTAAGAGTTTCATACCGAATTCTGAGAGTTTGAAGCTTTGCTCTTTTTACCTGATCATCTCCTTCGTAGCTTGTAACGATTTTGTCCCATATTTCCTTGGCTGATTTGAAATGCATGATCTTCATAAATTCTGATTGTGTCAAACTACTCAATAGGACAGTAACAGCTTTGGCATTGAGCTCATATTGCTTTTTCTCTGCTGGATCTGTAGGAGTTGTTGATGGGAATTTGTATCCTCCTTCTACGATTCCCCAAACTTCTGCTCCAAGAGATTGTAGATATGCAATGGTTCTTATCTTCCAGTGGGTAAAATTGTTCCCGTCAAAGACTGGTGGCCTGATGTGTGCCTCTCTTTCTGGATTAGCCATTCTGATGGATCTTTTCCTTCAAGCGATCAAGCTTCCTCTCAAGGACCTGCTCTGATACCAATTGTTGGAAATAATACTGAGAGGGGGGGGGGGGTGAATCAGTATTATCAGATCAATAAAACTTTTCAAATTTCATGCTCAGAAACATATACGCTACTTCAGTTAAGTGAACCAGCGTGTACACGCAACTGTGTCTAAAGCAACTAGCGTATATCAAGAAATCTTATGATTCAGTTAGCTTATCTTCAGTAAATGCATCAGAACATTATTAACCACATTGACAGTAAACAGGTGCAGTATAACAGAACAGATCATCACATAAAAGCCACACACATGAACACCATGATATAAGGTGGAAACCCAATGTGGGTGAAAACCACTTGCTGCAAGTCGTCTCTTTCTTTCTTTAATAAGAATCTTCAGTTTACAATCTTTTGTACTAGTGCAGCCTTATACCAGTACGCAGGCTACAACCTGCAGAGGGCTACAACCCTCTCTCGTTTTCCAACTACTTTTGGAAGGGAGCTACAACCCCCTCAGCTCTTGTACTAGCCGATCCATTTACTAGTACGTAGGTGCTGACCCTACAGAAGGCTACAACCTTCTTTCCTACAGGTACCACGTTTCATCAATTTTCAGACTGGATCCATGAGTATAAAACAAACACTGCTGCAATACAATCATCAACTTATACTTGCATCACAATTCTCTAGATCACCCAATACTAAATCACTGAAACCCTGTCATCAAGAACACAGAACACAAACCAGAGCCCAAAACTCTGCAAAAACCACCAGAATCAACAGCAACCTGAAATATCAAATCTTATTATGCATACGCTACTTCGATATACCAAAACCGCATGTATACGCACTTTCTCCAAAGGCAACCCGCGTGCAGATCTAGAAATAATTACTTATACCTTCGCTGTCAGATCCGACCCTTGCCAAGCGTCCCGAATAGATAACCAACAATACCAGATCTTCTCACTTCATCAGACACACATTGCTTACTACGCTTTGCCTAATGATCTTCTCCTTATATAGCCTTAGGCACTTCACAATACCACAGACCAAAACCATAGTAACAAAATACCATCAACTTCAAAACTAGGGATCGACACGCCCGTCAAGACACCATGGTCCAAAACCATAGGCACAACTTCCAAGGACTAACCGCCACGGACCAAAGGTACTTTTCACATGTACGCGCTTTTCCTGAAGCCAACCTGCGTGTACACGCTGGTTTTCCTTAATGAACCTGCGTATATCTCTTTCTTGTCCTGCTGTATTGAGATTTGTCCTCTGATCAAGTTCCCATCACTTGTACCTGTCTCTGAGTGAGTTGCCATCAAGGACAACACTTGTATCATAATGCCAACATGTTTGTGATCTTAACAGAGTGCATGAATAAATAAACAATCAATATATATTCATCCTGTCATGATCATTTAATGAAAGAAAGAAGATTGCGAGAAGTAGACTAAGAAGGTTTGTTGCATCACACCAACGTGCACTGGTGCAAGTTCATTTCTCCTGCTTGGACCAGGCAGGGAAAACCAATCAAACAGAATTGCAGAAAAGGCAATATCACACCAATGTGCACTAGTGCAGGGTTATTTCTCCTACTTGGACTAGGTAGAAGAAAACCAATCTGAAATCAAGTGCAGGAAAGGGAATTTATCTACATCACACAACAGATCCAATTTCACTCAAACAAGAATTCATGTGCTTAAATTAAATCACACTTGACAATGTAAACACAAATTATAGGAAAAGCGGAAATGGGGTAAACATGCTGGGTTGGCTAGGCCCTAGCCAACTAGCACGTTTCCCCTTTAAATAAAAACATTGCTCAGTACCTGTTAGGTCCCTATAATACTAGTGATTACCCCATTACTATTGTAGTTATACCCCTTATTTATATTGTTGTGCCCCTATTACCCCCATATTGTTATTTCTGTGCCCCATAGAATCCCTCTATTGTTATTTTTGTGGCTTTATATTATTATTGTTAGGTCGGCTGGATTATATTGTGACTCCTTAGACTCCTATATATAGAAAGGAGGTTTTGTCATTTGTATCATCCAACAATTGTTCATTTATGTAATGTAAAGGGGGTTGCCCCCTCGAGAGGCTGAATTCTAAGGCGTTGATCTATCTTTTCTATCTTTTCTTGAGCTGGTTTCATAACATTTGGTATCAGAGCTTTGGATTCTAGGGTTTCGCTACTCCAAACAGGTCATCGTGGCATTTTCTCTATAACTTTTTTCTGTGAAGTTTCAGAAGTCGCAAAAAAAACCCATTTGAGAAGAAATCGCATTGAACCTTGGATCCGAATTTCAGATCTTTTCGCGCGATATTTGTGGAGATATGATCTGAGGAAGTTGGTCTTTTTGCAGACTCCTGAATTACATTCAAAACAGGTGACCTGGGGAAAATCATCATAACTTTCTCTCTGGGAATCAGATTGAAATTTCGTAAGAGGGTACAGAAAGAGGATGGACTGTAGTTTCTTGTATATCTTTTTCAGAACCAAAGATCGAAAATTGTACACGTGGCACGTCATACAAGTTCGCTCTTCTGGAAAGGTCTATAATCAGGTCATCTTGGGAGATTGTGCATAACTCTTTCTTGGAGAATCCAATTTGGATCAGACTGGTGGCATTGGAAAGAGGACACAGAGAACTACTACAGTTCACAAATTCAGAACTAGATGATTGGGAAGTACAGAGATACATCAGAGGCAATATCAAGCTCCTACAAAGTGAAAAATGGTGTGTAGATTTTTTTTAAATATTTGCTTAAGCTTGGTTTGAAAATTTATTTTGAAGGAATTCAAAGGGCATAGTAGAGCATTATTATCGGTAACTGATGCCCCAAGGAAAGAAAATGCAAACACCTAGTAAGGAACCTGAAAGCTCTAGCATGACTCATGAAGAAGAGGAAGAAATGCTACATGATATATCAAAATTACAAGAACAAGTGCAACAAATGTCACGCTCACAAAAGTTAACAGAAGATAAGATAAATGGCGTGGAAGCTAAGAGGAATGGCATGGAAGCTAATATGGACAATTTGAAGATAGATTTGAACACAAGTATGAAGACAGGCATGGCAGATTTGAAGACAGATTTGACAAATTTTCTACAAGAAATACTTACTAATGGTGAAAAAGTAGTAAAGGAAACTCATGATGAGAACAAAAGAAATGTTAATCATGATTCCATAGATGCTAATGTTGGATCGAAGAATCACCATATTCCAAAAATCGATATGAGGAAGTTTGATGGCAAGGATCCCGCCACATGGATATTACAGATGGAGCAATTCTTCGATCTCAATAATGTGCAAAACGCACAAAAGGTACGTATGGCAACTGTATATTTGGAACCAAATCAGTTTGTATGGTATCAATGGCTTTGTTCTCGTAAACAATTTATCACTTGGGCAATTTTTACGGAAGAATTGATAGCACATTATGAGGATACAAAAAGCAACACTTTTTTTAGCCAATTGATAAGTCTCAAACAAAAGGGTTCAATAATGGAGCACATTGAGGAGTTCCAAAAATTGAACATAAGGGTAAAAGATATTCCAGAGGAGCATAGGATTGATGTGTTCATAGGGTCTTTAAAGGATAATATCCAACATGATGTTCGCCTTTGGGAACCTGATTCATTAGAGAAGGCATTCAGGTTAGCAAGAAAAATGGAAAGCAAAATTATGGCAACTAGGAAGCATACCATTCACAACTATAAAGACGGAAGTGTTGTTGCCCCTAGTCTTCCACAACCTACAAGGTTGACACCACAAAAATTGGAAGAAAAAAGAGCAAAAGGGCTTTGTTACAATTGTGATAGCAAATACACAAAAGGTCATAAGTGTGCTGAGAAGAAATTATTCTACATAGATTGTGAAGAGGAAGAAGAAAAGGAGCAAGAAAGGTCAAAAGAAGAGGATATACTCCAGGAACAAAGCCTAGATGAAGAACAAATAAATCCGACCATATCTTGTAATGCATTGGCGGGAATTACCACTCCTCAAACCATCAAGATAGAAGGACAAATCAAGAAGAAAAAGGTAATAGTGTTGATTGATTCAGGAAGCACCCACAATTTTATTCATTGTAGGGTAGCAAAAGAATTGAATTGCTTCCTATATCCAGCACCAGAGTGTCAAGTGATGATTGCAAATGGAGGAACAATAAATTGTTCTGGAAAGTGCCATAATATCAAGCTATCCATGGGAGAATATGTATTGACTAGCCCAATGCTTTCCATTCCAATGGGAGGTGCTGATGTTGTACTAGGAGTCCAATGGCTACAATCCTTGGGTACAATAGCTTTTAATTTTCAAGAACTTTTCATCAAATTTTCTACGGAAGGAAAGGAAGTTGAATTAAGGGGTATTGCAGGGAAACCAGGAAAGATAATCAGCTCTAATGGCATGACAAAGCTTCTAAAAAAGGAGCAAAGAGGTGTAATTGCACAATTATGTTCGCTAGATGTTTCCACATTGGAATCATCTATTTCTCCAGATCTCCAAAAAGTCCTGGACAATCATTCCAAGGTATTTGAGACTCCCAAAGGTCTCCCACCTATGCGTGATCATGATCATGCTATTCATCTGATTCCAGGAAGTGTTCCTCCAAACATCAGGCCGTACAGATATCCCTATGTCCAAAAAAGTGAAATTGAACGTATGGTTGCAGAAATGCTAGAGGCTGGTATAATTCAACCGAGTCAAAGTTCTTTCTCAGCTCCAGTAGTATTGGTGCACAAGAAGGATGGATCATGGCGCATGTGTCCAGATTATAGGGAGCTCAACAAGCTCACTATTAAAGATAAGTTCCCCATTCCTGTCATTGATGAATTACTGGATGAATTGCATGGATCAATTTACTTCACCAAGTTGGATCTTCGTTCGGGATATCATCAAATCAGAATGAAGATTGAAGACATTCCGAAAACGGCATTTAGAACTCATGAGGGTCATTATGAATTTTTGGTCATGCCTTTTGGCCTTACCAATGCACCTTCAACATTTCAAGGTTTGATGAATTCAATTTTCAAACCATTCCTTAGAAAATTTGTGTTAGTATTTTTTGATGATATACTAATCTACAGCAAGTCTTGGAAGGATCATGTTGAACATGTTGACAGGGTGCTACAACTATTGGAGGAGAAACAATTATATGCAAAAAGATCCAAATGTTTCTTTGGAGTCCAGGAGGTGGAATATTTGGGTCATATTGTATCTCATGAAGGAGTTAAGGTAGACCCTAGCAAAATTAAAGCCATTAAGGAATGGAAAATCCCCACATCCATAAAGCATCTGCGAGGATTTCTTGGGTTGACAGGGTATTATCGCAAGTTTGTTAAGAATTATGGGAGAATAGCAGCACCTCTAACAACATTATTGAAGAAAGATTCATTTTCATGGACTCCGGAAGCAACAAAGGCCTTTGAACATCTTAAAGAGGCAATGTGCCAAGCACCGGTCTTAGCTACACCGGACTTCACAAAAACCTTTATTGTGGAATGTGATGCTTCAGGAAATGGAATTGGTGCTGTTCTAATGCAAGATGAAAGACCCATTGCTTTTGAAAGTCGTCCAATCAAGGGAAAGTTTTTAAGCAAAGCTATTTATGAGAAGGAAATGTTGGCAATACTCCATGCACTTAAGAAATGGCGACCCTACCTAATGGGAAGACACTTCAAGGTAAAAACGGATCATGATAGCCTTAAATACTTTTTAGAACAAAGATTATCCTCTGAAGAGCAACAAAAGTGGGTCACAAAGATGTTGGGTTATGACTTTGAAATCATCTACAAAAAAGGGAAGCAAAATGTGGTGGCAGATGCACTCTCAAGAAAGGATGAGGATGTGGAAGCATTGTTGTGTGCCATTTCTATTATCCAACCAGATTGGATAAACGAAGCAAGGGAGGAATGGAAGAATGACGAAGAAGTGTGGGCACTTATTCGAAAGCTACAACAAGATTCCAGTACTTCTGATACATTTAGCTGGAAAAATGATTCGTTATGGTACAAAGATCGCTTATACCTCTGTAAGAATTCCCAGCTAAAACAAAAGATTCTTATGGAATTGCACACTTCTCCCTTAGGAGGGCACTCAGGATTTTTAAAAACTTACCACAGGGTTAAGAAGGAATTTTTTTGGGATGGCCTTAAATCAGATATTCAAAAGTTTGTGGCAGAATGTTTGGTTTGCCAACAAAATAAAGTTGAAACAATTAAGACACCGGGTCTATTACAACCTTTATCCATTCCAAGCCAACGTTGGGAGGAGGTTTCAATGGATTTTATCACAGGTTTACCCAAGTCTGAGGGAAAGAGTGTCATCATGGTGGTAGTTGACAGACTTACCAAGTATGCACACTTTTGTGCATTATCACATCCATTTAAAGCCAGTACAGTTTCTACTGCATTTATGGAAACAGTTCAAAAGCTACATGGAAACCCAAAGATTATTGTAAGTGACAGAGATCCCATTTTCACTGGAAATTTTTGGACAAAATTATTTTCTTGTCTTGGTACTCAGTTAGCTCATAGCTCATCTTATCATCCTCAATCTGATGGGCAAACTGAGATAGTAAACAAATGTTTGGAAGGATATCTTCGTTGCTTTGTATCTGATAAACAGACACAATGGGTCAAATGGTTGCCTCTGGCTGAATGGTGGTATAACACTTCCTTCCATACAGCAACAAAAATGACCCCATTTATGGCACTTTATGGGTATCAACCACCATCCATCACATCATATTTAAGAGAAAATTCTAAGGTTCAGGCAGTGGAACATCACATCGAACATCAACAACAAGTCCTCCAACTCTTAAAGGATAACCTCGTGTTGGCACAAAATAGAATGAAACAACAGGCAGATCAACATCGCAGTGAAAGAAGTTTTGATGTAGGTGATTGGGTATTCCTACGGCTACAACCATATAAGCAAATGTCCCTAAAGCAAGCTAAGAAGGATAATAAATTATCACCAAAGTATTATGGTCCGTACAAGGTGTTGCAAAAGATTGGTACTATGGCATACAAATTGGAGCTTCCTGCAGCTTCTCGATTGCACCCAGTTTTCCATGTTTCATGTTTAAAGAAGGTTATAGGCGACAAGCTCCCAATTCAAACAATATTGCCAGAACTTGACGAGGAAGGAAAAATTATATTGGAACCGGAAGCAGTCACAGAAACAAGAACTCGACAGCTACGAAATCGATCAATTTCAGAGTATCTTATCAAGTGGAAGAACTTATCCGCTGAAGATTCCACATGGGAGGATGAGAATTTTATGCAGAAGTATCCAGAACTACTCAAGCGTTGAGGACAACACTTTTTTGAAGGAGAGGGGCATGTTGGGTCCCTATAATACTAGTGATTACCCCATTACTATTGTAGTTATACCCCTTATTTATATTGTTGTGCCCCTATTACCCCCATATTGTAATTTTTGTGCCCCATAGAATCCCTCTATTGTTATTTTTGTGGCTTTATATTATTATTGTTAGGTCGGCTGGATTATATTGTGACTCCTTAGACTCCTATATATAGAAAGGAGGTTTTGTCATTTGTATCATCCAAGAATTGTTCATTTATGTAATGTAAAGGAGGTTGCCCCCTCGAAGAGGCTGAATTCTAAGGTGTTGATCTATCTTTTCTATCTTTTCTTGAGCTGGTTTCATAACAGTACCTTAATCAATTCATCAACTCAAATACAGAAACGCGATTTGTGAAACATGATGTGGAGCTCCCTTTTATTAATTCATTGAGGCAAGTACATACATTAATACATCGTCCAACCCAGATTTGGGCGATAACAAAATACAACAACCTGTTACCGCCTCTCTGGTTGTGTCTCTGTTCTCTTCTACTATCAAAAACTTTCCCTCCTTAGTCCTATTTACATTCTACATTATATAGATCTTTGGCCAAAGGCCAAAATAGATCATTCAACTGATTACATAACCAAACAGAGAATTTAGCTTTTTGGCCTTCAAAATTAGACAGTTAGCAAAACTGGCCATAGCCAATCTCCATCTTTCGTCCTTCATAGATTCAATATCAGTTGCCTTTGGATCGATCTTGCTGTTGTGGTTGAAGCTGCTCAAAATGAGGCAGTGATCAAGGAGGTTCGTATCTGCTGCAAGGATTTTCTGTGCTAGCAATTGTGCAAGATCCGATCCTGCACTAGGATCGACAGTCATGGTAAGTACTCTAACTACCAAATAAACATTGGAGATATTGATATGTTACAAAGAGTGATTAAAAGTAAGAAATCATGTAATAAATGATTAATTAATGTTGATTTAAATTAAAAGTATGAAAAATAAAGTTTATACGAAGTATGTCACCATGCTTGGACTGGTGCAAGATGAGGGTGTATAAAAGAGGTAAAATAGCGATAAATGGTTATGATTTAAGAAGGGGAAAATGGAAAAAAGAGAGAAAATTAGGGGGCTAACATCCTCCCATCCCTATGTTGTTGTGTGTCCTCACACAACTCTTTACCTTTGTAAAAATCCTTCAAAACTTTGAGCATTCCAACTCAATCCTGCTATAACATATTGACATCAGCCTGCAATGTTTCAGACTTCTTCTTTCTGATGTTCTTTAGTTTCTTTGTCACCCTTTTAAGTCGCTTGAAACATTACGCAGCTCGGTACTTCAAAACTCTAACTTCTCCTTTCTTTTTCTGGATCTCCGCAGTTAATTCTTCATTACTTTGTTCTTTATCCTCCTACACTTTAGCTATGAGCTATTCTAAGTTCTGCACTTGAAGCTCTAGTTCAACTATCTGAGTAGCAGGAGTTTCCGACTCTCCTTCTTCTTCTATCTCGACAGGGGCTGTGTCTTCCTTAGGGACCTCAATATCCCTCATGGTTACATTAAGAAATTCTTCTTCTTCTGGTTCTTCTTCTTGCACTGGTGTAGAAGGGGATTCAACATCCCGTGGGAACTGTGGTTCTTTGCTTGCCCCAGATTCTTCATTCTTTTTCCTGGGCCTTTTAATGAAATCGGAAAATAGAGTGTCATATTTGACATCTACAAATTTTGTTGCGTAAGCAAGGACTAACAGGTTGTCTTCTTCAGGGGTCTGTGCCTATACTGGTGGCATAGAAGGAGTCTCTTCAACAGGTGCACTAGTTGTCTTTTTATTTGGAGATGGGGCCCTTTCTTCTCTTGATTTTTTAGGTCGTTTTCTTTTTGCACTGGTGCAAGAAGGACTCCCCTGTACATTCTTACTCGAACCCTTGCTTGTGCTGGTGGGGTCCTCTGTCTCCTTTCCAGTAGCTGTCTTTTTATGTAGCTGTTTTAACAGTGCCTTCCAGGTCATGCCTTTAACTTCTAATTGTTTCTGGACCAAAATCTTTATCAAGTAGTGGTGATATAACTTTTTGTCGGCCTCGTCTGCTCGTCTGTCCCGCACACCCTTGGCCATTTTTTCCAAGCTCTTAAGCAAAAAATAGGGGAAATTAATCCTCCATCGGATGTGTCGAGCGGCTTTGAAATGCTGCAACATCCTAAAATGGTACACAAAAGTGCGAGAGTACCTTCCCTCACAGGTTACGAATTTTTGTAGGATGAAAAGGAGGTCCTGCCACTGTCCCAGCAGGGCACTGTGTGGAATTCCTTCCTTCCAATCTACCTTCATCTTCTTGTCGATGATGAAATGCTTCCATCTCTTCCTTTCTAGTTTCTGATTTTTAAACCACTGCTCACCAGTATTTTACAAGCCTGTCGATGTTGCTATAAACTCTTCTGTAACCTCAAATTTTAGAGGCCCAATTTTTACTTGGCCATTTTTGAAACTTCTGGAAAACTGTAAGGCCACTTCACTATTTTGCCCGTCAAACTTATGCAAGAATTGAAGAAAGCTCGAGTCTCGCAATAATGCAAGATTAGTGCGATACTCAGTAGTTTATTCTACTCTACTGAGAGACGAAGGTTCGCTTCGAACAAGCAGCATCGTTTCTTAACGGTTATGAACAGTCAAGAATTTACATGCAACACTAGGAAAATTGGTTCTTATAGATAGGGATCCAACCGTCCACCACCCCTTCCATCTTATCACTCATTCATTTCACTGAAATAGCCGTGGATATGCGGCATCTTTGAATTGGTACTTGCGGCGGTGTTTTAACAGCTAGGTGAGGTAATCATTACGAGTGAAGGACATCTAGGATTATGGCAGAAAGGGGCAATTATATCCAAGAAATGGTTAAACACTTCCACACGCCTTCATAATTTGAAAAAGAACTTAGCATTCATTACAAAATGATCATGATTCTTAACTTAAAAACACCTTATACTTTAAATAATTTTCTCCTAGTTAATATAATAGCACAAGTACTCATCGACTAAGTGAAAGGATTTCTTATAAACTTTCATGATGACCACTTTCGTATGACGTATGCTATGAAAAGAAAAAATTGTACTATGTTTCTGACAGGGTGCATGCTTGCACCAGTCTGCTTGCACCGCTTAAACTATGCTATTCTGTTGCAAGGATAATTTTAGGGGCGAATGTTCGCCCTTTGGCGAAATTAAGGGGTTTTAAATTTTTAGTGGGCGAATATTTTGTATCATAGTACATTTTTACAAATCACCTCAAATAGCCCACCTTATTTTAAGGGAGAGGGTAAAAAAGGTAAATTTCGCCCTTGAAATTAGGACTTACAACCTTCCATTCGCCCATTTTCAAGAATAGGTTTTATTTAAGTGAATCCATTCACCCATTTTCAAGAATAGGTTTTATTTAAGTGAATCCTATGGGCCAAATACCATATTTATAAAAGAGGTATGGTAAATTAATAAAAATATAAATAAATGAGAGGTATGGTAAATAAATAAAACATTTTTTATATTTACTCCATAAGTCACCTTATATACATGTAAGGGTGTAAACAAATAAAAATATAAGTAAAGTGGAGGTATGGTAAATAAATAAAACGTCTTTTTATACTTACTCAAAAGGTATGGTAAATAAATAAAAATATAAATAAACTAGACGTATCGTAAATAAATAAAACCTGTTTTTATATTTAGTCCATAACCCTCGTTCTATTTATGAAGGCTCAAGAAAGAGGTTTTATTTAAGTGAATCCTATGGGCCAAATACCATATTTGTAAAATAGGTATGGTAAATTAATAAAAATAGGTATGGTAAACAAATAAACCATTTTTTTATATTTATTCCATAAGTCACCTTATATTTACGAACACTCAAAAAATGGGTTATATTTAGGTGAAACCTATGGCCAAAATACTATGGGACAAATACCATGGACTAGATTGTTATTAATACCATGCAAAAAACCATTATTAACCCTAATATTAGAATTAATAAAAATAAAAATGGCACATGGTATTGACCCATGGTATTCACCAAAATGGCACATGGTATTGACCCATTGTATTCACCTGGAATGTAGCCTATTTAAATGGGGGAATTAAACCAGCATGTAGCCTATGCTAAGATTCACTAGGACTTTACAAAGTTTTATTATTTAGTGAAAGACTCGCCAAGATCTTACAAGATTTTATAATTGAGTAAAATATTCGCCATGCCTGGTGAGAGATTCGCCAAAAAATTATATATACATATTATATTATTGATAAAATCGCCTTCCATTTTTCCTATATACCATGGAGATTCGCCCATTTATTATATTTATAAATTTAGGGGGGTTCTTAAAATTTTCCCTGTTCTGTTGGTACCATTCTGCTTGCATTATTATATAGGATGACATGCTTTCACTAGTGCAAGCATAATATCTGCAAAAAAGAATAGGGAATTTAAGTAAAATATAGGTTAGACTTCCAACATGGCTTCCTCAACTTATACTGGAAATTTGCTTCGCCCTTTCTTGATGCTTCAGAGCATATCCTTTTGCTCTTTGTGCGCGAGATCCTGCAATGAATTCATGAGGGAACAAAGAAGTGGGAAAAGGGAAATTTCAGAATGGGAAGGAATTTTGTTATAGGGATTCCAGGAATAGTACCACAAGAGGGGATAAACATAAGTGGGATAGGAAAATAAATTCAAGGGTAAAGTGGGGTTTTTACGAAATAGACAGGGTAAATTCAGAAGAATATGGGAAGGTTAATCATTCTAGGATTGAAGAAGAAAACTGAGGGAATATTACGAAAGTGGAATATGAAGAAAGGTAGAAAATTTTCTAGAAGGTCTGCTTGCACTGGTGCAAGAAAAATAACTGTAACGAAAATTAAGCGTTACTTCAATAAAAATATCCATGCTAATTACCCCAATTGTATAAAGGTTGGTTCTGCTAAACCTGCTTTTACTTGGTGGTTGCTAGCATATCTAAGGATCAAGCAACATTCTCTTTTTATTAGAAATTTTTTATCTTCCTTCCAGCAAGCTGGTTTTCAGGTTGATCCTTCTGCAATCATGTTAGCAAACTGATTTTCATAAGTACAGGAAAATATTTTTTCTTTACTCTTTTTAAAAAAAATTGTATTAACTTTTTTATTTTTTTTTAAAGAAGAGGAAGAATTCATGTTTTCAAAAGGTTGGTATCACCATTCACCACTACCGTCCCGAATTGTTGTTTGACTTGCTGTGTAAAATCTTTCCTAGCAAGTGGCTGAAAATACTTCTTTAATCTGTGTCCATTTATCAAGAATACTGAATTTTTTCCATCAATAGTTTTAACTTCTACTGCTCCATTCTCGAATACTCAGATCACTTCATAAGGTCCCATCCAACATGTATGGAATTTTCCTTTAAAAATTTTAAATATAGAATCATAAAGGAGCACCCAATCACCAGGTTGGAATTTCTTTTTCTGAATAGCCTTGTCATGCCACCTTTTGTGTTGCTACTAAATTAGTATTATCTGCTGAACATCATCCCTACGAAATTCATCTAACTGTCATGCCACCTTTTGTGTTGCTACTAAATTAGTATTATCTGCTTAACATCATCCCTACGAAATTCATCTAACTCATTTAATTGGAGAAGATGTTGTTGTTGTGCCTTGGAGAGATCTAGTCCTAACTGAACTGTAGTTCTGAAAGTTTTGAACTGGAATTCAATTGGTAATAGAACCTGTTTGCCATATACCAGCTCATATGGTGTATGTCCCATGCTATTTCTCCAAGTGGTTTTGTATGCCCACAAATCTTATGGTAATCTTCCAGCCCAGTCTTTCCGATGCATATTTACTGTCTTTGTAAGAATGGACTCGATCACTTTGTTTATGGATTCCACCTGGCCATTTGCTTGCAGGTGATACAACGTGGATTTCCTGTGCCGGATCTTATATTGCTCCATCACACCTTCTACCAAATTAGAAATAAATTGTGGACCATTGTCAGAAAAATTTTCTCTAGGCACACCAAATCTAGTAAAGATTTCAGTAAAAAGAAACTTAACAACAATTTTTTATGTAGCAAAGGAAACAGCTTTAGCTTCTACCCATTTTGTAACAAAATTTGTACAAACCAAAATATGCTTTTTACTTAATGATTTTGGATTTATTGGCCCTATAAAATCAATAGCCCATTTTTCAAACAGTTCAATCATAACTTGGGGGCATAAAGGCATTTCATTGGTTTGATTAGGCTGGCCCACTCGTTGACAGCTAGCACATCGCTTGACATATTGTTTGGCATCCTTAAACAAGGAAGGCCAAAAGTAACCAGCATGCAATACTTTATATGTAGTCGGCTTATCAGCGAAGTGGCCTCCATAAGGTTCACCATGAGCAGATTTCAATATGTCAAACACTTCCTCCTCTCTTACACACCTATGAATAATCAAGTATGGACCAGTGTAAAAGAGATCTCCTTGAATCTTGGAGTATTCAACACTTTTCTGAATAATATTACGGCTTTCACAAGTAGACAAGTGGGGTGTTGTTTTCCTAGTAACCAAGTAATTAGTAGTGTCAGCAAACCATAGAGAATCTGTTGACATAGAAAAAAGGTGTTCATCCAGAAAATCATCATTAACAGGAGATGCTTCACCAGGATTATCTAATCTAGAAAGAAAATCTGCAACAACATTATATTTTCCTAGTCTATCAACAATAGCAATATTAAATTCTTGCAAAAATAGTAACCACCTAGTCACTCTACCACTAGTCAATGGTTTGTTCATCAAATATTTAATTGCGGAATGATCAGTATGTGCAAATACTTCATATCCTGTAATATAGTGCTTGAACTTATTAATTGAAAAAATTACAGCTAAAAACTCTTTCTCTGTAACTTTATAATTTAATTCAGTAGAAGATAAATTCTTACTAATATAATAAATAGCATAGGATTGCTTATTTTCCTCTTGTCCTAAAGCTGCGCCAATAGCCAAATCTGAAGCATCAAAGGAAATGTGAAAAGGCAGGGACCAGTTACGACCTCTCAAAACTGGTGCCTGTATTAACTTTTCCTTCAATGTTTCAAAAGACCGTTGGCAAGCTATGGTCCAAGAAAATTCACTATCCTTAACTAAAAGTCAGAAATGAGGGGCAGCTATCTTAGAAAAATTTTCAATGAATCTTCTACAGTAACCAGCATGTCCTAAATAACCTCTTACTTCCCTTTGAGTTTTGGGTGCAGGAAGATGCAGAATGATTTCAATCTTTGTTGGATCAACCTGGATACTTTTACCAGAAATCAAATGGCCAAGTACCACTCTTGCTTTGCACATTAATCTACATTTCTTGTCACTCAAGGTGAGATGGGCTTCCTGAAAACGAAGAAGTACTTTCTCCAGATTTTTGAGAGCTTCCTAAAAAGAATCACCAAACATAGAAAAGTCATCCACATAAATTTATACAAATTCTAGATCAGCAAAAATGGCCAGGACTGCCCTTTGAAAGGTAGTCGAGGCATTACATAAACCAAAGGGAAGCACTTTATAAGAAAATGTACCCCATGGACATGTAAAAGTAGTTTTATCTTGATCTTCGGGTGCAATCTGTATCTAGTTATAGCCATTGAAGCCATCCAAAAAGGAAAAATATTTCTTTCCTGCAAGGGTATCAAGCACCTAGCCAATGAAAGGGAGAGGGAAATAATATTTGATAGTGGCTTTGTTTAATTCTCAATAATCAATACAAATATGCCATCTTCCATAAAACCCACTGACTGTCGGAAATAGGATAGATAAAACCGACATCCAAGAGTTTATTTACTTCTTCCTTCACAATATATCTTAGAGCTAGATTCGTTCGCCTTTGGGGTTGTCAGACAAGTCGAGTTCCTTCCTGAATATAGATATGATGTGTACAAGTTTCAGGAGGAATACCCTTCATATCTTCATAGCCCCAAGAAAAGGCACTAAGATGGTTTTGCAACAAATTCACAAGTTGCTCTTGCTAAGATGAGTCCAAATCTGAACTAATATGCAAGGATTTACCAGGGATAATCTCAACAAGAGTAGTATCAGGCTTAGGAGTACTCAAGGGAGTGGTCAAATGTAGCGATATAGAAGAATGAGAATCATGATTATCTTGAAAATCTAGGCTGAAAATCTGGCTCAATGGCTCAAAATTAGGCATAGTGTCTAGATTATTCAGGAAATCTTGAATCTCATCTTCTTATGAAGACCCAGTATAATGATGGTTAATGGAAATGGGCCGAGTCTCCTCATCACTACTTTGGTCCAACCATAAAGTATCTCGAAGATCCTAAATGGATATGGCAAGGGGGTATAAGTTAACCTCCTTCCTAGAATCTCCATATGAAATATACATATTACTGGAACGACATCCAATATATGCATCGGCTGTAGCAAGCCATGGTCTACCCAAGATTAAGGGATGTCCTCCTACTGGGTTCTTTGGCTGAAGCACAATGAAATCAATAGGATATTCCCAAGAATATAATGAGATGATCACATCATCTAATACTCCTTCTAGCTTAATTTTAGATTTATCTACTAATTCAAGCATGGTGGGAGTAGGGCGAAGATGAGACAACTGAAGTTGATCCATGGTTTGCTTAGTCATGATATTAATGGCTGCCCCCATGTCTATAAGAACATTAGAGACAAGGACATTACCAATCTGAACTGAGACAACATGGTTTCCGGAATCAGTCTATTTTTCCATAGGCACACATCCCATCATTAGTTCTGCTGCCCTACCGACAAATTGAATGGTCTGGGGTTCCAATCTCTTCCTCCTGGGTTTCTTGAGACAGAGTTACTTAATAATCTTGGTACAAATGGGGATCTCTTTGATGGCTTGAAGCAAATGTATCTTAATTAAAAGATTCTGAAGCTCTGATGCCAAGCTAGTCTCAGAAATAGGCTCACTTCTTTCCATTACTAGCCTCTCTCGGAAGGGAGTCTAGTTGGAAGAAGATGGCAAGGATACAGAGGGTAAGGGCTACTTAGTGACAACTTTCATAGAATGGTTAAGAGTTTTCTCTTCTCCTTTCTTTTCAACAATCACTATAGTTTGCTTTTGATTTTTTGATGTTACAGTCCTTCCTGATCTTAATTGAATATCATGAACCCCAACTGGAATAGACTGGTACTCAAATGGTAAAGGTGGCTTTGTTACATAGATCATTTGCACTACTTTATTATCGTTAGGATTGGGCATAGGTTGAGCAGGCAACTGAGGAGGTCAAAAAGGTGGAGGTAAAGGCAACGGTGGAGTAGACTAACTCAGAAGTTGAGGCATTGAATAAGGTGTATGCGTAGATAGATATGACTACATAGGTGGCTGGTAGGAATATGGAGAATGAGTTGGCCCTCTCCAACCTTGTTGCCATGGTTGAGAAGTTTTCCCATGCTGATATTGATTCCCATACTACCACTGCTGATTAGTGTTAGGATAAGAATATGCATGTGAATTATAACCAAAATAGTGTGGAGAAAATTCAGGAGCCATACCTGCACCTACCTGATGCCAATTCCTTCTTTCTCCCATAGCATACGAGTATTCAACTTTAGGTTGTCCCCCTATAAATACAACGTTAAGTCCTAGTATAGAGGGACATTTTTCTGTGACATGGTCTTCTGCACAAATAGCACACTTATTAGTTTCTTTCAAATTAAGAGGACACTCTTTTTTAAGAGGATTCTTGTCTCTACATTTAAGACATAAAATACATAATGACTCTTGTTCCTTCATGAGTTTTTGCTGAAATTTTAAAGAGTCCAACTGTTTGGTAACAATATTCATTATATCAATTTTCATGTTTTCCATTTTATTTTCTAGTCTAATAATCATAGCATCAGTAGATTCAGTTTTTATATTCCTATTTCGAGTTCCTCTACTGGATCTATATTGATTTCTTGAAAATTTCCTGCATAATTCACAAATTTGTTCAAAAGTTTGCTGAGAAATATCACCTTGTCCTAACAGATTTAAATTATTTCTAGCATTATCAGTAAGTCCTCTTAAGAACAAGGTTCTAATAGTACTAGGATCAAACTTAAGTTTTGACCTTTGTAAAATATACATAAATATTTCTAGGTAGTCTTCAAGAGTTTCATCATCATCCTATATGATTGTAAAAATCTCATCCTGCATGTCCCGAGTTTTGCAATATTCTTGATATTTAGACAAAAACACTCTCTTCATATGATCCCAAGAGGTTATAGTGTTTCCTCCTAACCCCATAAACCAACGTAGAGCTGAGTCTTTGAGAGTAATAGGAAATAATCTTAACTTTTGAGCATCAGTTGAATAATCATAACTTCTACACAGAATATCAAACTCGAATAGAAAAGAGTCAGGATCTTCATGAATTTTACCATGGAAATGAGGGAGAGTTGATGGTGGAATATTCTTCATTTGCGCCATAGTATCAGGGTCCACAATTGGAAACACAAAAGTGGATTGTTCTCCACTTACCTAGTTTTCACCAGTCCCTTCCACATGATCTTCATGGTCTGCCATTGTTTCCCTTTTACTTGAACTGCTCTCAACACGCTGAACCACACCTGAGCTGTTGTCACCAGAATCTAGGTGGATTGTTCCTACGTGATGGGTTTGAATTGGATTGGACTTCCTGCTTACAAAAGGAGACCCAATATGAGAATTGTTTTCAAAATTCTTTCAGCCCTTAGTGGGCTTCGAACCCTTACCTTTTCTAGGCATTCATTTCAAAAAAGAAAGAAAAATAACAAAAAACTTCTAATAAAAAATGTTGTCAGAAATCAATTAACACTAGTAAAATTCCTTCAAAAAACCTTTTCCAAACAATACTACAAAAATAAAGGAAAAATTACCTCTATTGTATAATCAGAAAATTCTTACCAAATCAAACCGCCTCCCCAGCAACAGTGCCAAAATGTTGGGTGCAGGAATTACACTTAAGTAAACTCCTCAACACTTAATTTTTCAACTCGAGGGATCCATAAACTTAGAGACGAAGCATAGGAAATGCTAGAGATGGTATGAATCTTCTTAATATAAATCCCTACTTTCTTTAAAAGAAAGATTGCATAATCAAATTAAAAAGAGAAAAAGGCAACATGAACCATCAAAATAATCTAGGACTGGAACAAGAATGCATTTGCAAGAGTGAATTAAAGATAAATGGAAATCACTATAGCTAATTACTGTTTAACTACTGAGTGTGTGTTTTTCTTTAGCAAAGACACTTAGCAGTCTCATCAGATGGGCCCTTAAACCTGCTCCTTTAGAGATTTCCTTCTTGCACTAATCTGTCCTGTACTATCGCAGTTTACTTGCACTAGTGCAGGAACAGAGATTTATGCAGAAGGTATAAATGGTGTCTTTACTAAAGGATTTTTACTTCCTACAAGGGCTTGAACTTTTCCAGGTTCATAGCACTCAGATCCTATGGCAAGAAACTAGTCCTTGCATCGGATCTGGGCTTCCTGCACCTAGCATTTAATTCTTAAAATGAGTGCTTAATTATTGCAAGTGCTATTATACTATTAAATCAAATTGCACACATAAAAAGTGAATGTTTCTGATCTTAACAGAGTGAAAGAATAAATAAATAATCAATATACATTCATCCTGTCATGAGCATTTAATGAAAGAAAGAAGATTGCGGGAAGTAGACTAAGAAGGCTTGCTACATCACACCAACGTGCACTAGTGCAGGTTCATTTCTCTTGCTTGGACCAGGCGGGGAAAACCAATCAAACAGAATTGCAGAAAAGGAGATATCACACCAACGTGCACTGGTGTAGGGTTATTTCTCCTGCTTGGACCAGACAGAGGAAAACTAATCTGAAATCAAGTGCATGAAAGGGAATTTATCTACTTCACACAATGAATCTGCTTTCACTCAAACAAGAATGCATGTGCTTAAAATTAAATCACACTTGATAATGTAAACACAAATTACAGAAAAATGCGAAATGGGGTAAACATGCTAGGTTGGCTGGGCCCTAGCCAACCAGCTTGTTTTCCCTTTAAATAAAAACGTTGCTCAGTACCTTAATCAATTCATCATCTCAAGTACAGAAACGTGATTTGTGAAACATGAGGCAGAGCTCCCTTTTATTAATTCACTGAGGCAAGTACATACATTAATACATCGTCCAACCCAGATTTGGGCAATAACAAAATACAACAACCTGTTACCACCTCTCTGGTTGTGTCTCTATTCTCTTCTACTATCAAAAACGTCCCCTCCTTAGTCCTATTTACATTCTACATTATATATGTCTTTGGCCAAAGGCCAAAATAGATCTTTCAACCGATTACATAACCAAACGCATAATTTAGCTTTTCGGCCTTCAAAATTAGACAGTTAGCAAGTACTCTAACTACCAAATAAACATTGGAGATATCGATAAGTTACAAAGAGTGATTAAAAGTATGAAATCATGTAATAAATGATTAATTAATGCTAAGTTAAATTAAAAGTATGAAAAATAAAGTTTATATGAAATATGTCATCGTGCTTGGACTGATGCAAGATGATGGTGTATAAAAGAGGTAAAACAATGGTAAATGGTTATGATTTAGGAAGGGGAAAATGGAAAAAAGAGAGAAAATTATGGGGCTAACAAATGACCCGGGGACTATGCGATTGCGATATATCGCATTGCATTATCGCATCAGAGCAATACAAAGGAGCAGGGTCGATATACTTGTGACTTGCGATAGCCAGACCCAACAGGGTTATGAATGGAATTTAATATGTTTTGAGTTCTGGAAAAAGGGGTTTTTCTATTTAAAGTCGCATTTTCGTTAAATAAATGAAAATCAAAGAAAATGTGAATGGAGCGATAAAACGGACATGAAAGGGTTTATACATGCAATGACATATATTTTGAGTTCTGAAACGAGCGGAATTTCAGGCGGGCCTTAGGCGGTAAGTGTTATTGGCTGGGCTCCACTCGAGCCCATATACTGGCTGCCACGTGGCCAAGCACCGAAGAGAGAAAACCACCCTTTTTGGATGGGTAATCTTTGTGCACATAAGCCACCCGAAATAAATAATAACCGTTGGATCAATGATCACTTGCGATAGTGCCCAAAGATGGATCTGAAAGGATTATAGGGTGAAATTGATAATATTTCACATCCAATAAAAGTCATTTGGGTGAATTTTTACGTGTTTTGTGTATTTCTCTATGTAAACAGAGAATGACTATTTTGGGAATTTCAAAGGTGCCGATGGTCCCTTCCGTTGCAGAACAGGTGGACACCATTCCTGAAGACGTTTAGCAATGATTGCTTAATGCTCAGAGGGGATTTGAGTGAACAGAGAACGGGAGCCAGAGAGCCCAGAAGAGGAAACAAACAGACAATGTCGATTAGATTAAAATCCACTGAATGACAGAGACAGAGGAAAGCAGTGCTGAGATTGAGAGAAAATAGAGATAGAGAGCGAGAGGGACAGTCTGTGTACTCAGACAGACTTGAGGGATTCAAGTAAACTCATGTTGTTTTGTATTTGTTGTGTTGAGACTCAAATTAAGCTCACTTTTGTAAAACTATGCTCTTGAAGACATAATAGAGAGGTCACCACTAAAGGCTGGACCAGGAGACGTAGCCCAAGATTTTTGGGTGAACTCCATATTAAACTTGTTGTGTTATGTGTGTTTGTCTATTATGTTTCTCTAACTACTCATTGTCTATATTATTTGCAATCTTATCAATCCGTTGCACTAAGTAATATAGTAAAATCCATGCAGATGAGTCTGTAATACCTTAATATTAGTCGAAGATCTCATTTTCAGATCAGGCCCCTATGAAATAAAGCAAGTACACGATAATGGCACTCTTACACTGGCCACCATTGATGGTTCTGGTTCTTCTTTTAAATCAAATGGACATCAGGTGTGCCTCTACCAAAAACCACTTACCAAAGAATCCTTCTATCAGCAAATACGTGAGGACCCCACCATGTAAGTTTTAGCTACAGAAGGAAATACTTCGATAGCTTCATCTTTATAAATTTTATTTCTCTATAAAATATGTAAATATGATTGCTGATTTGATTTTTTTTTTCTTTTTCTCTGCTTGTTTTTTTGTTCAATTAATTGAACAACTACTTTTCAATCTATTGAACAACCACTGTTCAATTGAATTGAACAACACTTTCTGTCTTTTCATTGTTTTGTTGTTCAATTAATTGAACAACTTTTGTTCAATCTATTGAACAACACTTTCTTTGTTTTCATTGTTTTGTTGTTCAATTAATTGAATAGCTGTTGTTCAATCTATTGAACATCACTTTCTTTCTTTTCATCGTTTTGTTGTTTAATTAATTGAACAGTGCTTGTTCAATCTATTGAACAACACTTTCTTTCTTTTCGTTGTTTTGTTGTTCAGTTAATTGAAAAGTTGTTGTTTAATCTATTGAACAACTACTGCTCAATCTATTGAACAGATGTTGTTCAATTTATTGAACAACACTTTCTTTATTTTCATTGTTTTGTTGTTCAGTTAATTGAATAGCTTCTGTTCAATCTATTGAAGAACACTTTCTTTCTTTTCGTCGTTTTGCTATTCATTTAATTGAACAGTTGCTGTTCAATCTAGTTGAACATCACTTTCTTTCTTTTTGTTGTTTTGTTTTTCAATTTATTTAACAGTTGTTGTTCAATCTATTGAACAACACTTTCTTTCTTTACGTTGTTTTGTTATTCAATCTATTGAACAACACTTCTTTTCTTTTTCTGTGGTTTTGCTATTCATTTATTTGAACAGCTGTTGTTCAATCTATTGAACAGTTGTTGTTCAATCTATTGAACAACACTTCTTTTCTTTTTTCATTGTTTTGCTGTTCATTTAATTGAACAGTTGTTGTTCAATCTTTTGAACAGTTGCGGTCCAACCCAATTGAACAACAAAATTTTTCCTTTTGTGTAAATTTCTCTTCGCTTATCTCAGCCCATTTTTCTTCTGTTTTTCATTTTGTTTTCTTTTCATGGCATGAAGTACACTACTTTTATGAGGACAAAGAATTTATGGATTCTATTGAAGGGAGTTAATATCATTAACATTATGATCTTTAACAGTAAAACTTTTTGATGATAGATTCTTTTTCAAGAAAACAGACACAATTATTTATATACTACTTTACTGCATCATTTTCTGTTGTAAATGATATTGATTGATCATCTTAAATGCCATGTTGGTTCCACCCTTCCTAGTTATAATCTTCTCTATCTATAATAAATAAGACTATTGGTATACTTTTTCTATTGACATGTTCAACTTCTTCCACCATCCCTGCTCTTAAGGAGTATTGAGCCTCCCTCTATTTGTCACAAAAATGTGTAATAACAACAAAATTTTGTTTTCATATGGAGGATAGGGGGTCTCATTACGAGCCAGCCTACCATGTTCATAAGGTTGTAGCAAAGTGACATTCCCATTATGGCCACCACACCAGGGTTATGATCCATTGGATAGCCAAAATATCCTTGGAATAGGAGGTCTCATCACGAGCCGACCTGATCACTTTTGCTACATCCCAATGAATGGTAGTGTGGTTATCTGGTTACCATGCTAGCACACTGATCTCTTCTGTAGAACAACATTGGAACTCTCCATTTATAAATTGAGGATCCTGGCTCATATGGGTTAAAAAGAAACCTATCGAGGCTATGGATTCCTGCTGGCAGCAGAGGCTCTGCTTATGGTATTGAAGTTATATCTTATCATCAATTATTACTATGATACTCTTTGCTTATTCTTTCTTTTTATCGGAGAAATTATTTCCTTAATTTTTCCCTATTTAGAACCTTTATGCATGAGATACTACTTTTCGATCAATCGTATCATTCTCGACTAGATTACTGTCAACAAAGCATCTTTTTGGCATATTTTTGTCCTTTTCTTTTTCGCATAACTTATCATCAATCCAAAACATCCTATCTCTTATTCATAACTATCTTTACACACTCCGCTCTCATTGTAACCATACCTCTTTCCATCCTATCATTGATATGCATACTCTGTTTCATTTATTGTCGTATTGTTCACTCCCTTGCCTTGCCGTCAGAACAACCCTTTCCCTATCTACTCGGTCGTAGGTGACCTCTCTTTTTAAGAAGGGAGAGGATTTCCATTATACCTTTGGACGTGCTATATTTATTCCGCTTATTGGACTTGATATGTTGTTGTGATATCCCATGATCAAATGACATGTGGCAGTATGATAGTCCTCGAATTAATATTATTAATTCTCATGGAAATTCCGCTTAACATTATGGAATTTAGTTTTTTACATCTACTTGTTCTATTTCACCAAAGAAATTGTTGTTCTCTGTTATCTTTTTTTTTTTTCTGCTATGTTAATCCTTGAAATTGTAGGGCGAATATTGGAAGAATTCGAGCATTATGGGTGGAAAATCAGTTCGTCAAGAACCCTTAGTGTTGGAAATTTCTGACAGAGCCAGGGAAATTCTAGTGCGTGTAGGATGGATGTCATATTTCACCAGGCTTCAGACCCCTAGCAGTGAAATCGCTCTCGAATTTTTACAGCACTTACAGAATGGGTAGTCCACAGTAAAAGGTATAAGAATAATAGTATTAGAGGTTGTGATAGTTGAAGTTTCTAGGTTGACGGTAGAAGGAGCAGTATGGCCTAAAAAGCATATAATGTTGTATGACACGATGGATATTTTCAAAGACGCAGGCAAATAACTAACCTGAAAAGGCAAGGGCATTCAACCGTCCTCTCTAGGAGAACCATGGTCTGAATTGGCAAGTGTCGTCTAGAAATACATTACCTATGATGGTCAATGGGATGTGATAAAACCACAGCAACTTAAACTCTTAGTTGTTTTAAAGCAAAAGCTTACTATGAATTTGCCATTTTTCTTAAATTCATTATTGCATGATACAACCAATAGAGTAAGAAGGGCTAAACATCCTGATACTGTAATCAGTCATCATGGTTTGTGTTGGACACCTAATCCTCTAAGGGTTGGTGTGGAAGTTGAACAACCAAAAGGAGTCCAAGAGACCACTTGGAATATGAATCCAAGGGTCACACCATGTACTATAAATGTATATCATTCGTTAATAATAAGTGTACTCTCTTGCTTATCTTTAATATTTTGTTGTTGCCATGTGTGTGTTTAACATGGTATCAGAGCGGGCAAATTCTAGCCCTGCTCATTTCTTGAGTCATTTTTTCTATGGCCAGTTCTACTATCAATCATGTGAAAAAAAAAAAAGTAGTCGGTCATTGCAGTTGTATTTTGCGTTGAAGAATGAAATTGGGAGATTGAATACTATATTCATTAAGTGCAATTATAATGCTCCCTACACAATTGAGCTCCAATTTTAGCCATTATCCTGCCATCCTTGACACATTTATGTGTGACAATTCCTCTACCTTAGTCTAAATGACTATGTTCCTGACCTCTGAAATCCGCAGGTCTCTATTTTTGGTCTCTGATTCATTGTCCATACGTTGAACTGCCATACCAGAGTCTGCTAGTCACTCTGCGTTAACCATCATTGCTCCCATATATCTGTGGTATCGCTGCTCCCTACCATATATTGCTGCTACCATATATCCATGGTATCGCTCTGCTCCTATACTTCCACGACCCTCCTCCATACCTCAGCCCTTGAAATGGTTGATACGTTATTGGTATCCATTGAACGATGCTCCTACGTTGTTGGTTGAATGCTGCTATTCCATATACACGTTGTTGTTCCATATATACAAGGCTGGAGCTTCAAATGTTATATATATGCTCTTGATTTTCCGCTGTCCTTCCATGGTGAACTAGAGGGTCGTCATTCATCCAAAATTCTCACGTTGCTCCTTCCATCAAGTCTACGAAGGCTCCTGTTGCTAAGACAGCCAAGGCTGCTAAACCAACTGCCCCAACAAAGAAGCTAGCTGCAAAGAAGGCTGCTCCAAGCCACTCTTTTTCTAAGCTCTAGAAATACAAATAATCTTTCCAAACCCATTATGAGCCTGAGCAATTAGATTTTAGTAAGGCAGAATAAGAATCATTGGAAGAATTATTGGTTGGATCTTACTCGACTTCTCAAATCCCATCTCTGTGTACAGACCTCTGAGTAGTTCAGGTGAACGGCTCAACTCCTCAAACATATTTCTTAAAGTATAAGGAGTGTCACCAGTAGTGACCACTCTGGTATTCGAGTCTTATGAATTGACTACGTGTACGAGCCCTTCCTTTTTGAAAACAACTTCAACTTTGTCCATCATTCAATTCTTGTATCTGGGTTACAATTCCTAAATGGAGCGTTGAGTCTATGTGTAACTCTTGATCTCCATTGAAGTATGATGGTCTTTGTGTGTTGAATGGAAGCAACAAGTTTGAGTGGCCTACTCCAGTTGTGAAGATTATTACAACACAAAATTGAAGAGAGATGAGAAGCTAAAAGCACAACCTCAGAAGAGAGATGAAATTCTAAGACTGGTTGTCAAACAAAATAGATTCAAATGTATTGGAAGCAAAGAAAAAGTCAATTCCTTTGACTATATGCCTTGGAATAGTCTTGGCTTGAAGAAAATCTATGTGGCTCCCCGGTTTTCTAAATTGATAGTTGAGAAAAAATGTTGTGGGAGAGCCTTGGTTGCATTGTTAGTGTTATATGGTGTATGGTCTGTGAAATCTAGAAGCTAATCTCATTTCTGTTGGGGTCTTGTTATTGCTAGAAAAGAAGAGCCTGTGGGTTGCAAACCTATCAAGTTGGACATTCTATTAAGGCAACAATATCTGGTTTGATGTGTAGAAATTGAGGCACAAGACATTGTGAATTGAGAACATGAGCAGACATCAGTGAAAATTAATTCATGTTGAAAAGTTGGCAAATTAATTTTCTAAAACCATTAATGTTTCTACAAATGCATTTTTTGTTCATTTATTGATTTGATTGTTTGAATAATGGAGAAAATTCCTGGATTATTAAATTTATTGAGTACTCTAATCTTATCTACTGGTGGAAGCATAGTTAAAGTCAACAAAGACACTCTCAGAGATATTCAAACATCTTTACAACATGCACAAGAAAACATTGCTTTTTTGCAGCTTGAATCTCAACTATGGCAAGAAGAATTACAGTAGTGGAGTCATCATTCTAAACCTGTTTCTGTTCAGAAGATTGAAACATACTCCCATAAACAGCAAGACAATAATGTTACAATTGATTCATATCCAATGCCCAATAAAGCAGCAGTTATACATGCAGATGTAGAAATTCAGTCTGCATTTCCCAAGCCCATTATTAGACCTTGGGAAGAACTTGTCCACAACAAGCACAGAACAAGTCTTGGATATGACAAGGAGGTTTCCTTTCATATTCCAGATTACTCAAAGTCCATCCAGTTTTAGAGTGCTGGATTCCTTCATGACAGTTCACCTTCAGCTGTTCCAGATTCTGCTCCTCTTCCATAGAAACAACAACAGATTGTGAAATGCCAACACTGTGACCGAGTTGGCCATCTGAAATATCATTGTTTTGATCTTCATCCATGTAAGTATTGTCCTAAAACCATTCATTATTCAAACAGATGCTTCAAAAAAAAACCTCCAGCAATAACAAAGATTCATCTTGGATGGATCACTTCTTGGCAATGGGAATCAACAACCAAGAAAATATTCTAGTCACATGTTAGAACTTGTTCTAGAGTATTGAACAGTCTTGCAGTTGAGTTTTCTCCATCATCTCACCTTGTATCTAACAGGGGGGGAAATGATGGTCATCTACAATCTTCAAATCCACATCAAGCCAGCCTGAGCCACAACCTACCATACCAGATTCAGAGTTGTAGCCAGAGAAAAATATGCCCTTGAGCATGCCTTCAGTTGGTGATACTTCAGCTTCTTGCCAGTTTTGGAAGAGTTCCAGCAATTGCATTAAGCATTTCAGAGTTGTTGGTAATCCTTAAACCATCACAGGTTGAGATCTCCCTTTTCAAGTTGAGGTTCTCCCTTTTATGCGAGGTGAAACCTCCCTTTCATGGTTGAAGGTTTCCCTCTTCAAAACATCAGGAGCACTTCCTCTAGCAGAAGACCTGAGCTTCATGCCAGACTTGAAAGAGTTCTGGGAACTGCACTAAGCGTTCCAATGTTGGTGGTCATCCTTAAACCACCTCCCTTTATACCAACATTTCAGAGAGCACATTTAGCCTAGTGCTGCCATATCTTTTGCACATTTTGTATTACAGCTCTCTTCTTTGACTCATACATAACCCTTTGGATTAGGGGGGGAATATTGGACACCTAATCCTCTAAGGGTTGGTGTGGAAGCTGAATAGCCAAAAGGAGTCCAAGAGACCACTTGGAATATGAATCCAAGAGTCACACCATGTACTATAAATGTATATCATTTGTTAATAATAAGTGTAATCACTTGCTTATCTTTAATATTTTGTTGCTACCATGTGTTTGTTTAACAATTTGATCAGACTTATTGTTAGTCACAGTCTTGCTCAGCAGAATTTAACTTGGGATAACTTTATAACGCCACTAGAGATTAGGCCAGACCCTATAGCCCAAAATTATGCAACCTTGAACCTTGTTCTGAAGAGGATAATAACTACTCATACAAAAATAGGACCTCATAAGCGCAGGCGTTCTGCGAGGCTAAACCCAGTTCAGAGGACTTTTGTAGATGCTCAAGGTAGTGCCGAACGCCCGACAGAGCCATCTAGTCCAATTAATGTACATGACTCTGAACCAGAATAGGAGGAAGAAGGTAATTTTGAATCAGAATAGGGGGAAGAACATGATTCTGAACCTAAACAAGAGGAAGAACCCAATTCTGAACCTGAACCAGAGAAATAATGCAATTATGAACCTGAACAGGGGGAAGAATGTAATTTTGAATCAAAACCCGAGGAAGAATGCAATTTTGAACCAGAACAGGGGGAAGAACATGATTTTGACCCAGAACAAAGGAAAGCACAACATTTTTTTCAAAATGATGATGAACCAAAAAATGAAGCAGGGCCTTCTCAAACACCACCTATGAGCCCCCAAGATGATTTCTTGCAGGACTTTGAGGAAGGGATGGCCTAGGTTCTTGTAAATTTGAATGCATATATGCAACCTAGAGAATCACTTGACCAAACCCTGAACAAAGCTCAATCCTTAGAAGATTCTGGTCACACAGAAATTTTTCCTTCCCCAGAAGCTGCAAATCGAGAAGAGGAAGTGGACACGAAAATAATGCATGAATCTGATAACCAGTCAGGTGACATAGTTATAGTGGAACATAGCCAAGACAAGCACCAATAACCCTTAGATACAAAGCCTATTGATAAAATTGTTCCTACAAAATATGGTTCTCAGAAGAAGCGGGTAGCCGAAATAAAGTTAAGGAAGCTGAGGAAGAAATACCAGAAGCTTCAGAAGACGGTTAAGTGACTACGTCGGAAATTGAAAGAAACTGCAAATAGGAAAGCTCAGAGCACTACTCTTGAGTTAGCCACTGTGGCCACACAAACAAAAATATGTGAAGGTAAGGCAATAGGAACCTAGAACGAATCTATTTCTACTCAGACGGTCGCCACACAAACAAGCCCTCACATAGATTTGATAGATATGGCTACTTAGACCGAGGGTTTACCCTCTCACAACAAAAGCACCCAGACAGAAGAAATATTCAATGATGGTCCATCAAGCAGTGATCCTATTCTTTTAAAGTTACAAGAGGAGATGGTACAAGCCCAGCTTGCTTTAAAGCAATGTAGGAAGGAGACAGTTCCTTTGCAAAAGTATCAGGAGTTACAGAAGAAATTCAGAGAATTGACCATAACTGAGAATGAAACTTTTGATAAGTTCAAGTAGGAGGAAGAAAAGATGAGGAAAGTAAAAGCCAAGCTGGATAAGGTCGTGGGTCAGATTGATGTTATTTTCTCTTTATATTCTGATGTCTTATCTTGTAGATCTCCTGCTACAAATTATGCTTTGTTTTTGTTGGAAAGATATTTACTGTTGAAGATTAAAGCTGTTAAGGCTGGCAAGTTAGCTGAATTGAAGACAACTGACAAATTCATAAAATTTTGTAAGGAGCATGGGATAAAATTCCAACGACTTCTCTGTGAATTTTATTTGCATAATTTTTTATTAGAATGGGAGTGGGATAATAATCCTAGCCCTTTTGTTGGGGACATTCAGTTCTAGGCCTTTATTTCCTTCACAGCAAACCAAATCAAGTGGTCCAAGGCTTATAACACCTTTCAAAGAAAAGAACATGGAATGGATTTGTGGGTAAGGGTGAGCCTACTCAACCCTTGCAACTTTTTGTTAGACACAAAAGGCTCATGACATAGGAGGGAGTAATTAAGATTCTGGGGCCTATACATAAGGAAATTGTGCAAACTGGAAGGGTGTATTTCTTATCCATACAAAAAATGTTCTTACTTGCATCCAAACAGAGATGGATGGCCTCTACCAATAGTGTCTGGAATAGAGAACCATTTGGCTATAGGAATTTCAAAGTTGCCACAAGCCGTTTTCCCACATATAGTAATATTATCTTGAGGGAAGGACCATATTGGCTAGGGTGTCGATTTAGGAGCCCTATTATTTGGTACCCTCCTGAAGGATATCATTCTGATTATGAGTTGCCTGAAGGTCAAGAAGGGATAGCCTTTGCAATTTTAATACAAAATCATGGTTTTAGGTTGGATAAAGAAAAAGTATTTCCTACTTACTCTTTAACTGCATTACATAATAACTATTTGTTTTCACGAGGACATGAAACAAGGTAAGCAGGGGAGTATGTTGGGTTGTGCAACATGTATAAATTTACTCTTGATTACACTATCTTTTTCCTCCTTTTTATGCATTTGTGCCATGACGTAATAAGGTTTTGATAGAATTTCAATAAGAAGTGAACGAAACTACTTTTGATGTGATTTGGCTATCAAAACTAACTTTCGTTTCCTTTTATGCAAAAGTTAGTGAATAGAACAGTTGTTGTTCAAACTATTGAACAACAAGGGCAAAACAAGGAGAAAAGAGTGCGTCTTGTGCAGTCAAATCGAGAAGTGAATCAGGAGGATCGGTGCAATATGGGAGATTGTCTGATAATAGCATTTAGTTGTGAATTCCTCAATATCTCCTGATCCTGAGGAATCACATTTATCTCTTTTCCTCTTTGACGATAAGAGGGGAAAAATGAATAGAATAGGGAGACTTAACTTTTCACCTTTTTACTTCAGTTGTAATTTTAATATATAGAGTTTTATTCTAAAGGCTACATCATGCTATAATGACATTTGGATTTGATGAATAATATATAATTCTTGTTGCTTTTCATTCACGAGATTCTAAAGTTATTAAGTAGTAATCACCGGCGGCTTGGGCCTAGTCGTTGGTGGATTTCACTGTTGTTCCCTATTTTATAGTTTTACCTTTCTTTTACTACAAGTTTAATTACTCTGCTTTATAACTTTACGATTGATTTACTTTCACTAGTGTTGATTTTGTGTATTCATTGCATTAATTCTTATTTCCATTGATTGGTTTCATTTATTTATGTCACAAATTGATTTGATTATTAGATAAGAATCATTTCTTGTTAATTGAAAGCCAGAGTGTTATTGATTAGATCAGGTGTATTACTTTTATGCAGAAGTTTAGGTTCAGTTGAAAGAGCTTTGTTATCGCTACGGTGCACTCGGTTGATGTAATTGCAATTAGAACTTTTGATTAAGATTGAGTTTTGATGCTTGAATAGGATAATTTCCTTGAAGTTACAAGTTTGATAGTTATGGTTTGATCCATTTACTCTTGTATTGAAATCAATAAGTTATTTTAAAGCATTACTCTCTGTAGATTCAACAATTTCCATCACTTGCACATATTGTGTACACTCTTGAAACAAAAAAACCTACCCAGGTTGATAATTAATGTGAGGCATTTAGGAGTTCTAAAAGACACCTTATATGTGCCCAACATAAAGCTCTTGTCAAAGCCAAAATTCAACAGTAAGAAGAATGTTTCTACTTTTGATCATGTTCTTTAATTCATTTTAAATTGTAATAATTTTGATATTGAATAAGGTGTTATGTGCAGGATGTTTACTCTCACTTTGACATGATTGGGAAAATACTCGTCTAAATCATTACCATTTGCCTCCATCCGCACTTGGGACAAGTTTGTAAAAAAAAATCCTACATGATTTTTAGGATTATGGCTATCGAAAGGCATGCGATGAACCTGAGGAAATTTGTCAATTCAAAGGTGAGTCTTTAGATGATTTTCTACTTAGATTTAAATTATTTTTTCAATTTCAATCTAAAGATTTACCTCCTGAATTTCAATTAACAGGATGGTTTAGAACTTTAGTTTCTTTTCCTTGCATTCCAAATATATATAAAACAATTTCAAGCTTTGATGAGCCATCTTCAATTAACATGACTGAAAATTCATGATTGGAGGATGTGCGTGCTAATCATGATGAAATCACTTCAGCCATGTATGATAAATTCCTTCATCTAGTTCATACTTCCTATAATGTTGATGAATATTGTGATGCTCTTTTTCATGATGTTAGTCAATAACCACAAAGCTTGGAATCACTTGATGATCAGCTTGAAAAAGACATGGTCGATAAACTTGAAGAATCAACTACTATTAAATTTGAAAATCAACATGTAATAAAATCAGAAAATCAGCAAGAAAAGGAACCAATTGAAGATTCCAACAAAGTACAATTTTCTATAGAAATTTATGGATTCTCCCATATTTATCAGCCACAAAATCTAAGGTATCTGAACATCAATATTCAAGAAAGTATGATGAGCCACATAAATGATTATGTATCTAAAATTTGCATTGGAGAAAATGCACAAAACCCTGCAAACAGAGAAATTTTCAGGTTCATTTATTTCAACTCTCAATTGTCTCTTTACCCTGATCTTTTTGCTGATAGCAATTCCTTTCCTCTTTACATTAATGCTATTCCAAAAAATAGAGGAGCTGGTATAAATATTGTAAATGATGAATTGTCAATTAGTTTTGATCAAGGCAAAGAAACTTTTAATGATCATTCTTTCTACAATGTGCTCAATCATTCTTCTCGTTTTGATACATCGTATGGAAAAGGAGGGAATACTCATGAAATCAGTCAAGTTATTTATGATGATTATTTGGAGTTAGAGGATAGTGAATCATTGCAATCCTTATCAATTCCTCTCACTCTTTATAACACTTATATATTTCAAAATGAGCAATATCTTTCTTTTAATGCAAAGTTTCATTTTGAAATCTTCTTTAATCATAATGAGTTTCCATTCATGTTTATGATTATGACAATATTCAAGTTTCCATTCCTAGTTATAGTCTTGAGCCTCTCTCTTACTCACAATTTGATGTCATTAATTGTTCCAATTGCATCATTATGGCTAATTCTTGTGAAGAGAAAATCATTTCAAACAAGTCCCAATTGTCTTGTAACATTAACTGTAACTCTAGTGTAAATAATGATAAAATCTTGTTATTTTTGCTTCATTTGTTATGGTAATTTTATGATTTATTTTCTTCTTTCATTTTTTCAATTCTTGGATATCTTAAGCTACCATATTCAAGAATATAGTATTGAACACTCGCGAGGCTTATCGGCAGAAGAACATGAAATTGAACTTTGAAGCATTAGTCATGAGCATCAAAAGATTCTACTCCTCCATTTTCATTTGATGTTCATCTCATATCAATTGTTTCTTTCTTCTCAAAGGAATTGCCAACTAGAATTAGTTTTCGAGAGTGTACCTTCACAATATGACTAGCTATCTAACTCAATAAAAAAACCTATGTTGGATAAATTAAATTTTCATCTGCACTTCATTGATCCATTTGAGATTTATTTGGAAAGTTCATTACATAGAGAGTCATTAATAGTTTGTCTTATGTACATAACACTAATGATTAATCAACCTCTCTTTCATCTGACCTCTTCCAATATATAATAAATATTCATCCATATTTTTATGAGCCAAAAGAAATTTGGTTGGAGGCAAATCTCCTAGAGAAGGTGACTATAAATAAGCTTATTTTTGTAAATAAATTAGAAATATATGTACATATTGAATTCTAGTTTGTTTTTATTATCTTAATTATATTAACTCTTTTTTTATTGATGATTTATGTGTACATACATGCAGAAAATAAAATTTTTGAATGGTTACACTAGAAGTATGACTATACCTAGTCATATTTTCCCTCTTATAGTTAGATTAGGGTTATCAATATATTAGTTTAAATTTAGTTTGTTTTTCTATTTGTTTCTCTTTTAATAATACAAGTAGAGGAATAAAGAAAGCAGTTAGCCTTTTAAATTCATAATAATGTTCAGAGAAGTATTTATTTTCTCATGAGAATTTCATTTTTAATGCTTTGTATAAGTGCTTTGCTTTATATTTCCTTTATTTTCCAAATATGCGAGATTATTCATAATCATTTGTCACTTCTTATTAGTTAAGATGAAATGAAATGATTGGCTCCTTCTTGTTTAAACTTGTCGCGATCTTGTAGATCCTCACATTTTAAATGGAAAATTTAAGAAAGGTCCTGAAAGTGAAGGAAAATCACTTAGAATCTCATGGTAGTTTCAAAAACTACTCGTTTCCATTTCCCTGTTCATAATTGTTAAGGTTGTGCTAAAACCTTCTAATCATCATGTCCCTTCTCTTTTGTTCAATCCTTTTATAAATCCTGAGATGATTCAAATCTTACAAGATTATCTAGTCTACATGTTGTACGCCCATGGGTTTATATTGTTACATCTTCATCGAGCATTCATTCCTTGATTTCCATATATGCATGAAGTCGCCCCAACTCAATTTTTCCTTGGATTTCATTTGTCCCAAGGTGACATTTATAAGTGAGCCCCTTTTTCCTCACTTCATTCTTGTGCACATTACTCGTTCACTTGGAACCCTAGGAGCCCAGACCTTATTTTAATTACATTTCATTGAATTCTTGAGCACCTGAGTGATGTCATATAACCTTGCAAATATCTATGGGATTTTGGCTTCACTCCCTGATGCCCATATGCCTAGAAGGTTTTTGAAATGCATTTTATTGAGAAACTTGGGCCCCGGGTGCTATTATGTTATAACATGTATAGTTGAGACCATTTTCACTCCATCCTTTCACATCTTTCACGCTTCCCTGGTACCTGGAAGCCTGTAACCTCTTAAAGCATAATTCCAAAAGCCTCCAGGCATCCAGATATATGGGCTACATGTCATCACGAGCTTCGATTTATGCGCACAAAAGGCTTGGCCCCCACTCCTACATAGTGCCACACTATCTTGTGGGTAGTGATCCCCACTCCGCTTCAATAGTCTGTGAACCTGGAAAGTCGTAACCTTTTACCAATTCATAATATCTTTTTGAAATTGGGAATTAGGGTTTCCCTCATTCCATTCTGTGCACCATGCACTTCTTATGCTCGAAACCTTTTTTTTAATTGTATTCGAGCTCTCCCTTTTGGTCTACTACATTCACTCTCACTCTTCTACCACCCGAAGGCCCGAAAGCCCGACTAATTAATAAGATTGCATTTCAATTTATTTTGTACACACTTTTATCGTAAATGGGGTGGGTCCCACTCTATCTTATCAGTGAGCGTGGACCTTTTGAACCTGAAAGACAATTTTATCCCTTCTTGAGAATGAGTTGGGCATAACTTTCTCTGGGCTACTGTAATTGGGTCCCTCTAATAAGCTTGCTCTTAAAATATATGAGTAATTATTTTTGGATACTTTTATCTACCTCTTGAGATTCGATCTTTCGAGCTATCATAACCAGTGACTCACTTATGCCTTTTGTCCTCGCTTCACCACTTTATGCTCATCATTTTTCTCCTTTTCGCTCCATCATCCCAGCCAACTTTTTAGTGTGCACCCTTTTGTCTTTTTGGGACACTCCTGAGCAGCCATTACGCTAATATGGAAAATTTGTAAGAAAACATGGAATATGCAAAGGTAATGGATCCTGGTTAATTTTGATTTTCGATTTTATTTTTTTTAATATATCGCTCCACTAATAGTCCAAGTCTTCTCTATATATATCCATAAACCATTGTTGTATTGGTTGGGACTTGGAGAGTGATTCCATCTGATTTTATAAATATTTTGGGGCTAATATAAAATCAGAGGAAGAAAAATGACAAGAGAAATAATTGTTGTTGCAATTCATAACTAAGCACGGTTTCATTTTTCATTTTTGATGACCTCATTCACTTCCAATTCCTTGAAAATGAGTCTTTATCTTTCTAGCTTAATGCTCATTTTAGTTTGGATAAGTGATGATTTTGGAAAAATGAAAGATTATAGAATACACTTCTTCATACTTTTAATCTCAATCGAAAGAAGTTACTTTTTTGGATAAATTCGACATCTTTCAGATAAACTTTATACGAAATTCTTGAAGGTAAGTCTCAGGTTCTCATTTTCATTTGTCATCATAACAACAAAGAACCATTCTTCCATCTTTGTCATTCGTCATTTTGTTATTTCCTTCGAACAATAAATTTTTGCTTTGAGTTCGCTCAAGAATTTAAAGTCAAAGGTAACTCTTACACTGTGACACCAATTCAATTACATTTAAGATTTTTTTGTGATTAAATTCATTAGAGTTTTAAATTTTGGTAGACATTTATTTTTGTTTATTATTCTTATTATGATTTTAGGTTTCCAATACAATGTTTACTAGCCAAGATTTTGATACAGATCTTCAACCAACAATCTTGAAGGTTTTTATAGAGGTTTATTTTGTGATAATAAGCTCTTTCTTTTACCTTATACTAAACATTTCTCCTTAGGTAATATTTTGAAACATAGTTTAAACTAATTCTTACTTCCATCTTGATTATTTATGTATAGAATTTAATTTCTTTTATATTTATGGTTTGAATTCATTTGCAACCCTTTCAAATGTGCATTCTCATTGGAACGATTTCCGAGGTCTCAAGGTTTTGCATCCTTACATCCATACTTACAGCACAATGAAAAGTTTTTTTTAGTGATAAGTGATGGGATTTTTCCCATCTCATGCCCTCTACCAAACATGCCAACTTCTCCCCGAAGTCTCTTAACATCCTTGGCGCAATGCAACGTGAATGTTCACAACAAGTGATGGAAGCTCTTCCCATTTTGTGCTCCCATTTATTTATGACCTTGTCCATAATGTGAGATTCATATCCCACAAAGGCACATCTCCATTATTTGGGATGTAAATATGTTAGGTAACAAATGGATATTTCTTAGCCTCCATAGAATCAACTTGATTACAAGTCTTAACAGGGATCAATCATCCCAAGCACAAGTTCGACATTCAAAAACAACTAGACTTAAATTCTTAAGGACTGCAATGGCTTAGGAAGCCATTCCAGGTGATAATTAATGCTCTGCACCATTAAAATAACAGGGATAAATCCATCATTCCCTCACTAACAGCTCAGGTGTTAAACACAACCGCAATAGGGAAACAAAACTATTTTCATGCCTAACAACCAAGATATCAAATTCATGGATATGCAGTGCCATATACAAATAAGCCACATGCTTCCACTAGTATATATATGTGGCATTAAAAACAATAGAAGTCACACACATTGATAGTCATTTGAACTCAAAAAATAATCATACATTCTAGTTAAGTAACCATGCATTCAAGAGTTTATCAGTAGTCATAGGGATATGAAAATTCCTCTCGAATCATGAGAACAATCATACATGCATCTCAACATGGAAAACAAGGAATAACACCATTCCTCCATAAGAAATTCCCATGGATTAATTATTATAACCCATAACAATTGTGTTAGTGTCAGTTTTTGTAGCCTTCCTCTAGTGATTAAACATGCTCTTACAAAGTGATTTTAAGGTGTCAAGGTCAAATTTTGTCATTTCAGTGAGTCTTCAAGCAAAATTTGGTCACTAGGCATTAGGTCTAGGGTTTGCTTTTACTCCTTTCAACGTTGTCCAAATGTCGGTCCATGTCACCATTCAGCTGATTGCACCATCATTCAGAGCGTTTTCATCATCATGTCAGGTTCGAATGGGTCATTTTACACCTTGTTCATGCTTCAGTTACGCCTAGGTAAGGTTCATTTCCCTCTCCTATGGTTTTGAAGGCAATTTCTCTTGGATGATAAAATCATTAGAAAAACTTGTATCTGGATGTTCATACACCTTCCCCTATCCTTAATATACCTTATTAAACACTTCCCATCACTTAGATCCCCTGAATTCCTCATTTTTGCACAAACCCTAGTTTCTTGCTACAACTTGACAATTTTCTAGATTGGGCCTGTGTTTAGCCCTTTTGGACCCCTTCCCCTCACTCAATCTCTAAAATTCCACTTTCCCCTACTTCCTAACATCCCTCCCTACTTCCAAAAATTTTCTCAAGAATTTATAAGCCCCTTATCCCCTTCATTTCGCTTCATTTCGACAAATCCCTTGTTCCACACATCGGGGTAGGTTTTACTAAAATGATGTTTCTGAGCAATAAAAGATGAATTTGGGAAAAATGAAAGATTTTTTTGTCCAAAATAGGCCAAGGAAGAAAAAAATCCTTCACGTTTTACACAGGTTTCATGGTTTTAGAGAAATGTCAAAAATACAGTTGCCTTGGGAGAATTGATGCACCTCTGAAGTGACCTTGGGAAAATCAAGTTTTATCCTAGCTTGGTTGGCCAAATGACTTGCTTTATGAGTCAAATGATAACTACACACAAATATATTTCTAATGAGCTATCATGAACTCAATTTATAGTTGAAGAAGACCTTCAAAAGTTGACTGCAACAGCACTCTACCTTTAGGCAGCCTCATTTTTCACATTTTTACCAGTCTTGGGATATTTGATTTTTGATAGTGAAAATGAACTCCAAATTGAAAAATTCAAGTTGCGTTGGAAAGTAGACTCAAATACCTTTCCAATGAGCTATCCTGTGCCTAATTTTGACACCGGGAAGGCCTCCAAAAGTCTCCTAAAAAACGCGCTATGCATTGGGTTTGGTGGCGCGGCGCATTGGGCAACTGGTGCGGCACACATAACTGGCACGGCGCATTGGGCTGCAATTTCCAGTGTAAACTAACACAGGCGTGGCGCACATAACTAGCATGGCACGTTGGGTTTGGTGTGCAGCGCACATAGCCGGCAAGCTTGAAAAACTTCAACATTCATTCCAAATCGCCCAAAACGCGTGGATCTTCACTTGACAAGTAGGTTGAGCTTCTATTATTGTTTTTCATCCAAATTTGGTGCTTGTTTGATGGTGTTTTCCTTATGGTGGTTGGATAAAAAGTTCAAACCCTATCTCTTCAAAATTTTCAAAGGAAATTTCTACCTAGGGTTTTGTATCAATTGTTTGGTTGCCAAGTGATTCCCTCACCTCACCATTTCCTTATTCTATGTTGTCCTCATTTCCCTATTCCCTAAGTTCACATACCCCCTAAATTCACTAATCCCATATCCCAAACTCCCAAACCCTAACCCCATACCAAAAATTCCTAAATCATACCCCAATTCCCCATTTCCCTAACTAAACCCTATCCCACCAATCCCTCAAGTCCCACACTATTTTCTCCCTCTAAAGTCCCTTGTATCACTCTTCCCTTGGTGGAAAAAGTCAAAACACATTATAATCACCTATTTCTCATCAAGATAGTTCATCCACTAGTAGAAATGGCATCTGATCCCTCATATGATTATGAAGAAGAGACACACAGTGACTCTCCTATAGAAATTCATGCACCAAGGAGGCCTCACAAAAGTGGAAAACATAACCAGGAGGAGCCCACTTCACTTGCCGAGTTGCAGTAGCAGCAAAACGAGTACTATCTCCACCCAGGGTGGAAGGGGTCTCATTTTCACCATCATTATAATAGGTATAGGACAAGGGTAAGAAGCCCTTGCATGATGAGGGACCATCAGGTGAGCATGAGACTGATTTCATTCTCATTGAGGGTGATGATACTGATATGGGCTCGCAAAGCACAAATCTCAAAGAAGTCATTCAAGAGCAGCAGGCGGGCATCAATGCCTTGTCCATCAACTTGGAAAGGGCTAAATGAACCATATAGTACCTAGAGCAAAGGAACAAGCAGCTTGAGGACCAACAAGTGATTATGGAGTTGCAAAACATTCGAGAGAATCGCCAAGCTGCCCAAAGGAGGGGGGTGCAGTTCACTTCACTTGAGCAGGAGGTTAATGCCGATAGGGAGTCATGGCTTGAAAGAGCTAATATCCACTTGGAGAGGAAGCTAGAAAAGGCCAACAAGGAGAAAAAATTGTTGAGACACATGGCTGTTCATTACATGGTGAGGAACAAAGTTTGTAAGGCAAGAATCAAGAGTTTGAAAGCAAAAATGAAGAAGGCATCAAAGAGGCAAAAGGAGCATGATCGACTTCAGATATTGGTTGAGGCTTCCTTGGCCCAACATAGCTCTTGATAGAGAAGACTCAACCCAAATTTCAAAAAATTTGGAGCACGTTTTGCATTTTTCAAACTTTTTGGCACAAAAAACAGGTTTTTCTGCCCTATGCGCCACGCCACGTGGTGCTCGCTTTTGCTAGGAGCCTCCAAATCACAAAAACTCAACATTTTTGGATTTGGCATGAAAAATTATTCTTTCATATCTATGGCCAAGAAATTTGGGCAGGTTTTGAGCCCTCAAAAAGGTCAAAAACACTCAAAAAATGACCTCACTGCCCCTATTTTGACACACAGGAAGCAGTGTTGGGAGAATGGACTTTTGGATGGGCAAATGGAGGCAAAATTGAAAAATTCCACTTGGGTTGGAAAGTAGACAGGCAGGCCTTTCCAGAAAGCACACCTAGAGCTCATTTGGACACAAGGAAGGCCTCCAAAAGTGGGTCCAAACAGGCGCTATGCATAGAGAATCAGGCGCGGTGCATAGAGGAAAAATTGCCAGTTTGACCAAGTTTTGCTCTGTTTTTCGCCCAGATTTGCCTAGTTTGACTTTTTTGCTTTCCTAATGGAAAATTTGTGATGTAATGTAATGTAAATTTATGGATCATGATGTAAATATGTCAAATTTTCACTTGTAGAGGTAGATTCATCAGTTTAAAAGTTGTTTGAAACTAAATGAATCAGTTCCCTTGTTTCTAGAGGCATGCTGTTCTATTGCCTGATTTCTAGTTCTCAGTTTAGAATTAGTTGAAACAGCTCCTAAACATGTGAGCTCGACCCCTAGAGACAAGTATGAGCTATGGTTTGTCTATATTATGTTGTTTTTCAGTCATTAGCATGGTTGGACTCTTGAGGAGGAAAAGAACTTGATTGCACACTCATATTTTCATTTTGACTAAGGAATTGAGACCAGGATTTGTAGCACTCTTTGGGATTCATGTGGCAATTTTTCTTGGTACAGTGCTTCTATTTGTAATTGTGAAATTTCTTATATGTTATGTATATCATTCTCTTTCTTGTTTCTTCTGAACTAAACAAACAAGAGTGTAAGTAGAATACATTGAAAGTGCAGTGCTCTACTTGAAGTTTGCTTTAGTTTTTTGATGTTTTCAGCTGTTTGGGGAGGATCCATGATTTCTCTTGCCCTCTTCAACACCTCACCTGTCTATTCCTTCCATCTCACTCAAATTTAAGTGCCAAAACGATTTCCTACCTTGCCCCATTGAGATCTATGCAGAACTGAGCCTCAATCCCCGCACCCCAAATTTGCCTTTCCCCCTAAGCCAACAAAATCATCATTTTATCAAATAAAATTCTCTTGCACTTATACCTAGCCTAATATAAGTATATATTTCAGTCATCTCAAGCCCTCATCGATCATAATTTGCTGAGATTGACCTGGAGAGAGCCCTCTCCTGACCTGGTAGGGCTAGCTACCAGGCTGAGCGTGGTTTGATGTTGGCCCTGGATCCTACCTTTTTAGCCTGAGGTAAATCTAGGCACTAACAAATGACATTCAAAATTCATAATACAACAGAAGTACAAGTAGATACACTTATTTGTATAGCTTAATGCGATCCAAAATCGGTAAATATCTTTTTGACAATTGCAATTAAAAGGTTTTTAAAAGTGAAAAATCATATTCTTAGAAATAGCACATAAAATAGTATCACATAAATTAATGCAAACAAAGTTGATAACGGAGTTCACCAAAACCTCCCTAGCTATGTCTTTGGGTCCTCTCTAAATGGGAGTGGCCTTTCATATTTATGCCAACTCATTACAATCCTTCGACCAATCTTCATTATTCTCCATGTGAAATAGATCAACAAGGAGTAAGGACCTCTCCCTTCCAAAAAGGGCAGAAATATTCTCCACTCGTTAACTGGCAAGAGTGGGCTACAATCTCCACAAAAATGGGTAGACTTTCCCTCAAGAGGGGAAACTCTTTACAATCTCCACTATAAAAAAAAGTGGGCTATTAAGACTTCTCCACTCATTAAAATAAATGGGGAATAATGATTCCAACACACCTCTCCATTCAACTATTATAAATTGGGCACTAAAAAATTTCTCCACTTACTAATACAAAGTTGGCATAATTGGAAAAAACTCTTTCCATTATACAAACATTATAAAAGTGGGTTACTAATTACATATGCCAATATCTTTCCACGTGAACCATGCAAAGTGGATATATAAAACTATGGAAAGCAAACACTTTCTACTTTAATAATCCTCTCACCATTAGATGGCAAGGTAGCATTTAGATAATGCTTTCGCACCATTTTGGAACTTGTGCATTAACTATTTTGGTATGCATTCCAATAGTTTTTAAGCATATAATATTTGTCCCACTTAATTTCATGCACCAAATCTGCATAGTTGAAAACAATACTCCATATAATTCATTTCTAGAACCATATAATATGGTTTTCACCCATGGTCGAATTATATCTAGTAGTGCAACATTCTCCTGATAATCAACCATCACATGTGTTTTCATCTAGTCCACTTAATCCTAAGTTTGTGGCAGCAAACTGTGATTCAACTATGTTGGTCCAATGAAATTCAACAAATGAAAATTGTGGTGTGCTCGACTATATTATGGTCTCCCATCACACTGGTGTAACACAATCAAAACTTAGTGTAGCATGTTGTTTTGCAATGAGTTCATGTACATGCTAATATTATTGGTGTCCTAAACTAGACTCTATTCAAACTCATTCAAATGTTATTCATAGTGGTTATATCGTTGCATAAGGCTCAAATCATTTCACAGCTCATGGCACTATCCATATAAGATATGATGGCCCGAACCATCATGTCATTTTGTTATAATGCCATTCTCATTCGTTAGTGCTGGTTCCATGTTTGCCAATCATATAACCTTTTCTACCTTTGGAGGGTTCCATTTCCAAAATGTAAAGTGGTCCATTCATATCTCACCATATAATATATTGTGGCACAATGTATACAAACACTATGGAATGGTCCAATGCTTAAAAAACATATTATATGTGTGTTGGGCAGTCTAATTGTATATGCATTTGGTGGAGCCTCCATATTTCATACGCTTCACCCCCCCACCTTTCCCACCATATAAAACAATCAAACTTAAATATATTTTTCCCACTATACTTTGCAAGGAATAAAGTGGTGGTGTAGTGGTAGAGTGTGGACTTTGGTGGAGACAGGTCTAGGGTTTGACTATCAGTGAGGCCCCCGCAATCCATACCAAAATTTTAACCCTTGACCTGGGGACATGTGGTGCCTTGACATAAGGCCATGTGTCACCCATTCATTGGGCCGCATGGAAACCATCAATAGGTCCACTTCAATCCATCCATATTCCCATTCAGTGCCAATGGTTTGTTATGTGTTGTGCTTGGGCTTGGCCAACTTTTCTCCACATCATCAATCCAACTTGTATGGTCATTCCACATGTCATTAGGTTTGACCTTTTTCTTATTGGTCAATATTTTCACCATACAAGCTCTATTTTTTTCATTCAAATTGCATTGGATTTGTTGCAACAAGCACTACCAAATGGTGCTAGTTTCATGAAAATTTTATGACTTTGAATTTTCAGCATTTTTAAGATCCTCCTAGATCATACCTTCCCACAAAAAGGTATTTTGGTTTCCAAAATATTACAAACAATATTCATTATCTCATAATCTCAAAATATGACACTATGGTCATTTCAACATGTTAAACAGAATTTGTTACCTCTGACCATGCACATAGGCCACCCACTTCTTACTCAACTAAGTTAGTGGACTCTCTTTTCCAAAAGGTTGTGTTTCTTTGAGGGATGGTTCTGGAATAGTGGTGTTACACAGCATTTTGTCACTGTCCCTATACTCCCCATTCCTTGATCCTAGAGGACCTCTACAGTGAACCCTGCATGCTTTTCCTTCATGAAGAAACTCCAATTGTGTCCCTCTTCATGAGCAGATAAATTCCCTTTTGCACCATTTCCCCTGAAACTTCTGTTTTGCCCAGTTTACAAGACAGGTGCTAATGGCCTTTGTCTCCCCTACACTGATGTGCAGAGATTAGCACTACTCCTCACTCTAACTGGAGCGATTGAGCTATGTTTCAATCGCGTCGGTCCTGTTTTGGAAAGTTTTTTAAATTTGGAGCCGAAGCTTCGAGCTCTAGAAGCTTTGTAATAGAAATTTGGTAAATGGTTTGGCCAGATGGGTTCGAGGATGATAGTTTGGGTTCCTTTCCCCTATAATGATGGAACTACCTCAAGGGATAAGTCCTTCTCCCATGAGAAGTGGATCCATCTCCCATCCATATTTCCTATATAAACCTCCCTTCTTCCCAAGCACAAACTAGTGTGAGTGTTATAGTTACAGTTTTGGCTGAGTGTGAGTATACTATTTTGGATTAGACAAGCAAGCTATTATTAGTAGTACCCATCTAGTTGTGTGAGGTAGAAGTGTGTTTGGCTTGGAGTGAAGCCTAAAGGGAAGATCCATTAAACTATTGTTCTTTGAAGCCATCATGGAATGTTAGCAGAAGTGTGTGGGAACCTGGTCTTGTCAGAGGAAGACTGTGACGTCAAGACGAATGGTTGTAATCTCTCTTTGATATTAATATATGCAACTATCGATTGATTTCCTACATGTTTTGTAATATTACATATCCATGTCTTAATGCTTCTTGACTCGTTAAGTAGGTTGAATTGCAATTTGTCTATTATTATGTTTGTATGTTGTTGTTGTTTACTTGTTACAGGGGCTTGAAGAAGGAAGCGAGAGATTGTTGGAGCGAGCAAGCGAGGACATCATCAACCAAGATAAGTGACCAAGAGGTAGGCCTTCTTGATTGATTCTAACCTAAGGAAATCTTTCATAGAATGTATCTGTTGTGGCTAGACCCATTATCGAGCTAGAGGAATTTGTTCGTGTCCACACTTATAATTTTACTTCACCACAAATTGGTGACTCCGCTAGGGATCCCATCTTTTTGTTTGTTTTTGATTTCATGATTTCATGAAAACTTTTCTAGTTTCACGTTTTTCCTTTGGTTCTCTTTCTTTTCTCTTGCTTACTGGCCTAAGTCTAAAATTCATAGTAGCAGATCTAGTCCCTATTTTGAAAAAAAAATATTTTTCCATAGTTACCTCGGCCAGCGTGTTTAATCCGCTAACAGTCACGCTGACCAGTGCAAATTGCTAAGGAACAATCGCACCGAGCAGCCTCTGGCGCTCTTTGTCAGTTAGGCAGTCACGTCGATGCATGTAAGTGAAGAATAGGGCTTGACCCCAATCTTGGCTAGTGTGTTATGCTCTTGTGTTTTTGACCCTGTGATCTTTCTTGACTATTTTCTCCCTAATTAGAAAGCTACTTTTCATATTGGTTTTGCTTTCTTGTTGGCTTATCATCTTTCGATTTGATTGATTGAGTCATTGAGTGGCCAACGACACTAGGGAATCTAGTTAGTCACCCATTCAGCAACTTGTGGACTCACTAAGTCCGATTGTAGGTGTGTTTACTCCTTGCATTTGCTTTTTGGTCTTTTTATGACTTTTACCTCTTTTTACAGAAGTTTGAAAAAGTTTCGTTTACTAGCTTGAATGTCTCTTTCGAGCATAGATTGCATTGTCGGCCTTGTGTTTCGTAAATTCAATTTTTCATTGACCTGAATGAACTTCTCTTTTCATGTTTTTATCTGCTTGAAGAACTCATTGTTTTGAAAACTTTTTCATTGAAAGTTTGTATGCGAAGTTTGTTTCATTGTTTCATGAGAAAGTATGAAATTCTAGCCTGTTGCATCATTGTGTTATGAAATTTGCATCTTTTTAAAGACCAGAATTGCACCAGCATTTGAAAAAGGAAGAGAATCTTTTCATTTTGGAAGGACTATAATATAAGTGTTTGTCAGGAAATTAGGAATTGGAATGAATTTTTCATTAGTTTATTTTTTGAAAAAGTGAAGTAGTGAAAGATCATTTCGTTTTCAGTTGCTTGATTGTTTCCATTTGATTGAGTAGTTTCTACCCTCTCTAGTGTAGGCATTTCATCGAATTGAAAGGGTCTTGTCCCATTTAGTTGCATTTTAGGTTTTCTCGAGTAGCATCACTAAGACCTGAAAACTAAAACTTAACTCAAGATCAACTCTAAAATGAATTCAATTAACCTAAGGCACATTTGACATTAACAATCATATCTATAAGGTTTAGGCTAGAGACGTGCTTCGATGTCTTTAAACCTAGCAGCTGCCATTAGCTTTGGCATTAGACAATGCTAGTACAGATTTTTTCTCCTCGTACTGTTGAGTATATAATGGGAGACACCACTAGGCTGCAATCCTTTTATCCTTAGGAAGCCGAGTCGGCCACCTTACGAACGTGATACACCGAACACAGCATTCGAGGAGATTGCCTGCTCATACTTCTTGGTTTGCCAGGAGGTATTCTATAATTCATGGTTGCCTGGTAATCCTATTTACCTAGATCATCCAGAGTAGTCATTTGATCTTTTTTACTCATTAAACTTAAAAGATCATTCGAGCAATTTTCCTTTTGAGCTCGTTTCCAATCGAAAGTGATAGAGTCATCTTTGTTTCTTTCTTGACTCTTAAAAAATGAAAGAACATCAGTCTTTTAAGCATCTTAATAACTAATTTCCCACAATCCAAAAACATCCCATTAGTCTTTTGACCAAATCATGAGTTCCCTTAAAAAGGACATTTTAAAGCCTTGAAGTTATTTGTTCTGCCGACTAAGACAAGGTCATCGTGGTTGAACCATCTGGTTTGCCTAATTCCTCTTCCTCTCCTCTGTCTGAAAGATTGTTTGGGTAGTTGTTTTGTGAGTTATCAAAGTCACTTGAGGACCAAAATGTTGAACTCGCAATTTTCTTGAGTGTTCAACCATTGTCATCTCATCCTCCACCTACTTTTGATTCAGGGTCATGTGTTGATCTTGACCCAGAATCTTCGGACAATCCCATTCGAAATCCAAAGAACTCGTCGACCACTGATGATCAACTTGGACTGGTTATCTATCCTCTGAACCCTCTGTTTTACGTTGTTGAGATATCACCGCAATGTCCTTATGGTCTGTACAACCAATTAGGTGTTCCTTTGGAACTATCCCCTAGTACACGTTTGACCATTCGTCGTCATTTGTTTTCAAACATGGAACCCGAAGGTGATGCTCCAGTCACATCTCCAGATGAGTCCAAAGTTTCTACTCCACACACTATTGAGGGGGAAGAATTGAAATTGCAGTTTCTTCCCGAGGGTTGCCCTTATTTGGAAAGTATTCCCGCCAGCTTGCACCTAACTATGTGTCTTTGGGTCACTTAGTTTCAAGCACACCTAGTTCCTCATCACTCTACCATAATCCTACATGGGCATCGAGTGTCAGGCCTACGTCAGGTCCATTCGTCACGAACACAACTTCCCAACAAGTTGTTACTTTAGCCCCAGTGCAACCAACCATTATGAATACTCTTGTATCATCGATCCCAGTTACACATCAGTCACAATCGGCAATTTCAAAGATTGTCTCTCTCAGTTCTTCTGTCTCATTAGTCAGTGACCAGATTGTGCCATCGCTTGGGGGGTAGAACTCGAATGTCTCTATGGTGTGAGGTACCACTAATGTGAATGGCTCACAATATCACATGCTTGGTATAAACCAACCCCTTTCTGCTATTTTTTATAACCCTACTGACCTTATTGGATCAAACAATGTCTAGTACCAACAGGTTCAAAATCTCATTGGTCCATCTAGATCAAGCAATTTTCAGTATCAGCAACCCTATGGGGCTCAGGTCCAATACCAAAATCCTTACGTTCCATATAGTTCTCAAGGATTGGTTAATCAACCTTACACCCTCCAATCTAGGCAATACATCCAGCCTGGCTATGGCCAGATTCAGTTCGGTAATTTCTCGGGAATTGTTCAAGTACCCTTGCAATAGCAAGGACAACCTTTACAACGACCAGGGCAACCTTTATTACCACAAGGGAAACCTTTGTTGTAGCAAGGGCTCTCCACACAATAGCAAGGGAAAATTATCCCGCAGGAAGGTCACCTGCAACAACCATAAGGGCAATCCTTACAACAGTTGCTGCAGGCTACGCAATAGCAGATGCAATATGCTTCGCATACCTCTCAACCCATACCCTTGCCGGGCCAACCTCTGCAACCCCAAGGACAAGTTTTGCAACCGCAAGGTCAACCCTTGCAACAACAAAACCAACCATGGCAACAACAACCCTTGTATACATATCAACAAGGTCAACCCTTGTAGGGGTAGGGTCAAGGTCAAGTCCTACAACAGCAGACCCAGAATCCTCTTGTCCTAGGTCAACAGGTTCAAAATACTACCAGCCAAGGGTACTAGGTACAAAACCCCTACGTCCAAGCGCAATAAGTGTATCAACCTTATGCCCAAGGACTGCAGGTCCAAAGCCCTCTTGTTTAGGGACAATGGGCTCAACATCCCTATGTTCCAGGACAATAGATCCCATATCCATATGTCCAAGGTCAACAGGCTCAACAACCTTTTAGCCCATACGTTTCCTATCAACAACCTGTACCTGGACAGTTTCAAAGTATTCAAGGTCAGAATCCTCCCTATGGTTAAGGTAACCCGCAATGGGGGCAGCCTCAGATGCCATATCGCCAAACTCCCCCACTGTGGGGCCAAACTCCTTACCAGAAGGGATGGGCTCCTCCCCATAGGCCCGCTTATCGACCTCCCATGCCTTTTAACACTCAATTACCTTTCTTGGCTACACTTGAGTTGCCATATGTATCACGTCTTACGAATGATCTAATCCTTCATTCGCCGTACTAGCCTCCAGTTTCGTCCAAGATACCAAGTGATTGCCCAAAGTTTGATGGAAAAGCTAAAGAAGATCCTCAGGCCCATGTGATGACATATCACCTCTAGTGCTCGTCAAACTCATACGTGGATGATTCCATTCGTCTTCGTCTTTTCCAATGAACCGTCACAGGCGTTGCAGTGAAATGGTACATTGAGCTACCTCGAAGTACTTTCCATGACTTCAATTCATTAGCCATGGCTTTCCTCACACATTTTCAGTTGTCGGTTCGCTATGAAACTAGCACCTATTTGCTCACATCACTTAAGCAAGACAATGCGACGCACATCTCTGATCATATCCATGAATGGAGACAAAGGTGTCACCTGATTAAATTCATGATAGTTGACCAATTTCTCACTGAATGGTTTACCAAATCATTCGTAGCCCCAATTGCTTGCGATATAGCTATGGGTGGATGCGTCACTGAAGAGCAAGCCATCGCTCGTGCCCAGTACTTGGATCTGGTTTACTCTCATTCTGGCACTTTATACGAGTTGTTACCCAATGCTCTGAGGTTATCATCTGATCTTGCAGCATCAAAGTCACTAGCTGTTCCTCCCGTTGATGGAGTTATTGGTTCAGTATCCCAGACCCCTTCTAAAACTTCTTCCAAATAGAATTCAGTCTCAAATACTACTCCTAATAGTTCATCTCAGAATCCACCAAGCCCTGGTAAAACCTCAGAGGCCTATGTTGTTTATTCTACCGAAGCAAACAAATACTCAAAAGGAAAAAAGAAAGGCAAAGGCAAAACTAAAGTCGATGCCCTGAAACAGGGTCCTCCCAAATCGTCTGTTGGTGAATATTTGCAACAGAAACGCAATTATCCCTGCCTCATTTGCAAGGAGGATCACTACACTAAGGATTTTCCTTGACAATCTAAAGTTATTCGCCTACTAAAAGGGACCCCTGTTGTCCTTAAAGAGCCATTTCCATCTCAGCAGACCCAAATGGTAGACCAACCCCGATCTGCTTCCTTCGGATCTCAAGTGTTCATGATGAGCATGCCTATTAATGTGGCTAATCGACCAAAAGATTATCGACTTGTAGTGCCAGTAGCTGGGAAAGAAAAAGAAGTTGCACCTTCTTCTTCTTCTACCCCAAGTTCCGGCCCTTTGCAAATTGAGCACCCTAATCCAGATTCTGCTACGCGGCCACCCTCTCGAGGTGAGATGTGGAAATCCTTGTATAATCCCAACGCTCGAGGCGCTCAGTACTACAATATTGTTGAGGACTTGGCTCAGGCTCCATCAGCCATGTCGGCTCTCGAGGTACTCCAAATCTGCCCATCGTAATAGAAATATTTGTTGTCAGCTATCGGGGGCATCGATCCCACTGATTCTAATTTGATATGTTTCAATCTAGAGAACCATGTTCCATGGCTCCCTCATCAGATTTCCTTTATTATTTAGGTGATCATTAATGAGAAGAACATCCACCACACTGTCATCAATGAAGGTGCTTCCACATGCATCATGTCAACTACATGTTGGAAGGCTATTGGTTCCCTGCCCTGAACCAGTCTCTGAACACTTTGGAATCTTTTGATGGGTGCGATTCGTGACCTTATGGCGTCTTACCTAACCTTTCCATCACCATGGAAGGAAAGACAGTGCAATTCAAAGTAGAGATTGTTGACACCAATCTCAATTATAATCTTCTACTCGGCCGAAGTTGGACTCATGCCATGCATGCCATGGGCTCCTCTTTATTTCGCGTGATCCGTTTTACCCATCAAGGGAAGATTGTCACCATCTATCAACTGCCTTTCTTTGCCTCTTCATCCTCGGATGGAAATTTTCCGTACATCAAGCACTCTGGTGCTCCCTATGAGAGTGTGGGGGTGGGTCTCTTCAAAAATTCTGCCTTAATGGGAATTTTTCCACTCCCACCTTCTCACGTTGCCTATGTCAACATAGTCTTAGTCAAATCTAATCCATGGGTCATACCTACACTAGATCTTATTGATACTTGGGGCGAGGTTATGTCGCTTAGTCCCGCCAAAGTAAATTATGTGGAAATTGTTTTGGCTTCGAACTCTGCATCCTCTTATTCTCATATGTTGAAGACCTCTCTTTATATGTACTCTCAATCCCCTTGGCTTGGCACTTTGGAATCGCCTGATCCGTTAGCCGAGACCTTCCTCATTGATGAAGGTATCATGGAAATCATGTCTCTTGAGGAACCACCTTGGATCGATACTCATCATTGCTCCTCGTTCCTACCTTGCCCGGTGGTCATGTCTACCTTTTTTAAAGAATTCTCTTCTCTATTGCCCATTGATGTGTCAGTTTACGTTAACATGATCAAGATCTTTCAACTGAGAGCACCTTTATCCCTTCATGGATTCAGGATTTTCACCCTACCCGGGTTTTCACTGATTGCCCATTATTGCAATGGGGTTTCCATTTGACTTGTAACCCTACCTGGCCCAGGGGGCATGGGGGAAAAGCCTTATATCATTTCTACTCCATTATTTGGCTGAGTCAATGCTTACTCGTCATGAAAATGGTAAAACTCTGGTGTCCTTCTGTGTTGACTGATTACCCGAGTCCCAACATGGACTCCCATCTCAAAAATTAATATGCTTAGGTCATCTTGCATGGTTACTTATGTACATTAGTGTGTGATCCATTTTTGTACAACGTGGTTTTGTGTGATAGTCTTCAAACATCTTTCCTGTTTACTATGCTTTTCTTGCTTTTCAAATGTCTGCAGCTCCTTAAGTTGGTTTTGTCGATGGTGCTTATCGTAGTACCCGACACCTATCATCCATGACATGGCTATCTATGACCCTAACAGTGAGTTGATTGACCTTCAAGGTATCTTCCTAGGTCGTATAACCAACAACATTGCTGAATATAGTGCAGTCATCGAACTGTTGTTAGAAGCCATCACTCTGGGCATCATGAAATTGGTTGTCAACGTAGATTCACAGCTTGTTGTCCTTCAACTCAATGGGCAATATTCGTCAAGAACCCTCAAATATTATGAATGTCTTAGTATCTTTCTATTGGAAAGGCATTTTGATTATATTAGATATCATCATATTCCTAGAGCATGAATACATTGACAGATGCATTAGCTAATTACATGTTGGATATACATTTACAAAACATGTAAAAGATAAGACAAACCATTTGTACCATAATAGAAAGGAAAATACAAAATATGTTTGTGTGTGTGTGTGAATGTTTGATACATCAAAACCCCAAAAAATAGTATGTGTGTCTATAATAACATCAGCGGTTTGCAGGCCTCGTACATCTGTGGCACGCAGGCCTCAAAAAAATATGTAAGTACTGTACCTAGGAACTACTCAGCATGGTGGTCATGGTAGCACGAGACATCTCATGCTACACAACTCAGCAGTCGGTGGATCCGATCTGAAACTCCCATTGTATTCCTCTGGTACCGACGGGGCATGTCTCATATCCAAGCATACTCCGAGATACCATGAGTTAACCCCTCGAGGTTCCTCGCAATATCCTCCTCATTGTCGCTCCCTTCCTGATAAGGGGCGACAACATCAATGGGACAGGGGATGCGCCTAGCTATCGGGGACATCCCGGCTAGTCGCTCTGGTCTAACATCTGCATAAACAAGAGAAATGTTGTAAGCATGCATATACCAAAAAAAAATAAAAAATCTCAAAATTAAAAAATTTCGATTTTTTACCTTCATCATCGAAGTCCTCTCCATCCGATAAGGGCATATCTGGATCTCCATGGAATTCAGTGTCGCTATATGGCCAGTCCTCCATGACAATCTTCTGTCGTCATAACCATGAGAAGAATGCAGGTCAGTATGACATATGCTAACCCCTAGTCATCCTAGGCATCAAACGACTCCAGCAGGCCATTCATAGATCGCATGGCACAGGAGGATCGACCTCAGTCAACTGATACTGGAACAGTGGCACTCGTTCCAGGAAAAAGGTCACAAGTATTCATCCAAAGCCAAATTGCTTCAGATTCCCAACCTTGGCCTTGGACAAATGGCGCTTGAAGTTCATCTTCATGGCCTCTACCCAGTTGAAGATCGTAGGAGTTTTGTAGTCAATAGCATAAAGGAACTTCAAGTTGTTAGTCTCATGTTCCGCCTGGGACCCTGCCACTCTGTTGATAGTCAAGAAAATCACCCTCAGTGTCAAATCCTGCACACTAGAAATCTCTATGTTCCCACTCCTGGATTTCAGGGCCTCAGGGCAGTGTTTGGAAAGCAGGGAAGATATGCTTGCCCCAACCGTACGTGACCCATACAAGTTCACTGGCGCTCCTCTACAAGATAGTCCAGTGACGAACTAGATATCTGAAGTTGCCAACTCCAGCTCCTTGTCCCCAATGACAAAAATCTCATGATTAATGTCCCAAAGGCTTATCAAGTATCGAAGCAACTTAGGCTAGGCTCGCATCCCTGGCGTAAGGAAGAATTTGAGGAGCTCGCAATCCCTCAAAACCTCCAGGAAATTTGGATCATTCGATGCCTGGATGTCAACATCTTCATGTTCTCTTTCCTTTCAATCCACCATTTTCGGCGATTTATCTCCTCCAAAAGTCATTAATTTAAGTTAATAATCATCATTGGCATATAAAATTCAAGTTTAAATGGTCAATTTTTTAGAAAAATGGTTTTTTTCCCTATCCACAGTGCCGGTGCACCTATTTTAAAAATAGTTTCACCAATAGGTGTAGATGGTCGTGCAAATCACCCTTGGCTAGCGCGATCCAGTGCCCGAAATCACGCCGACCGAGGGCGAAATTTTTTCTTAAAAACCTCCCTAAAATCTAAAAAAATGGCTAAAAATAGAAAAGAATGGCATGAAAATGGAGCTCATGGCTTCGATTGTTAACTAGAACTGAAGGTTCATCGATTTATCTCTCAGATCTCCCACAATCTGCTCCAAAAAAACTAGGGAAAAAGTGGGTAAAAAGTATTCACTGCAAAGGTAAAATGGTAAATGGTAAAAATATATTTACTTCCCCCTTTTTTATTCATTTTTTCATGAAAATATCAAGTTTTGTAAATATTTTTGACCTATTTTACCTCAAGGACTCGATAATACACTTTGCCTTACTTGTGCAACAATAGGTGATGGATGTTTGATGATGACGACGAGTCACATTTCAGCTCTTTTCTCGACTCATTAAACTCATATGGAAATATTTCTGAGTATTTTTCCCTTTTTGACTTGTTAAAGAGAATAAAAATGGGTGGTCCACTTTCAGCTCTTTTCCGACCCTTTAAAAGCAAAAAGATGGTCGAGCCCTTGTCATTTTGAACTCGTTAATGGATGTGAAACGTCATGCTTTTTGAGCTGGGAAGCACTATTTTCGAACAAGGTACTCCTTGACAAAAATGGTCAAGCGGTTCTCTCAAGTATTGTTTTCTACCTTTTCAAGCTCAAGAGACACAAATGTACGAAAAGGGACCATGTGGAGTTTTATTTTATGTGTCTTTTTCAAAATCTCTAAACATGAAAAAGATACCGAGTTACACCTTTGTTTGGCTTGTTAAACTATTAAACGACATCGGATTCGTCACCATGATGAACATGAGCTTCTCCTTCCTAGGGCTTGTTAAACTTACTAGGTTGGATTCATCTGAAGGATGAACTTACAGTGCAAGCATATGCTATCCCCTTCAAGCTTGCGATTAAAAAATAATTGGGGTACCTGCCAGAAATGGTGGGGGAAAATTTGGAAATCTATCAGTCGTGTTAGCAACTCACTCTTGAACATGACAATCTTTGCTTCCTGTCGGGTTGGGACATCCTCCTTTGCATTGTTTATCTTCCTGGGTTTTGGGCCATTCATTTTTCCTTCCATTTGACTCTACTACATCATCATGACCACCGATCCCATGGATCCAAAAGTTTCCAAACTTCCAGTTGTGTCGCCGATATGTTCAAGATTTTCCTTTCTATAGTTACACTTACCTTTGATTCTCTATATCATCCAAATTTATTTTTCATCCTCTCGTCTCGTGTTGATGATGTGGGATTCATTCTGGCCCTCCTTCAACATGGTCACTTTTCGTCGACTTCAACTCATTATCTGGGAAGTTGACCAAGAGACTCCCTTCCAGTACCTTAGAGCTTGTTGCTCTAATGGTAAGTTCTTCGCACTCGACAACAAGTTCACATCATTGGCTTTTGATCGAGTGATTTTGCGGGTGTTCGACTTCAGTTCCTATATTCACATTTCGTGAATTGTGTTGATGGTACCTTGAGGACCATTGTCATTATTGCTGGTTTCTCTCACACTTTTTAATAGTTTACATCATTAGCTGGTTATCAAGTGACTTTCTAGCATGTTCGACGTCAACACATCTATTCGCATGCTAGGATTTGTACTTTGATCAAGTCATGTTGGAGTGCAAGACCCTAGACTCAGATCACAAAATTCGAGGTTGCGAAGTGGTGAGACATGGTTATGATGATATGCATGTCTCTATCAAATGGTTGGCTACGACCAGACCATGGGTTATCATATGTGATCCTTCTCATTATTGGATGGTTGCGACCATACCTTGGTTTCATTCTTATCCTCCTTGACAGATGGTTGCACCCATACCTGGATCTATTTACATTATCATTCTCTGGATGGCTACATCCATGCCATGATTCATGTATTATTTGACAGAGCTCTCAGTCTATGTATATGTATTTGTACTTTCTTGTAGGTTTTCCAATGGCAGACCGGTTCCCTGCACTAATTTATAAAGCATTTCATCCCTCACTCTAGCTCGGCCTTCACTCTTTAGGGGGCATATGTTACACAACATTTTGTCACTGTCCCTGTACTCCCCGTTCCTTGATCCTAGAGGACCTCTATAGTGAACCCCGCATGCTTTGTCTTCATGAAGAAACTTCCATTGTGTCCCTCTTCATGAGTAGATAAATTCCCCTTTGCACCATTTCCCCTGAAACTTCTGTTTTGCCTAGTTTACAATATTGGTGCTAATGGCCTTTGTCTCCCTCATGCTGATGTGAAGATATTAGCACTACTCCTCAGGCTGACTGGAATGACTGAGCTATGTTTCAGTCGAGCCGATCCTGTTTTGTAAAGTTTTTTAAATTTGGAGTTGAAGCTTCGTAACAAAAGTGTAGTAAATGGTTTCGCTGGATGGGGTCGAGAATGACAATTTGGGCTCATTTTCCCTATAGTGATGGAATTACCTAAAGGGATAATTCCTTCTTCCATGAGAAGAGGATCCATCTACCATGCATATTTCCTACATAAACCTCCCTTCTTCCCAAGCACAAGCTAGTGTGATTGTTATAGTTACAATTTTGGCTGAGTGTGAGTATACTATTTTGGATTAGACAAGCAAGCTATTATTAGTTGTAGCCATCTAGTTGTGTGAGGGAGAAGTGTGTTTGGTTTGGATTGAAGCCTAAAGGGAAGATCCCTTAAACTATTGTTGAAGCCATCATGGAATGCTAGCAGAAGTGTGTGGGAACCTGGTCTTGTCAGAGGAAGACTGCGACGTCAAGCCGAATGGTTGTAATCTCTCTTTGATATTAACATATGCAACTATCGATTGATTTCCTACATGTTTTGTAATATTACATATCCATGTCTTAATGCTTCTTGACTCATTAAGTAGGTTGAATTTCAAATTGTCTATTATTATGTTTGTATGTTGTTGTTTTTTACTTGTTACAGGGGCTTGAAGAAGGAAGCGAGAGATTGTTGGAGCGAGCAAGCGAGGACATCATCAAGAAGGATAAGTGACCAAGAGGTAGGCCCTCTTGATTTATTCCAACCTAAGGAAATCTTCCATAGAATGTATTTGTTGTGGCTAGACCCATTATCGGGCAAGAGGAATTCGTTCGTGTCGGCACTTATAATTTTACTTCACCACAGTGGCCACAAATACCTGCTTTTATGTCTTAACCTCCATTAGGATAGGTGTTGGCACTGCTTTGAGATCGAGTTCTACAATAGCTTCCCCCTTTTCTTTTGTTTCCTACTATTGCCTAGGTTCACACTTTGCTTTAGGAATTTCCATAAGCTCCTTCTTTTCCTTTACCACATCCTCATGTTGGAGAGGTGCTTTCTTCAGCCTCTTATTGGAACTATGGTGAGCCTTGGGATGGAGTTTCCAGCATTTGGAATTCTATTTCCTAGTGATGTTACAATGGGTACAATATTTTTTGCACTTTCTCCTGGTGATGAATATCTTTAAACTGGGAAGATATTGTGTGTTCTCTTCTGGTTCTTTTGCCTTTTTGGTTTCCATCACCTCCATGAACAAAGACATTATTTTTATACATCTTGCCACACAATGAATAGGTGACTGGAAAAACATGCAAGGGTACTTTCCGTAAATGTTGAATGGAATGTCCATCTTTCATAACATCAAAGAAAGATTTATATTCATACCCTTTACTATCATCTTTGGTACAGGATTGATGGGAAGAGATAGATTCACAACTACTTTCATGAATCTGATGTGACGTGTCCTTAGCATGTGCACGATCCGTTAATATCGACTGGGGTTCATCAGTTGAATAATTATGTACTTCCATCATACTAGAACATTCTTCGTCGAAATCCAATCTGGAATATTGAGGCCTTTCTACCACCTTGATAGGTCTTGTAATGCCTTGATCGTTTACGCTGAGACCTTTGCATGAGAACCCCATTTTCATGAGAAACTTCCATCTAATGCCTTTGGTATGCTATTCAAAAGTACCAAAAGAGTCGTTTGCATGAGGATAATGAGGAGAATAAGATGAAATCAAGGTGGATTTTACAATTTCCTTGCTCTTTGGTGATGATTCCCATTTGTAGTTTGCATCATGTTAAGTTCTGTCAACAACTTGATTTTGACTTATAGGGATTCTCACTTTATTTTTAATGGATCCTTCACTAAATTTCTCCTCAATGGTTTGTTTAAGAAGGTGGAAACTTTTTCCTGTCTTCTTTAGTAATCTCCAGCTGCCTTCGCAATTCAATAAACTCATCTAGCAAGAATTTATTCATGGCCTCCAACTCCTAAAATCTTTCGCTCTCAAGATTTATTTCCATAGTTGCACTTAACCTGTAATATCAATATACTCTGATACCAAAAAATTGATCCAAACCCAGTAAATATATTTCTAAAAATTGCAATAAAAATTGTTTTAAAAGTTAAAAACCAAATTATTGAAAATAGTGCATAAAAGAATATCACAAAAATTCACAGAGAGAGAACACAAACAAAGTTGATAACTGAGTTCAATATAACCTCCCCATCTACATATTTATGTCCTCTCCAAATGGGAGTGGCCTTTATTTATTAATGTTAACTCGTTACAAGCCTTTGACAAATCTTCCTACTTCTCCACGAGTAATTGATCAATAAGGCTTGAGGACCTATCCCTTCCAAAAATAGTAGAAATCTTCACCACTTGTTAACTAACAAGAGTGAACTACAATCTCCACAAAACTGGGCAAGTTCTCCCTCAAGAGGAGTGAATTATTATAATCTCCACTATAATAAAAAGGTGGTTATTAAAACTTCTCCACTTGTTAATACAAACTGGGCATTATAATGCCAACACACCTCTCCACTTAACTATTATAAACTGGGAACTAATGAAGATATCCACTTACTAATACAAAGTGGGCATAATTGGAAAAAACTCTCTCCATAAAAAAAACATGTACAAATTCTCTCCACTAAACAAACATTATAAAAGTGGGCTACTAGTTACATATGTCAATATCTCCCCATACGAACTATGCAAAGTGGATATATAAAACTATGGAAAGCAAACCCTTTTGACTATAATAGTCTTCTCACCATTTCATGGAAAGTTAGGCTTTAAATAATGTTTTGGCTCTTTTTTTGGATTTTTCACTTTAACTATTTTGGTATGCAATCTAATGGTTATTAACCATATAATATTTGAACCACTTAATCCCATCCACCAAATCTGCATAGTTGAAAACCATATTCCATATGGTTTGTTTCTATGACCATATAATATGGTTTTGGCCCATGGTCGGATTATATGAAGCAGTGTAAGATTCTCCCGACATCCAACCATCACATGTGTTTGCATCTCATTGATCCAAATCTCTTCAGCTATGGGAATTAACCAAGATACTTTAATTTTGTGATATTATCAGAATTGCATAGGAAAGAGTATGAAAATCCACATGTTCATACTATAAAGAAGATGAAACATAATGACGATCAGCAAATCAAAGAACACAAACACATTGATAATGGAGTTTACCTAATGTGGGTTACGTCTCTAAGCCCAAGTGTCAAGAGTGGGGAGGTCGCTTCATTAATGCTGCAAGATGATGATGTACATGGTATGTTCTTTGTCATTACAAGGATGATTACCCTCAACCAAAGTGGTTTGTGTCTCCATGAGACATTCTCAGGAACTCTCTCATATGGGCTAATTCCCTCAACAAGAGTGGCATGTCTCTCAATGAGACGTTCTATATGAACTATCACTCAAATGGGTCTTCCTTTAACATGACAAGCTAATAAAATCTCACATGATGTGGCAAACAAGTATCCCTCAACATAATGATAACCAGGGATCTCAACAACAAAAACATCATCTCAACAAATCAAATGAAAGAATGACATAACTACATCATATACCTCCACTTTTGGGGACGACAAAAAATGCAAAGCTTAGTTACTGAAATGGACCTCACTGTTGAATTCATGGTGTGAAATCGTGTCAAACGACTATAAAATTTTTCCCTTTCTAACACCATCAAATTTTGGACCCTCGAGAATCTTGAAGACTCCCTCAAAGATTCCTTCCTAAAGATGGTTGAAACATCTACTACTCGGATGAATATTCTAAGCGCACCATTGTGCTCCCTGCGAAATTCTATGAAAAATGACTATAAAGTCAACAACATTCCGACACTGTCAAAAATCAACCTCCAAGGGAATCTTTTAGATTCCATAAGATTCTCCAAAGATTCGTTGTTGCTGGACACCTAAATTTCTGTTTCTCAGATGGAGATTCTAACTACATGCTTCAACTCCTAGCGAGAAAACATGCAAAAATGACTATAAGCTTGACAAATTATGTCACTGACATCTCTAGCCCTCAAGGGAATATTTTCAACATATTGGTATATTCCCTATTCATGCTTACACATCAATTCCTCCTGGGCAAGGTTCTTCTTCCTGAAACTATGTCAGGGTTTTGCACAGGTATAGTTCCATCTGTTTTGCTACCCTCAACCTTCGTTCGGCGCTCTCCACCATCGGCCCCCGTCGAATGAATTATGTGGGTTTATATGAAAATTGGCGGGTGGAATGTTCAACATCGATTGTTTGGAGGACTGGTAGAGGTGCTAAGTTGGGCAGGCAAAGGTCCCCAGGTCAAACCCCCACCTTGATGTTGCAATCTCTTGGAATTTAAAATAGTAACAGTTGGTGCATTATGTAACCATGTCGATTGGAGGTAAATTATTTTAGTTAAATGTTATGTGGTTTTATTTAAGGTTAGAACCTATTGCAACATTTGTGTTTTATTTGTTTTGATTTTGGTTTAAATATGGGGCTGCCCAGCAAGGGTCAACCCATGTCGGTCAGGTGGTTCGAGCCCCAGTGACCCCGACGTTGACTCAGGCATATGGGGGGCGAGGTCTGGAAGCATGTGGCCCCGACCCAACCATTGGTTGATTGTAATATAATATATATGGTTTGGGGGTGGTGAGGTTTGGCCGTTTGCGACCCCACTTCACATTGTTTTTAATATTTATTTGACCAATCAGGGGTGGGAGGGTCTGGCGGTCTCGGCATGCCTCCTTTTAACTTTTTTATTTTTATTTATAGAGTTCCACTAGTTAAAAACCACCAACCAGAAAATAAGGGATATTGGAAAAATTAACCATCCTATAAATTCACCCTTTCGTGTAGCCGGATTTCATGCGTCGGGCTTCAGCCAATTTGTTGCATCTTTAAGGCTGCCACTTGGCCAAGTTTGACCAAAAATTTAATGCGAATATCTAAATCATACAAACTCAGATTTGAGTCTTGTTCACACATTTGGAATTAGGGTGACAAGCACTACGATCTGGTTCTGGTTTCATCTAAATCTAAGTACTTTTATTTTTGAGCTATTTCAAGTCATTGTTTAATTTTGAGCGTGTCTGGATCCACCTGGATAATTCCTCCCCACTAAGGAGTTTTTGGTCCTCCCAAAGAATGAACATAATCTGCAACTATTGTGTACATTGTTTGCACCACAAGTGTCCTGACAGGTCACCCTTCCTTTTACTTCATCTTTGTCCTTCAGAGCCATAAGTGATGAGAAAAACCTGCATCCCTTGCAAAGTTGTAGTACATCTTTGCAAATAACATGCTCAATTACATGACCAACAATGACCCAAGCATCTCCATACTTGCCACGAGTTTATAACACACACTATGTGGGAAAGTTTACATCAGAATAGAAACAAATACCTCATCTATCAATCAAAGGCCAAAACATCATTGTTGCTTTTAACAAGAGATGGAAAACATATCATCACTTTTACATTTATATCACAACACATGATTTACAAAATGAGGACATGACAAGTTACCATATCTAGTAAAACCATCTTTTACTCAATAAAGTGAAGCAACAGGAATGTGGAAAATTTGCTTGTTGAACATCTTCACTAATTGGTTTCTGTACTGGCGCTTTGTCCTTGAGATGCTAATCTTGATGGAGCCTTCAACACATGGCCCTTGATGTCCACCTCTATTGCAATGATTGAAAAAAGTCTTCTTCCTCCAGACCTGCTTAACTTTGTTGTGTGGTCATGCTTCATCCTCTTTCTTATTGCCATTCTCTTCCAGCACTTGGCAATCACATGGTTTTGTAAACCACAAGAACTACATGATTTTCTATGACATGATTTTTGTTCATCATTAACATGCTTGTAATCAAAATTAACTTTAGAATACTGAGACTTTTTATACCTCTCTTGGATGTCTCTGGTGAAATTCTGGCAATGAGAGCTTATCTTAGCTCTCCCTCTGTAATGTGCACTACTTTGGGAGGATGGTGATGTGTTCCCATCATTCTCTTTCCTCGATGGTTTCAACAATGTCTTGGAAGCTTCTGACAGCTTCGAGCACTCTCCTTCGGTGTACCCCAAACCTGCAAATTGAGGTCTTTGTACAACCTCCAACGACTGAGTCATTCCTTCGCCATTAACACCAATTCCTCCTCCTTTATACCCCATCTTGGTAAGGAGTCTCATGCCATTTCATAAAACGAGTACCTCCATGTTTCCAATAGAAATAGTGTCATGTAAAAATGAAACTGAAGAATGACCAACATTGTTTACCTCATCTGTTGATTCTGAAACAGGTGATGATGGCTTCGCTAAGCCTTTCTTGTGCTTCAAAAATTTCCAAGGCCTTAGTAAAGTTGCAATCTTTGCTTTTCCCCTTTTTATTCTCGTAGAAGTCTCCTCAATTCAAAATTCTCTGCCTGAAGGCTCTGATTAATATCCTCATTCAAATGATGAGAAGACGATGAAAAATATGATTGTACACTCGAGGGGGTAGATGGAGCATCGTCCTCTGCTCTTTCTTTCTCTTGTTCCTCTCTTGCCATCTTGTCCTCATAAACTGCATACATTGTGTCTACCATTTTTGACATCCTGAGGAAGGCCTCATACATATCTTTGTCATCTTCCATTTTCTTTCTTGTTGCACATTCAATTCTTCACACTCACAGTTCACATCAATGAGAAGACCACTCTGATACCAAACTTGATCTGGATCTCTTCAGCTACCAGAATTAACCGAGATCTTTTGCTTTTGTGATGTTATGAGAATTTCATAGGAAAGAGTATGAAAATTCACATGTGCATACTATAAATAATATGAAACATAATGATGATCAGCAAATCAAATAACACCAAAACATTGATAACGGACTTCAACCAGTGTGGGTTATGTCTCCGGGCCCAGGTGTCAAGAGTGGGGAGGCCGCTTCATTAATGTTGCAAGATGATGATGTATATGGTATGTTCTTTGTCATTACAAGGATGATTACCCTCAACCAGAGTGGCTTGTCTCTCCACGAGACATTCTTAGGAACTCTCACTCATAAGGGAAAATTCCCTCAACAAGATTGGCATGTCTCTCCACAAGATGTCCTATATGAACTCTCACTCAAATGGGTCTTCCTTCAGAATGACAAGCTAATAAAATCTCACATGATGTGGCAAACAAGTATCCCTCAACATAATGATAACCATGGATCTCAACAATAAAAACATCATCTCAACAAATCAAAATAAAGCATGAAATAACTGCATCATGTACCTCCACTTTCGGAGATGGCCAAAACATGAAAAGCTCAACTGTTGAAATGGACATCATCACTGAATTTGTGGCACAAAATATTGTCAATCAACTATAAACTTTTCCCCTTTCTGACACTGTCAAATTCTAGACCGTTGAGAATCTTTAAGATTCCCTCAAAGATTCCTTCCTGAAAATGGCCAAAAAATCATTGCTAGGATGAATATTCTGAGCACATCATTGTGCTCCCTACGAAATTCTGTGAAAAATGACTATAAATTTGACAGCATTCTGACACTGCAAAAAATAAGCCTCCAAGGGAATCTTTTATATTCCACGAGATTCTCTAAAGATTTCTTGTTGGTAGACACCTAAATTTCTACTGCTTATATGGATATTTTGACTACACGAATTGACTCATGGCGAGAAAACATGTAAAAATGACTATAAGCTTGAAAAAATTTGTCACTCGCATCTCTAACCCTCAAGGGAATATTTTCAGCATCTTGGTATATTCCTTGTATGGTTCCACATCTCTTCCCCCTGGGCAAGGTTCTTCCTCCTAGAACTATTTCAGGGTTCTGCACATGGATGGTTCAATCTGCTTCACTGCCCTCAGCCTATGTTTGGCACTCTCCACTATCGGCCCCATCGAATGAATTGTGTGGGTTTATATGTAAATTGGTGGGTGGAATATTCACTCATAAGGGAAAATTCCCTCAACAAGATTGGCATGTCTCTCCACAAGATGTCCTATATGAACTCTCACTCAAATGGGTCTTCCTTCAGAATGACAAGCTAATAAAATCTCACATGATGTGGCAAACAAGTATCCCTCAACATAATGATAACCATGGATCTCAACAAATCAAAATAAAGCATGAAATAACTGCATCATGTACCTCCACTTTCGGAGATGGCCAAAACATGAAAAGCTCAACTGTTGAAATGGACATCATCACTGAATTTGTGGCACAAAATATTGTCAATCAACTATAAACTTTTCCCCTTTCTGACACTGTCAAATTCTAGACCGTTGAGAATCTTTAAGATTCCCTCAAAGATTCCTTCCTGAAAATGGCCAAAAAATCATTGCTAGGATGAATATTCTGAGCACATCACTGTGCTCCCTACGAAATTCTGTGAAAAATGACTATAAATTTGACAGCATTCTGACACTGTAAAAAATAAGCCTCCAAGGGAATCTTTTATATTCCACGAGATTCTCTAAAGATTTCTTGTTGGTAGACACCTAAATTTCTACTGCTCATATGGATATTTTGACTACACGAATTGACTCATGGCGAGAAAACATGTAAAAATGACTATAAGCTTGAAAAAATTTGTCACTCGCATCTCTAACCCTCAAGGGAATATTTTCAGCATCTTGGTATATTCCTTGTATGGTTCCACATCTCTTCCCCCTGGGCAAGGTTCTGCCTCCTAGAACTATTTCAGGGTTCCGCACATGGACGGTTCAATCTGCTTCACTGCCCTCAGCCTATGTTTGGCGCTCTCCACTATCGGCCCCATCGAATGAATTGTGTGGGTTTATATGTAAATTGGTGGGTGGAATATTCAACATCGCTCGTTTGGTGGCTGGTAGAGGTGCTAAGTTGGGTGGACGGAGGTCCTTAGGTCAAACCCTCACCCCACCATTGCAATGTCTTGGCATTTAAAATAGTAACCATTGCTGCGTTGCGTAATCATGTCGGTTAGAGGTGAATTATTTTGGTTAATTGTTATGTGGTTTGATTTAAGGTTGGAACTCATAGTAACATTTGTGGTTTATTTATTTTGATTTTCGTTTCAATATGGGGCTACCCGATGGGGGCCGGCCCCATGGGTTGGGCAGGTTCGAGCCCTGTCGGCCCTGATGTTGACTCCACATATGGTGGGTGGGGTCCGCGGGCATGTGGCCCCGACCTAACTGTTGGTTTATTGTAATATAATATATATGGTTCGGGGGTGGAGGGATTTGGCCCCCTGCCACCCCACTTCACATTTTTTTAATATTTCTTTGACCGGTGAGGGGTGGGCGAGTCTGGCTCACCCCCATTTAATTTTTTTATTTTTATTTATATAGTTCCACTAGTTAAAAACCACCAACTGGAAAATAAGGGATATTTTACAAATTAACCATCCTACAAATTCACTTGTTCTAGTGGTCGGATTTCATGCACTAGGTTTCATCCAATTTGTTTCCTCCTTAAGCTTGCCACTTGGCCAAGTTTGACCAAATTTTGACGTCAATATCTGAAGCATACGAACTCGGATTTGAGTGACGTTCACACCGTTGGAATCAGGGCGACGAGCACTACGATCTAGTTCTAGTTTCATATGAATCTTATTATTTATATTTTTGAGCAATTTCAAGCCACTGTTGAATTCTGAGTGTTTTTGGAGCCACCTAAATCACTCATCCACTTAATCCCAAGTCTGTGGTAGCGCACTGTGACTCTACTATGATGGTCTAATGAAATTTGACATATGCACATTGTGGTGCAGTCATTTGTATTATGGTCTCATGTCGCACTAATGCGGCATAATCAAAACTGACTATAGCATGTTGTTTGGCGAACAGTCCATGTGCGCCCTGCTACTGTCGGTGTCCCGAACTAGACTTTGTTCAAACTTAGTCAAATGTTATTCATTGTGGTTATATTATTACATCAAGGTTGAATTGTTTCATAGCCCATGGTGTTATCCATATAACAAATGTTGGCCCAAATCATCATGACATTCTATTATAATGGTTTTCTTGTGGGTTGGTGCTAGTTCCACGTCTGCCAATCATATAACCTTTCCTACCTTCGAAGGGTGTCATTGTAACAATGTATTATGGTCCATTCATATCTCACCATATAATATTTTTGTGGAAAAATGTAGACAAACACTATGGAACGGTCCAATGTTTAAACAACATATTATATGTTTGTTGGGTGGTCCAATTGTATATGTGTCTAGTAGAGCCACCATATTTTCTGAGCTCCACACCCCCTTCCCCCACTTTTCCACCATATAAAACAATCAAACTTAAATATATTTTTCCCTCTATACTTTGCAAGGCATGGGCTGGTGATGTAGTGGTAGAGTGCATACTTTGGTGGAGAGAGGTCTAGGGTTCGATTCTTAGTAACACCCTCACAATCCATACGAAACATTTTGACCCTTAACATAGGTAATGTGTTGTCTTACCATAGGGCCATGTGTCACACATTTATTGGGTCTCATGGCAACCATGAATAGGGCCACATCAAGCCATCCATATGCCCAGTCAACACTAATGGTCTACCATGTGTCATGCCCAATCTCTTCCAACTTTGCGTCACATCATCAGTCCAACTTGTACGGTCCTACCACGTGTCAAGCTACCATGCTTCCATGTGTCATCAGATTTGAATTTTTTTTGTTGTTGGTCAATACCTTCATAATGTGATATCTTCTCCATATGAAATTTGTTTTTTCTCATTCAAATTGTGCTAGATTCGATGTGATGAGCACCACGCGATGGCATCATTTTTGTGACAATTTAACAACTTTCAATTTTTAGCATTTATGAGATCCTCCTTGATCATAATGAATATAAACCAAGGGGGGGACTTCCACTCTCTTCCCAACTGCAATAAAATATTTCTTGCAGCTAACCACCCCCAAGACAGATTCAGTGTCTAAGGAGGTAAGTGTTGAAGAGAATTTAAACTATTTCTAATCAATCTAATCACACAAGAATCTAGAGACCACCTCGTCTCCACCCACTTAGTTCAGAATTATATCCTCCAATGTCTCCTCCTATTCATCCAGGAATATGGAGCACATTGATGTCCATTTTCTAATCTCATAGATATCAAAAACACAGAGAGCTTACCCTCTACTAATTAGGGATCTAGAGTACATGAAGCTTCCACCTACTCAACTCGATAGGGCTCTATACTACACAGTGTCTCCACCATCTTCTTCTCTTCAACCATGCTCTTCAATGTGCTCCCGCTCCAGTGCCAACGCTTGTTCCAAAAATTCTTCCTTTACCCTACAAGTTCACTCATAATCCCCGTATGCCCAACACGGAATACAAGCACCCATAACACACAAGTCGAGTTTTTGATCCTTGCCAGTATCTACCATGTTTAGCTCCAACGTTCTCTGCTTTGAATGTTTTTTTCCTCGTCATCTATTGAATGATTATTGTTCCCTTTCCTTTCCATTCGTTCCTCTTTTCTCCGCCAACTCCCTCACTATTTTTTGTGTGTTGACCACACCGTGCATCCTACAAGGAAACATAGGTAGTATGGGCTTGTCCTCCATTCAAGAAGTCCATACTCCACCTCCCTACCTACCATGTAGGCTATTAAACCTAGTCAAGAAAATTGGTGGATATTAAATGAACATCCTAAATTAATCTATTCTGAAGAAACTCCTCTCCCCAAACTTTGAATCCATGTCCACTCCTCACAACTAGTCCGTGTGTTTACATTTCCACAATATTTACATGAATTACAATTTCACCATGATAATTACAAGAGGGGTAGCCAAAAATGGATGTTACATCTAAACTAGTAGGAAATGACTACAATCGTAAAAAAACTCCACAAATTCGTGGGAAAAAACCTCGAGTACATAATGGAGTGGCCTTCAAGAGAAGGGATCAACTAGCGATCACAGGGAAAGAGTCTAATTAGGATGGAATTTCTGAAGATATCCCAACTTTGACAAGGTAAAATTGGATTACAACACATCTTCTCTTTACTGAAAGGAATTCTATGCAATTAGATCTTAGGGAAATTGATTGTGCAATATATTTATAGTGCAGTAGATATTGAGGAAAGATTTATGGGACAATAGTCCTTCTCCTTTGAATATTCCTTGATTTTTTCTGTTTCTAAGTGATTATCTATTGGTTGTCATCCCCTTCAGATTTGTTTCAAACATGAGTCCTTTTGAGTCTTTCTCCTTTGAAAAATTTGATCATGGTGCCCCATTAATCCATTCATGTACATTATAGAGTGACTTTTTGACCCCATCACTCCATTATCGCAGTCACAAAGAGATTCAATATACACTCTATCCTCTTTGAGCGAGTGATGGATTGGAAAAATTGGGTTTTTTGTGTGATTACATTTAAGTGCCTTTGTATGGAGCCTAGATATGTGTTGTCTGAATATGGAAGGATTAGATCTAATCCAAATCTCTCTTGTCTTAAGATATTTGCTTCTTTCTTACACCTTACTTTGTCTTGTGTGAGGTTTTATCTCTATTTTTGTGGAGTATCAGCCTAGATCCATCTTAACTCTAAACCTACCAAGCACCAAGAGGGATAAAATCTCTTTTCACTCCAAAAGTGGTTTTCGCCTTAAGAGATTTGATCCCTCGCAGCACTTGGTAGATTCGAAGTTAAGATGGATCGAGATTGGTATAATTTAAGATCCAACCACAAACAGTTAATTTAATATAATTTAAGATGCAACCAAAATCTATTAGTTCAATAATATAAATATAATATCAATGTTTAAGAATCTTGTTGTAGGTTTATTGTAATTATTAAATTTTTATATGTTTAATAATTAAATTTAAATATGATTACAAAATCATTATTAGTCCCTACCAAGGTAGGAATCAATTTATCCATTAACCATTATTAGTTTAGCATTGACCAACGCAACTTATAATGTTTAGCTTTGAAAAATATATATTTATTTTTCAATATTATTAAAAACGAATTTTTCAAACATTTGATTGGACCATAACTTGAAGGTCTTATTATATAGCCTTTGCATAGTATGATTCCATGTGGATAAACGCATCATATATTTTATGCCATTATTTATGGATATGGTTCCAATATTTATGCATGATTTTTAGATATTTGTGTAGTAATTTTTTAAGGAGTTGTCTTTATGTGAGATGTTTTGGGTTTCCCATGGATTTTTGGTCGGAATCCAAAGAAAAAATGTGTGGTCTAATCTTATTTTATGTTTTTTAAACTGGTTTATTTACTACATATATTAATCCAGCACCCTCAAAAACATTTGGGGCACTTCAATTATGAAGAGTTCATCTGTCAAACTTGTGATTTCAATTAATCCCATGAGATTCTAGACAAATTACATCAAAAAATAAACCGGAAAAATTTACAAAAAGTTTCACATATAGACAACTCTAGTTTTTAATCCAAAAACAAAATCCTTGAAAATAGCTCATTCTCACATAAATAACATATTTACCATAAGTTATTTCCCACCATAATTTAAGCAAGTCATTGAATAAAAATGGATACAAAATAAGATGTAAATAAATTACTTATCAGGGATCACTTCCCCCCATTATTAACATTTTCCTTCCCACCTTTATAGGATTAAAAATATAAATATGTAGACCTACTAGTGGTTACTACCTACCAAATTTATGCAAGTCCTTATACCTTAACAATAAATTAATTTATCCATTTCACATTTCAATTTATTAGCTCCTTCCAAAGCAAGACTATAGGATTGCAACACTTATTATTCCCTGCCAAGGCACGACTATAGCAATCGATTTGCATGTTGACCATTAATAGTTTAGCGTTGACCATGACAACTTCTAATGTTTAACTTTAGAAATCATTAAAGTATTTTTAAATTAAAAATAATAATTCGTTACCATGTGATTGGCTTAAAAAGTTTGGGTGTCTTATTTCAACCTTTTTGACATGTGTCCCATGTCACCTATGAAATTTGGTCACCCTGACAATTTGTCAATTTTCATGGGGATCATGCTTGGCATCTTGTAATCAAAATAAAACAAACCAATAATTCAAAAAAATATTAATTAACTCTTTTTATTGACTAATTGTAAATACGAACATAACATAAAGTTAATATGGTTGTGTTGAGTTAACATTATTATTTAGAAATCTACATGTTAAAGAATCAAATAAAATCCCCGATCGGGGTGTGAAACAGTTGGTGGTTCAACTCGTGATCGAGGTAATTATTAATGAGTTTAGATTTGGGGCGTTTGGGTGGCCCTCCCTAATCCCACACATGCTTCATGTAATCAAAGACTACCACGGTAGTATCCTCGCAGCAGTTCAAGACTTGAGTGGAAGAAAGGTAAGGTTCCAAGTGGTGAGAGTGGTTATACACATGCCAACAGTAATAAGGTACCTCATTTGGTATTCTAGGAATGAAAGTAGTATAGCTTACCCATCCTAGGTGTTGGTAAAAAGGGTGTGCATGGCTGCAAAGGGTAACTGTAGCGAGGATCTCATGAAAGGCATCTGGTATGTTTCTCAAGCGTACCTTATCTGTGAAGTGAGGGCTTTGATTCTGAATTTGTATTGTGAATGGATGTTGCATTGGACTGTATTGATGTTAGATAATAACGAATTCTCTAATTTTTTTGTGTCATTTTAAATTTTCTATGGCACGTTGCTTGCTAGAATGGGAATGTATTAGAAATTTTGGGTAGTCATGAAATCGTTAAATTTGAAACTTGCTTGGGGAGTTTGTTCTCTTTGGATTTCACTATCAAGCTCAGCTTGGGGAAGCTTAATGGTAGAGGGCACTGATTATGGCCTCTTTGGAAAAATAGAGATCTTAGATTATAACAGGTTGGACATGGTCTTAATAGCGGTACCCAACGATATTCATAGTCTATGTTTTGGGAAAAATCAAACAAATGCATGGTGAGAAGAGGAAGGAAATAAGCAAGGGTTGGTAACTTCACTGACATTTTTTTTTGTGTAAATCATGCTAATTCTATTATAGTACAAAAAAGATTACAGAGAGAGTTACATCCGCCACAAAGAGTTGGCTACATGAACAGTTTGACATTCTGAGACTGAAACTGAGCCGGAGAAAAAGAGGGACTATGAAACTGTCCGCTGACCCCAAGCTAGAACCACCAGAGAACTGGACCTAGGTGCTATACTTCCACTCCCTGCCGAGGCGAGGGAGGAGTTTACAGACCTTGCAAATCCCACATTCAAAAAACCCGACATGACAGACACAGACATTATAATCGACATACAAAAAACTGAGTGGTGCGACCCGAAAACTATCACAGACTGACTCCCATTATTTACTGTAGCTGCTACTTCGACTTCCTGAGACTGAACAAAGTGTTTCCATAACACACAGAACGACCATGCAACGTGCCTAGGCATCCACGGAGGTGGATGGTTGCTTCTCCACCACTGGACAGGCATATGGATCTGGTTGCTCCTCCACCACTGTACAGGCATATGGGTCTGAAGCACTCGAGTCTGTGTATGGCGCGTCGTCCTTCGCAGGCTCGCTTGTTCCCGCTCTATTCCCCGCCACCGCACCCGAGGCTTCCGCAGGCTGTAATCGCGGACCCTGAACAGGCGAGGGTGGCCGAGGCTCTGCTGGGGCTTCTGGTCTATCTGCATGGTCGCATTTTTCAATGCGCACTGAAACATAGTAGATTGCGTTGTCCAGAGCACACGGGAACCTGAAGCGGGTTGATGGGTGCGAACCAAACGGACACACCGCGGCTCTTCCCCGCCCTCTGCCTCTTCCGCGCCCTCTTCGAGCTCCTGGTGAGCTAATCTCCTCCGACGGGGAGTCGAAGGATGCCGAGGAACGTGGCGATGAAGCCCGACCTCTGGCACCGCCTCTTGAACCTCCCCGCCTGCAAGCGCCACGTAACCTCTCACGCGGCATCCTGTAATCAACAAATAACCAATTCTGCCCAGAGGCCGCGAGTGCTTTGCGCCACCGAGGATTCTAAACCCGTGCAACAACTTATACAACAGATGAGAAACAGGTAATGGAACACGAATTCGAATAGCAATGCTTACCACACAGGTCGAAAGCCGAGCCTTTTCAGGAGCTGCACGGGGTAAATTGCTCCCAGAGAGCTGAGCAGACCAGAACCAGGTATGACCAAAGCGCCTAAGGGCCAAATCTCTAACAAGGGCGTAGAGGAACTGAAACACCGCGACACTCAGAGCTTCTGGAGGTCGAAGGCGCTCAGAGACTTTGCTTAAAAAGAGCAGAATGACACTCAATACACTGAACCATAGCATAGAGCCGTAAATTCTCTGACAATCCAGGGTTGAGACCAGGGCCTCCGTAGCCGAGGGCCGAGGTCTGAGTCTTGGCTCATGCACCCACGGTGCAGTCATCCAAGAGCCGAACGCACCATTCACAATTGAGACCATACAGAGCTTCCAACAGACAATGGCGCTTCCCGCACCTTCCAACGGAACACCTCTCATCGGCAAACCAAGGCGAACGACCAATATACCTCTGCAACCAGCTGTTCTCCCCCTACCATTAATGCTCGCATAACTGTTGGCCGGACCGAGGTGATGGCTTCTCGAGGCTTCGGTCCATTTGGCTGGAGCGAGCGGCCACTTGCCATTTAATAAGGCCGCCTCCTCATTCATTGCGCTAATTAACACCCGCAGCCGGGGGTAACTTCACTGACATTATTTTTCTAGGAAAATACATTTAATGGTATGTTTGTCTACATGCAATCTCTAGTTCTACCTAAAATGCCTCTCCCTATGGCTCCTGCATAGTGGGTCTTACCTTTGGTGTGGGGACAAGCGGTCTCACATTTCGTGGGTGGTCTTGCAAATGGTAGCGCTAGCATGGTGAAGGTTGCATCAAGGAATGGAGCGACTGGGCGTGGAGGCCACAGTAAGAGGATACCAAGAGGAAAAGGGAAGGAACTGGAATCATCGACGAACAAGCCAATGCAGCCACGAGGTAGTAAATCTGATGCAAAAATTTACAAAACACTATGTATGCTTATAGTGTTGGGACCCCGACACAGATAAAGAAAATGATCACGACTTGGGAGAAAGAATTGAATTCCAATGTCGAGACAAGGGTCAAAGCCAAGGAATGGACTGACATGATTCCCAACCCTGGTCATACCAAAGGTCATCTTACCCTTTTCAAGCAGTCGGTGCACCTTTATTCACTCATGAAATGCCTCGTGGAAAGAGAAATCACATCCACACTTAACATAGTTGGAACTTTGAAGCCAAAGCTAAGCCTTACTGACATTCATAAGAAAATTCACATAGTGCAGATATAATTGTACCATCAAAATGTATGCCTAGGGCGTTTAGAGAAACAATTGCAGAGTTTGGCTCAAAGTGAGATGTCTAGGTCAAGTGCTAAAGACCCCGCTCCAGTAGAATCGTCTGATGACTAACTGTTGGAATGCTTTCATTTGATAAATTTGGTTTTGTTGTTAAACATGTTGGATAGCATTTACATTTACAGTCTTTTGTTTAAGTGGTCTACAGGCTATAAGGCCTATAAAGCCTGAATGGACATATTAGAACTTTTTCTGTTTTGGATGGCATACGATGTAGTCCGGTGGCCAACAGACCTGGTTTCCTTCAGGCAGGTTGAGGCCACCAAGAATATCTCATGGATGTAACATGTTTGTTTATGAATGAATGAATGTAAAGGTACTGCCAAGTTTACAAAAAAAGAATCAAATAAAGAAAATATCCTAATTACGAAATATATATTATTTATTTAATCAAATTAGTGGATATTACTTTTGATTAAAGTTAAATTAGAGAAATATATACTCCAAAAAAATTTAATTATAAACAAATAAAATAATGACTATATAAGCTCAAATAATGATACATTTTTAAAGTAAATAAATACATGAAGTTATAGATGATTATATGAAATTGTATAGTAATAAATTTTAAGAATCATGAAAAATTATATTTAATGTAAATAACTAATTGTAAATACCAACATAACATAATGTTAATAAAGTAAAAAACCCTGACAATTGGCCAATTTTCATGGGGATTATGGTTGACATCTTGTAATCAACATAAAACAAATCAATAATTCAAACTAATTTTTATTAATTAACTCTTTGTATTGACTAATTGTAAATATGAACATAACATAATGTTAATATGGTTGTGTTGAGTTAACATATCTTTATTATTTATAAATCTACATGTTAAAGAATCAAATAAAGAAAATATCTTAATTAAAAATATATATATTATTTATTTAAATCAAATTAGTTAATATTACTTTGTTAGGATATTCCAACACATAGGAAGTAGTTAAGTATAACTTGGTCTAGTATAGAGTTAGGTAAAGTGTGTTTCTTTACTATGTACTTTTTGTAACTTACAATCTGACGGTCACGATATGTAGTGATCCGACGGTTCATTCTCTCCTTGGTATTACCGACACTTGATCCATGGCTTAACACCTGATTGGTCCATGATCTCTATTTAAAGAGCATGGAGGGTCATTTGTAGTGTAACATTCCATGAGAGAAGCTTATGTAAATTTTCATTCTTTTATTAATAAATTGTCTGAAGTGGCCGCATTGGCTCAGGCCGTGGATTGTTTCCCTCTTTAATGGTTTTAACCACATCAAAAATACTGGTGTATTGATCTGTGATCTATTTTTGAGCGGTGTCCTTTGGTGTTCTGTCTAAGGAACTTACCCTGTAAATTCCTACATGGTATTAGAGCTATTTGAGGGCCGCGTCCGTTGGTGATCCAAATCTGAAGCCGGTAGAACTGCATCCGACTACTATTTCCTAGATCTACTGTTTCTGACTGCTTTCGGGCCGAGAGGACTGCTCTGTTGTGTTAGGAGCATCTATTCTAGTGAGGAACCCCTTTCGTTTCACGCGAAAAGGTTTCTGGTAGCCCTAGCTACGTCATTTTTAAGATCTGGAGGGAAAAAGAGTTTTCTCAAGTAAGCACACAACCCAAAGCTTCAGCGACTAAAAAAAAAAAAAAACCCTTCCTCTTTTCAAAAAATTACTAAACTTTTAGTTTAGCTCACTTGGTCCAAAGCTACTTTATGAGAGTAGAGGTCTTGAGTTCAAGTCTTCTTTTTGTTGAGCTAATTAGATTAAGTTTGGAAAGGGGGTAGATTTTTTTTATATAACATTATCATTCATTTCCGCACATTCCCGCACTTCGTTGGCATCTTCATCAAATTTTCTTCAAAAAGCCATAAATTCTTCATCCAGAAGCCGTTTTCAGAGCCATTTTTTTTAACCAGCCTAATTTTTCGAGATCTTTCCATTGGAACACTTAGTTTTAGCATCTATAGCTTTTGTTTCTTTTAAAATGGAAAGCCCATGCCAATTTATTCTTGATAGCACCAACTACTTCCAATGGTGGTCCTACATTGTGGATTTACTTAGAAGTAAAGGTCTCTACATAATAGCCTCAGGCCAAGAAACCAAACCGAAAGATGAAGATAAGGTAGCTAAATGGGAAAATAGGCAAGATCAAGAACGAGGGTTGATAGGGATGTCTATTTCTCCAGATCTTAGATTCCATATTGCAGAACTTGATACTCTTGATGAAGCAATGAAATAGATTACTAAAGTTTTCGGAATTAAAAATGAACTTAAAGCCCATCAACTTGAAAATGAGTTGCTTACATTGGACCCCAATAATTTATCTTGCATTGAAGATTTTTTGTCCAAATTCAAGACCCTTAGACTTCTCTGGGAAGGTGTTAAGGTTAAGAAAGAAGATAGTAACCTTATCTATTCCATTCTTACTAAGTTGGGACCAGCCTATTCTGTGTTTGTTTCCACCTTCCATTCTACAAGAGAAGCCTTCATCTCTCAAGGACAAACCTACAAGTCCCCTTCCTTTGATTCCTTTTGTGATTCTTTAATAAGAGAACAAGAAAAACTCTTACACCTTGGTCTTCTTAATCTTGGAAACTCTTCTAAGAAAGCGTTAGCTGCCCAACAGCAACCAAATTCAAAGAATCCTAAGAAGTTGTATCCTAAAAGGAATGGTCCTAAACCAAACAAGGGTCTTAAGAAATTTCAAACTCAAAATGAAAAATCATTTCAACAAAATGATAAGACAAATAAAAACAAAGGGAAGAAGACTGATAGACATTGCAACTTTTGTAATCGAGATGGCCACTTAGAATCCAAATGCTTTAAGAAGATGGAAGCCTTGGAAGCAGCAATGAAGAAGCATAACATCCATTTGGAGCACTCTTCAACTTCAACTTCATCTTTAGGAATAGCACTTTCTACATGTGGTTGTCAAGCATCTCGGTCTGGCTATGCACTAAATGTATATTCTTCTTCTCATTCTCATGAGTGGCTCATTGATTCTGGAGCTTCTTATCACATGGCCAAAAACAAAGCCATGTTTTCTTCTTTAAATGATTGTAACACCAAAAGTATATATGTTGGTGATGATAGATCTCTTAGTGTTGTAGGGACTGGAACTATTCATATAGACAATGGTCAATTTAATGATGTATTATGTGTTCCAACCTTATCCTGCAACCTTCTATCTGTATATCAAATAACTCATTTAGGTGAAGGTAAAATCGTTGAATTTTCACCTCACGATGTTGTAATTAAGGACCTAATAGATCCTAGACAGATTTTAGCTACTGGCATTGCTGATGATTCTACAAGGTTGTATAAGTTTCACAACTTTGGGTCATCAAATCTTCCCTCAGTATTTGTTGCTCATAACGATGAAGTGAGCAAACTTTGGCATGAGCGATTTGGTCACTTAAACTATCACTCCCTTCAGAATCTATGTAAAGAAAATATGGTGACAGGTCTTTCAATGGTATCTTGCAGAGATGGTGTTTGTTCCAGATGTGTACTCAGAAAACATCATCGGGATAGTTTTGAAAAACGTGCCTCTTGGCATGCCTCAGCCCCTTTATAGCTTGTGCATAGTGATTTATGTGGTCCACTTCCAGTTGTTTCATTCTCTGGCTACAAGTATTTCTTAACTTTCATTGATGATTTCTCCAGACGCACTTGGGTATACTTCTTAAAACTCAAGAGTGAAGTATTTAACATGTTCTTGGCCTTTAAGGCCTTTGTTGAAAAACAATCTAGACATCAAATTCTTAAGCTAAGATCTGATAATGGCGGAGAATATGTTAACTACAAATTCATCAACTTTTGCACTAAGAATGAAATTCAATGCAACATATTGTTCCATATACTCCATAACAAAATGGTGTAGCTGAAAGGAAGAATCACACCTTAAAGGAAATGGCTAATTGTATGCTTCAATCTAAAGGACTTGGTCTTAATTTTCGGGCAGAAGCAATTAACTATGAAAATTACATAATAAATCGCACTCCTACTAAGGTTTTAAAGAATATCACTCCAGTAGAAGCATGGAGCTCAATTAAACCATATGTAAGTCACTTTCGTGTTTTTGGAAGTGAAGCATGGACCCATATTCCAGATGAGAAACATAAAGCTTTAGAACCTAAGAGTGAAAAATGTATTTTTGTTGGATATTCTGAAGATGTCAAAGGATATAGACTTATTCCACTTAAGTCCAAGAATGTTATCATTAGAAGAGATGTAAATTCTGTTGAAAATATATCAGCCTACGAGCCTAGTTTGGCGGATGTGCCACCTCTCCCTATCTCTTCTACTTTTGAAAATATTTCTTCTTCAGATGATGAAAGCGAGGATGAAAATCCTCCCCAACCTTCTCAGGATCCTCCTTTAGCTCCTCAGCTTCCAAAATGGGTCCGTGCTACTCGGGATGCAGCAGGTGATCTTGCCGGTGATCTTACAGATAAGCGACGTACACATTCTCAGTTTGATAGAGCCTATTCTTTACTGGCTCAAGCTTCAGTGAATTATGATCCTGACACCTTTGCAGAAGCTTCAGGCCATCCAGATTGGGAAGCAGCTATGAATGAAGAATATCATTCATTATTGGCAAATGATACATGGGATCTTGTTCCTCTACCAAAGGGACGAAAACTTGTTAGATGTAAATGGGTTTATAGAACCAAGTATGGACCAGATGGGAAAGTTGATAAACATAAAGCTCGTCTTGTTGCTAAGGGTTATTCACAAGTTGAAGGCATTGACTACACTGAAACCTTCTCCCCTATTGCCAAAATGAACTCTATATGCCTTGTTCTTTCCCTTGCTGCCTCTTTCAAATGGGAAGTCCATCAGATGGATGTTAAATATGCCTTCTTGCATGGGGACTTGCATGAAGAAATCTATATGGAACAACCTATTGGCTTTATACAAATAGACTCCAGCCTTTTATGTCGGCTTAAGAAATCCCTTTATGGTCTCAAGCAAGCTCCTCGAGCTTGGTATGCCAAAATGGATAACTTTCTTTTAGAAACTAGCTTTTCTAGGTGTCATTCTGACAATACTGTCTACACCAAGAAAGTGGTCAAGTCTCTTATCATTCTTGTTCTTTGTGTTGATGATCTTATCTTGACTGGTAATGATCCCAACCTTATAAACCATGTGAAGTCTAGCCTTAAAAGGAAGTTTGAAATGACAGACTTAGGACACTTACATTATTTTCTTGGTCTTCAAGTCTTGCAATCCAAGGAAGGTATTTCCCTTTCCCAGTCCAAGTATGCCTGTGATATTCTACGCCATTTTCACATGGAAGACTGTAAGCCAGCCCCTTCTCCCTTTCAGTCTGGAGTCAAACCTTTAGTCACTTGTACTTCTCCTGAAGTTGATGCTACCTTATACCGTCAACTTGTAAGAAAACTTTTGTATCTAACCCATACTCGTCCTGACCTTTCCTTTGTTATTGGCCTTGTTGCTCGGTTTATGCAAAACCCACATGAAAGTCATTGGAAAGCAACTAAAAGAATAATTCATTATGTTCGAGGTACAATTCAGTTTGGGATTCATTACAGTGCTGAAGCAACTCCTCTATTGGTTGGTTTCACTGATTCCGATTGGGCTGGTGACCCTGATGATTGGAAGTCTACTGCAGGTTATGTGTTCACTCTTGGTTCAAGACCTATTACATGGGCTTGCAAGAAACAAGGTGCCATTTCTCTTTCTTCAGCAGAAGCAGAGTATCATGGTGCCATAGAAGCTAGTAAGGAAGCCTTGTGGCTTCGTCAGATCCTGTCAGAGTTTGGCTTTCAACAGCAACATCCGACTACACTTTGGTGTGATAATCAAAGTGCCATTCAACTATACAAAGATCCAGTCCAACATCAGCGTAGCAAACACATTGAATTGCACATGCACTTCACCAGAAAGCTCATTCATGACCATGTTCTTGAAGTGCAATATTGTTCAACAAATGATCAAGTTGCAAACATCTTTACAAAGGCTCTCATAGAGGCGAAGTTTACTAAACTTCGATTTATGGTTGGAGTTCAGGAAGTTGTCACTAAGGGGGGATAGGCTCTAGTGCCTCCTTCCTTCTCCTATTGTGTCATATTTGTACATCCTTCAATCCTATCCCAAGTTGTTCTTAAGGGGGGATGTTAGGATATTCCGACACATAGGAAGTAGTTAAGTATAACTTGGTCTAGTATAGAGTTAGGTAAAGTGTGTTTCTTTACTATTTACTTTTTGTAACTTACAATTCGACAGTCACGATATGTAGTGATCTGATGGTTCATTCTCTCCTCGGTATTAACGACACTTGATCCATGTCTTAACACACAATTGGTCCATGATCTCTATTTAAAGAGCATGGAGGGTCATTTGTAGTGTAACCGTCCATGAGAGAAGCTTATGTAAATTTCATTCTTTTATTAATAAATTGCCTGAAGTGGCCATGTTGGCTCAGGTCGTGGACTGTTTCCCTCTTTGAGGGTTTTAACCACGTCAAAAATACTAGTGTATTGATCTGTGATTTGTTTGTGAGCGGTGTCCTTTGGTGTTCTGTCTGAGGAACTTACCCTGTAAATTCCTACATACTTTTGATTAAAGTTAAACTAGAGAAAGATATACTAAGAAAAAAAATTGTATTATAAATTGGTATCTTGTAATCAAAATAAAATAAATCAATAATTGAAACTTATTTTTCATAATTAACTCTTAGTATTGACTAGTTGTAAATGTGAACATAACATAACGTTAATATGCTTGTGTTGAGTTGACATATCTTTATTAGATCCTAAAAATTAGTAACTAAATATAAATAAATTTAATAAAAATAGGAAATAAATATTCACAAAATTCTAAAAATTAATAATTAATTATCATAATAGTTATTAATTATAAAAACTATATATAAATAAAACAAAGTTAAGAAAATTAAGAAATAAAAGCTTAGGAGATCCTAAAAATTAGTAACTATATATGAATAAAATTATTTTAACAAAAATAGGAAAGAAATTACTGATTCTAAAAACTAATAACTAAATAATAACATAATGGCTATATAACCTCAAATAATGATACATATTTAAAGTAAATAAATACATGAAGTTAACTCTTTGACTCTTTGTATTGACTAATTGTAAATATGAAGATCGCTTAATGTTAATATGGTTGTGTTGAGCTAACATATCTGTATTATTTAGAAATCTACATGTTAAAGAATCAAATAAAGAAAAAATATTAATTAAAAAATATATATTATTTACTTAAATCAAATTAGTTGATATTACTTTTAATTAAAGTTATATTAGAGAAAAACATACTAAAAAAAATAAAATAAAAAAATTGTAATTATAAACTTGTAATCAAAGTAAAACAAATCAATAATTCGCACTATTTTTTATTAATTAACGCTTTGTTTCGATTAATTTTAAATACGATCATAGTGTAACATTAATATGGTTGTGTTGAGTTAACATATCTTTATTAGATTATAAAAATTAGTAACTGTATATAAATAAAACATTTTTAATAAAATTAGGAAAGAAATGTTCACAAGATTCTAAAAACTAATAACTAATTATCATAATAGTTATTATTTCTATCCTTAAAATATTTGAAATCAAAAATATTTGAGTGAGGTTTATATAATTCGAGTCATGATTGCTATCACACGACATTTTAAATGACAAAAAGTCAATTATTTTAATTCGGGTTGTGATTGTTACCACATAACATTTTAGGTGACAAAAAGTCAATAATTTTTAAAATATAGAAAATTTGCGGCCAATAAATATATGACCAACTTATTTAATACCTTCATAAAGGTCCAGCTCATATAATCCCTTTAATGGTGTCCCAACCCTGACCTTAAGTAGTTGAAAACTATAGTTGTACCATGAGGCAATATTTGCATGCTCTCAAAGACCCCTTCACCAATAATAAATTCAGATTTTCCTTTGCTTTATAGTTTTTGGGTTAGTTTATTTAGTTATTATGTTGCTGATAGTTGGGTTTCACTGGCCTCTGGTGCCTAATGTCTATGTGAATATAACTGCATTTTTATGTATTGTTGTTCTTGTGCAAGAAGGTTGCCTTGGGTTTGGAATCTCTACCTGCTAGTCTCCTTCGCATGCATTTTCATGATTGTTTTGTACAGGGAAAGTTCTCTAGTCTCATCTAAATAGAAGGTCTATAAATTCAATGTCACATCATTTAATCTCTATGCACTCGAACATTCCAAGCACTATATTGATGCAAACAACAGATTTTGACAATACAGACAAAGCTTTGATAAGGTTCCTTAGTCTCCACATACACTTACCAAAGCTTGGGAAAACCAAAATCCAATGTTTAAAGTACTCGTGATTAATACAACGTACTTTTGACCAAAGTGATGTTTCACTTTTTGAATTCCCAAGATTTTTTTTTTCAAAAATTACAAGTAGATGGCAGGAATTTGCACAGGGTTTGGCTAACTTGTTTCAATTAAGAATTATGATGAATTTTAGCTGAAAGTTTAAAATGAATTAACTAGTTTTGTGATGTTGCAAGATGGATTTTATAAAATCAAGAACAAATGTGGGAGAAATTCAAAATAACTAGATGTCTTCATAAAATAAAACATTGGAAGATAATATTTTATGTTAGTTGGAGCAACTCGTAGATAACATTTTATGTTAGCTAAGACTACCATTTCTTAAACTTGGACATTTTGTATATATTTTTTTATTTCTTTTAGAAGTTAGAATTGCATAAAAAATGTGAGATGGATTTATCTTAACTACACATATAGTTGTGGATCTCATTTCATTCATCCACAGAGCAAAAAAATACAATCCATAGCATCACAGTTTCAACACAAAATTCTAAATTAAAGATTCTGGATATGGTTAAATACTAATAAACATTCTTTACCTTCACTCACATGAGACACCAGAATCTTTATGAAGTATAAAAAATGCAAAGATCCATCGTTACTCCCCGAGAACCAATCCAGTGTCTTCTCTTGCTCTTCCTCTGTCAGGAAAGAGCAACCTAGGCACTTACTCTCTCCATTTTTGTCAACACTGCGTGAAAAAGTAAAGAAAGAAAATTTGCAAAGGAAGAAGGTCTGAGGTGTGATTTCAAATAAAGCTTCCACAGATGTTGACAGCTAGCTTGACAAGCTGTGAGATTTTATAGTGCGTCGTGAATACCTTGTCAAAATAATGTTAAGTGAACGTAAGAGAGGTGTATTGCCTTTATATCTAAATTAATTCTCGGATGCCAATCTCACATGAATTGGTCGAGGTTTTCTAGAAGTAATATTTTTTATTAGTATGTAATAAAATTATTGTATTTAATTAAAAATAATAAATATAAATTTCGCTTTTTTTTTGGGTAAATATACATAATTATCAACGTATTATTTAAATTTCGTGTATTTGAATATATTTTTTATTATCTCTGGCATAATAATTTTATTTAAATGGAAATAATAAATATAGGAAAGTGAATTGAGGTTATGTATAATTTTTTAAATAAACGTTATTATGTTTATATGTACATTTTTTTGAACATGGTTTTAGAATTTTAATTTAATTATCTATAATTATTAAATGAGTGATAGGTTGTAATCTCCATGAAATATTTTGAAAAACATAGCTTAGTTAATAAAAGAAATAACTATTTTTAGGACAATTTTTTTGTCACTTTTAACCAAACCTAACACAAATTTTAAAAAACTTAGAGTTTAAGTTGTTTAATCTACAAAATTCAATCGCGACAACAAGGGCTTTTCGAGGTACTAAATCCATTAATGCAAAAAAAAATGTATTTTAAATAACAAAAAATCACAATTTTACTTGAAATTGTATATGGTAAAAAACAATCCTTTATTAGTTAGACTACAACATTTTAAAATATTATTAATAATAGTCACAAATCAAAGATTAAAAATTATATCAAAACCTCACAGTTTCAACATAGAATTCTAGATTAAAGGTTTTGGATATGGTTGAATAGTAATGAACATTCTCTGCCTTCACTTACATGATACACAAGAGCCTTTATGATGTATATATAAAAATCCATAACTCCATCATTACTCCTCCAAAACCCAAAGATGGCAGGTTTTTATTTTAATTCACTAATATTTGTTCAAAATATATTGTATAATACATATGTTATTTTTATCTTTATAAAATAATATTCAATTTTGTAATCAAAATCAATATTGTTTATTGACAAAATATATTGTATTAATATGAACATAGTGTTTTTTTTATATAGAGTTTTTTTTTTTTAACAAGAACGGTTAGTGTATTTATTGCCAAAAGTGGAGCATGCTCCTATTACAATCGATAGTAACTTTTAAAAACTGAGCAATGAGAATGAGCTGAGAACCTAGTCCTTTCTCCTTTGCTTATATTCAAAAATTCTTTGAATTCTTTGGCTATTCTTTTTTTCTGTCTTACATATTGTCTCTAGAAGAGAAGGTTCTGTGGCCTTTTCCTTGTGTTTTTCATTTTGTTGTTCCTTAAGCTTGTTGTTCCTTCTGTTGTTGTTCGTTCTACTTGTTGTTCCTCCTGCTGCTATTCCTTCGGCCTGTTGTTCCTTCAGATGTTTTTCCTTTTGCTGTTGTTCCTTCTACTTGTTGTTCCTTCTGGTACTATTCCTTCTGATGTTGTTCCTTCTGGTTGTTGTTCCTTTTGTTGTTGTTCCTTCACCTGCTTGTTGTTCCTTCTATTGTTGTTCCTTCGGCCTGTTGTTCCTTCAGATGTTGTTCCTTCTGTTGTTGTTCCTTCTACTTGATGTTCCTTCTGATGTTGTTCCTTTTGCTGCTGTTCCTTCTGGGTGTTGTTCCTTCTACGGCTGTTCCTTCTACCATCTTTTGTTGTTCCTTCTGATGTTATTCCTTCTGCTTGATATTCCTTCTTCTTGTTGTTCCATCTGCTTGTTGCTTGGCGATCCTGAATGTGACTTTCAAAGTTCTAATTACCACACTCAATATGAATATTGGGGCCAGTGAGTGCAGATCTACCTTCTGTAGATTGTCTAAGGCAAAGGATGAATCAAGCAGGGTCATCCATTGAGGCTAAGTTTTCCTTGAGACAACAGGCAACCTTTATTTGCCAACGAGTCTGCTTGCTTGTTTAAATCCCGTAGAATATGGTATGAGTCAACTGTGTCGAAGTCTTTCAATGTGTTTCGAATTCTCTACAAGGTTTTGTTTAAAGCTAGGTTATGAAAATAATCTTCAGACTTTAAGAGATTAATCAAAAGCTCCGAGTCTCCAAATATTTGGATTATTTTATAACCTAACTCCTTCAAAATCTGGCAGGCTTTTAAAAGGTTGTAACTCTCTGCTTAATTGTTCGAACTTATGCCTAGGCCCCAACTGTAGCTGGTTTTATTCGATCTATCTGGGGAAAGAATCAATCCTCCTACGTCTGTAGTGATTGGATTCCCCTTGGATGCTCCATCAAAGAAGATAGTGGCTTTTGAGGTCCCCTGCCACCACGTAAGAAAGTCACCTTTAGTGAGATGCGGGCACCAAGTAGGAGCTTTCATCAGTTTGCTAATTGAATCTTTCCTTTCTCCTGTCACGCAAAGGTCCTAGCCACGCAGAGACTTCTGCAGATAAAATAAAGGCAAAAATTGATTTATCTACTACTTCCAACAAGAGAGCTTTTACTTTGGAAGCCATTTCCACTGAATTCGAGAGCCTGTTGTTGAAAATACACTCATTTCGAGCCAACCACACTTTACACCAAAAGAATTTTGGAATAGCTTGCCAAATGTTTTTCCAGCCTGCGTTTTTAGTTTTTTTCTCGGGGTTTTGATCTGCCCAGGAGGTGTAGAGAGAAATGACTGATATTTGGGAGGGGGTGTGTACGCTAAGTCCGTGGAGGACCATCTTCCAGACTTCTTGTGTGAAAGCGCAGTCAACCAATAAGTGGTCAGAGGTTTTGATAGCAGAAGTGCATAAGCAACATCTAAAGGCGCTGTGGAACCCTCTTTTGTTTAGATTTTCTCCTGTTAATGCCTTTTTATGCATGAGTAACCAAGTGAAGAAATTCACCTTTGGAATGCAAAAGGGAGACCAAACGGATTTTCAGAGCTTCAGTGCCAACAATGATGCGTGTGTGACTTGTAGAGAGGAGGATCCTTGAGCTGCTGTATAAATTCTGGTTCTTCTCCACCCACATTTATCTTTGGATGAACGATGGACAGGGGCGAGGCCAGAGAGAGTTGCACAGAGCAATTTTTTTGTGATTCTAGAGGGTTAGGAACCCCTGGAAAAGTCCATCCTGCCCAATTCCCTTTGTTGTCCCAAGAACATATGTCTGCAAGCCGAAGGAGGCCTTTGTTCACTAGTCAGAACTTTAAATCGTTATAGGAGTTTAGGGTGGCCAATGGGGCATTCCCTTGAATGGTATCTTCCCACAGTAATTTTCTCTGTCCATTGCCCGAAATTCTACATAAATGTTGCAGTATATGGTCGATGCTTCTTCTGACTAAATTCCATATTGTTGTTCCTGTTGGAGTAGAAGTCGTTATGAGGTTTCTCAGGGAGCCTCCCTTTAGGTATTTCTTCCAAAGGATCTTGCTGACAAGATGTTTTTTATCTGCATACAATTGCCATATGATTTTTCCACCAATAGCCAGATTTGCTAAGCCTGGATCCCATATCTGTAACCCACCTTGCTAGAGTGGTCTATTAAGGATATCCTATCTTACCAGATGTAACTTTCTTTGGTTGCCCTTGCCCCCATTCCATAGGAAGTCCCGAAGGAGTTTGGAAATCTGTTCTGTGGTATACTTAGGAACTAGCAAGAGGGAAGACTGGAAGATGGGAAGGGTGGAGAGGACTGCCTTTATCAAAACCAACTTCCCTGCCTTTGTTAGCCATTGGCCTCCCCAATATGCTATTTTTTCTTTTATCTTGCTAATTACTTCAGTCCAAAGGGAGGGAGGGCTTGGTCCCAAGGTTAAGGGAAGGCCAAGATATTTGATATTTTCCCATTTGTCATACCCAGGGAATCCCAATGTGTAGGCAGTTCGAAGAATAGTTGGGTGATCTACATTCTAGCCATAAACCACACTTTTTCTTTTATTGATTAAGGCTCCTATGATTAAACAGAAGTGTTGAAGGATTTCTTTGAAAGCCTTTGCTATCTTAATTGAGGCCCCTCCCAATAGGAGAGAGTCATCTGCAAAGAGGGCATGGTTTATAGGATCCACCCCTCTTACTGCCTTAATACCTAGAATAGTGCCTACTTCCATTTCCGCAATCAGCTTTCTGCTTAGGGATTCTACCAACAAGATATAAAGAAAGGGTGAAAAAGGGCATCCTTGGTGGAGCCCTCTAGAAGCTTGGAAGAAGTCAGAAGGTCTGCCATTGACTAGGGGGGCTATCCAAGGTCTGTGTGTGCAGGATTTTATCAAGTTGACAAATTCAACACTAAAACCGAAGGAGAGGAGGATTTTATAGAGAAATGAAAGTTTAACCTAGTCAAAAGCATTTGACATATCCAAATTGATGAGCATGCCTTTTTCCTTCCAAGTGTGGCTAGAGTGGAGGGCTTCTTGCACTTGGATCACATTGTCTATGAGGTGCCTTCCTTTGACGAAACTGCCCTGTAGAGGGGAGATCAGGTTCCCTAACAGAGGCTTGAGTCTATTGGCTAAGAGTTTGGCAAGGATCTTGTAGGAGGCATTACAGAGAGAGATTGGCCGAAACCTATCAAAATTCTTAGGGTTAACTTCTTTCAGGATTAGGGCGAGGAAGGTGGAGTTGGTGCACCCTCCCACTTTGGCTTTCTTATGGAAATCTTTTACCATTCTAAGAAGATCAAGTTTTATTACATTCCAGCAAGCTCTGTAGAAATGGATGGTGAAGCCATCCGGCCCAGGTGCTTTATCCAGCTACATTGACCAAATGAATTCAACTATCTCTTTTTCAGAAAAAGGCATCATTAACTCAGTGTTTACATCTGCAGTGACAAGAGAGGGGATGTTTGACAAAAAGTCGGCAGCTAGGTCTTCATCGAAAGAACCATCCTCCTAGAACAGATGCTAAAAATGGGATGTGGCTACCTGTTTTATGAGAGGCTATCCTTTGATGACTTCCCCCTCCCTGTTGGATATTTCGGAAATGTGATTCCGAGAGAGACAGGCTTTTCATTGTTTGTGAAAGAAAGCTATGTTTCTGTCTCCAGCTTGGAGCCACAAGCTGTGAGACTTAAGGCACCAGTATTCCTCTTCCTGTCAAAAGGAAAGAAAAGAGTTAAACTGGGAATTCTGTTCGATGAATAGCTAAGCTTTGGTGATTTCAGATTCTTCCATGCCTAACTGAATCTCATCTAGAGCTTGAAATGTCTTTTGTCTATGACTCGTTGGAGTGGAAAGGGTTTTTTTTTTCCCAGGCTTTTAATCCAGACTTAGTGTATTTGAGTTTCTGTTCCCACATGAAGCTGGGGGATCCTTCAACTGGTTGGAACCAAACGTGAGCCACTATGTCCATAAAGCCCTCTCTCAATACCCAAAGAGGGTTGAATCTAAAGTGAATAGGGCCCAAGTCCTCCTCTTTCTCTATCAGCAGTGAGATGGGGTTATGATCAAATGTTATTTTGGGCAATATTTTTTAAGAGATTAAATGCTTCCCCTCCAGCAGAGTGCTTTGAACTATGAACTGGTCTAAACAGGCAGCAATGTTGGCATTACCAACTCTATTGTTGGCCTAGGTATAACGACCTTTCTTAGGTTTGAGGTCAAGAATGTCCCATGCTAGAATCAGAGACTCCACCGAGGCATTGAAGGGATCTTCACCCCATAATCTGCCTTTTTTCTCGTTTGGGTCTACTGTGATGTTAAGATCCCCTGCTAGAATGATTTTTGGGGGGGCATAGATTTCCAGGAAGTCTGAGAGAGAATTCCAGCAGTCCTTCTTTTCCAGGAAGTTAACAGGAACATAAAGATTGAAGAGAACTAAAGAAATCTTACTTGGGAGATGTATAAGATCTGTATATATCCAGTGTTGGGTTGCAAAGGAACTTTTAAGCTGGAACATATCCTCCAACCATAAGGTTGCAAGGCCCCTTGAAGTACCTCGGGCATTGATCGCTTTTCCTAAGTTCTTTTTCCATTTGGTTTTGAACATAAAGATTGAAGAGAGCTAAAGAAATCTTACTTGGGAGATGTAGAAGATCTGTATATATCCAGTGTTGGGTTGCAAAGGAACTTTTAAGCTGGAACATATCCTCTGACCATAAGGTTGCAAGGCCCCCTAAAGTACCTCGGGCGCTGACCGCTTTTCCTAAGTTCTTTTTCCATTTGGTTTGACTTAAATATAGAAGAGCATATTCTTCTATCTTTGTCTCTTGGAGCAGGAGAATGTCTGAGGTTTCCATTCTTAATAGATCTTTTACTGCTTCAGCTTTCAGAGGGTTTCCCAGACCCTTGCAATTCCAAGAGACAATATGCATTATTTACTAGAGAGGGGCGGTGCAGGCCCACCCTTTGGGGGTCTGGTCCTTGTGTTTCTGCCTAGTGACATTTTGATTGTGGATTGTCTGCCCTGCATCTTTAGTCACTCTGCCTCTTCTTCTCTGATCTCCTTGTGAGACTTCCTTCCTGCCTTTTTGTTGGATTGCTCAAGAGGTTCATCTTCGGAAGAACCAGGACTGTCTATCAGCTTTTTATTTTTGGTCATTTCTGCATAAGAGGGTGGGGAAGTGGCGCCTACTAGAGGGCCCTAATTTTCTTGTTGGATTGCATCTACACAAGGGGTTTCTGAAATGGATTCTACAGTTTGTTCCTGAGTTCCTGAGTTTATTTCTGCATCTGCTATCTATTCCATATACTATTGCACCTCTTCCTCTTCAAGTTGTGGTTGGTCTTCCAGAGGATTTAGAGCAGAAAAAGGATTTGTTGAGATGGTGGCATTTGTTGTGGCTTGATCTTCAATTAAACTCTTCCCAGCAGAGGGTCCTCTGATCTCTAGATTCCCTCCTTTCCTTTTCACTCTGTTGGTCTGTTTAGATGTGCCTGCTTTTCTGGCTTGTGTCCACTATTCGCCTTTTTCTTTTTCAGATTCTTCCTCAGTTTTCTTCTTGCAGTTTTAAGCGAAATGACCATAGTTGTGACAATGTCAGCACTTGAAGGGGAGATGTTCATGATATAGTTCCTGAATGTGAGACCAGCTAGCTATGGTCAACTTGATCACCTTAGGAAATCCTGTCTCTAGATCGACTTCAACACATATTCTGGCACATGAATATTGTTCTCTCCTTTCAGCCCTATCAATGTATTTACCTGATTTGTTCCTGATTGTTTCCATAGATTTCGAGTTCCAGCAATGAAGAGGAAGATGGGGTAGCCTTACCGAGACAGGGACGGCTGAAGGAGTGTCTTAGGAAGGATAAAATTCTGGCATCCATTTATTCATATAGAGCCCTTAGGGGCCCATGAAATATGGACCGTTTCAGAAAATAAGATCTCGATCTTCTGCTGATTTGAAAACAAAAACATAATAACCTCTGGCTACCATGTGGCTTCGGATTCCTTCAGAGACAAGGGGCCTCCAGTTTCACTGGACCCATCCATGAATATATTTGGGAGAGGGCCAGAGGCCCGTGAATTTTCCAATGAGCCCTCGTTCTACCAGGTTTAGCACAGTCCGGCATGGGTGTTCCATAGGCAGTTCTACCGAGGGAATGGATTTGGCTTTCTTAAGAAATTTCTACTGGTTCGAGTTTGTTTTCCTCTTGCCACAGGAGGCTACCAATCGTTTGAAGGCATCGATCTTAGGAGGGAGGGGAGGGGAGCCCCCTTCTGGCATCCATGTTGGTTGGACTCAAATTTTTTATGAAGAGGCCCACCGCGCAGAGCTTTCTCCACTCTCTTTCTAGTTGGACTCAGCAGCGGGAGGCTGCGGAGAGAGCTCTGCAGGAGCAACGACGGCTAGGTCTATTAGCTCAGGGCCCTTGACTATAGCCTTTTGATTAATATAATATTTTTCTATTTCTTGTGAAAAGAGAAGAAGAAATGCATGAATTTTAATTTTATATAGAGTTTTGATTCACTACTTGAGAAATGAAATAATTTCAACAAACCAATTTTTTAATCAATTAATTTATTCACTTCACATCTCAATTTCTTAGTTCCTGCCAAAGTAAGACTATAGGATTAGATTTTTATATTGATCACTATTAATTTATCATTAACCAATGTAAGTTATAATTGTTTATGAAAATTTTCCCAAAACATAATTTCTAAGTTTAGTGGCAATAACTATGATGCCCTGCAACATTGTTTTAATTTACATGGTAAAATGGATCTTAATTTATAGCTACTATTTATATGTTATATATTCTAATGTGATATGTACTATGATTTTCTTTTATCTAAAAAAATGTTCATAATTTTATTGTTAAAAACAAAATTACAATATAACAAATTGAATTTTATTATTTTTAACCTTTTATTATTAATTGAGCCAATAATGAAATGTTCACTCATTTACGGACACTACAACATGGGCTATGTATTACTTTTAACCCCTTTTTTAAATTGAGTCGACCTGTAAATATTAAATGTTTACAAACATTTACACTATTACAACATCACCCCCATGTTGGACTGACATATATTTTTTATTTTTTACACTCCACCCCCCTTCTAGATTTGAACTTGTGACCTCTTGAGAATAAATTAGTGCTCTTAACCATTCAGCCTACAAGATATGTGTGTGTGTGTGTGTGTGTGTATTGTGGCAGCCCCAATTATTTTAAACTTATGTATGAAATGTAATATTGATTAAAAAATGGGTTGAGTCAAGGGACATAGATTCCAGAGCTTGGGAGGTTACTTGCTTGGGATAGTTAAGGTTTCCTTACAGTAGGAAATTTGAATTGTTTTATGACGAATATTGAAGATCAGTTGGTGTGATTTAAATGGAATAGTTTTTTGAATTAATGGAGTTGAATAAGAAGAACAAGAGGCCATGCTTGTTTTGGAAAAATTCAAAATGGGTTGTGTGGGCAGCTGGGATAGTGTAAGTCAACCTAGGAGGAAAATAGACACAAGGGGGATCACAAATAGAATCTTAGCAAGTTGGTAAGAACATTCGAAAAGATTGGAAGTGAGAGACAAAGGGAAACATTTTTTGGGAGTCTAGTGTTGGTTGAGATACCACAAGCATAGTTTTTTAATTGACAAGCAAGAGGGTTCTCTATGTTTTCCTAGAACAAAAAAAGAAGAGAAAGAGAATCCATGAAGGGTTGACAATAGAGAAAGAATCCTAGTGTCTTGCAACAAAGGAGAAATAGTTGGGATATCATTTTTAGTTGGAAATAAGGCATTAATAAATCACTCTTATGTCTGTTAGCCTGAGGGTGGAGATGGTTTTCTTTGGAGTCCCTTAATGGCTAGGATGGATGATTTCTCCTTTGGTTCCTGAAAGCAGGATTTATGAAGGATTTTTCCTGCTATGGTTTTTTTTACAGTGGGTTATGTATTCCTAAGGTGGGTGGAACCACTGTGATATATCTTGAAGGGTGGAGATCTGAATCTCTGGACTCCCTTGACATTATAGGGTTAAGAATAAATCTCTGGATTCCCTAGAATTTACTGGTTGTTGAACATCTTAAGGGTGGAGGCAATAGACCTTTGGACTCCTTATGCAATTGTTGACTTCTTAAAATAGTTGGTGGCTGGAGGTGGGAGATCCTCTAGAATCCCTATTTCAACTAGTAGTTGGAGTTAATCCCTTAAAAAAAATTCCCATCATTCTCGGGAATCTAGCTTAGGGGTGATAGCTACAAGTGAGAACTAGCTATAGTTTGTCTATGGTTGCATGGAGAGTTGTTGTCCTTGACTCAATTGTCCAATTATATTTTGAGATATGTATTCTCTTATGCTCATAGGTAGCAATAAATGTGTGGTTATGTTTACTGAGTTGAAATATTGTCATCGATGTATGAGAAATGACCTAAATTTTTGGTTGTTTACATAACTGACTGGAATCATTGTTGATGTTGTTCTTAATGGTGCTTGAATAATGTGATTAATTCATGTGTGAGGAGCTATTTACATGTATGGTTCCCATCCTTGAATCAGTGTATTGAATTTATTATAGTTTACATGAAATTTTGGACTAGGCAGAGCTCATAATGATTTGACTATGCTTTAAACATATGTGTGTGTGTGTGTGTGTGTGTGTGTGTGTATTTATACATTTGTTTCCATATTTGAATGCAATGGCTTATATGTGAGCTCTTTCATTTATACAAGGATCATGCATGGGTGAGATTATGTTAAATTATGCCAAATTACTTGTAACCTTGTGTGTAGTTCATGAGCTTAAAATGATGACAAAGTCTTAGTGACAAGTTCAACCCAATTGTCTGGCGATGAGGTTCAAATGGGTCCTTTCCTATACATGGAAAAGGGATTATAACATGAGAAATATCCCATAGTTTTTTAGTAGTCATATAAATTTTCCATGGTATTAAACGAGTCTTAGCACATACGATCATGCTTATAACTTATGCAATATAGCTATGAGATCATACAACATAGACCAAAATGACATGATCCTAATTCTAAATGAGAGTGGGTGTGTGAGCGAATGATTTTTAATGTTGGAACTAAGTTGAAGTGTCTTGAACCTGTATAGAATACATATGTATTGTATTCACTATACATCCCACTGGCTTGTGCAGAGAAGTACATGCCCATACTTATGTGTATCAAAATTTATAATATATATAGGGTAATTCCAAACGTTCATGGCTCACACATGACCAGAGGTTAGGGCTTGACCCTTTTCATGCATGGAGTCAAAGGCCTTAGCCTTGGGGCCTAGGTCATGGAACATATAACCACGTATCGTGGCCAATGGCGGAGGCTTGGGCTCAAATGGATCGTGGGGATTGACTTAAGATATCAATGACTGAGATAAATAGTGGGGCTCCCCCCTGTGACATTAGTAAGGGGAGGGGGGACTCTCACTTCAATCATAGTCATTGATGGAGTCAGGGAAGAATGACAATCAAGAAACCAACATGGCCTCCCCCCTATAATGTTAAGAAGGGGAGGGTGAGGTCGCAGAAATTGTTGGATAATCGAATGGGTGGTGGATTATTAGATCTATAGCTTGGAACTATGTGTGGTAGCCCCCCTCCCCCCACAAATGACGTCAGCAAGTGGAGGGGGTGGCATTACTGAACGATAGTCGTTAGATGAGGCGAAGTACGGTGGATCATTGGATCCCCACATGGAACCTCAACGTGAAACCAAGCAACACAACATCCCCTGCGCCTCCCTTATGACGTTAGTGACTTACAGAGCCAGAGGCAACATGAGCTGGGGGATAGTCATAGAGATAGGCATATGGTAATATGCCTAGGAAGAGGCAAGCGAATACACCATTGACTACCCCATAGATAAGAACTAACACTTATGGACATCACTCTAGCAGTCATTCTAGTTATACTATTGGTAAGCATCACTAACATCATCATCGCCATCATCGTCATCATAGAAAGATAGAAAGGGATAATATGCCAAAGGAATATAAGAAGTAACCACCCACATTTCATGGAGAAATGAAGAAATATGAAGATGCAAAAGCTTGGTTTCTTGGAATGACAAAGTTATTTTGAATCCATGACTATTCTAAGAACATGAAAGAAAAGGTAATCACCTATATTTTGAAGGGAAAAGCAAGACATATGATGGGAATATTTGAAGAATGTCAAAGGCATGAATAAAGAGAAGTTGACTTTGAGTGAATTTGAAAGGCTCTTTGGGAAGAAATATTTATCATATAGATATTATGAAAACAAAGCAAAAGAATTTTATGATCTTAGAATGGGACAAATGTCTAATGAATAATACACCACCAAGTTTATGGAATTAATGAGATATATGCCATATCTTAATGATGAGAAGAAAAAAGTCCAAAGGTTCATCTATGGACTACCCTTATCATTCAAAGATCGAATTGAATTTCATGACCTCAAACATTATATGGTGTCATTAAAAAGTTGAAACATTGTTATGAACAAACAAAATGCAGGCGAGAGTTCAAGGGTTATTGGAAAGCAAAGAACAACATGAAAGATAAAATAAATGGCAAAAGAAAATATCAAACAAATAAATAAAGTATGAACACATCTAATGCAAGTCATCCACAAAAAAAATTTAATTCAATTGGAAATGGTCGTGCACACCACCCTATTGGAGAGCAACATGGATTTGAGTCCAAGGAGCCCTTGCGATATTGGTCATGTGGAGAGAATCATCACAAGAAAGATTGACCGCATTTGAAAAACGCAAGAACATGAATATATAATGCACAAGAGGCTCGCACTGTGGCAGATATAGGGCAGAGCATAACCAAAATATATGTAGTTTCAGAAAATCAGCAGGTAGACCACCAAACGTCCATAATCAAGATGGAAGGTAAGCTTTGCAGTCAAATTATTGGTATTTTGATTGACCTTGAATCAAATTATTTTTGTATCAGTCCCAAGCTTGTGGAAAGAGCCCAGCTAGCCAAAGAATTGCATGCAGAATCACAGTTGGCTCGGTTAGCAATAGGAACCAAAAGAAGGGTGAGCTAATAGGTGAAATAATGTGCATTTGAACTTAATGGTATGCCAATAGTAGAAAACCTTAGTTTTCTTCCCTTAGGTGCATATAACATGTTGTTGGGCATAGATTGGCTATATGCACAATGGACGAAAGTTTATTTTTATGAGAAGGCCATTAAATTCCTAGATGAAGCTAGAGAGGTGATAATATTACAATTAAAGAGAAATCCCACTTTGGTGAGGATGATTATAGCCATGCAAGCTAAATGTAGTCACCGAAAAGGTTTCCTTTAATTTGATGTGCAAATTTCCAACAATGAAAAAGCTATCAACAATGTTGAGAAAGAGGATAGTGAGTGTTGAAAAGGTATATTGTTTTACCAGTAGTATGAATATGATTTCCAACTAGTGTTCTTGGATTACTTCCTCACAGAGAGGTATATTTCTCTATTGAGTTGATTCTTGGAGTAGCACCAACATCCAAAGCACCATACAAGATGAGTACTCCTGAATTAGTTGAATTAAAACTACAACTTAAAGATATGTTGGATAAGGGACATATAAGGCCAAGTATGTCTCCATGGGGAGCTCCAATGTTGTTTGTGAAGAAAAAGGATGGTGCACTTAGAATATGCATTGATTACAGGAAATTAAATAAAGTGACCATCAAGAAACAATATTCGTTACCATAGATTGATGACCTATTTGACCAGCTAATAGAAGCAACAATTTTATCCAAGATTGATTTAAGTTCAAGCTATCACCATGTACACATCAAGGATGAAGATATCCATAAGGCTGCATTTTAGACCAGATACAGGCACTATGACTTTGTGGTGGTACCTTTTGGGCTTACTAATGCCCCTGCCATCTTCATGTGTTTAATGAACAATGTGTTGCATCCTTACTTTGACAAATTTGTGATTGTCTTCATTGATGATATATTGGTATATTCAAAAACTAAAGAAGAACATGAAAAGAACCTAGTTGCAGTGCTACAGTTGTTAAGGGAACACCATCTTTATGTAAATATAAGTAAGTGTGAGTTCTTCCAATCAAAAATACATTATTTGGGACACATCGTCTCCAAGGAGGGGATATCCGTTTATTTGGAAAGGATCAATGCCATAATGAAGTGGCCAACACCAAAAAATGTGAATGATATTAGGTCATTCATGGTGTTCGCAACCTACTACAGAAGGTTCATCAAAAAATTCTCCTAGATAGGCCACTGAATCACTTCCTTGCAGAGGAAAGGAAAGAAATTTGAGTGGACAACTAAATGTGCAACAATCTTTTAATAGTTGAAACAATTGCTCATTAATGCACCAGCGTTAAGAATTACATATCCATACAAAAATTTTGTGGTTTGTACAAGGAGGAGCTTGGTGGAGTCTTGATTTAGGAAGGACAAGTAGTTTTCTATGAGTCACAAAAGTTAAATGAACATGAGGCAAACTATGTAACTCATGATTTGGAGTTAGCTGCCATCATCCATGAATTGAAAATGTGGATGCATTACCTCCACGGTAAAAGATTTACACTTATGATAGATCATGGGGGACTCGAATATTTGTTTGATCAACCTAAGTTGAACAAAAGACAAGCTACATGGTTAGCCACACTTAGCAAATTTGATTTTGAAATCATGTACATAAAGGGAAAATAAAATAGGGTTGTTGATGCACTCAGTAGTAGAATTCAATTAAATCATATGGCAGCCATAAGTTCTTATGGATTATATCTAGGAGAATGGGTCAAAAATGCAAGGCAACATGATGTGAAGTATTAGTAGATAAAGGAAAAGCTACAGCAACATGGTGAGGATGGAAAGGATGAGGATATCATCTTAGACATGATGGTCTAGTTAGATTCAATAATAGAATCTATGTGACAAAAAATGGTGATTTGAAGAGGCTCATAATGAGAGAGTTCCATGTTAAACCATATTTTAGCCACCCAAGGTACCAAAAGACCCTCATGGCCATCAAAAATTTTGACTATTTGCCTAAATTGAAAATGGAAGTAGTTGATATTGTTGTTAAATGCATGGAGTGCTAGCAACTGAAGGTTGATGTAAAAATCTAGCAGGTTTATTGACCTGAATTAGATCATTATATTGTTTTTCATCCCTCTCGATGCATTTAGAGTGGAAAGTGGAGGAATCAGCTCATAGGACCATTTTTACTGGCGGGACCTAGTTTGGGAAAACGGGGTCTTAAACCTTTTAGGAGCATTTTTGAGACATAAAACAAAGTTTTTTGGGGGTAAAACTTTGTCCCTTTAGTGAAAAAACTTTTTATGTTGTTCTACACACATATATATTTCCAATGGTGCAAGCATCATGTCAACTGGAGTCCGTATGCAAAATTTATGCCACTCAAAAGTTGACCTTCCTAGTTTCACACCTATAGTTTGAGAGGATGCTACATCAGCCCCCATTATGCATGGAAAAGGGGCTAGCCACGTGTTTTTGATGTAAAAGACTCTATAAGAGTCAATATTGTAACTCTATTTAAGAGTTCATGTAGTCAAACTTAGCCATTAGTAGGCTATCGGGTTGTGTTATAACCAGGCCACTAGGAGGAAGAGCCATTCCATTCTTTAGAGAGATTTTGTTCCATAGTTCAGAAAAGATAGCCATGAGAGATAGGAGGTAGAGCACACAGAGAGGATATGTGCACTATAGCAGCCCATGAGCCACAAGCATTGCTTCTTTATACCTGCAACCTTATTTTCAGATAGAGAAAGAGAGCGAAGCGACCTCACCTTCCAGTGAGGTTTTCTCTCGAAAGGGTTTCCCAGAGCATATCTTGTGTCTCATGTGTGTGTGTGAGCTTATTTTTTCATTCTCTTCTTTCCTAGATAATTTCCATTCACATGCATGCACTAATTACAATTAAATTTACAAATCTAATTTTTTTATAAAATTGTAACATTGAAGGAATTCATAATTTTAATATATTATTATCATATTTGTCGTCACGAATTGTCCAATGGAATATCCACGACAGTTTAAAAATCATTTATTGCAGTCTATTTCCATTCTGGAATGGAAGTGAGAAGTGATATCCATGGATTTCATTATTGGTTTGCCAAGAACATCCAAACAACATGATGCAATTATGGTCGTCATTGACAAGTCGATCAAGGTAGCTCATTTTGTGGCAGTCAAATCCATCAATTCAACTAGTGAGGTGACTCAAACATTCCTAAAGGAGATTGTGAGGTTGCATTGAGTTCCCAAGAAAATAATTTCAGATAGATATGCCAAATTCACTTCAGGGTTTTGGAGGGAACTATTTGCAAGCTTGGGGATAGAATTAGACTTCAGTTCAACCTATCATCCATAGGTGGATGGAAAAATAGAGAGGACAAAAAGAATCCTCAAAGATATGTTGAGGATGTATTTGATGCACTAGCCAAAGAAGTGGGAAGAGTATCTTTCACTTGTAGAGTTTGCATACAACAATGGGTACCAAGAATATCAAAAGATGAATCTGTTTGAGGAACTTTATGGAAGGAGTTGAAATACTCCTATCAGTTGGAATGATCTAGTTAACAAGGTCCTTATTGGACCTTATATGCTAAAATATATGGAGAAACAAATGTAGGTCATCAGGAAAAATTTAAAGGTGGCACAGGATAGGAAGAAAATCTATGTGGATTAGCATAGGGTGAATAATGAGTTCCAAGTTGGGGAACATGTTTGTTTGAGAGTTAGACCCAAGAAAAGTTCCTTTAATATTGGTTCATGTGCCAAGTTGTCATCACGGTTCATGTGCTAGCCTTATCTCGATTAGTGAAAGTCTATTATGTTTTCCATGCTTCTTTGCTTAAAATATATGTATAGGACATTAATCATGTAGTTGATTGGTCTATGCTATATGTGGAACTAGAGGGAGAGTTTCATTCAAAGCAACTATGCATCCTTGACCAGAGGAGCCTCACACTCCAAAACCAAGCAATACATTAAGCTAAAGTGCAATGGAGACACTCTGGGCCCAAGGAAGCCACTTGGGAAATGGTTAATTCAATGTGGGCATCATATCCTTTTTTGTTTGCTAGTTGAAGCAAATGTATGCAAATTTGTAAATATTGTACAAAGTTGAATATATAAATCTCCATAAATTGATATGTTTGTTTTTAATCATGTCTTTTGTGTTGTATACAAAAAAATAACATTGAAGAGGGTGTTCTCCCAAGGGGGAGGGGTTTGTGACAACCTAGATTATTTTACACTTACATATGCAATGTAAATATCAATAATAAAAAATGGGTTGAGTCAAGGGACACAGATTCTTGAGATGGGGAGGTTCCTTGATTCATATATTTAAGTTTCCTTATAGCAGGAAATTTGAATTGTTTATGACATCCATTGAAGGTTGGTTGGTGTGCATTAAATGGATTGGTTTTGTAAATTAATGGAGCTAAAGAAGAAGGATGAGGAGCCACACTTTCCTTGGAAAAGATCACAAGGCATAAAGGATGAAAATTGATGAAGGATGGTTTGTGTGGGAAAATGGGACAGTGGAAGTCAAGTTGGGAGGAAAATAGATGCAAGGGGGATCACAGACACGGCCTTAGAAATATGGTAAGCACATTTGAACAGTGTGGATGTGAGATAAAGAGGAAATTTTTTTTGGGGAGTCTGGTGCTAGCTGGGAAATCACAAGCATAGTCTATAAATTGACAAGTGTGAGGGTTCTCTACATTTTCTTGGAACAAGAAAAAGAGAAAGAGAATCACTTAAGGGTTGATGACAGAGAAAGCATCTTGAAATCTTACATCAAAGGATAAATAGCTTGGATATCAATTTCAATTGGCCCGAAGGCACCGAGAAATCACTCTCATGTGAGGAAAAATGGCCTCTTGATTCTTTGTTAGCCTCAGGGTGAAGATGGTTTTCTCCAGAGTCCCTTGATGACTATGGTGGAGGATTGCTGCTTGGATTCTTAAAAGGAGGATTTTTGAAGGATTTTTCCTGTTGTGGTTGCTTTTACAGTGGGTTCTGGATTCCCAATGTGGGTGGAACCATTGTGATATATCTTGAAGGGTGGAGATTTAAATCTATAGACCCCCTTGACATTCCAAGGTGGAGAACAAATATTTGGATTCCATTGAATTTACTAGTTATTGAACAGCTTAAGGGAGGAGCCAACAGGTGTTATATTCCATTTTGTCACATCTTATCAGTGAGCCTCCTAAGGGGATCAATCAACATCCTATTCCCCCTTGTCACCATATTACACAAAGCCCTAAGCATGTACCTTTCATTTCCCAGAATTTCAGCCCTGAACTGCTTCATTTGAGCCAGTTTTAGGACCAATGCTCCCTGTAAACCTATTGCGGTGCATTCACCAATAGGTTGTGGTGAGCACTAGTATTGCAGAAATAATGTGGCAAATCCTGGGCTTCCTACTTTACTTTTATCAACCCAGTAGTTCGTAACAAACTTGGAAGTGACGGTGTTGTATGCACAAGTACTAGTTCTTACTGCAGGCTGTCACTTGGTCAGTTGGCACAAGATCACTAGGAGCTCAAGCCAACTTCTATGAATTCCAGAAGAAGCTTTATATGTGATGAAAGAAAGGAAATCTCACTCTATAGAGGCTACTCTACTTGCAAAAAGAGAAAGAAGACTGAAATGCAAAGTAAACCTAGCAAACCCTAATTAACCAACTAATCCTACTTTTGCAGAAAGAGAGATGAAAAACCATGAAATGAATGCTATTACTTAATCTAGGAAGCAAACAACATCTACTCAAGCTATTTCTAGAAGGAAATGAGAAAAAAACATATTTTTGGATTTTTATGTATTTTTAGGTGAAATTGTCATGCATGTAATTTATTTGTTTGCGAATGTGGCAGTGATTAGGTGGCGATGGAGGGTGACTTTGGAGTTTGCAGAGGTGTAGGAAGGTGTGGATGGGTCCTAGGAGGTCCCAAGTGGCCTTCTGGAGGCTTTTCCTGCAATCGAACTTCAAAAAGACACCTACAGGAAAATCTACAGGAGGCTGTAGGGGATCTATAGGAAGCTGCAGGGGATCTACAGGAGGTCTACAGGAGGATGCCGAGTTGTTTTAGAGGGTTTAGAAGGTAGGAAAATGGGTGGAAATGGTAGCTGATGGCTAGGAGGATGTGTTAAGGTGTCTAGGGTTCATCAAGAAGGATTAGGGAAGAGAAAGATGGTTGGACTTGTTTAAAGAAAGAAAGGAAAGTTTATGAGAAAAGTGCAGAAAATTAAGGTAGATTTGTGAGGGACTTTGGATGACACATAGATCAAAGAGAGATGGTGATGGATGATTGGCTGACTTATTGTGAGCAAATATGTACTGCTAGAGAACTAAAAATCAAACACTAAGATTAAGCAAGCAAAGAAACTAGCTACACCAAAAAAACAAAACTTTGCATCAAGCTAAGCTAAATTCTGATCTAGGAAAGTAAATGTTGAACAATGCTATATGCAAAGGAAGAATGGAAGGAAATTTATTACAAAGATAGAAATGAGCATGGTGAAATAGATCTACAGCAAAACATGAACCTTCTAACAAGCTGCAACACCAGAAATCCTATGGAAAAGGCAAATCTGTGTTTTTTGTGGCAGCAAGAGGGTCTTGGCCTCAGTTCATGGTCCCAAAGGGAGGAAAGGAGGCCAAGGCTCTATTGATGGCCTTTTTGTATCTTTTTCCTATCACTGTTCAACCTGCTACAGCAAACTGAAATGGAAACAACCTTTTAAATCACCAAAAGCAACCTATCCTTAACTAAGAAAGAAATCTATCTAACAACAATTAATTCATAAACTGAAACAAAACATATAAATACAAGACAAGAGGTGCTTGGTTGCTTGGATTAGGCCCTAACCCAAGAGCTTCAACCCTCTGAGGTGACTCAGTGCTAGCTCAAAAACAATCTCATCTTCATTATCAAAATAATAGTAAGATTACATTAAACTATCCACAAAAGTAAGCTCAAAGTTTAGCAGAGAAAAACTACAACAAAAGTTCGAAAATTTGACTAACATTCAACAACCTAATGAGGCCCTAGGCCTCTCTACTTATACAACTAAATCTCCCAACATCCTCCTTAAAATCAGGGAGGCTTGGTTCCTAAAACTTAAGATAGACAGAAGTTATCCTCCACTTACTTGGCTGCCTCTTTGGTTCATTGATGTGGCTACTTGTGCTCCGAGCTTCCTAAAGGAGAATTCAAAGTAGGGAGTCATAAATGAGAGGGACACCCTCCTATAAATCCTCTCCCTTGTTTTCTCGGAATATTTGCTGCCAAATGTCCATTAAATCTTTGACTTTGTCTCCAAAATTGACCAAAAATCTACATTAAGCACACATTAGACCCCATGGCATAATGACCAACCCAACTCACTCTATTAGCATAAATATAATAAAAAAACATGCAATAAACTAATTAGAATGGTGGATTAAGCTAAGTTAGGAGGCAAACTGAGCCCATATAATTACCCATTTACGGGGCTCGTCATCACCCCCCTACTGAATGTGTTGCTCATCCTCTAAGCAACTAGTCCACCTCCTCATCTTTGATGGCCATGATGGCCTCCCTGACATCCCATGCTTCTGATGTGAGATCATCTTCTTTATCATGGAATCCTACCTTTCTATCCACTTCTTCCCACTACTGTTGTTCTTCTTTCCCTTTTCTTCCCTCTAGCAGTCCTAGCAACAGTGGGGGGATTAGTTTGAGGCCAATCCAATTGACCTTCAAACTCTGCATAGAGTGCTTGTACATTGGCACTCTCCTTAATGCTTCTTTCATCCTTGTTGGGGAGTGATGCTCCCTTATCTGCAAGTTGTGTGGTAGTGTATTCCACCTCCTCATACAAGCATGAATACAGTCATCTCGAAGTAATCTTTCCATGTCCTCAAAATGTGTAATGGCCAAAGCCTGATCATTGATATACTTAGGGGCACTTTGAGGATTATTTGCAAGCAGCTAGTGTGTATTGATGAGAGCCATGGGGTATGATGGCTCAGCTCTGATCATTAGGGGTTCATTTTTCTCTTTTTCAATCAAATTTTTTATTTATGTTTCCCTTTTCTCCTCATGATTCATCCATGAGGCCATGGCCATTAGCTGTAGGTCCCCTAGCCTAGCATTGGGATCCCATAGGTTCATATCGGTGAGGGCCATGTTATGCAAAAATAACTCTGCTATCTTTGCCTTGTCTTCTGCTAAACTGTGGTCACATAGGTCCATGAACTGTCTGCAATCCTGAAAAGGCATTGTGCCTCTCTGTGCCAAAATCTTGATCTGAAACTGTAGCCACTAGTCTTTGAGGTATACTCCATATGATTTTGTTGGTGTTCTGCATTGCCTCCATAGACTAGCTGGCCATGCATGCCAATTGTGTTTCCTTTTCTTGCAGTTGTCTTCTTAGCAACTCATTTTCTGTTCCCAAGTGAGTTCTTTTGATTTCCTCTCTATTTCTTATAGCACTTAGCTCCTTGCCCATATCTTTAAGCTGGTTCTCCATGTGACCAATATCCTTTACCCCCTTGGATTTGGAAATTTGCATCCATCTATGGCTCCTTATCCTTTCTTTCTCCAACTCAAAGAAAAGTCGGACTGCAAATTTTTGTGGAATGATTTTCCCTCCCTCAAGAAGACTGTAGTAAGAGCCCAAACCAGGTTGGGGATCAGGTTCTTGAGTCTATGTTGTTTCCTCCTTCCCTTTTGACTATTCTTCCACCCTTTTCTCAAATTTTTCAGTCTCCTGTATCTTAGTTAGGGTCTCCTGTAGAACAATTTGTGCCTCCTGTAGAGCTGTTTTTGAGTCTTATAGTTGCACTCCTTCCTTCCAAGTGGAAGATTTGGGACTTACTCTTTCATATGTGATGGGGGTTTTAGAGGGGGATTCTTCCCCCTTTGACAGTGAGTGAATATTAAATGATAATAGGCACTGTTGAAGATGGTTTTGGTTTCCCTATTTTTATCCTTGTGCTTTTTCGAGCCCTGAAATACATTGATGTTCGCCTCTTCCTCTTTTGTTTGGGTTTAACTGGGGTGCTGAGGGCAACAAGAACAACTGCTACCTCCCTTTCTAGGGTCTCAGGAGACACTTCTGTCTTTTTTGCCCCTTTTTCCTCTCCTTTTGTCTTCTCTGTCTCTGCTGGTTTTGTTTCCTCTTGCTCTATTTTGGTTTCTTCCTCCTCTGGTTTAGTTTCCTCCTTCTCTGTTTTGGTGTCTTCCTCCTCTGTTTGTTCCTTAGTTTCCTCCCCTTCTTCCCCTTGTTGCTCTTCCCCCTCACTTTCAGAAGGACTGTGGTCATATGTGAGGGCCTTTATATCATCTTCTCTTGTCATATTTCTGAAGATTTCCCATGCTATGGGGATTGTGAAGGTGTGGAGGGCTTCTTCCACTAATAGTTTAATTAACCCATGGTGAGCCAACTGATCTGGACCTCCTGCCTTCAACTTAATGCTGGAGTCTATGAGGGACTGTAGGAGAAAATAGGGGATGTTGAGTTTTTGTGGTGTGGGAGTGTCCATGCCATATCTCAGCTCATGGAGAAGTCTAAAATGGTAGCCATAAACTATGCTATACCTCCCTTCACAAGAAATATATTTGATAATTTGATAACTGAACTCATCTCAAGGGTAAGGTATGCTTGTTCTTCTAATGCCATTTTTGTCTTCTACAAGATGTTCATTTGGTCGGAAGAAGTTTTTCTTGGCAGATTGTCCAATTGGCTTTTCATCTTTGCTCCAAGGTAATCCAAGAGGAAGGGTGGTAACTCTACTAATAAATTCTAGGGTGATTTCCATGGAGAGACCTCTAAAAGTAACAGTAGCATGGGTCCTTGAGTGAGGGACTAAAGAAAGGGCAAACTCCTAAGCCACTTCTTCATCAAACCCTCAGAATTTTTCAAAAAATGGCATCCAATTTGCTCTAGTGAAAATGGCTACTACCTCGAGATGTTCATGGAGCCTAACCGAATTTTTGGGCTCCACCCTCATCAATCCCCCTTTCATTTTGCTTATACCCCTTTGGAACACCCCAGGTTGAGATGGAGACAATAATTTTGAAGAAACATGAAAACAAAGAAAAACTGTGTTTTTTTTTTTAAGAAAATAGGCAGAATTTTTTTATGTAATTCCTCTTCTTCTATGGACTCAATTCCTCCTTAAAATTATGTCATTCCTTGCACATATTGATAATCAAGGTGGGTATGCACAGAACCTCCCTCCTCAAGCCAGAAATTGAGCAAAAACCCTGTGTTTTCTCCTTAAAAACAGATTACTGCCCCTCTTGTAGAACTACCTGTAGGTGCTCCTATAGAACGCCGATAGTAGGAGGATGGATGAAAGCGATGGAGAATGATGGTTTCGAGGCTATGGTGGTGACAAAGAACTTGCTGCAGCTAAGTGAACTAGGATGAAATGAAAGAAAATGTGGTGAGAGTGTTTTGAGGAGGAGTACTTATGGATGTTTATGGATATTTCTAGTGATCGAGGGTGAGTTGGCCAAGTGTACGTTGGCCCCATTCGAACTGTTGGTCCCCACTCACCTTGTCATCATGCTTTCTTCATGCAATCACCTCCCATCATTACATTGGATTTTTCAAACCCTCCACTACCTATCCTTGGGATTTTTCTGTGAATTTGACTACATGCACGTGTGGTGGCAACTCCGGATGAGCGCAGTCAACTGGATGAGGGTGGCCAGTTAAATGGCCACCTTTTATCATTCAACCCTAACCATCTCATTCGCTTATGCATATTTTTCAATTACACCAATGCAACAGAGGAGCGGCTTAGTCACTTACCTGTGAGTTGAATGTATGTGCTGTGAAGCCTTTTGGCTCCTTTTGTTGCTGCATGCTTGTATTTCCTTTGTTGCATGTCTGTATTTCCTTTGCTGCATGCTTATATTTCCTTTGTTGCATGCTTTCTGCTTTCTGATGTGTAGCTGGTTGTTTTGTGCAGCTATCCCCTGGCTAGATCTAGCTTCAGATGTCTCCTTCAATCCCATGGTTGCACTTCTTTTGCTGTTGTGGCTTGATTTTAATGGGACAATGACTTGTTTTGTCCATATCTCCCAAATGGTAGACTGGATTGACTTGAAATTTTTTGAACATGTTTCCATCATCATTATGCACCTCCCATAGAAAAATTTTGGTCATTGGATGCATGAATTTCGAGAAAAACTAAAAATGGTTGAAGGTGATGGAGGCCAATTTCATGGAAACCGTGCACTAGAATTGGCTAAAATTGTTTGGGCATGTTACCATCATCCATGTGAATCTACCCATGAAACAATTTTTTGAATGGATACACGAATATTGAGAAAATGCAAAAATGGTTGAAGTTGATGGAGGCCAATTTCTTGGTAACCGTGCATTGGAAGTTGATGAAATTGCTCGAGCATGTTACCATCATCCATATGCAACTCCCCATGAAACAGTTTTCTAAATGGATGTGTAGTTTTCAAGTTAGAGAGAAAACAAATTTTTGCTCTATGTATTTTTGTATTAGAGCATCCTACAGTTTTTTGGACAGTAAAAAAAATGAGCTTGGGGTGTGATGCAGACTTGGAAATGATGGAAGAGAGGTTTTAAGACTACAGGAGGATTTATAAACCCTTTATGAAGCTTCCCTATTCCCCAAACTGCTTTTAAAATCCATTTCTGGCTCTCTGTAATTTCTACAGGAGCCTCCTGTAGAAAACACAGGGCCTCCTGTAGAAAACACAGTTTTCGGAAAAGAAGCACAGTGAGGTGAAAAGAAGGTCAAGAATGATGGAGAAAGGTGAGGGAAGGTAGGATAGGTGTTGTTATTGGTTTCAGAGCTCCCTTGGCACCTTTTGCTGCTTCCTATAGTCCTCCTGCACCTGCAATACAACTGGAAATTCATTTTTCTTTTTCTTTTTCTCTTTTTTTTTTCTTTTTTTTTTGACAACAACTAGGGTGCCTCAAAGAGGTTTTCACCCTAATTGCCTGCCCTGGGTGCCTCCAAGGGAATTTTTCACCCAGGGATCTTATTCTTTTTCCTTTTTTCTTCTTTCCAACCCATTGACCGCCTCATGGAGGTTTTCAATCAATGAGCCAATCTGAGGCGCCTCCAATGAGGTTTTCACCTTAGATTTTTATTTTTTCTCTTATTTTTCATTTTTTCTCTTTTTTTTTCTACCCTACCCTACTTGAAAAACAAAATCACTTTCAAGTATAAGAATAATTCCAATCTAGATGATAGAAAAAATGATGTGGAGGGTTGAAATGTATGCTTTGACATATATCCGGATTTCCGAGACCAAATGATTTGACTTTGAAGGGATCAAGCATAGTTGAGGAAGAGAGTGATGTTGTAACTTAGTGACTGTCTGGAACCATATTTCAATATAGTTGTGATGTCCTTGGCCCTTTTTCTGATTTGGATCATTCTTCTTGTCTTCTTCTACCATGACCTTCACATCTTCCTCTTTTTGCTAATTTTTCTCTTGAATACATGGAGGATTTGATGGTAACCACGAGGGAGCTCTCTCGATCTTTGATTTTGATGTCTTCTCTTCCTCAAGTGCAGCCCATGGTTCGTTGATCTTCTCTTTTGCATCTTTTCCTACTGGATGTGGTCCTTCAATGATATCCATATAAACTCTTCTTGAGCTATGGTGAATACCATTGACCTCGAGGGGAGTTGTTTGGGGGTGTTGTACCTCAGCATTGTAAATGGGTTGAGCTACTTCAATGTGTGGGTTTGGAAATGGTGGTACAGGTAGACGAGTGGGAGTGTATATTTGAGATGGATGTGGATGGGTTACGGTTGGGCAAGTGATGGAGGCATAAGAGCAGGAAGGGAGTTGTATTGGGGCCTCCACCCCTTATGAGATGCATTCCACTGAGGTTGCGGCTGAGCATAGGGTTGAAATGAATGGGTGGCTGATTGGGCCTAATATGGAGATGTGAAGGACCAAGGAGGAGGTGTGGACCAGGAAGGATGAGCTGGGGGGCCCAAGAAGGTATGGCTGTGACTTGGTTGGGGTTGTAGTATGCCCGGGATGTCCCTTGCATCCCTGCTGATATGGTCTAGGTCCATGTGGCCTCTTTTGGTTTATGTAATAGATCTGTTCAGTGGCTCCTTCGGCCCCTTGGTATACAACTTTAAGTCTGGGCAAGGACGGGCACTTGTCTGTAGAATGATTTTCTTCACAGATTGAACAAACCTCTATAGAGTTCAATGGGCATTCATTCCTAGGATGCCTCCTGGTGCATCTAGGGCAAAAGATGGCCAAAACCCTCTTTACTTCCACTTGTTTTCTTTTGATATGCATGGAAAGAATTTGTAGCATCTCACTCTTGAAGTCTTCCAGCATGTTTCCAATTTCACCTTTAATGGATGAGTTGGAAGAAAAGGTACTACTCCCAACATTTCTGTTTTCATCCATTGGCTCTAGAGGAATGTTTTCTTCTTCTTCGTCCCCTATAGGTTCTTCAAATATGTCTGGCTATTACCTAAGGGTTTTTCTTGATTGCAGCCACTGAAGAAGAGAGAAGGTTAGCTGTGTGAAGTAGTGGGGGTGTTGGGCAAACATTTTCTTAAATTATGTCTATTCCTACAAGGCATGAAGGGAAATATTTTTGGTTGGTTTTTGTTTTTTCACTGCTTATACCTGCAAAACTGAAATTGATTGAAAAAACAAATTGCAACTAACTGAAATGAAATTGCATAATTGAAAAGGAAAGCAAATGAAATGTAGAACTGAAAGCAAGGAAATGACTAATCTACTTTTGCTAAAATGAAGTTGCTAAAACGAAATTGGAGAACTGAAAAGGAAATCAAATGAAATGTAGAACTAAAAGCAAGGAAATGACTATTCTACTTTTCCTGAAATGGAAATTGCAGAATTGAAAATGAAAGCAAGGAAATGCAGAAACTGAAGGAAACAACTACTCTACTTTTGTTGAAATAAACTACTTAGCATAATGTTGCAGTAGAAAATAGAAGAAAGAAGTAATCACAAAATACTCTGACGCTTCCCCAGCAACAGCGCAAAAAAGTGGTGAACACCAGTATTGTAGCAATAATGCAGCAACTCCTGGGCTTCCTACTTTACTTTTATCAACCCGGTAGTTCGTAACAAACTTGGAAGCGTCGGTGTTGTATTCACAAGTACTTGTTCTTACTGCATGATGTCACTTGGTCAGCTGGCACAAGATCACTAGAAGCTCAAGCCAACTTCTATGAACTCCAAAAGAATCTTTATATATGATGAAAGAAAGGAAAGCTCACTCTACAAAGGCTACTCTACTTGCAGAAAGAGAAAGAAGAATGAAATGCAAAGTAAACCTAGCAAACCCTAATTAACCAACTAATCCTATTTTTGTAGAAAGAGAGATGAAAAACCATGAAATGAATGTTATTACTTAATCTATGAAGCAAACAACATCTAGTCAAGCTATTTCTAGAAGGAAATGAGAAAAAAACATATTTTTGGATTTTTATGTATTTTTAGGTGAAATTGTCATGCATGTAATTTATTTGTTTGCAAATGTGGCAGTGATTAGGTGGCAATTGAGGGCGACTTTGGAGTTTGCAGAGGTGTAGGAAGGTGTGAATGGGTCCTAGGAGGTCCCAGGTGGCCTTTTGGAGGCTTTTCCTGCAATCAGACTTCAAAAAGACACCTACAGGAAAATCTACAGGAGGCTGCAGGGGATCTATAGGAGGTCTACAGGAGGATACTGAGAGCTGTTTTAGAGGGTTTTGAAGGTAGGAAAACAAGTGGAAAGGGTAGCTTATGGCTAGGAGGATGTGTTAAGGTGTCTAGGGTTCATCAAGAAGGATTAGGGAAGAGAAAGATGGTTGGATTTGTTCAAAGAAAGAGAAGAAAGTTTATGAGAAAAGTGCAGAAAATTAAGGTAGATTTGTGAGGGACTTTGGATGACCTGTGGAACATAGATCAAAGAGAGATGGTGATGGCTGATTGGCTGACTTATTGTGAGCAGAGATGTACTGCCAGAGAACTAAAAATCAAACACTGAGATTAAGCAAGCAAAGAAACTAGCTACACCAAAAAAACAGAACTTTGCATCAAGCTAAGCTAAATTCTGATCTAGGAAAGTAAATGTTGAACAATGCTATATTCAAAGGAAGAATGGAAGGAAATTTATTACAAAGATAGAAATGAGCATGGTGAAATAGATCTACAGCAAAACATGAACCTTCTAACAAGTTGCAACACCAAAAATCCTATGGAAAAGGAAAATCTATGTTTTTTGTGGCAGCAAGAGGGTCTTGGCCTCAGTTCATGGTCCCAAAGGGAGGAAAGGAGGCCAAGGCTCTGTTGATGGCCTTTTTGTATCTTTTTCCTATCACTGTTCAACTTGCTACAACAAACTGAAATGGAAACAACCTTTTAAATCACCAAAAGCAACCTATCCTTAACTAAGAAAGAAATCTATCTAACAGCAATTAATTCATAAACTAAAACAAAAAATATAAATACAAGACAAGAGGTGCTTTGCTACTTGTATTGGGCCCTAACCCAAGAGCTTCAGCCCTCTGAGGTGACTCATTGCTAGCTCAAAAACAATCTCATCTTCATTATCAAAATAACAATAATATTACATGAAATTGTCCACAAAAGTAAGCTCGAAGTTGAGCAGAGAAAAACTGCAACAAAAGTTAAAAAATTTTACTAGCATTCAACAACCTAATGAGGCCCTAGGCCTCTTTACTTATACAACTGAAGCTCCCAACAGCTTCCTTAAAATCAAGGAGGCTTGGCTCCCAAAACTTGAGATAGACAGAAGTTATCCTCCACTTGCTCGGTTGCCTCTTTGGTGCATTGATGTGGTTGCTTGTGCTCCAAGCTTCCTGAAGGATAATTTGAAGTAGGGAGTCATAAATGAGGGGGTCACCATCCTATAAATCCTCTCCCTTGCTTTCTCTGAATATTTGCTGCCAAATGTCCATTAAATCTTTGACTTTGTCTCCAAAATTGACCAAAAATCTGCATTAAGCACACATTAGACTCCATGGCATAACGACCAACCCAACTCACTCTATTAGCATAAATATAATAAAAAACATGCAATAAACTAATGAGAATGGTGGATTAAGCTAAGTTAGGAGGCAAAATGAGCCCATATAATTACCCATTTATGGGGCTCATTAGGTTGCTCCACTATGGCCTACATTGGTCACCAGCGGGTTGCTCCCCTTTGCACCTGCATTGGTTCTATAAATCTGGGAGAATGATTAGGATTCTGGAAGCTTCCCCTTCTAAGAGTTTCTAGAAGTTGTTTCAACTACTTACCTTGGATAAAACATCTAGATCCTATCCTTCCCTACATTGGATTTTTCACCACTTATCCTTTGATCCTATCCCTCCATCAAAGGTGGATCTCTTACCCTAGATTGGTAATTGGATAAGAACTACCAACTTACCGTATTTCTCTATATATTCCTAGCCTTCTATGTGGTTAGGGGTTGGATTTTCAAGAGTGATCGTACCCTTATGTTGTTGTAGTGAGTGGTCATCATCTCATGCATTTAGGGTGATTAGAGGTGCATATTGTGACAAGGAAAAGATGAGTCAACAACTTGGAGGAGCTCTTCTACAAGATCAACTGCTACTTATGGTTGTAATCTCCTTCCATTTATATTAATGCAAATAAATCATTATTTTCCTATATGTGATGTTGTTATTTCATATATTGTAGAAAATATTGTAGATTAACAAGCTCATGCAATTTACTAAAGCACAAGAAAAGAATCCACTTCTACTCTCAACTAGCAGAACCCAACAGATCGATGAAAACAATATGAACAAGAAGAAGATAAATCAATGGCACATAACACAAGATGTATCTGGGGAAATCCACTGCTCAAAACCCCGCTATCTACATTGCATATATCATAAATATGAGTGAATATACAAAGCTTGTTCTCACTAGAACAATCACGCACAAGTATGCTCAACTCTCTCATTTCACAAGCTAGCTCTTGGCCAACACTTAGTTAACTCTTCAGCTCTACAAGCTCCTAATCTCTTGTGTAATTCCTAGGATGAATAGCCCATATTTAAAAGGAATTCATGCTTCCAGAACTACGCAATCCAAAAATAGGTCCTTCTCTTATTGCATGCATGGTATTTGCAACTCAGTAAATCACACAATTGATAGTACATTGTCCTTGCACTCTTGTCTCAATTGGGTCTTTCTCTGAATTGACATGCATGAGTTTCTCATGAGGGAATCTTTAGTTAACTGGAGTAGCACTAGTGGATGCACTAGTGCATCAATTAACTGTTAGTCCTCTATTAGTTCCATAAATAGTTTGGAACTAATGTAACTTAACATAACTCAATAAACTGAGTGATCTAATTACAACACAATTTAAACTCATATTGGACCCCTAAAACTTAGGGAGAACATATACATGACTACAGAAAGACTTCCAACTCGAAATTCCTAAGCTAATTAAGTTAATTAAAATTAATTAACTATTTAAAAGTTGCTCCAAGAATAGAATTCTATTTTAAATCTCAATTGAATTCAAGGACAAATTAAACTGTAATTTCTTGTTTCCATTTCTCAACACTCCCTCTTAGCAAGAAAGGGATTATGAGCTACCCCGATCTTGTCTCTATGAAACTCGAATTTACATCTTGACAATGCCTTTTTCAAAATGTCATCATCTTTTTCCTCCATGGGAATGTACTCTAACAACATAATCTACCTCAATACACAATCTCTGAGATGATATCGAATATCAATATGCTTGGACTGATCATGAAAAATTGGATTTTCAGAGAGTTTGATACAACTTTTATTATCGCAGTAAATCATAGTTGGATCCATATGCTAACCAAACAAACCAACCAGGATATTCCTCATCCAAATGGCCTCACATGATTCCTGGCTCGTAGCCATGTACTTTGCCTTTTCTGAATTGAGTGCAATCGATCTCTATATCTTGATGTACCAATAAATTGTCACTGAGCCAATACTGAAGATTCCTCCTGATGTGATTTTCTGGTCGAATGGAATCCCTACCTAATCTACATCGGTGAAGCCTTGAAGCTTCACTCCCTTTGTACATTTGTACCATAATCCATACTTAGAAGTGCCCCTGGGGTATCTCAATACATGCTTTGTTGCCTTCCAATATAACTTGGTAGAACTAACCATCGCTTGATGAAGTTGGTTAACTGCATAGCACATATTTGGTCATGTGTTCACCAAGTACATTAGTGAACCCACAAGCTGCCTGTAAATAGTAGCTTCTACTACTTCCCCTGCAATAGCATCCTCCTTCCTCCAGTTACCTTCTAGAGGAGTCTCCATGGGTTTGTTGATCTCCATGTGGAATCTCCTAAGTATCTCATTAGCATACTTGCCCTAAGACACAAAAAACTCCCCATCTCCCTGCCATACCTCCATGCCAAGAAAGTAATGTATGAGCCCCATGTCCTTCATCTCAAACTCTCTTGCAAGGTCCTCCTTGCAAGACTTGATCATCTAATCATCACCTGTCAGTATGAGATCATCAACATAAAGTATAATGATCAACATTTTACCTTCCACCACTATGTGGTACAAGCTATCATCCACTTCACTCTTCGTGAAGCCCAACCTGGTGAAGTATCTATCGATCCTAGTGTACCAAACACAGGGTGCTTGCCTTAGCCCATACAATGCTCTCTTGAGCCAGCACACATGCGATTCATGGTCAAAGTTTTCAAAACCTTTAGGTTGCTCTATGTATACCTCTTCCTCAATAATTCAATTAAAAAAGGTTGTCTTCACATCCATCTGATGTATCTTCCAACCCATCTATGTTGATATTTCCAATATAGATCTGATAGGAGAGTACCTTGCAACATGAGCAAAGGTCTCATCATAGTCAATCCCCTCTACCTGTGAATATCCACGGGCCACAAATTTAGCCTTATGCTTCTCCACACTACCATTTGTAGCTTTATTTACCTTGTAAAGCCAACAGCAACTCACCACTGACTTTTCCTCTAGTCTTGGGACCAAATCCCAAACATTGTTACGAACTATGGAGTCATACTCCTCCACCATGGCATCAACCCAAACCAGTTGCTGCACTACTTCCTTAAAGGAAGATGGCTCTGTCACATTACATTCACCCATAAACGCCATGTATCCAATGTACCTCTTAGGTGACCTCCTCTGCTTGCATTGAGAAGTGGGTGCTCCCACATTCTCCCATGCATCATCAAATGATTTGTCAGTCTCTCTGTTGTGATTTCTTCCCTCTCTAGAAGAATCTGGCTGAGTGGATGTCTCCACTCTCAGATCCTTTGTATGTGGTTGCTCCACATCAATCTGAGGCTCCTCAACCTTAGGAGCTAAAATCTCCTCATCTGCATGTAGCTCAAGCTCCCTCTCAAGGGAAACTTGCATGGCCTTCTCCTCATTGAATCTGACATCCCTGTAAACCATTGTCATTATGTTCGTTGGCAAGTACATCCAATAGTTGTGAGGTGTATCAGTGTACCCCACAAATATCCCAACTTTGTTGTCGACTCAAGCTTCTTTCATACATATTTGGTCACGTGGAAATATACCGATGACCCAAAAATCCTGAAATGACCAACATTTGGCCTCTTACTGGAATAAGCCTCCTCTAGTGTCTTCATCTCAAGTATCCAATGTGGGCTACGGTTTTGAACATAAACCGCTATGTTGCATGCCTCAGCCCACAAGTGTAGTGGTAGGCCCTGATCATGCAACATCACCCTCACTGCCCCTATTATGCTTTTGTTCTTCCTCTCAGCCACCCCATTCCATTGAGGGTTATGGGGTGTTGTCAACTCCTGTTTAATCCCTTCCATTGCATAGAAGTTCTTAAACTCATTTGACACATACTCACCACTGTTATCACTTTGTAGAGCTTTAACCTTCTTGGCCGACTCTTTCTCCACCAATTTTTTAAACAAACAAAACTTTGTGAAAGTTTGATCATTTTTCTGCATGAAAAATATCCAACATTTACGAGAATATTCATCAACAAATATAACATAACACATTTGTTTGGTCATGGATTCTATTGATAATGTTCCACACACATTTGAATGGACTCGCTCTGAAATAGCCTCTGCTCGACTGTCTCTGTCGTGAAAGGAAGACTCGGTGTATTTCCCCAAAGTACACCCCTTTCATGTATCAACTTTCTCAAGCGTACGTTTGGGAAGACTGGTAGATATCTACTACAATATCTTCAAAGCCCCATGATGCAAGGGGCCTAATCGCCTATGCCACAACTCGCCAATGTCTCGACTCTACACCATCTCTGGTTTCATGCTCAAAGCAACACAATCCTCTACCTCCATCTTATAGAGATTCTTCACTCGAATAATTATCTTCTTTACTTGACCCATGGCTATGTATCAAAGGAACGCATTTCCTTTCGAGAATATCACATCATAGCCTTTATCCTCAAGCAAGGAAATGGATACCAAGTTATTCTTCAGCCTGGGAACATACATAATTTTCTTCAAGGTGAGTGGAGCCCCATGCTCCCTCTGAAAATTATTCATGCCCAATCCAATAACATTTTACTTCCCGTCATCAACCATCTCGATATGCATCTCGAGGTCTTTCTCCTCCAGGTCACTGAATAACTATTTGTCACCAATCATGTGTAATGAAGCTCCATTGTCTAAGTACCATACACTTCCCATCATTGATGACATCATGCATGCAATGATGGAAAAATATAATTTGAATTAAGAGGGCAAAGCCTCACCTACCGCTCCTCCTGAGGACTTCTTCTTAGACTTCTTGATTGGAGAATTTGTAGCAAAATGGCCGAGCCCATGACAATGAAAGCACTTAACTTTCATCATGTCTTTCTTCTTACCTCCATGATAAGAATCTTATTTGGAATGGGAAGCTTTCCCTTTCCCCTTCTTCACCTTAATCGCTAAGGCATAGTTCTCTTCATCATCAGTCTTTGATGAAGAGCCATCCTTGGTGTTCCTCCTAATCTCCAACTGCATCAAATATGACAATAGTTGTTCCCAATACAACAGCTTCTCCCGACCATTGACAGAGTCCTGATAACTATGGCAACTCTCTAGGAGTCGTGGAAGAGCAAGAATCACCATATCATCCTCGAAACTGTGATTCCAACACTTCCAAGTTCATCACGACATTGAGTGAACTTGGTCAGGTATTTTGGAATAGTCTCGCCTTTCTCCATTTTTATTTTTTGAAGTTTGTCCTTTAGTGCCAATTTCCTTTGGTTGCTATTGTTCTGATATAATTATGTCAATGTTTTCCACATAACATACAGAGTTTCCTTGCCATGGAGACTCGAGACAATGTGGTCTCGAACTCACTCAAGGACTATCTACCTCACCTTTGCCACACACTTCTTCCTTTCATCCAAATTTTGTGCATCTGATGTTATTAGCTTAGGAATTCCTTGATCAATGAATTCCTTCAAGCCATTATCCTCTAGCACAGACTCCATTTTTTCCCTCCAATCTGTAAAATTCGAGCTTCCTTCCAAGGCATACTCAAGCCGCAAATGGTAGAATGTCATCTTCTGATCCTGAAGTATGTATTTCAAATTCGAATTTCACTTGTAACTTCTAAATATCCTCTCGTATATTGTTCTCAGCTTTGATACCATGTAGAAAATCATGTAGATTCACAAGCTCATGCAATTTACTAAAGCAAAGGACAAGAATCTACTTCTACTTTTAACCAGCGGAAGCCAATAAATCCATGAAAATAATATGAACAAGAAGAAGATAAATCAATGGCACATAGCACAAGATGTATACGGGGAAAGCCACTACTCAAAACCTCACTATTTGTGTTTCATATATTAGAAATATGAGTGAAGATACAAAGCTTTTTCTCACTAGAACAATTCCACAGAAGTATGCTCAACTATCTCTGCTCACAAGCTAGATCTTGGCCAACACTTAGCCAATTCTATAGCTCTCCAAGCTCCTAATCTCTTGCATAATTCTTAGGATGAATAGCCTGTATTTAAATGGAATTCAAGCTTCCAAACTGCTCAATCCAAACATAGGTCCTTCTCTTATTGCATGGATGATATTTACAACTCAGTAAATCACACAACTAATAGTACATTGTCCCTACACTCTAGTCTCAATTGGATCTTTCTCAGAACTGACATGCATGAGTTTCTCATGAGGGAATATTGAGTTAACTGGAGTAGCACTAGTGGATGCACTAGTGCACCAACTGAGTGTTAGTCCTCTATTAGTTCCATAAACAATTTGGGACTAATTTAACTAAACATAACTCAGTAAACTGAGTGATCTAATTACAACTCAATTTAAACTCATGGTGGACCCCTAAAACTTAGGGAAAACATATACATGACTACAAAAAGACTTCCAACTCAAAATTCCTAAGCTAATTAAGTTAATTAAACTTAATTAACTATTTACAAGTTTCTATGAGAATAGAACTCAATTTTAATTCTCAGTTTAATTCAAGGAAAAATTAAACTAGAATTTATTATTACCATTTCTCAAAATATATTTCAATACAATGTTGATATATTGAATATAGTACTTAGATGATATTTCATAGATCTCATAGTTTTTCTGCATGTGCTATTTCACTGTGTAGGTTCTAATTTTGGCATTTGGAGCTGGAATTGGAGCTTCGAAGCTAAAGAAGGAGCGAAGTGTGCGAAGGATTCCAGGTAGGCCTCACTCTATCATCTATTTACTTTAAGGATAAACATTGTGTTCCTTGTCTCTATGTTGTTCTAGCTTAGCCACCGACCTAGGGGAGATAGTTTTTTCTGCAATTGTAAATCCCATATAATAAATTGGCGGCCATACTAGAGAACAGAGTATTCCCTTGGTAGTTTCCTTGTACATTATGTTTTATTACCTTCTTGATAGACCTTTTTTGTATCATCCAACCTAGAACAGACCTAGGAAGTGATTTCATTAAGCCTTTTTTGAAATTTTTGTGTCAGGGTGCCCTTTCCCAGGCCTTTGACAAAGCGTTTCACCTCACCCTAGCCCACTCTATACCAACATTGCAAGGCGCTGGTGCCTCTTCTTCACATGCGTCGGTCCCTATTTTTTTACAAATTCTACCTTGTTTCTTGAGCCTCTTTTTTTTCTTCCTACTTCTAGCTGAACTTCCCTCAGTCTTGAGTGTCTTTTGGTCTCTCTAAAGCCTCCATTTTTTTTTCATTTGTGTTGTTTTCCTTTGGTAAGAATTGGTTTTGATTTTTCTTTGTTCTTATCATTTGGTCACGTGCAAATTGATTTCATTTTATTTTTTATCGCTTGGATGAATTGTTGTTTTAGTCCTAATTCTGAAAAGTGTAATTGAATTAGTAATTGAATATTTGAAACCAAGTCTTCTTCATTTTGAAAATTAAGTGTGTTGAAAAGAGAAAACTTTGCATTTGCATCTAGTGTTTTGTGTGTGAAATTGGAATTCCCTGGTGTGAAATTGCATACTTTTGCTTTCATCACACCTTGAAATGTGTATGCGTGTTAATTGCCTTTGCATCACATCTTGTTTGATTTTTGGATTTTTCACCTAATTTCAGTATGAGTTCTTTGTTCATGAAATCTGAGATTACGTTTGATTTCATAGTGTTTGGTTTAAAGAATTCTCTTGCATAGATCACATTTGTTGTTGGCTTAGGGGGGTCCTAACCCAGGCTCAGAGTTAGTTGTGCCAACAAACAAATCCCTACACTACTGGCCCTTTTGGCAACAACCCATGTAGCGCAGGCTGTAGTCTCACTCGAGGCAGTATGGGGGGATCCAAGAACCAAATTTCTACATCCAAAGACGAGTGTGATGTCTTTTAGTGCCTCAAATCTGCGTTCGCATAGATTGATAAGACCTTAGGGCTCGATATTGCAACTCCACTAAAACAGCCTCCAGACCTTCACAAAGGTCTACGATCAGATTTTGCATACCCTTATCAGTTGATTTATCCACTTACATGCATCAGAGAACAATTCTAGATTAGCGTCGCGCAGATATACTTAGGTTAATTAGAAAATTTAACAGAATTCATCACAGTCTTTGCGAAAGTACTTAACATGCATTGTGTATATCTACTAAGACATATTCAAGTGAATCGAGCATCATTAGATCAATATTTTATAAACACATTATTCATCCACAGCATATATCATAAATAGAAGTAAACAGAAATAAGCATATATACACAGGAATTCTTCAATAATATTCTTTATTGATTTCAATATGGTATTACACACTCAAAACTTCCCTGCGCACTCAGTTGCGGGGGTCCACACACTTAGCTGCGGGCTCTACCCAGGCCTCTATGCACTTAGTTGTAGAGCCTTTCCTTCCTATCTGACCCACTTCTTTGTGCTATCACTTCCAAGACTTCATTCGTTGTCCATTCATATCTATCTTAGACTCTCTATGACACAACTATTTATAGTCTTTTACATACAATCCCATGGTCCGCGGACCATGGGTGGGTCTCAAAGACAACTTAAAATTTACATAAGAAAGGGGTTAAACTCCTTTGACTCCTAACCATATACGCACTCTGCATCCACAAATCACAGAGACTTTATCTTCGTTACAAAATATACATCAAAACTTGGGTTATTTTAACCCCAAAACTAACGTAGGGGACCCCATCCCAACATGCCCGCAACAAAAAGATCATGACTCACCCTCAAGTCACTCAGATGGTGCTACGATCTTGTTGCAAAGATCCCCCAGCTCCACCTGAACTACTGCAACCTCGACGACGCTCTGAGTGGCTGCCTGCTTGACCTCCTCAACTAGCTTCTCTATAGTTCGTCCTTCTACAACCAACCTCATTTTCTATTGCATCTGTTGCAAGCCTGTTAGCTTCTCCTGAATATTGGTCATGACCTGGTAAGCCTCCTCTAACCAAGGCTGCAACCTAGCCTTAGACAAGGGCTCCTTCTTTTGTCCCGCCTCTACCTATGCGAGGAGCTACTTCCCCTCCTGCAATTTGGCAAGGCATTGTGCTGGTGCAATGGAGCACATCGTTGCCATGACTTCATCATACTACCTCAACAGCTCCGTAACCTCTATATTCAGTGTCTGCAGGTTTGGGTCTTCCTGCAGAGTTGTCACCAACTCTATTTCTTGCTCAAATAATGTCGAATGGTTAGTGACTGTGGCAACCAGGGTGGCCATTCCTTCTCTGATAGCGGCTTCACACTACTCTTGAACCTCAAGCGCGGAGTCATGGGCTTCAATTGTAACTGCATATCAATTATTTTCATATTGAGTTTGAATTGAACTCGTCCAACCTCTGCCTTTGCTTTGCGCACCCCAGTGGCTAATTTTCTGATCTTCACTTTTGGTTGTGCATCCTCAGGAATATGCAACTCAGGCACTACTATGCATGCCTCTACGATTGCAGACTCCAGTCAAGAGATCTTACCTACAACATCTCCTTTTCTTTTAAGGCCTACATCTTCTCAGCAAACTTATGCTCATTGTTCACTATGTATTTGCTAATGAGATTGAGAGCGCACTACTCCCAAACTCTCAATTCCTCTATGGCTCCTGCATGCAGCACATGAAGAATCTCATTAGGGAGTGCTGCTATGTTCAGCCCAACATTCTTGAGTGTACTTAAGATGATTCAATCATCATCTAATTCCACGCAAAGGGGCCCTTCTAGTAAGGCAATAGTTTGAAGATCAAGGGTCCTTACTAGTTCAACTGCTTGACTCGTCCCAGACGCTAGGCTTGCTTGTTTTGCACTCTCTTGACTAGTGCCCACCTGTAGCCTATTTTCCTGGATCTGAAGCTCATGCATATCCTTTTGGACGCTCCCTTAAATTTGCATATATTGCTTCTCGAACTGCTGCAGCACTTCAGTCATAATCTCCCTTATTTATCCCAAATCTCATCGAGATCTCCCTCTGTCAAGAACATGGGATCACCCTACAACTTGTTTGATTTTTGTTTCTTCCTAGGACCTTCTTTTTGTCCCTTGTCGTGCCTGTTTAGAATAAACAGGGTGCTCTGACCCTCACCTACTCCACCACCTTGTTTTGACAATTCTTCCTCAGTCTCTGGCGAAGGTGGCTTGTCACTTCTCTATGACTCGTGCTCCTCCTGTTCTACCTGCTCCTTGGTAGCACACTCTTTCTCCATTTGAGCCTTCTTTGCGGATTCCTTCTTTCTCTGTGTGGCCAGGTTCTACGTAGCCTTCTTAGTTGCTTCCTTTCTCTTCTCCGCTGCCAAACTTTTCTCACCCTTATTGGTTCCAGCATCTAAGTCTTAGGGGGCGCGCCACTCTATTGGCCATCGCATGATCACCTCCTACACATCTGTCTCTATTACCAAATATGGTAATTCATGCCATTTCTGTTGTGGATCCTTCTATGCCTAAATGTATACTCGATGGAAGTCAACCTTGAATGATGCATAGGCTAACAACTGTGTGTACAAGGTCGAGGACAACCTTGGGCGTTGTTTAGTGGCCATGCGAAGGCTTGATTCTATCAGGACCCAAAAGATCTTTGTCTTTGTGATCCGCGTGGGGTCCTTTGTATCCCATAGAGATGCAAATTTCCCCGCTTCTGGTAGTCTTACTTCCAGTGGAGGAAACTAGCTATCCTCCTGCAGCTCCCATGCAACCAAAACAATAGATAGCAATAACCAAGTGTAATGAAATGGCTTGGTCTCATCCATGGCCTCATGGAAATTTGAGAGGAATTCCTGGCATAGGTACCTGAACCAGCTGAACTACATGCCCTTCGTGCATTGTGCAGCTAGGGAGGCTACGAGCGCCGGAACTTCATCCATGCAGCACTTTCTCATGACATTCCTTGCTAAGATCTGTGTGTCAATTTTCACTGCGGGGTCATTTATTGACGTGATGGAATATCCTCGTGCCTTCTTCACGAGCTCAAATTCCTTCTTCATTCTTTTTGCCAAGTCCTTTTCTCCCATCTTTCCGCCAAAATTCTTGGCCGGATTCAATCCCTCATATGGAATATGCATGATTCTATGGATAAGCATGCCAGTGATGGGGATAGTCTCTCCTAGCCATAAGCACCCATCATTCACTAGAGTGAGCAGTTGGTGCACACAAATTGTTTTGATAGGGGTGCGGTGATAATGGGGCACCCACAACAAATTTAGTAATCCTAAATTCTCCACACCGCGGATCCATTCCACTGTCTCTATCATGGTGACACCTGACTCCACATAGTAGACACGCTTCATATATTTATATGTTGCTATGTGAGGAACCTAGCATGATCTGCAAGGTTCCAATCTTCCATCTTCAGCAGTAGGATCCGTGCAAGCCGCGGACCTTCAAAGGGAACCTACTCAGGCAGCAGGGGCATAGAAATGGGAAATTTGTCTGGGTAAGGGTCTTTTGTGACCTTCGCCTACCCCTTGAGTAGAGGGGTATAGTCAGGTAGCTTTGTGATGGGCTCCACTCCTTCAGCATCTATATCTTTTGTACCCTAGCCTTCCTCTGCCTCCAAGTCAACTACTTGCTCGGTTTGCTTGTCCTTCTTTTGTTTCAATGCTATAGAATGCTTTCTCGACAATTCGTGCATCGATAGTGGCTTTTTCTATTTATCCTTCTTCGGCTTCTGTGTTTCTCTAAAAGGGGTAGGCTTCGACCTTGGTGACCTCAACGCCATTGGCATAGGAGCCGGAGCTTCCATACTTACCACTTCTGGGGCAGCTCCTTCAGAAGCAACATCACCTCTAGTACTCATAGTCTCTGTTGGGACTGGTCCAAGAATTTTTTCAAGAATGAACTTCTGATTCAACTCAGACAACTTAGCAAATGTAGGGCTCGTGACTAAATCCTCCCAATATGAGTGGTTCATAGGTGACAGATAGCACAAATCAACAAAAACTCTAAGGGTGAAAAGTGTTCTCTATTGGACCAACACGCCTAATTTATAGGGGTTTTTGAATTCAAATCTGACCATTCCTCCCAAATTCTGACAATTAATGTTGCTTTTGCGGCAGATCTTGAAATATTTTTGCCTTAAATGCTGCTAGGCCACTCCTCTTAATTGTCTTCTAGTTTTCAAGTCATGAATAGTGACTCCAACGGTCACTTTTATGTTGTGTTTCATGGTACTTCCCTCCATAGCGCAACTTCCTGCACACAACTTCATTAATCGTATCTTCATCATCTTCCGCATAACCTGCCTGCTACATAGTCCTCTGACCCTGGCAGTGTAGTTTATAGTCCCGCGCTCCCTTGCAACTGCCTAGAGCACTAAGACTATCCTACCACCATATAGTCATTGCATAGGATCCCCTGTATACAGCTTCAATCGGCTTCCATTCACTCTTCCTGGAAAAGGTTCTCCATTCAGCTTCACGAGCTGAACTGCGCCTCCATCTGTAATTTCTTTGATAATATATGGCCCCAGCCAATGCATCTAAAATTTACCCAGAAATTTAGTGAACTTACTATCATATAACAAGACCAGATCATTTACCTTGAATGTGTGAAGCTTGATGTGTCGATCATGCCATGCTTTTTCATGTTCCTTCTATACTTGTTGATGGAATCTAGCCAAGAATTGATCCTCTTCAAGCTCCATCACTTGCACGAGCCGTTCCTCCAAGGCTTCACAATCTTCCATACCTGTGAGAGCTGCTATGCGCAGACTAGGCACAATATATTCCATAGGCATCACAGCTTCTACGCCATAGACCAATTTGAACGGTGTTTGTCCTGTCAGCTTCTTGCAAGTAGTCCTATACGCCCATAGTACTGCAGGTACATGCACATCCCAATCATTTCACTACGCGTTGCAGATATTCATCAACGTGTTCTCCAAAATATTCTTGAAGACCTCAACAGTCCCATTGGCATGTGGGTGATATGGTGTAATCTTCTTATGATAGAGCTAGAATTCCTCTATTAACGTGTTTATTATTTCATTCAGAAAGTGTGTACCTTTGTCGCTTATCAACACTTTCAGGGCGCCAAACCTAGTTAAGACATATTAAAACAAAAAATTTGTTGTGGTAGCCCTGATACAATCCTTAACCGATTGTACCTCTGCCCATCTAGTTAGATACTCTGTCATAGTGATAATGTAGAGCGCACCTATCTTCTTTCCTGGGGTGCTGAATTTCCCAATGAAATCAATCGCCCATTTTTCAAATGGCTGCAGAGATACTTGTGGTTGTAATGGAAATTGATCCTTCCACGATGGTTTTCTCATTCTCTAACATGCATCGCATGCCTTACAATACGCTTTGGAATCCTTATGCAGCATTGGCCACCAGAGACCTACACACAAGATCTTCTACGCAGTTGCTTTTCCTACATAGTGTCCTCCCGCAGCCCCTCCATGAGCTTCAATGAGAATGATATTTATCTCAAAGTCAGGCATATATCTTCACAATATTTCATCATCACCCATCTTATACAGATGTCCCACAATCACTGAAAAGTCTATTGTGCACACTACTAGGTCCTTCTTTTGCTGACTTGTATACCCTTCAGTGCCATCCCCATAGTAAAAAAGTGAATAATATCTACAAAATGATTGTTTGTTGCATGCATCGTGAAGAGATGTGCATCTGGCAACCCTTCCTCCAAATTATTAGGCTCCTCTCCTGATTCGATCCATGACAGATGGTCAGGTCCTACATTCAACCTTCCTGGCTTCACAATTACTTCAAAGTCATACTCCTAGAATAACAACAACCATCTGCAAATCTTCCCCCCAACATAGGCTTATTGACCAGGTATTTCAATGAAAAATGGTTTGTGTACATTTTGAAATGACATCCTAATAGATAGTGCCTAAATTTCTGCAACATGTACACCATGGATAATCCTTCGCACTCAATCATTGAGTAATTATTTTCAGCCTTCGATAATTTCCTACTTGTGAAGGCTATAGGGTGGTCCATCTCTCCTTCACCGGCATGTGTTAACACTACACCCAACACAATGCAATAGGCATCAACGTGTACATGAAATTCCTTCGTCCAATCTAGGAATACCAAGATCAGTGTGGTGACCATATTTTCTTTCAAAACATCTAAACTACTCTGACATTCTTCGTCCCAACAAAATGTCGCATCCTTCTTTAGTAGTTTCTCCATATGCGCAGTAATCTGAGCATATGCTTTGATAAATTTTCTGAAATATCCCATATGTCCCAATGTTGTGTGAAACTATTTTACGTTCCTTGGGGCCTCCAGATTCACTATCACCGCAATCTTTGCAACGTCCTTCATAAACCCTTTCTTGCACACCACGTGACCCAGCAAGATTCGAAAGGGAACACAAAAGATGCATTTCTTTAGGTTCACTGCAATCTGGTATCTGTAACACATATCCAACATCAAGCGTAGACTTGCTACATGGCGCTTTACTAGTTGGAACATTGTACAATCATCAAAGTATACTTCCAAGAAATTATGGATGAACTCCTTGAACGTTGCGATGACTATGCGCAAAAATATTGAAGGTGCATTCTTGAGTCCAAACGCCATTACAATGTATTGAAAACATCCCCATTTTGTTGTGAATGTCATTTTGCTCCTATCCTTAGGCGCAATCTTAATCTGATGGTATCCTGAAACCCATCAGTGAATGAGTAGGCCTCTCGCCATATAACATTATCTAATACTTCATCGGTGAACAATGTTGAGAAGGGATCATGGACACCCGCATTGTTAAGCTTCTACAGATCTACACAAATCCTTATCTCGCCCTTCTACTTCTTCTCCTGAACCACCATTGGGCTCAACCAATCAGATTCTTCAATTGGTTCTATGATGCGTGCTTCTAGCATCTTATCCAACTCTAAGCGAACCTCTCCTTGTATTTAGGATTCAGGTAATATGGCCTCTCCTTAACGGGCTTCGCTTTCGACTTTAGAGCGATTTTCATAACACCCAAATCTCCTACTATGCCCTCCAAATCTGAAAACTTGGTAGGGAAAAGATCCTGATATTCGCAGAGTAACACAACAACCTTATCTATAGTAGTGTCATCCCAATAATCTCCAATTTTAACAAACTTCGATTCTACTTTTGTTCCAATGTTTACTTGCCTTGTTTTCAATGGCGTGGTGATGTCTGGGTTATCTATTTTTGGGCCCTCAACTTCATGATGCCCTTCTTCCTCTGGAATATTGATATTTCTTGGATCTTCATCCTCCTCCTTAGCAGTTACATTATAAAATTCCAGCGCATGGCGCAACTGGGTGCTCCAATATGGCTGGACCCATTCCAGAGGTTCTTGTGGCATTCGGAATATAACTTCCTTAATCTCCTATAGAGCTTCATCAATGCTCGCGAAGCCATCTTCAAAATTGAATGTCAATAATAATCCTTCTCTCAATATACCCCATTCTGCGGTGCCATGGTGGAGCTCTATTTCCAAATACCAGTTCATGGGGATTGTGTCCAAAGTATGGCAAAATAAGTGTACCCACTCCGATTGCAGCTTCGTTCCATAAGCTTTAGTCCACTTCGCTAGGTGATCACTCGGATCATCCATCCCATCATATTTCTCATTCAGTAGATTTTTAGGACGACCAAACCACAACCTCATCATCCTTTTGTACTCCTGCCATCCATCAAAGCTATCCTTGTGCGTACCCCACCATTGAGCGGGTGTAGCGCATAGTGCCAAATATAACACTTGGAAGTGGTGATGCTCGGGGACTTCACATTCAAATTCATCCAAAAACTTATCCACGTCAGTTAAACCATCATAATAAGGTAAGTTCCTTACCTCTGACGAAACGCAGTGCAGAAATTTAGTCATCATATTGCATCGCAACGTGGATACTTCATGCAACCGATTCTACCAATGCTCCAACTCTTCATCTGAATCAAAGGTGTAGGAACTCTCACGATCCCATGAAATCCTGTCATCTTCTGTCGGATTGACCCAGTCTTAGTCTCACGTTGTTATTTTATATATATGATGTAGCTCATCCTCACTTTGTTCATAATCGTGGACTGTTTTAGTGTAGCGTGCCCCGTCTGCAGGGTCCAATGACACTACAACCCAAAGAGATTTCCTTTCAAACAACATCATCCTCTTCTTTATGTTGATGACCTTGTTCATGTCAATGGCTTAGTCAATTCTGAGGAGCACAGGGTATGGATTACTGTCATCAATGATCTATATCACTTCAAAGTCAGCCATCATGCTCGTACCTTCTATGTCAACTATTACTCCATATAATCATCCCATAGGGATGATCTTCTGTTGGTTCGCCATTTTGAGATGAATCAGAGACCACTGCAATGCAGGTCTCCCCATTATTTCCCATTTTTGTTTTGGCAACACATTCACATTGGACCCTAGATCCAAGATGACCTGGTCCATCTCATAATCTCCTATCTGCACAGTGAGCCTCATCTCGCACCATGTTCTTGCCTTATGTTTTCCAATTTTTCTAACTATGCGGTGTCCATCCAGGATGTTCTCTTTTCTGGTGCATTTATTTATTAACTCATGCAGGCCCTTCACAGCTTTACTATCGCGTAGAAGTTTCATGCAAGTCTCCAAGAACGTGGTAAGCATAGAGGGATCAACCTCCATAGGCACGTTGGGTTCTTGTTCTTTTTTTTGGCTTCCTAATGTGGAGGCCTCAGCGAAGCTCTTCTTGGCTTCCATAAATATTTCCTTTGCGCACTCCAGATCAAAACCAACTCCCTTTTATAGGACCTTGTGGACCCATCCATCCTCTTCAGGTTGTTTTCCTTTATCATTGCCAGTTGTTATTCTGCTTCTCAGCACTATGTTCACACACTGATCCTCCTCGCGGGGCTCCGCTCTCATCATCTGTTGGCTTGAGGGGGCCTGACCCAAGTTCAGCGTTAATTAGCCAAACAAATCACTACATTACTGGCTCTTTCAGCTTCGGCCCATGGAGCGCGGACCGAAGTCTCACCTGAAGCAGTATGGGGGGATGATGGAACTAAGTTTTTACACCCTGAGATGGTTGTGATGCCATTTGATTCCTTCTATCCCTGCCTTCACGCAAGTCGCTTTGCTCTAGGGCTTGCAAGACTATCCTTCTATTCCAGCCTTCAATACCTCTGCAAAAGGTTACAATCAACCTTCACACAGCCCTAATCTGTTGCTTAGGTACTTTCGCGCTACTAGGGTAGCATGCCGTACAAATTCCCTGATTAATCTAAGTGATTTACTTATCTTATCAAATAGTTATAGTTAACACCGTGTAACCATATATTTGTTAATTCTTCCAATTAATTAATGTAATTATGGTCTTTCGTGCATCATATAAGCACAATAAAGGAAATTCATACATAAAGTATCCAGACATATCAACAGAACAAAGACACAGAAATTGTAGAATATCTCTCTTTATTAATATCTTCCAAGTGTTTATAGACTCTATCCACCCTGCGCAGACAACTGCAGGGGTCTGCTCACTCCACTACGAACTTTTATCCTAGGTATGTGCATACTCAGTTGCAGAGCCGCTACCTACACTACGACCCAAGACTTAGACTTCTTCTTCAGAGCTATCACTCTATTACATAATCTGCCATTTTTTCCTCTCTAAACTACTTAGAGCTTAGTTATTTTTATACAATCCCATGGTCTGCGGACCATGGGTAGGTCTCTTACAGCCGACTTTACTTTACAAAACTAAGGGCGGACTACCCTTTTTGACACATACAATATTCACGCTCCGCGACCACAAAATGCGGGGTCTTTACAATTATATTACAAAAATTGGCTTAAACATGGGCTTTTAGCCCCAAAACTTCCCTTGGGGGATCCCGCTCCCAACAGGCCCCAAACACAAACATCATGACTCACCCTCGAGTCACTCGATAGGTGTGGAGATCTTTGTGAGAAGCCCCTCTAGCTCAACCCAGATGACCACAACTTCGGTCATGCACTGAGCTACTGCCTGCTTCGCATCTTCAACTATCTTCTCAGTTACTGCTCCTACGTTGTCATCCTGAAGCTTTTGTTGCATTGCTTGCAGAGTCGCAAGCTTTCCTTCAATGTTTCCTATGACTATGTAAGCTTCCTCCATCTAGGGCTTTAGTCGCACCTTCAGCAATGCTTCCTTGTGCAGTGTTGCCTCAACCTATTCCTTTAGCTGCTTGGCTTCCTGCAGCTTGGCTAACCTCTGTGTCAGCATGACGGTTCCCGTTGTGCCCTTAACTTTGTCATAGTGTTGTTTGAGTTCCTGTGCTTCCATCTCTAGTCTCTAGATGTTTGGGTCCTCCTGCAAGCTGGTCAGGACCTCAAACAATTTCTCAAACAACTATGTGTAGTCTGGTACTGCACTCTCCACCGTCACGACTACTACTATGATAGCATTCATCTACTATTCCTTTACCTCTGGCAATGTTGAAGGCTAGGCCCTCAACTAGAGCTCTGTAATCTGTAGGTTCAGCTCCAACTGAACCCGCACCATCTCTGCCCGAGTGTCACGCACCCCTGAGGCCAATTTGCATATGCGGACCTTGACTGGCTCCTCCTCCAGAATGGCCAACTCTAGGACCATTCTTATGCCTCCTCCACAACCTGCATGATCTGCTTACTCTGGTTGGTCACCTCGACCTCAATGGTGATGGCAGCATTTCTCTATAGGGCCATATGTTCATTTTTTATCCTATGTTCATTGATTAATTGGAGGGCATGGTGCTCACAGGCCCTCAGCTCTACAATTACTCCATCTTGCAAGAGGTGGAGTGCTTCACACAAAAGTGTTGCCAGGTTCAGCCCAACTCCCTTCAAGGCACTGACAATGGGCCTGTCAACCTCATTTTATATTGTTAGTGCTCCATTTAGCAACACTAGAGCACTAGAAGCCATCGTGCGCAGCATATCAGCAGCCTCTGACATGCTGATAGCCAAGCTAGTAGACACCATACCAGCTTGCCATGTGCAGGTCTGCAACTCTTGCAACCCAGTCTGGATAGCCCCTAGTATGATCTGCTACTACTTTTCAAATTGCTGTAGGGCCTTCACAATGACATTTCGAACTATGTCACCAATGTCATATAAGTCGCCCTTCGTCAATGTGATAGGGTCCAACGAGGTCTTGGTCACCTTGGATTTCTTTATGGACCCTTCCTTCTCCAACTCTCTCGGGCACTTAATACGGGCAGACATCTCCTTGGTGTCCGCGTTGTGCTGCTCTATGTCCTCCTCTTTGGTCTCAATTGAAGGAGACCGCATGCCTTTGTTAGAGCCCCACTTTGTGCCACCTACCTGTTTTCTTGCCTCTTTTCTTATCTATTCCGCCTGGGCCTTCTCAACGGCCTCCTTTTTCCTCTTTTCGACCAGTTGTGCCATCCTCAGCTTGGCCTCCTCCTTCTTCTTCTGTGCAACGGAATTGCTTCCACCCACTGCCAAGTCCATGGTAGTGCGCCACTCCGGCGACCATTTATCAAGCACCACATCGATGGCGTCATCTGTGGCCAGGTATAGAAAGTCATACCACTTCTACGTAGGGTCCTTTCTCACCCTGATAGATACACGATGGAAATTAGCTTTGAGCTTTGTAGGTTAGCGTATACCGTGGGTGACAATCATGACTTGCGATTGATGGCCATCCTGATATTCATTTCCATCAAGATCCAGAATAACTTGTTGTCCCGAACTCACTCCGCATCCTTGTTCGCCCACAGCAAAGCGTACTTCGATGCTTTAGGAAGGTCTGGCATGACTGAAAGGAACTGGATCTCCTTTGGTATCTCCCATGCTACCAGCACAATTGATAGCAAGAGCCACACATAGTGGAAGGTCTTGCTTTTCTCTTGCGCTTCACGGCAGTTAGCTAGGAACTCTCCACGAAGGTAGTCTGACCAGTTAAACTAGACTCCTTCCACGCACTATTGTGCAAGTGTGATGATAGGTTCCTGCACCTCATCAGTACGACACTTCCGCATCACCTTCCTTGCACAGATATGTGTTGCTACCTTCACATCGGGATCGCAGATGCTAGACATAGCATACCCGCACGGCTTCTTTACCAACTTGAATTTCTCGCTCATTGATTCTGCGAGTGCCTACTCACCACCCTTGCCACCAAAGATGTTAGGCCCCTATACTACTAGTGTAACCCCTTATTGTTATTATTACAACCCACTTATTATATTGATGTACCCATGTAGTGCCCATATTGTTACTATTGTGCCCCATAGAAGCCCACTATTGTTATTATTGTGCCCTTACATTATTATTGTTATGTCGACTCTGATTATGTTATGACCCCTTAGACTCCTATATATAGAAAGGAGGTCTTTTCATTTGTATCATCCAAGAATTGTTCATTTCTGTAATGTAAAGGAGGTTGCCCCCTCAAAGAGGCTGAATTCTAAGGCGTTGATCTATCTTTTCTATCTTTTCTTGAGCTCGTTTCATAACAAAAGATCATAGCTGGATTTTTTCCTATATATGGCAAGTGCATTATTCGGTGAATTAACATATCTGTGATTGGTATCGGCTCGTCCAACCATAGACACCCATCATGCACCAAGCACAATAGTTGCTTGATGACCAAAACTATCATCGGGGTGCAGTTATAGTGCAACACCCAAATCAGGTTTAGAAATTCTGCCTTCTCTAGCCCCTTAAGCCACCTCCGCAACTCCAACGTGATCATTCCCATATTTGTGTCTATGATGTGGTGCATCAACTGCTCGGTTGCCAGGTATGGGAAATTTTCATGGTCCTCCAAGTCCCGGTCCTCAAGCTTCAATATCAGTACTTGGGCCAAGCGCAGACCATTGAAAGTAATTTCATCCAGTAGCAGAGGGGTTTGTAGGGGAGTCTTACTCTCATCAATGTCCTTTGGGACCTTAGACTTAGGCTTACACGGAGGGACATACTCCAGCAACCGTGTAATAGGGTCCCCACCTTGGGTTTCAACCTCCTCTACTTCAACCCCAACATCCTCATCATCCATCAGGATGTCTTTGAAGTCCTCCTCCTCTACCTCTAGGTTTATGGCCTTGCCGTTCTCCTATTCAATGGGCTTTGGTGGGTTTCTTCTTGGTGATGCACGCACCAGTATTGCAGGTTTCTTTCCCTTTTCATCCTTCGCGGTCTCCTTGGTTGGGGTTGGCTTGAGTCTTAGTGTTCTCTGCAATTTAGGTGCCTCCGCCAATACTTCAGCCACTTCCGAAGTAGCTACATCTGCTTCTCTCTCCATTTCCTATGATGGTTCCTCTACTACTTGCTATGTACTAATAACTTATGGGGGCACTGACATGATATTCCGTACGAATTCTTGTGTGTCCATTGAAAAATTTGCAAATACCCAGAAACTATCAAAAGCTCGTATTTCTCATGATTCATAGGCACTTGAGAGCTCAACAGCTGAATACTCAAAATGCCAAGTGTTTTTCACTGGACAGCCACCTATAATTTATAGGGCATTTCGAATTCAAATCTTCCCCCCAAAATTGGTTCATTAATGCCGGATTGGTGGCAAATTTTAAAGGATCTAATCCATAAATTTCATCTTGAATGCCAGTTGCCCGCTCCATTTGGCCTCACTTCTGTTGTCTTTTCATGAACAGTGACTTTAACGACCACTTTCCAGCTGACCTGTGTGATTTCTCCCTGGGTAGTGCAGCTCCCTTCGCGCTATCATGAACCCAGTGACACGTCCTTTCTTCACACCATCTTCCCATCGCACAGCTCCCCAACCCGAGAACTATATTTTATAGTCTCACACCTCCTTTCGGCTGCCTGGAGCGCTAAGACTGTGTTACCTTCATTTAGTCACATGGACGACCGCCGATGTATGGCTTCAAGCGACTGCCATTCACCTTTCTTGGGAAGGGTTCTCCATTTAATTTGACTATCTGTACCGCTCCTCCATCGGTAATTTCCTTAATGATGTAGGGCCTTAAACAGTGCATCCAAAAATTTGCCTAGAAATTTATCAAACTTACTATCATATAGCAAAACCAGGTCATTTACCTTAAATGTGCGCAGCTTTATGTGTCGATCATGCCATGCCTTTTTGCACTGCTTTTGGACCTGCTGGTGAAATCCAGCCAAAAATCTTTCTTCCTCCAATTCATCCAGCTGTGCGAGCCTCTCCTCCAGGGCTCTGTGATCCATCATACCTATGAGCGCTACTATGCATAGACTAGGCATGATGTATTCCATAGGCATTACCGCTTCAACACCATAGACAAGCCGAAAAGGGGTTTGTCCAGTCAACTTCTTGCATGTCGTTTGATAAGCCCACAGTACTGCAGGTACGCATAGGTCCCAATCACTTCGCTGAGTATTACAAACATTTGTTAGTGTGTGTTCAAGCACTTTTTTGAATGCTTCCACCGTCCCATTAGCTTGTGGGTGATAAGGTGTACTCTTCTGGTGGTATACCTGAAATTCCTCTGTCGGCACGCTGATCGTCTCATTCAAGAAGTGCGTACTGTGATCACTCATTAATATCTTTAGATAGCCAAATCACATCAGTACATTCTCAAAGAGGAACTTTGCAGTGTTCACACCTATGTAATCCTTCACAGGTTGTGCCTCTGTGCAACGAGTCAAATACTTCGTCGCGGTGATAATATACCTTGATCCCGTCTTTCCTTGTGGCTAAATAGGTACCACAAAATCTATCCCCACTTCTCAAACAGTTGCAATGTCATTTTTGGATTCAAAGGCATCTCATCCCTATGCGTTAGCCTGCCAGTCCTTTGACACACATCGCCTTGCAATATGATTTTGAGTCCTAATGAAGGGTTGGCCACCACAACCCAATGTGTAGAATATTTTGTGCAATTTCTCTCCCTGCATAATGGCCTCCCGCGGTGCCCCCATGAGCGTCTACGAGGATGTTGCTTCTTTCGAACTTAGTTACATACCATCATAATATCTCATCAGTCCCCATCTTATATAGATGCCCAGCAATGACAGAGAAATCTACCACGTGGACCAATAATTCCTTCTTTTGTTGGATAGTGTATCTTTTCAGTGCAGTTCCTATTATTAGGAAGTGTATTATATCCTCAAAATGACCATCCACAACATGCATTGCAAATAGATGCGCGTCAGGCAATCCTTCTTCCAAGTTAGTAGGTTCCTCCCTTGTTTCGATGCATGACAGATGGTCTGGTCTCGCGTTCAAGCGTCCAGGCTTCACAACAACTTCAAAATCATACTTCTGGAACAATAAGAGAAATTTGCAAGTTCTCCCCCCAACACAGACTTATTGACTAGGTACTTCAGCACGGAGTGATCTGTATACAACTTGAAATGGCCTCCTAGCAAGTAGTGTCTGTACTTCCGGAGTGCATACACCATAGCTAGCCCTTCGCGCTCAGTCATGGAATAATTCTTCTCCGCTTTAGGCACTCACGTGCGTGGATCATCATGCCCATCATACTTGTCCATCAGTCACATCTTAGGCTTCCCGAAGTGAGTTCTCATCATTCTCCTACACTCGTGCCAATCATCAAAGCTTCCTTTATGAGTACCCCACCATCTTGCGGGTGTAGCGCGCAGTGCCTAGTCCAGCGCCTGGAAACGCTGCTTTTCTAGTACCTCCCTTTCAAATACATCCAAAAAGATATCTACCTCATTCAGACCATCATAAGTAGGTAGATTTCTTACCTCTGACGACACACAATGCAGCGATCGGGTCATCATGTTGCAATTCAGCGTAGTTACTTCATGTAACTGACTCTGCCAACATTTTATTTCTTCATCAGAGTCCAAAGTGTAGGAACTCTCACAATCCCATGTAATCCATCCATCCGCGGTGGGATTCACCCAATCTTGGCCTCATGCTATTATCTTATAGATATAGTCCAGGTCATCATCACTCTCATAATCGCGGACTGGTTCATTATAGCACGATCCTTCAACAGGATCAAGGGTACTATTACGCGCAATGATTTCTTCTCAAAGATCATCTTTCACTTCTTCAGATTGATTACCCCATTCATATCAGTAGCCCAGTCAATTCCCAAGAGCGTAGGATAGGGATTGTTGTCATCCACTATCTCTATTACTTCAAAATCAGCTAGTGCACTCGCTCCCTCAATATCCACAGTCACCCCCTGTAGCCGCTCCATGGGGATGATCTTCTATTGATTCGCCATCCTTAGATGAATCAGAGACCATTGTAGTGCAAGTCTCCCCATTCGTTCCCAAGTCTTCTTTGGTAGGACATTCGCGTCTAACCCCAGGTCCAAAATAACCTGATCCATTTCATACTCTCCTATCTGCGTGGTCAATCTCATCTCCCATCTCGTCCTTGTTTTATGCTTGCCAATCTTTCATACTACGCGTGGATCACCCGGTGCAGTTCCAAGGCATCTATTAATGAGCTCTTGTAACCCTTTCACAGCCTTACTATCATGCAGTAACCTCATACAGGGTTGTAGGAAAGTTGTGAGCATAGAGGGGTCCATCTCTTGCTCAAGATTATCATTGCTTCCTAAGGTGGAGGCCTCAGCGAAGCTCTTCTTATATTCCATGAAGGTTTTGTGTGCATGCTCCAAATCGAACTCAAACTCCTTCACCAGAGCTTTGTGAACCCATGTACTATCTTCTGGTTGTTTCCCTTTGTCATCTCCTGTCACGAATCCACTTCTGAGCATTATATTTACATTTTGATCTTCCTTGCGCAAAACCCCATCATCTACAGGTTTTGAGTCGGAGGAGGTGGTAGCACCCCTTTGTCACGTATTCTAGCTATTAGCGTAGGACAATCTTCTATTTCATGATCAAACAACATGCAATACTTGCATGACGGACGCGTTGGATTAGTGCAATCATGGGCATAGTGTCCTGGTCCCCCCAAATTGTAGCAAAGCAGCTGTCCTCGACCTCTTCTAGGTCCTCCTCTACCTCGGCCTCGTCCGCACCCCTAAAATCCTGTCCGCACCATCCCTGTGCTATGGTCAATGGACTGCGTTTTGGCTTTAACCTTATAGGCAGGAGTTCTATCCATCATCAATTCTTAGCTCCTGCAAGTATGCTCACCATGTCCTACCGACCTACAAAAGTTCCAGAATAGTTGTTGCGGTGCTTGTACAAACTTCTATAACAAGTGATAGTTATCCATGGCATGTTTTCCGGCTACCTGACAGATAGCACACCATAATGCAAGCCCTATGCTAGGTCCTGCTTGAGCTTCTGGCCTTAAAGGCATTAGTCCTCCTCCTGCAATATTGTTTGCAAAGACTGGTCAATGGTCTTTGTCATGACCTTGACTCTCGCATTTCAAGCACCATACCTCCTCGCGCACCTCTAGTCAAACCGTTCTGTCCTACTTTAGACTTTACATCTCAAGGCATAGGTACTTTAGCTACGCATGGATTTGTTGAACTCTTATATTTGGATCTTTCATCAGGGTTTCATGTAGCCTCATGAAAATCTCCAAGGCCTCTACCTGAGTTGTTATCTTCTGTTGCAACAGCGCACTCCTTAAGTGTGGTAGTAGCAAAGCTACAAACCACTCGCAATGTTGTCCATCTGTCAAATTCATGTTGGCTTCGCAAATTGTACACTTCATCCTCTGATCTAGTTCCCAAGGCGTCTCACCTGGTTGCAACATGATTTCATTGAATCACACAATCGATTGCACCTCAAATTTAGGTCTGTTATATTCTCTATTCAGTGTTGCTTGGATATCTGCCACTCCAGCATTCAGGTTATCATTAGAGTACTTAATATACCAGGTTAGCACATGATCTTGCAGAGAACTAACCAGCGTCACCTTCTTTATATGATCATATGTAACACCTTGAGCTTCCCATACAGCCCTCACAATGAACCAGAATTGGTCTGGGTCTTCATTTCCCAAGCCTTTGAACAAAGGCAGCTTCACTGTGTTTTCCATACTGAACTGCGGTGGAGGTGGAGGTGGTACGGGTGAAGTTGGAGATGATGGTGGTGAAGCTAGAGGTGGTGTGGGCAAAGGTGGTATTCATGGGAATCCTTGTCTTATTTACTGAATAGCACTTCGCGGAGAAACCTTTGCTATCCCTTCTTTGTTACCTCACGGAGGTGAAATAAAGGGACTATATTCCGGACCCTTTTTTTCGTTGTTCCTGTAAATTTTTCTGCTTCACGTAGTCCTGAACATCAAGGTAGCTGCATAACCCATTTTTTGCACAATAGCATTTTAGTCTAGGTATTCAAAGATTTTATGTACTTACCTAGTGGTATTTTGAAAAAACGTCACTTTTCCTGGTTGTAGATGACAGAGGTGTCGACCGCAAATTCAGTCACAAATCCTCCTATTATACGATCGAGCCAATGATCGATAGTGGGGGCGATCTTATCCTCCGACGCTTCCAACCTTTGCACTAGCTCTGAGGTCCACACAATAGGACCATCAAGTTTCCACCTTCCTTAGCTATCTACTAGCTTTGTGATCCACTTGTATAGCTCAATAGGGAAGGAGAAGAAAAATATCTCATGGATCTCTGTATACAGGTATCTGTCCAATCATTGTTCCTTTTTCAGTCATGGGTTCCTGTTCTCCTGCGCTGCGAATTTGTGGATCTTCCTATCCAACCAGTCTCCAATCTGTTACTTAGTTGGATTCCAGTGATATGACATCACACATCTCTTATGCAGATTCTGGTCCCAGCAACGGAACCATTTGTTGGCTTGAGCGGGCCTAACCCAGGTTCAGCATTACTTAGCTAAACAAATCCCTACCATACTGGTCCTTTTGACATCAGCCTGCGAAGCATGGACTGAAGTTTCACTCGAAGCAGTATGGGGGTGATGGAACTAAGTTTCTGCACCCTGAGATGGTTGTGATGTCGTTTTATTCCTTCTATCCCTGCCTTCACGTAGGTCGATTCTCTCTAGGTATTGCAAGACTAGCCTTCTTTCGAACATTCAATACCTCCGCAGAAGGTTACAATCGACCTTTGCACAACCCTAATCTACTACTTAGGTACTTTCACATTGCTAGGGCAACATGTCGTACAAATTCCTTGATTAATCTAAGTGATTTACTTATCTTATCAAACAGTTATAGTTAACACCATGTAACCAGATATTCATAAATGCATCCCATTAATTAATGTAATTGCAGTCTTTCATGCATCAGATAAGCATTGTTAGACAATAATTTGTCACTGCCTTCATCCCAGTCTTCCTACTGTGTCATGAGTCCAAGATCATTCATGCTCATGCTCTTTGATGTTTCCAAATGACCTACTTTGCCAAAGTTTCTACATCATCACATATGTTGTCCAAATAAACACACTGATGAGCGCTCCAAAACAGTCCATACGCGTTGCCATCGCGGAAGTACACGTGATTCCCGTGATGGTTGATTTACATATGACAACGCAACTGTTGATTGTATTGTCCAGTGATGACAGGACCTTCTCCGCTATGCAGTAGCGGTGTCAGCGCGCCAGACCAGTTATGTACCCACGATGATCCAGTTTGGGCGAGTTTGTTCTAACAGTCGGCCTTCTAGATGACTCCAGACCTAGTTGTTGGCCTTGATTATGTCACCCTCCATTCTCTGGCATGGCTGTTCCGTCATTTGTGCTACCTTCCTTGGAGATAAGCTCATCTTCCCACCATTCATGGAGACTCCTTCTCCTATTTAAGCTTTCACCATTGCTATGAGCTGCTAGTTTTGGAACTCTTAGTCTTTGGAGTGTTGTTGATAGTATTGTGAGCTCGATAAATAGCTGGTGTGACAAGTGTGGGATTGTTTGAGAGCTTGAGGAAGGTTGTGAAGTGATTTTATCTTGTGTGAAACTTATGAGTGAGAGAGACTTGTATTGGGAGATCCATCTTCAAGGGTGAATGCTTTAGGAGCATGCTGGCTGGACCCTCTTGAGAAGGCTTGTGACGTTAAGACCTGGGTTGTAAGCTTACTCTATTTTATATTTAATACAATCAATGATGATTTCCTATGTCTTGTATGCAATGTACTAGATAGCTCATGATTTCTTGACTTCATGGGTAAATAGTTCTTTGTTGTATTAGGTTATATGCTTTGTTGTATTTCCTTGCTTTGTTTCAGGGTGATTACTCATTAGTAGAAAGAAGCAGAAGCTGGAGCAGCGCAACGGAACTCCATCAACCACCGGTTGAGGTAGGCCTCCAACTTGAACTATTTAAGGAGAATTATTGTTGATTTGTCCTTGTTTGTGACTAGACCCACTCTAGGGCTAGAGGGGTTGCCTCTGTCCGCAGAGGGAACACTTTCCTGCTTCACAAATTGGCGACTCCACTGGGGAGCTGGCCTTTGTCCTTTTCTTGTTCACTCTTGCCTTGAGTTTTTGTTTCGGTCTCTTTTCAAAATTTTGGGGATTAGTTGTCTGTTTTTGGGTTTCCTGGCTTGGTCTGGGAGTTGCTTTATTTGTTTAAAGATTGAATGTTTTGGTTTGGGAGTTTTTGGCTCGGTTGTGGCTGTTTTTGAACATCATCGTGCTTTTTAATTTAACAATCGCACTGTCATCGCGCCACCCTTTTTGTAATTTCCTGTCCATCGCGTTATTACACATAACAATTGCGATGGTTCTATAAATTGGACCATCACGGAAAAGGCGTGTACTTCCGCGCTGACATCGCATTGTTGCTGTGTGTCGTTCTTTATCAGCACTTTGTTGCTGTGTATTACCCGCGTTGATTGCTGTAGAATTGAATTTTTTCAATTCTGCCTCCTGAATCTGTCAGTCTTGCTAACCCCTACTGTTCTCACTTGGTTGATGACTTGTTTTTCACTATCTAGAGGTTGAAGCACTCTCTTGTGAGTTTTGTTGAGCGAATCTTGCCTTTTTGCTTTGTGACCTAGTTTTATTGTTTCAAGTTTGCTGGATCAGCTTTGCTTGGTTGCTTGTTTGCAAAGATTCATTTGCTGCTTGCTGTTGGTTTGATTGAGCCTTCCCCTTTGCTTACTTTTGGTTGATTATTTAGTGATCGTTGTTGAACCAATCTTGGCATTGTTTCGATTTCTCTTCACTACCCGGACATAGATTACAATTGTTTGGGGTCAACCAGTTTTCCACATTTGTTTGTTGCTTACTGGTTTCTTTAGATTAAAGGCATCAAAATCAAAAATTGCATCTCATTTAGCATGCGAAAGTGAAAGAAAATTTGCATTTCAAGTTGCATATTGAAAAGTGAATGTTTAGATCTCTCATTAGTAGTATCCATGCATTTTAGGAATTGATGTCTGCTTGCATTGAGTGACTGTGTGTTGCCTTGGTTTTCTTGGTTTGGGAATGATCTCTCTACCCTCCCGTAGGTAGGTGTTCATCGAAGAAAAAGGATACTTCATTCATTTTAGCTGCATCCTAGGCTTTGAAATATACATACAGTAAGGTCTGAAAACTGAAACATAATCCAAGATCAACGTTAAAATGAACTGAATACATCTAACAACGCAATGGAAAATAATGCACACATTTAGAGGTCTAGGCTAGAGACGTGCTCCGGCGTCGTTAAACCTAGTCACTTTTGTTTCACTCAAGGTTGGGTGATTCCTCCTTCCGTGACTGAATACTGGTCTAGTATGGATTTGAGCTCCCACGTACTGTCGAGTATATGGGGAGACCCCACTAGGTTATCATCCTTTATCCATAGGAAGCCGTGTCTGCCGCCTTACAAGCCGTAACGCACCGAACACAGCATTTGGGAAGATTGACTGCCGTACGGAAAGTCCTTGGTTTTCATATGACTACCAAGGTGTATATGCAGTTTTACGGATTTGTTTGGTAAACCTTTTTTCCTAGTTCTCCAGAGTAGTCACTTTCATTCCTTTTCAGACTCCCTAAAAGAAAAGGTCCATCTGAGCACTTGTCACTTCAGGCTCATTAAATATTCGAAGGCGACTAGAGTCATCTTTTGTCCTTTTCTCGACTCTTTAAAAATGAAAAGGTCAAGTTTTGTTCCTGTTTCTTAAAATTTATTCGGCCATGATTCACATTTACCTGGTTATATCTTGTTTGCATTAGATTGAGTAGGGTTATTTCTCGTTCTCTATGGCAACAGTCCCCGAGTCTACCGACCAAGGTTTTCCCCCAGATGGAAATCCTGGTTCGTTTCCTTCCTTTGGAAATGCCGGTGCTCCGTATATGGAAACCTTGTCTTTGCCTGGGTTAACCATTGGTTTTCCTGTATGGTTGTTTTCAACCTCGGTGGTCCCGAGTGTCATGACTCCTGTACCACCGTCTCCTTCATCCGAACCAAGACATGTTGATTCCAAGGTGGAGCCTGCGCCTTCTTCCCCTGTTTCCTCCTCCTCCTCTCCTCCTTCACCTGGTGAAAGTTTCACATTAAGTAACCAGGAGCCTAAGAAGAAGAAGAAGAAGAAGACGAAGAACAAGAAGAAGTCTAATAAATCCAAGGCCACCTGTGCAGTTACCGCTCCGAGTCCATCCCAGATCGAACCACCTTCTGCTACTCCACGAAAGGTTAAGTTTCCTTGTAAATTATGCAAGGGTGACCATCTTCTTTGTGATTGTCCTGGCATTCCAAGGATCCTAGAAGTATGGTCTCATGATCCGGCTCGTCCCTCATCGTCCTCTGAAGCTCAAGGCGATGCTACCCTAGCAACTGGAAACAGTGAGAAGGACGAGAAGATTCGATTCCCCTGTAGACTATGTGAAGGCATCCATCCCCTTCACCTTTTTCCACTCATGGATAAAGCTTCCGCCGTTTTCGAAATTCTTATAGCTTCTTCACCCTAGCTCCCCATTGGTTATTAGCGGCTCTCTCCAGACCCTCCCTCCATCGACAAAGAGATTGACTCAGATTCTTCTCTTGTCCGTCCTCCTTCTTCCGAGCCTGGTTGTGCTAAGCCTGCTCCAGACCAACCATTGGTCGGAGAGAGTGTCAACTCGGGTCCACCGGTTGTTGATCACTCTATTTCGGAAGAGCACCGTGCTCATGTTCTTCTCGTCTCATCAGATTCTCCAGTGTCCGAAAACGACTCTCCTGTCTCAGCTGATCTAGAGAGCCCTTCTTCGATTCTTGTAGAGCATGGGGGCAATCATATGATTCCCCCACCAAGTAGTTTGGCCGTCACCTTTGACTTGAGTCACTTTTCTACTTTCCGCCTCCCAGCCTATGTGCCTTTCGAGATCACGGTACATGCCTACGATAAAGCAGTACCTGGCACTGTTCTGGATGAGGGTGCGTTGGTCAGTCTTATGCCGTCCACTACTTGGCAAGCTTTGGGTTCCCCACAGCTTGTGCCAGTCACGCAGAATCTGTTGGCCTTTGATGGAGGAGCCTGTCAATATGTAGGAGTCCTCCCCAAGCTTCATATTACTTTGGGGGAAAAAACCATCTATATCAAAATCATGGTTGTCCAAGGTGCGAATTTTAGTTTTCTCCTTGGCCACGACTACATTTATGCCATGGGGGCCCTCGTTTCTTCCCTTTTCCATGTGGTCTACTTTCCACACGCTGGAAGAATCGTGACCATCGATCAATTATCATTCTTTGGTCCCTTGGTGCCTCCTGCGCAGCTCGCACCCCCTCCTAGTTTTTCTCCACCGGTTGTATCTGCCCCACCGCAGGTCAACTACATGGCTACTTATCCCGTGCCTATATCCAGTGATGATGCCGTCGTGCATGATGTCCTGGGGGCATTGGGCCCTGACTTCCAAGACGTTGTCCTTCAACCGGGAGTGGCACTCTTGGAAGCAATGACTTCGTGTTCATTATGATGAATTTCGTGCGGAGCATACTTCGCTTTCCTATGTTAAGCTCCTTAAAAAATGAAACTAGGTCTGGTCGGAGCATAGTTCGCTTTCCTATGTCAAGCTCCTTAAAAAATGAAATTGGGTCTGGTCGGAGCATAGTTCACTTTCCTATGTCAAGCTCCTTAAAAAATGAAACTGGGTCTGGTTGGAGCATAGTTCCTTTCCTGTGTCAAGCTCCTTAACAAATGAAACTAGGTGTCATGAGGATAGTTCTTTTAAGTGTGTCAACCTCGTTAAAATAATGAAACATGAGCTCGTTCAATTCGAGTGCGATCAATATTGTCAACCTTCACTCCATTTTCAATGGACTAAAGCTTGGGGGGCATGTACCTCGAATTGAGACATCATGCTGGGGGGCATGCTTGTTTCCCTTGTTTTCAAGCATAGTTTGCACATGTGTGCTTTTAAGCTTGCGTAAAAATAAAATATGTGATTAAATACATTTCGCATTGGGTCATTTGTTATGCGATTGATACATTGGATTACATTTGTGTTAGACATCTGCATAGCATATAAAAACATCATCACATGTAAAAGATACATCCAAAATAGGCATATGTATATATATATGTGTGTGTGTGTGTGTGTGTGTGTGTGTCAAAATGTTTGCACAGTGTGCATCACATAGATAAAAAATAAGTGTACATGTCTAAATAGAGTCTGCGTTCTCTGTACATCTGAGACACATGTCTCTCAAAAAATCACCGGCAGGAAATAAAAACCTAGGTGTCTACTGTGGTGGGTTGTGCTCCCTATAGTGCACAGCCGCTCGTGCCACCCGCCTCAACAGGCGGTGCATCCTGGGTTCCACTCCTACTGTGTGGATCTGGGATGCTCTGGGGACCTCCTCGATCCCCATGTAATCTGGAATCCCTGCTAGCAGGCCCTCAAGGTTCTAGATCACTGTCTCCATCATGTCATCTTCTGGAGGAGCCAGGGCTAGTGCTCCAACGCCCTGCGCGTCCCTCCGTGCCTCTGGAGCCAGTCCAAGGGGTCTCACTGGTCCTACATCTGCATACCATAGCGTTCGTCATTAGGACATGTACATGAAAAAATCAAAAACATCATAAGAATAAAAAATCAAAAAATGTTATCAAGTGTCTTACCGCCGTCATCCAACTGCTCTCCAGTAGGCAGCTGCATGTCAGGATCTCCGCGGAAATCCATGCCATCATACGGCCAATCCTCCACGAAGATCATCTGTCACTCCAGCCACTCTCGGAAAAATGTCCCCCACGCCACTGGGCGTCCACCACCTCCTCGTGGCATGATGTGATCCCATCGCGTGGCCCTCGTCTCACATGGCCTGGGTGCATCCAAAGCCATGTCTTGCAACTGCAATGCTGACACCCGCTCCAGCATGAGCAGGACTAAGATCGATCCATAACCAAACTGTTTCGTCTCTCCTCGACGACAGTTGGTCAGTTGCCTCTTCATGCTTGCCGTTACTACCTCTGCCCAGTTAAACATGGTGGGATTTAGACATTCGAGGGCCAGTCGGAGATGGGTCTTCGAAGCCTCATGTTGGGCTTGGGAGCCCACTGCCCGTGTCACCATGAAAAGCATAGCACGAAGGATTATGTCCTCCACTGTTGGGATTGCCACCTTCCCACTCCTTGACTTGGATGCTTGTGGGCACACTTGAGCCATCAACATATCTAAGGTATCTCACCCGGCTGCTGCCCCTCCAGAATGGGCCTCTCACCTCGACGAGACAGCCCGGTCAAAAAATAGATGTTTGTAGAATCGAACTCAATATCCCGGCCTCGGATGACAAATTTCCCATCTGTGGGATTCCAGGCCCTGATCAGTAGCTCCAACAAGTCAGGTTGTGCCCGTAGGCGTGGAGTTAGGAAAAATTTAAGCAATCCACATCCCCGTAATGCGTTTCGGCACCCCGCATCGGCAAAAGCCTCTATATCATTGTTATCATGCGCGCGTTCTTGCCAGACGAATGCCATTATAACCCTGCATGACGAAAAATTCCATTAGTGCCTTGTTTGCAAAGTTTTAAACGTGAATTTTATTTAAAAATTGTCGCGCGGCATCATCGCGTCTGTTTCTAAAATAGACGCGATGATAATGGGCGCCAGTGTTATTTTTCCTGGGTCATCGCGGAAGTACATCACTTTTCCGCGATGATCCGGGCACGGTCTGTGTAAATTTTTATCGGTCATCGCGGACCCGATAGCTAAACCCGCGATGACCGAGAGCGGAATGTGAATTAAAAATCCGCCCAAATTCACACATCCCACCGTCAAATGCAGCTAAAAAGACATTAAATCAGAGCGCAGGGCAATGTATGTCTACCTGGAACTGGTTTCGAGACGAATGATGCACGTACGGGGCCGAATTTCGCGCGCCAACCTCAATGCTCCAAGTTGCTCCACAGTGACTGAATGGTAACAATGGTAAAAAATTATGGTTTAACCTCCCTATTTATGGTAATTTTGTGAAATTAAATATTACATTTCATAAATGTGGGTTTTTCTCATGGTTTTTGCTATATGCATGGTCAAAATATGGTTTTTAACTATGTCCTTATACGCATTGTTCATATTATCTTGAACGGGTTTACGTGTGCAGTGTTCTTTGTGCAGGATCTCAGATAGTGGAATTACGACAGTTTTATATGCACTTGATCCCGAAAATTCGTCTTTAAGCTCTTTTCCGACTTGAAACATGAAAAGATGGCCGAGTTTCCCTCTTGACTCATTAAAAGAAACGAGAGGCGGTCGCCTTTAAGCTCTTTTTTCGACCGTTTAAACATAAAAAGATCGTCGGGTTTTTGTCGTTTCAGGCTCGTTATTGGTTATGAAACGACGTGCTTCTGACCACTTTTTTACTTTTTCGGGTCAAAGTTACTACTTACAAAAAGTACTCCTCGATCATAATGGTTGGGCGGTTCTTTCAAGTATTGTTTTATACTTTTTCAGGCTCGAGAGACACAACTCTACGAAAAGGGATCCCCCTGGAGTTTTCTTTTCCGTGTCTTTTTCAAACTCTCTAAACATGAAAAAGACTCCTAGTTTCACCTATGTCGGACTCGTTAAACCCTGACGACATTGGACTCGTCACCATGACGAGACTCAAGCTTCTCCTTCCTAGGGCTCGTTAAACTATTACTAGGACTCGACAACTGGTTTATCATTGATTTTCTATGGCAGCTAGTCACTCTTGAACATCAACACTTTTGCTTCTTGTCGGGTTGGGACATCCATACATCATCACTTGGCCTTCCGCGGGTTTTGGTTATCATTCTAGCCTCATTTCATGCGATTCATGCCATCTCCTTCGTGCCTCTGATCCATCGATTCCTGAATGCTGCCACACCCCCTTCCGGAGTCATGTCGCCGATATGTTCAAGAGTATAATCCTTCTGCAGTTTACACCCTCGCCTTCACCTCTAGTACTCTGCTCTGCCATCTACCACTTGTTCCTTATCTCATGTCGTTTATGGGGGAAACATTATGGCCCTCTTGCAACGAGTCGTATCATGTCGACGTCATCTCATTATCCAGGAGATTCACCTAGAGATCCCTTTTGGTACCTTAGAGCTTGCATGCCTCAATGGCAAGTTCTTCGCACCTGATGGTTGACTTTCATCATTGGTCATCGATTGGGTGATTCCACGAGTGTTCAACTTTAGCTCCTTTTTCAAACTTCGTGGATTGTGTTGGACAATACCTTGAGAGCCATTGGCATTATTGATGGTTTCTCTCGCGCTTGTTAACGGTTTTCTTCATTGACCGGTAATCAAGCGATGTTCTATCATGCTCGACCTCAACGCATCTATTCGCATGTTAGTATTTGTACTATGATCAGATGGGTTCAAGACCCTGAACTCAGATTACACATGTTCGGGCTGCATGGATTGGTTTTATGATTACATGACTCATTGATGGATGGCTGCGACCATACCATAATTATTATCATGGTCTCATTAGCTGGGTGGCTACGTCCATACCACAGACCCATTTTGTATGTCTTTTGGATGGTTGCACCCATGCCTAAACTACATGTAATTCATTATCAGAGATATCAGTTGTACTCGCGTGCAGGTTCTTCCAGATGGTGTTCCAGTTCAGTCAATTTCGTAAAGCATTTCACCCCTCCCACTCTCTCGGGCTTCATACTTTAGGGGGCATCTGTTACACAGTAATTTGTCACTGCCTTCATCCCAGTCTTCCTACTGTGTCATGAGTCCAAAATCATTCATGCTCATGCTCTCTGATGTTGCCAAATGACCCACTTTGCCAAAGTTTCTACATCATCGCGTCTGTTTTCCAAATAAACGTGCTGATGAGCGCTCCAAAATAGTCCATATGCGCTACCATCACAGAAGTACACGTGATTCCCGCAATGGTCGATTTACATATGACAGAACAACTGTTGATTGTATTGTCCAGCAATGACACGACCTTCTCCGCTATGCAGTAGCGATGTCAGCGTGTCAGAACAGTTATGTACCCGCGATGATCCAGTTTGGGCGAGTTTGTTCTAAAATTCGGCCTTCCAGATGACTCTAGACCTGGTTGTTGGCCTTGTCTATTTCGCCCTCCCTTCTCTAGCATGGCTGTTCCGTCATTTGTGCTACCTTCCTTGGAGATAAGCTCATCTTACCACCATTCATGGAGACTCCTTCTCCTATTTAAGCTTTCACCATTGCTATGAGCTGCTAGTTTTGGAATTCTTAGTCTTTGGAGTGTTTCTGATAGTATTGTGAGCTTGATAGATAGCTGGTGTGACAAGTGTGGGATTGTTTGAGAGCTTGAGGAAGGTTGTGAAGTGCTTTTATCTTGTGCGAAACTTATGAGTGAGAGAGACTTGTATTGGGAGATCCATCTTCAAGGGTGAATGCTTTAGGAGCATGCTGGCTAGACCCTCCTGAGAAGGCTTGTGATGTCAAGACCTGGGTTATAAGCTTACTCTATTTTATATTTAATACAATCAATGATGATTTCCTATGTCTTGTATGCAATGTACTAGATAGCTCATGATTTCTTAACTTTATGGGTAAATAGTTCTTTGTTGTATCCGGTTATGTGCTTTGTTGTATTTCCTTGATTTGATTCAGGGTGATTACTCATTAGGAGAAAGAAGCAGAAGCTGGAGCAGTGCAACGGAACTCCATCGACCACCGGTTGAGGTAGGCCTCCAACTGAGCATAATAAAGGAAATTCATATATAAAGTATCCAAATGTATCAACAAAACAAAGACACAAAAATTGCAGAATATCTCACTTTATTAATATCTTCCAAGTGTTTATAGACTCTGTCCACCCTGCACACACAGCTGCAGGGGCCCACGCACTCAGCTACGGACTTCTATCTTAGGCCTCTGCACACTCAGCTGCAGAGCCTCTACCTACACTGCGTCCCAAGACTTAGACTTCTTCTTCAGAGCTATCACTCTATTACATAATCTGCCATTTTTTCCTCTCTAAACTATTTAGAGCTTAGCTCTTTTTATACAATCCCATGGTCTGCAGACCATGGGTAGGTCTCTTATAGCCGACTTTACTTTACAAAACTAAGGGCAGACTACCCTTTTTGACACATAACATCTTCGCACTCCATGACCACAAAATGCAGAGTCTTTACAATTATATAGTAAAAATTGGCTTAAACATGGGCTTTTAGCCCCAAAACTACCCTTGGGGGATCCCGCTCCCAACATCATCTATAAGTTTTGTGTAGGTTGTTGAGGTTGTGCCTTCTTCTCCTGTATCTTAGCTATCAACACCGGGCATTCTTCTATAGTGTGATCAAACTGGCTACAGTATTGACATGATGGGCGTGTCTAATTCTGACACTCCCGTGTGTAGTGCCCTGGTGTTCCACAATTGTAACAGATATCATGTCCCCGACCTTTACCAATTCCTCCTCCTCCTCCTCCTCGGCCTTGTCCTCATCCTTGATATCCTCTGGGCGCTCCTCTGTTGCCTTGCTCTAGAGACTGATTTTCTACTTGAATTCGGTAGGTAGGTGTTCTTTCCACATCATCTCATAGCTACGACAATGGCCCTCATCATGGCCCACTAATTTTCAAAATTTACAGAACAACTGCTGAGGTGTCTGGACTAACTTTTGAAGCAAATGGGAGTTATATGTCGCATGTTGTCCAGCAACTTGGAAAATAGCGCACCATAGCGTAGCCCCTACACTCATTCATGATGGAGCTTCTAGCCTCAGGGGAATTGGTCCCCTTCTTATGATATAGTTCGTGAATATGGGACAGTGGTCTTTATCATGCCCCTGGCTCTTACACTTTAGACACCAAACTTTCACACGCACCTCTGGCTTAGCCTCCTTGTCTTTCTTCAAGCTCTTGAATTCTAAGCATAGGCTTTATAACTGAGAGTGAATTTTTTGTACCCCCAAGGTCACATCCTGAATAGGTGTCGCATGCAACCTCATCGTGATTTCCATGGCTTCTTCCTAAGTTCCTATCTTCTATTTTGATAGAGAAATCCTTAAGTGGGGCAAAAGAAAAGCTATAAACCACTCGTTCTGCTAACCATCTGTGAGTTTCATATTAGCTTCTTGAGTTACGCATTTCAGTCTTTAATCTAACTCCCAAGGTGTCTCATCAACCCTCATCGTGATCTCCACAAATCAAACTACTGACTGTGAGTCAGACTTGGGCTTACTAAACTCTTTTTTTAAAGTAGCCTTAGTCTCTACTAGTGTTCCTAGAGGATTACTAGAATAGTACTTAATATACCAAGTCAGCGAATGATCCTGCAAAGTAGTAACCAGATAGGCCTTCTTTATATTGTCATTAGTAATATTTTTCATTGTCCTTCACAACAAACCAAAATTGCTCAACATCTTCACTCCCTATACCCTTGAAAATTGGCAGCTTTGTTGTGTTCTAAATGTTGAACGGTGGTGGTGGTGGTGGAGGTGTGGACGAAGGTGTATGCATTGGAGGTGGAGGTGGAGTGGATGGATGATGTGTCTGTGGAAAACCCTGTGTTATCAGCTAAACAACACTCCACAATGAGGCATGTACCACTCCCTCGTCGTCACTCGAAGGAGGTCCAATCAATGGGATATATTCAAGACTAGATCTCTCTTGATCTCTAAAGAGCTTTCCACTTCGCATAGCTCAAAACATCAAGGAAATTGCATAATCCGTTTTTCACATAACAAAATCTTAATCCAGGTATTCAAAGATTTTAAATACATACCTCACATTCCTTTGAAAATTTGTTGCTTCGCTTTGTTGTAGCTGACTGAGGTATCAACTGTGAATTCTATATCAAATCCTCCTATAATTTGATCGAGCCAGTGATTGAAAGCCCATGCGATCTTCTCTTCAGAGGCCTCTAATTGTCGTATTAGTTCTGGATTCCACACTATTAGACCGTCAAGCTTCCACCTCCCTTGGCCATCTGCCAACTTAGTTAACCACTCGTATAATTTGAATGGGAAGGTGCAGAAGAAAATTTCATGTATCTCCATATAAAAATACCTATCCAACCACTTCTCCTTTGACAGGCACAAATTCTTGTTTTCCTGCTCCGAGAATTCATGAATTTTTCTATCCAGTAACTTTTCAACTTCTTTCTTTTTCGAGTTCTAGTGATGCGACATCACACATCTCCTTCAAGAAGATCATGTTCCTAGCAATGGAACCATTTGTTGGCTTAGGGGGTTCCTGATCTAGGTTCAGAGTTAGTTGCTCCAACCAACAAATCTCACCTGAAGCAGTATGGGGGGATGCAAGAACCAAGTTTCTACATCCATAGATGAGTGTGGTGTCTTTTAGTGCCTCGGATCTACCTTCGTGCAGATCGATAAGCCCTTAGGGCTCGGTACTGCAACTCTATTGAAACAACCTCCAAACCTTCGTGAAGGTCTGTGATCGGCTTTTTCGGACTCTTATCAGTTGATTTATCCACTTACGCACATCAAAGAACAATTCTACATTAGCGTCATGTAGATGTACTTAGGTTAATAAGAAAACATAATAGAATTCATCACAATCTTCACGAAAGTACTTAACATGCATTGCGTACAGCTATTAAGGCTTATTCAAGTGAATCACACATCATTAGATCAATATTTCATAAACACATTATTCATCCATAGCATATATCGTAAATAGAAGTAAACATAAATAAGAAAATATACACAGGAATTCTTCACTAATCTTCTTTCTTGATCTTCAATATTGTATTACAAACTCAAAACTTCCCTGCGCACTCAGCTGTAGGGGTCCGCGCACTCAGTTGCAGGCTCTACCCAGGCCTCTGCACACTTAGCTGCAGAGCCTTTCCTTCCTATCTGACCCACTTCTCTGCGCTATCACTTCCAAGACTTCATTTGCTGTCCATTCATATCTATCTTAGACTCTCTAAGACACATCTATTTATAGCTTTTTACATACAATCCCATGGTCCGCAGACCATGGGTGGGTCTCAAAGCTGACTCAAACTTTACATAAGAAAGGGGCTAAACCCATTTGACTCCTAACCATCTACGCGCTCTGCATCCACAAATCACAGAGACTTTACCTTCGTTACAAAATATACATCAAAACTTGGGTTATTTTAACCCCAAAATTGACCCAGGGGACCCCATCCCAACATTTGCATAGTTAGCATTCTCATTTTTACAGCTAGAAAGGAAATTGTGCATAAATTACATTGCATGGTTTGGCATCTTTTAATGCTTTGAATTAATTGGAATAGTGAAATTGAAATATCTAGTTAAGAAGCTCTTGTTTGTTGCATATTTTATTGTTACATCATTGTTTTCACATCTTCCCTACACTATATAGCTTTCATCAAAATTGAAAAGATATTTTTGTCATATAATTTGCATCATAGGTTGTTCAGGTGACATAGATTTTGGAGCCTTGAAACTAAAACGTAATTCAAGATCAAATTTAAAATTCATCTCAATTAATCTAAGGAGCATTTGTAACATTAAAGAAAACATCTAGAGCTCTAAGCTAGAGACGTGTTCCAGCATCGTTAAATGTAGGAGTTGTCATTGTTTTCCAGTGTTGCATCCTATGGGTGAAATCTCGTTCCATATATGTGAGTGTATAGGATCGTACTCCATGTACCTTTGGGTATATTGGTGGTGCTCCACACACGTAAAGTATATGGGAACACTCTCATTGAACAGTTACACATTAGATAGCACTATTATGTGCTGCACTCCCACGTATCACTGAGTATATTTTGGGAGTCCCCTATAGGTTGATATCCATTCATAGGTAACAGAGTCAGCCGCCTTGTATACTGTCATATACTGAACAGAGCATTTGGGGAGATTGCATGAACCTATGTTAAGTCCTTGGTTCACCAAGGTGTATATTTCAGTTCATGATTGCTTGGTAAACCTTTTCCCTAGTTTACCCCTTTGTTTTATTTTGTGTTGTTAATTTCTAAAATCAATTAATTGACCGCAGAATAACATCCTCCCAATGAACAACTCCTTATTGGATCTTAGGTTGAGACTAATGGAAATAGTTCTAGAGTCTACCAATCAAGGGAACCCCTCTAACGGGAATGCTGGTCCTTTTCCTTCTTTTGGAAATATTGGTGCTCCTTATATGGCAATGTTGTCCCTTCCCGGATTCACCATTAGTTTTCCAAGTTGGTTATTTTCAACTCCTGTGGTTTTGAAAGTCTAAACTACTTCTCAACCAGGTTCTCCTCCACCTGGACAACATCAACCTCAATTTTATCCCAAATTTGACCCTTTGCCTTCTTCGCTTGTTTGATTTTCTTCCTCTTCATATGGTGAAAGCCTCAATGTTACTAACTAGGTGGGTAAGAAGAAGAAGAAAAATAAGAAGAGGGACAACCAAGCAGCCATTGCTATGGATGCAACTAGTATGTACAAATCTTCCAATCAACCCCATAAAGTTAAATTACCTTGCATGCTTTGTAAGGGTGATCACCATCTTAGATATTGTCCCAGTATTCCAAAGGTATTAGAAGTGTGGTCCATAGGCTCACATCGGCCTTTGTCTTCAGCATCTGGAGATCATGCTAGTTACAAACCTTCAATTAGTGATAGTAAGGTCCATGGGAAAAAGGGTAAAGTAAAATTTCCCTGTAACCTATGTGAAGGGAATCATCTTATTCACCTTTGTCCTTATATGGATGAAGCCTCAAAATTGTTGGAAAACCTTACAGCTTCTCAGCCATGACTTCCAGCTGGTTACCAGAATCTTTCTCCCAATCCTCCATTATTTGATGAAGTGACTGATCAGAATTTGAACCCCATCAATCCCACTCTCTCTAAACATGAATCCTCCCATTCCAATGGCACGGGGAGGAAATCCTCCCATTCCCATAGCACAAGGGGGTAGTTCTCCCATTCCCATGACACCATCTCCAAGTTGTATGGTCACTTCCTTTGATTGGATTCAATTGGTAGGATATTGTCTTCCTCCTTATGTGCCCTTCCAGATCATGGTATAGGCTTATAATGTGATCGTACCTGGAACAATCATAGATGAAGGTCCATCTGTTAGTATTGTGTTCTCAACTTCTTGGAAGGATTTAGGTTCTCCGCGGCTTGTGCCTGTTACCCAGAATTTGTTAGCTTTTAACAAAGGAACCAGTCAACCATTAGGGATCCTTCCTAAGTTGCCTATTACTTTGGGAGGAAATATTGTCTATATCGATGTGATGGTAGTCCAAGACCCTTTGGATTTTAATTTACTCCTTGGGTGTGACTATGTTTATGTCATGGGAGCTCTTATATCTTCACTCTTTCATGTGATGTGTTTCCCACATGAAGGAAGAATCATGACTATTGACCAGCTTTCATTCGTTGGTCCTAATTTGACTCCCAATCAACCAACATCCCTAAATGGTCCTTATATGCAAGTGGTATCTTCCCCACCACAGATTAATTATGTGGCAACATGTTCCATGCCCACGTCTAATTAATATCTAGTAGATGATGTAGTGCATCATTTATTGGGGGCATTGGAGCTTGATCTGTCCATTGGATCCTTTGATTCCTTCCAAAGTGTTGTTCTCCCATCTTATGAGAACCTCTTGGAACCCATGGTCTCTTGGAGGCCATGACAAGGTTCCTTAAGTAGAGTTCCTTTTCTTGTGTCAAGCTCATTAAAAAATGAAACAAGTTTCTAGAGCAGAGTTCCTTTTCTTGTGTCAAGCTCCTTAAAAAATGAAACAAGGTCCTAGAACATAGTTTTTTTTTTTTGTCAAGCTCCTTAAAAATTGAACAAGGTTCTAGGAGTAGAGGTCCGTTTCTTGTGTCAAACTCCTTAAAAAATGAAACAAGATCCCGAAGCAGAGTTATTTTTCTTGTGTCAAGCTCGTTAAAAAATGAAGCAAGGTGTCGGAGCAAAGTTCCTTTTCTTGTGTCAAGATTGTTAAAAAATGAAACAAGCTCTCATGAGGATAGTTCTTTTACTATGTCAACCTCATTAAAAAATGAAATAGGTTCTTATGAGCATAGTTCTTTTCCTGTGTCAAGCTCGTTAAAAAATGAAACAAATCCCCTCCCCTTTAGAGTCTTTGATTAGATCTCATAAATTCCCAGTCATGTCTTTCACTTGATCTTATAAATGAACCTTCATTCTATCCACCTGTTAGTACCCAATAGTCTACTTGGGTGAAATGAAGCTTGGGGGGCATGTACCTCGAGTTGAATCATTATGTTGGGGGCATGGAAACTTATATCAAGCATACTTTTCCTTTGTTTCAAGCTTCTATAAAAATGAAACCAATTTCAAGCATAGTTTCCCATGTTTCAAGCTTGTGTAAAAGTGAAACCACTCCCATTATACCCCTCGTGACTGCCATTTTTATCAGCATGTTTTTCGCCAAATGAGCCTTGGTTTTCTCATTCAATTGTCACCATATTCTTGGCTAATCATATGCTTTCACTTTGTTTTTTACCCTTTCCAAAGAAACCACTGCGATGAGTGGTATTATTAGCCATCGTCTTGACATTTGCATGTTTTGAGCAGTTCCATCATCACCGGAACCAGATGATTCCCTTTATTCCATGCATTCCTCCAGGAGGAGTCCTCTTTCAACTCTTTTCAAACTCACCAAAGTATGAAAATATTGTCAAGCACTTATCTTTTCAAACTTTTAAAAGTAAATGAAAAGACGTCTACTCAGTATAAGTTTAACCCTTTTTCGGACTGAGATAGACTAGCTACGAAAAAATAATACCTTAGTCGAACATGGCTAAGAGGTTCTCTTGGGTATTTTTTTCTACCTTTTTCAGACCTAAGGGACTACCTACGAAAAGGGACATTTGGATTTTTCTTTTTCCCCTCTTTTTCAAACTCTCTAAACATGAAAAATATGTCGCGTTTTACCTTCACTCAACTCGTTAAAACATCAAAAAGTTATGGGCTTGTTGAACATGACGAGGTCAAACCACTCCTTCTCAGGGTTTGTTAAATATACTCAGAGGAATTCATCCAAAGGATGAACTTACAGATTATGCATATGGTATCCTCCTCAAGCTTGTTAAAAAATAAAGAGGTATTTACCAATATGGTTGGGGAAATTAGGAAAACAAGGGATTCCATTTTTCTAATGGTAGTGAGTCACTCTTGAACACAACACTCCTCCACTTCATCTCTTTCATTGTTGGGTTGGGTAATATTCTTGTCTTTTGGTTATCATACCATTTTTAGAGCCTCCATTTTGGTTTTGGGTCAATGCTGCCAACTCCATTTAGTGTCATCGGTGTGTTCAAGAGAATTCATTCAGTTGATCTCTGCTACAATACTCTTAAGCCTTTATTTCATGTCTACCTTTCCTGATCCAATTCCATGTTAGAATCATTATGATCATTTTTTCTCAATCATCATACATGTTTCATGTCTTTGATGGGGGATACATCAAGGCCCTCCTGCGACAAGTCGCTTCCTGTCGACATCAACACATCATCCAAGAAGTTGACTTAGAAACACCCCTTGGTACCTTGGTTCTTGCATACATCAATGGCAATTTTCCTCGCTCTCAGCAATAGGTTTACATCAATGGCCTTCGACCAAAATATTCTGTGTGGTGTTTGACATCAACTCATTCATTCACACCATACAGATTGTACTATAGTACCTTGAGAGCCATTAACATCATCGGTGGTTTCTCTCGCGTCTGTTAACAGCTTACATCATTGGCCGGTAATCAGATGGTGTTTACCATGTTCGACTCCAGCTCATTGGTTCACATGGTTAGACTTGTATATTTGTTGGTTTTGTGAACGAGATATAAGACCCCATATCTAGTTTCATCCATCCGGGCTGTGATTTCAATGAATATACAAATATCACAATGTATGATGGTCGTGATCATATAGATAGTCATCTAGTCATGGGTCCACCAGTTGCATCTATGGATGCGTCTTTTGATCATTGTACATGTTGTGTTAGCTTATGATATAAGTATGGGTATGCCTCCCTCAACAAACAAGGATTTCATGTTGTAAATGTATTGTAACAGATGAAGCTCGTCGATTGTCCTTGACCCCTACTTGTTACAAGGTAAAGCACTTCAATTATCAGTCATCATCTCTGACTTTGTGCTTTAGGGGGGATTCTGTTATAGGCCATTTTGTCACATCTGATCAATGAGCCTCCTAATGGGATCAATCAACATCCTATTCCCCCTTGTCACCATCTTACACAAAGCCCTAAGCATGTACCTTTCATTTCCCAGAGTTTCATCCCTAAAATGCATCATCTGAGCCAGTTTGAGGACCAATGCTCCCTATAAGCCTACTAGGGAGTGTTCACCAGTAGGTTGCTCCATTATGGCCTACATTGGTCACCTGCAGGTTGGCTCCCCTTTACACCCACATTGGTCCTAGAAATCCAAGAGAATGATCGGGATTCCGGAAGCTTCCCATTCTAGGATTTTCTAGAAGTTGTGTCATTCGGATCCTATCCTTCCCTACATTGGATTTTTCACCACTTATCCTTTGATCCTTTCCCTCCATCAAAGGTGGATCTCTTACCCTAGATTAATTATATAAGAACTCCCAACTTACCTTACTTCTCTATATATTCCCAACCTTCTATGTGGTTAGGGGTTGGATTTTGGAGAGTGATTCTGCCCTTATATTGTTGTAGTGAGTGGTCATCATCTCATGCATTTAGGGTGATTGGAGGTTCATATTGTGACAAAGAAAGGACAAGTCAACAACTTGGAGGAGCTCTTCTACAAGATCAACTCTTACTTATGGTTGTAATCTCCTTCCATTTATATTAACGCAAATAATTCATTATTTTCCTATATGTGATGGTGTTATTTAATATATTTCAATACCATGTTGATCTATTGAATGAATTACTTAGATGATACTGCATAGATCTCTTAGTTTCTTGGCTTGTGTTATATGTTTGTGTAGATTCTAATTTTGGCAATCAAAGTTGGAATCGGAGCTTCCAAGCTAAGGAAGGAGTGAATTGTGTGAAGGATTCTAGGTAGGCCTCATACCATCATCTATTCACTTTAAGGAAAAGCATTGTGTTCCTTGTCTCTCTATTATTCTAGGTTAGCCACCGACCTAGGGGAGATACTACAATCGTAAATCCCGTATAACAATAGGCCTCTAGACTCCCTATGCAAATTTTGACTACTTAAAATAGTTGGTGGGTGGAGGCAGGGGATCCTCTAGAATCCTTGCTTCAATGAAAAGTTAGAGTTAATCCCTTAAGCAAAAGTCCCCTCGGTCTCTAAAATCTAGCTCGGGGGTCACAACTGCAGTTTGTTTATGGTTGGGTGGATATTTGTTGTCCTACACTCAGTCTCCAAATTATATTCTAAGATAAGTATTTTCTTATGTTCAACAGTAGCAATGAATATGTGGTTATGTTTACTGAGCTAAAATATTGCCATCGATGTATGAGGCATAACCTGAAATTTTGGTTGTTTACATAACTGATTGTCATGGTTGTCAATGTTGTTCTTAATGGTGCTTGAATAAAGTGGTGGATTCATGTGTAAGGAGCACTTTACATGTTGGTGCCCAACCTTGAATCATTATAATGCATTTTTTGTATTTAACATGAAATCTTGGACTAAGTAGAGCTTAGAATGATTTGACTGCATTTTAAATATGCATGCATACATACATATATATATATATATATATATATATATATATATATATATATGGGTGTGTCTGTCTTTGCGTGTGTGTGTGTCTGTATGTCTGTCTTTCTGTGTGTTTATACATTTGTTTCTATATTTTGAAGCCTTAGATTATATGTGAGGTATTTCATTTGTACAAGGATCATGCATGACTGGCCTTATGTTAAATTATGCAAAATCACTTGTAGCCTTATATGTAGTTCACAAGTTATTGACGGATCTGGACCCACCAAAAAAGGGGATCTCCCCAATATGAGGTCCCAACTATACCTCACACCATTTGGTGTAGGAGTCCCATCAAGTACGATGGCACGATTGCCATTATATTAGAGATTTTCCTTAGCTATTTTTGTTCATAACATGAGAGTGTTATGCTTGTAACTTCAAGAAAGAGACGTAAGTATGCCTGATGAGTGCGTAATGTAACTATGTGTCTAGGTTCTCTTACTATCAAAAGGAGGAAAGTAAAGTGACCCTCTTGATGAGATGGAATAGTCTCAACTTGAGATGAAACACACATGAACAACAACAAGGGTCTTTCCAGCATCTAGTGGAATAGTCCATAGCGGATGCAGCAGTCATGAAAACTAAAGCTCAAGGGAAAACACGTACACCATCCAACGGAGTATTCCACATGGGGGTGACGGTCGTTAAAATCGATAAAACACAAATATGGTTTGTCTAATGTCTGACGGAGTAGTCCACAAGGACAAGACAACAATGATAAACAATATAACACATCTTCAACAATATGAGTACTAAAATAACTGAAGTAGTTCAAATATCTTAGTACAGGTTAAGAAAACATGCATTAAAAATGTTTAAATATTAGTCTTACAAACAAATATAAAACGTGCATGAAAACATGTTGGCCTGAAATAGGCTTTTGAATGAAGCAAAAGATCGAAGACACATCTGTACACCATACATCACTAGTCCTAGTAGTGGGACATTGGAGCTACTCTTTGCTCCTCAAAGAACAAACTATAAACTCTCAAGGATATGCTGGAGGAGAAAAGGTGAAATCCCTTTGTTCATACAATGAGGGGGTATATATAGCCAAGGGGAGTAACTGACCCTTGTGACTCTTCGACTTCCCTCATGACTATTTGATTTCCTATGACTTTTTGACTTTACATGACTCTTCAACTTCATATGTGAGTATCTTGGACTTCCACTTTACATTACATTTATTACAACAAGTATGGACCATAGTAGTGATGTGGCCAAGACAACTTGTGACACAACTCGACATGACACTGCTGACATGTACTGGCTGACTGTGGTGTTTGTGTCGAGTTTTTGTGTTGCTGAGTGGCGGTGTGCTCTCGATGTAGCATGTCTTCACCTCTGCATGGAAAAGTGTGCGGGGTATTCGATGGTCTTGGTCTGTACTTGATGGTGCATGTGTATGTGTCCCTTTCACTCACTATCTGATGTGCTTCATGCATTCATTCAACTATGAGAAAGTCTTCTAGCATGCACCTCTTCTCCATCCCGTTTGTCATCATGCCATGTTTCATCAATGTACATGTTCCTGCAATCACTCATGGCGAGATGACATCAAATCCAGAAATCTCATAGTCTAACATGATGCATTGTTTTCTGTTTCGGTGCAAGTGATCGGGAGAGGAACAAGGCACTAAAACTGCGTAGAGCATAGCTCAGGCCGGGATGTAAGGCTCCGGAGCACTGTTGGGAAAAAATGCACAAATTCCACTGGGAGGCATATTTTCACAATCCAAGACAGTATTGATAGTTGTGGGGGAAAACCCAACTGGGAGGCAGAACTATGCAGTTTCTAGGAGGAAGGCCAGGCGGGGTGTCGCGGAACTATTGGGCCAACCTGTGAAATTTTCAATGGGAGCACTAGGTAGGTCATCCATCTAGGATCTGTACAATTTCTGCAAGTAAGACAGTGTTGGCAGCAAGAAGCATTGGTAGCAAAATCTGCATAGTTTTCCAAAGGAGGACAGGATCGGGCTGCAGGAGCTATTGATCAACATTGCACAATTCTGGGAGACAATCCGGTCCTGGACATCATTGTGCAATTTCTGGGCTGATTACAGAGCATGACAAAAGGGTAGATGACAGACAGATCTTCCCAGTTTTCTGAGTGAGAGCAGAGTAGGCCAGTAGGGAAGCCTTCCTATCATATCTGCACAATTTCTAGGCTGATCGCAGAGGAGGGCAGAAGGGCAAGTGACAAAAAACTTTGTGCAATTTCTAGGTTGATGACATATTAGCCCAGTAGGGAAGCCTTCTTTTCAAATCTACTCAATTTCCCGAGACAATGTAGTGACAGACAGCAGAGGCATGTCCCACATGTCTGCGTAGTTTCTGTAGGCAGTGCAAGGCAGTCAAGATGGACAAGTTCTAAGCAGTTTTGGAGCTTAGTGCAGCCCTGGGTCACAGCTCAAATCATTTTTCTGGTTGACCAATGGGAGGCTTAATGGATGATCTTGTGGGAAGTGTAGACCGGATTAGGTTTTGGTACAAATTTTGCGCAATTTTGGGAGACAATCAACTCACTCATTTTAGAAATTACGTAGTGCAGGCTACTCGAAGGACATCCTCAAGCTCTATGTAGTTTTGGGAAGCAGTGCAAGGTCACCGATATCGGGGTCTAGTTGGATGGTTGTTTGGTCGATATGATTTCAGGAGAAATGACTAAGTGTGAAAGCAAGTGAACTTGTGCGTACATGACATTGTGATCACACACTTACCATGACTCGACGATAAGGCACCTCAAACCAACAAGAAAAACATGTGCTCAGTGAGACTGACTCGAATTTTAAGAGCGACAAGTGCGACAGTTGAGATATGTCTTCGAACGACTGTGACGACACTTGCATGACAATGTTTACAACTTTGTGTGTGAGTGCAACTGATGTTGATAGAGTGAAAAAAACTCATGCACACAAAGACAAAAATTTGACATTACCAGAACTGGGTCGCAAGCATGACATAGAAATCAACATGCCCAAGATGACAGTTGGTCAAAAAAGTGAAAAGGAAGCAAGACACATAGAGGAAACACATGAAATGACTTTGTTCTTGCAAACATGCCTATTATCGAAGACGGAATGATGTGACAATGACAAGCAGTCCTTCAAGCTACACTAAGAGTTGTACTTCAAAAGATATTCTTTACGTACCATACTTACCCTTGAGATGATCGTACATCCGACAAAGTTTTCATGAGGTCCTGACCTTTTATCATAACCTAGTTTCTTGTTCCTTCTCCTCAACTCCATGAGAGTGATCTAGCATGTCATATTTTCTTATAATCATTGAGAGATAGATTTTCAATTTTAGCGAAAGGTGACTACTGTCGGGATGATCTGCGAAGTTTTCCAGAGCAGGGATGGGTTGTCTACTCTACACAATTTCTAGGAACAAGGTTGTTGGCCAGTTAGGACAACACTGGAGAGTTTTGAGATGCAAGACACTATTGCAGGATGGGGTCATAGGAGGACACCCCTGCGCAATTTTTAAGTGCAGTGCAGCCTGAGCAGCTGAGGGAAAATATTGCGGATTTTCTTATGACGGGACACTACTGTTAGATGGGGTAATGGGAGGACACCTATACACAGTTTCTGAATGCATGGTATTCAAACTACTCTGTGAATTTTTGGAGAGCAGTGCTAGCTAGGAAGTTGAGGGACAACACTACACAGTTTCTTAAGATAGTGGGTTTCAGCTGGGGAAGGACACTGGAGGAAACTGCATCATAGTTTTGGATACAAAGGGAGGCTGGGGTCTCTACACATTGTGCAGTTCCAATAGGCAAGGGATAAAGCTCAAGGGTTGCAGAAGCAAAGTGTGTAGTTCCGGAAAGGTGGATGAGGTTAGGTTGCTCGGGACACTGGCTAAGTGGGAGATAAGTGAAACTGATGTAACAATTATAGGGCTTGACTATGATCACACACTTTAACACTTGGTGATACAACATAGACCATCCATAACATAAAGGACATACTCTGCTTGATGCAACAAGCTTTGTGACAAGAGTGCGTGAAGTGAATGTGAAACATGTCTATGTAATGAGAACGACCTATATGCACAAGATTTCCCCTTGAAGCATAACAACATTCCCTTTGCATCACAAACAATAGTCTCGATGCCCAAAGATGACACATATTTCATAAAGATGAGAACGTGAAAAAAGCTTAAGATCAAGGAGGGGGCTTGAGATCATCATCTTACCAATAAATGACCAAGGAATGACTGATCGCAGGATCCACGGTAGGCTCCAAAATTTTCATGCAAGCAAAAATTTTGGAGAGTGGTTGTATTCGCTACAACATTAGCGACACACTAGTAGAACTCTAGCTCTCTGTATGGACCTTGTTTTTGTGTAAAGTGAGTCTAACCCTTCCGGAAGTATTGTTTGATTATTTGATCGTCATGGCTTAAGTACTCGCTTGGGTGAAAGATATAGTCCATACTATTCTCTTGATCGATCATCACATTCCAGGCCAATTCAACTAAGTTGTTTCAATTGGAATGAGGGGTATATATATGAAAAATTAATATAAATATCAGAGTCTTAGTTTCATCTCTGGTGTTGCTCCACTGACAGCAGGCCTAGACAGTACCTCGGCGAAGTCATGCAAGAACACAAGCATTGCTCCGCTACTGGATATCTTGGTTAGTACCCCGGAAAAGTTACATGCATCACCTGTCTATGCAATAAGCCTTTCCCTTCTTTCACCTTGTTTATTTTTTTCATTTTCACATTTTTTTTTCATTTTTCAAAGAACTATGCTTAAGCACTTATTTATATCATAGGCGAAAGAGGAATCCTAACTTAATGAGAGAATAAGAGGTTTTCCCTTCATAGAAGTATTTATATATACCTCTGACACACTTGTTAAGATTTTTCTCCTCACCTTAATCTACTGGACTGAGCTTACAATGGTTAACCCAAAAGAACTTACTAGAGTAGGTGGTACTAGTTAAAGTGCAAGCATTGTGTTTTCACCAAGACTCACTTTGAACAAAACGTATTTTCCATTAGGGTATCATCGATTGAATACAACCTCTTCATAAAGAGAGAGGACAACAGATAACCAAATGTTGATAGTTGTATAATTCCTCTTATATTTTCCCATCTTGTCTCAAGAGACAAACACGGTTTCATGTGAGGCTAACCTACGGGTACAAACAAGCAAAGAAAACAAGAAATAAAAGAGAAAAAGTAAAGCGAAAGAAAAATAAGTAAGCAAAGCAAGCAAGCAAGAAAACCAAACCACGTAAGTAGGAAAACACACCAAGTAAGAAAGCAAACAAACATGCAAACTAGGACGTAAAGCAAATCAAGGAAGCAAACCCTACACCTACTCCTACACGAAACATTCAAGATTACGTGACATGAAATTTCTAGTGAAGCCACTGTAGTCGTTCCCAACCTGCAACCATAAAGATACAAGTGATTAAAACAAATAACAAATAGTGTGCAACATAAAATACAAAAGCTTGAAAATCTTGCACACGAAAAGGAAGGTATTGCCTGTGGGAAGAAAAATGTGTCATGGCCACCCAATACACATGCTTACCTTTTCGATGGATATTATTATTCAACAAATCTCGGAAGCCTCTTGCAAGTGTGTGTTCATCTGCAATGTGATTCTTAGTGAGTGCGAGGAAGGATTGAAGTTTGTTGCCCGCAACATGGCTCGCCAAGTAATATTGTTCCATCCATTAAGCGATTGGATTGTGAAATTCATAATGGTTATTTGGAAGGTCTTGTGGCATGTGAAAAGATGGCTTTCTGACTGGAGAGACGGGATCACGATGGGAATATTGTATAGAAAAATAAATTTGATCATTCTCATCAGTGATGCCAAGATAGTGAGGACCTTCTATAACCATCAGTGCGGTTGAAGTGCCTCACCCACTTGATAGAAATATGAGAAGAAAGATGTTCAAAATGAATATTGGAGAGCACGAAGTAACTATCATTGAATGTATTGTTGAGAAAATTATAAGTTGCATGAAAGTCACCCAATATGGGGAAATGATTATATGAGTTTGTTAAGATATCAGATTCCCAGTTTGAAATGAACACGAACAAATTCATTTGAACAATCTTGTGAATGCTCTAATCAATGGAACCAAGTTTGTCGTGAGCTAGACATGATGGACCACTGTTGGGTCTAAAATGTGGATGTAAATTAGAGTTTCATTTACTATCAATCCGAGTAAGTAAACTTCGAGGCTCATCCAATATATATGGACTTAGAGACAAACTAAACTAAGCTAGGTGAAGAAATGCCAAAGCTCCCTTCCGTGAGGTCTTTCATTGGGATCTCCAACACCTATTTAGTCATTTAACAAAATGAAATCTAAAGACATTGTGACAAGTGTAAGAAATACTAAATTTCCCTTACAGGAGACTGTTCATTAATATTTCTAATCATATTAATCAACAAACTATTTAAACTAATGAAATTATAGCACTTAAACATAATTCTGATTGGTTGCATGAAATATAAAGCTTTTTTATGAAAGGATATTCATTTATATATCAAACATATAAATCAAAAACTTAAAATAATGAAATCAAACATTAAATAACAAATCAGATTCATTGAAGGAAACATTAATACTTTCTTACGAAAGGTCATTCATTAATATTTCAAACATATGAACCAATAATTTAATCTAATGAAATTCACAAACAAAGATAAAATTAAAGTTTACCGAAACAAAACAAGTATGCAAGTGAGGCAATGGGGGCCCTCCATAGCTCCACAAGCACACCTAGAAAGAAGTCAAATGTAGAAGAAAATATAATCCACTTTATTTATCATCAATTTAAAATAGCAATTACAAGCTCCAAGTTCTACATTCCAATAGGTTCTAAACTCTCTATTACAATGATTCTAAAATCTAATATTACAAATTAAGGACTAAGTTTTTAAATTCTAAGAAATTAAGATTACAAATGAAGGAGATAACACTCCTATTTATACAACAAGATGAGATAACAAACTCATAATGATGACCCACTATTCCCTCCTTTAATCCACATATTTCTCAACCAATGGTGACACATAACCCTATCCTCCATGATCTTCTCCATGAGGTCCATGATCTCCTCAAATTCGAATTTGAACATAGAGTGCCACATAAGGGTGCCTTAGAAGCTTCCTTTGTACCTACACATGTCAACAAACTCATTCTAATTGTTAGGTATAAGTATATGGATATTATTTTCTAAAGTTTAACCACAAATTCTCTTAAAAATACTAATAATTAATAATGTTTTGTAAAACACAATGGTAACCCATTTAATGATGAAAGTGAAGCTAATGTGATGACATGGTGGTGGAATAGAGGTGAGAAAATGTGTGAATGGAGAGAAAGTGGATGTTGAATGGAGTGAAAGTGGATGTATTTTAAGGATAATTCTTAGGCCCAACATACCCCCAAACTGAAGGTATTGCATGTCCTCATGCAATCTATTACATTAATTTTGATACTTGAGCTTTGGCTTAAACTTTGCATGATATCATTTACTTAACTTTTGCAAAGTGTTTTTGATGAATTGCAACTTGGTTGGTTCTTGTGTTTCAACCATATTTTGTTTGTTGCATTCAATTTTAATGTATGATCTTTGCATATTGATAATGTGATTTTTATTGTGAAGTATTTTTGTTGGAATGCATCATGGTTGGTTCTTGTGTAACAACCATGATTGTGTTGGCATCTAACTAAATTTTAAATACTTTTTACAAAGCCATTTTTATGCTCATGATGATGTAAAATTAAATATATTTTGAAAGCATGTGGGTTTTAGAATTTGATATATGAATATGGAAAAATATGAAGGTGACAAAGTATGAATGTAAATGTATCCCCCCCAAAAAAACTGATGGTTTGGCAATTTTAAGAAATGAGGAAAGGAAGTTTTTTTCCAAAAAATATCATTCTAGATTTCAAGGAATTAAATGGTTAAAAGTTATAAAATATCATACTGCAACTTACCCTTTCAAAAATGGATGAGAGTTGTGCATGTGTGGCTATGAAATTTTGATCATAGTCTTCTTTACTTGGCTGTGAAAATGGTGGATGAAGTCGAAAAAGTGAATATTTTTTTGTTGATGCATCTACTGCTAAATCTGTTGCTAGATCTTCTGTTGAATGATCTGCTACTGAATGCAGCTAAAAATATATAAGGATTGGAAGGTATACAAAATTTAGAATTTACACTTCCCCCCCCAGCCTTATTGATTGACTTGTCCTCAAGTCATTTACATTACAAATTGAAAATTAATTTTGCTTCCTCTACTACAAATGATTGGTCTTCAATTGTTCTATGGAACCAGCTCATTGGAACAATTCTTGTTATCTGAATAAATGTTTCGGTGTTGAACATAACAAGGAATTGCTAACTTAGTATGAATGAATTTGTTGTTGTCGAATACTTAGAAGATATGACGAACAATGTTCATTGATGTATTCCCTTTGTTTATCGGCATGATAACTTTCCCTTAAGGCATGCAAGCTTCAAGGTGTTTTTAGAAAAATATTTAGACTCAAGGACTATGGACTCAATGGTGTATGGAAGCAAGGTTTTATTTGCAAGGGTAGGGAAAAAGAAACTGACAATGAATATGTAACGTGAAACAAAAAGCTTGTAAATGAGATTCGTTGCTTTTATTGGTGGGTTAGGATTGATGAAAATGTAATGAAGTGTATGTGGATAATGACTCTTGTTGGGAAAAAGTGAATTTTGGCATGCAAAATCTCAAAAATAGCAAATCTGCTCATTAATTCAGGAATTTCTGCTAAAATAGCTGAGTTTGACCAGCGTTGACCAACCACCTGTAGACTTCGAATTCATGAGTGGATAGGTATTTCACCATCCTTGGACATTTAGGAACAAACCCCAGATCTTCGAATTTGCTAATCTGTCATGCAACATGTCAAACCATTAAGCTATTACAAGAAGTTGCAAGAACTTGTAATTTTCTGGAAATTTCATTTATGATCATGGACTTGTTCTTTAGAATTTCTCATGAAATTAGTCTTTTGAAGACCAATTATGCGCACAATTAGTTTCCTTAATTATCAGTTGATCATTCAAAAAAAAAAAAAAAAAAAACTTGGCATAAAGAACATTAGTGTGTTCAAGAAGAAATGGCCAATTCCTTGTTGATTCTTACACAAACATTAATGCCAAATGAAACAGATTAAGGAGCATCAAAAGCATAATTTTTAGTCCAATTCATAGTTTTGATAACAATCCATTTTTAATAAATACCCATGAAAAATAAATTACTTCTTGTTTGTGTCAGATGGCTCATGGAATGTGCATTGCAAAAAGCTTGGCATTTGAGATTTGTTATGTCCTGCAGATTAGTACATTACATAAAATCATACAACAAGAATACAAGCATAAATTTTAATGCCAACTATAATCCTCCAAATGTTTGATAAATGAATCCTCCTAATTTTCTTCCAAGTGGGGAACCATTTGTGTGTCCGTCTGTTATCATACTGAATCACATTGACTTGTTGTTCAACTATAATGCAGAGCCCTTGTCAACAATTCATTATAGCCGATCAAAGTGGAATTCACCTTCTATACACAACTTCAATATTTTTGGTGCATGTCAATGTACTAAATTTTAGACTACTTATTTGATTCTGACTGAGCGTTTGTCCAATCTTATTTCAATTCTTCCTCAACAAAGTACCATAAATAATTCCGATCACCATGAAACCGGAAAAATGAATTTGCTGTGTGTAAAAGACATGCTCGGTTTAGAGCTCAAATTTAGTCCAACATAGTGCTAACTCCCAATGAACATTTAGGGGGCTATGGAGATAATTTTCGACCTCAACTCAGACCTTTTCACAACGTCGAGTTTTTGAACCACTATACCACAATTTTGGCCACAACACAAAACAATAATGAATTTTGATGGGAAGAAACTTGATAGATAATTGAAATTCATTTTGTCTACAGTAGTCGTGGTTGTGTCAATTTCTAAAGGCTCTTACTGTATGAATTATAGTTCATGCACATGATCAAATCGTGGTGTCCAAAAACTATATACAATTCAGACTTATCCTTGGATGAAATGCACCTCATGCAAAAATGGAAGAGTTTCCCTTTATGCTGGAATATTAATCCAAGCGAACGCTTTAGTGATGACCTTCCCACACACTTCGCGTAACTTCTACATGGAGTCAGTTCACAACAAGTTTTTGTGTGCTATCAAAAAATTTATGTTTTAAGTAGACTTTAGTTATAATCATGTGCATCGATGTTTTTAAATAATCCCTCAATAATGGTTTCAGATTTCAAGTGAATAGGAGCTTCAATAAAACTAGGAACAATAAATATTTTTCTAAGACTAGCCCTCAGTCATGTCTTCTCTAGGGTAGAACAACAAAATCTAGTGACAAAAAAGCCTTAGATGTTGGTGCGAGTTTTCTTTGAAATGCATGCCCAGAATACCTACGAAAAACCAGAACCAAGACAAAAGTAAATCCAGAAAAATCCTCGAACCCAAGCCAGAAACCCACAAACAAATTTCGACCTCTCAAGCTTGTAATTTTTCTCTACAGGGTCAAGACTTTCAGAGCACAATACTTTTAGATTAACATTTAATTCTTGTCTGAGTTGAGGGCTAGTCAAATTACACAATCGTCTATGAATGCTACACTTATTTTCCTTGTCTAATTGCATCAATTACCATCTCAAAACCATGCAGAGCTTCATTTTAATCATGTGCAAATTCATGAGAACATGAATAAACTCGTTAAATGGTGATTGTCCTGCAACAAATCTGGGGTTATTGATAGCAATAACAATGCAAAATGTTAACAACACAGATCATAACGCAGTTCTCGCGCAGATCCCTTACCTTGGCTGATTTTCCATAACAGTCTTCTGGATAGATCACTTACCTCGCATTTTTTTCTGGAGATACCCCTTTTTTGTGTCAACCTCCTAGCATTGTTCATCGCATTTTTGACTCTCTAAACAACTTCCTTCCTCACATTACAGTTTGTCATTTTAAATGAAATTGTGGAATGAATCAATGAACAAAGGAATGGAATGAAAGTTCTTTCACATAATAGAGAAACACACGTCTGAATCACAAAACATGTGAGGGTTCTTCTATTATCATTCACAAAGAGTGACATAATGAGGGCATAAGAGAGCAGCATTTATCACGCATGCATCAACGACAGAGTTGAACGGGTGTACGAATTCCAATCCAGCTCCAAGTTGGGAGACACCAGAATTCCTCTCTGTACCAGTCGATATTGAATCTGGCTCCCCATTCCAACTCCTGAGGTTGGGGCTCAGGGAATACACCGATATCTGCATGCAATCGTTGAGAATTAGCAAATCACTCAAATCGAGACACAAAATATGCATGCAAAATCGCTCAAATGGACCACTGTTGGGTATAAAATGCGGATGCAAATTAGAGTTTCATTTACTATCAATCCGGGTAAGTAAACTTCGAGGATCATCCAATATTTATGGACTTAGAGAAAAACTAAACTAAGCTAGGTGAAGAAATGCCAAAACTCCCTTACAAGAGGTCTTTCTTTGGGATCTCCAACACCTATTTAGTCATTTAAAAAAATGAAATTTAAAGACATTCTGACAAGTGTAAGAAATATTAAAGCTCCCTTACAGGAGAGTGTTCATTAGTATTTCTGATCATCATAATCAACAAACTATTTAAACTAATGAAATTAAAGAACTTAAACATAATTCTGATTGATTGCATGAAATATAAATCTTTCATACGAAAGCCTATTTGTTTATATCTCAAACATATAAATCAAAAACTTAAACTAATGAAATCAAACATTAAATAACAAATCAGATTCATTGAAGGAAACAATAATACTTTCTTACGAAAGGTCATTCATTAATATTTCAAACATATGAACCAATAATTTAATCTAATGAAATTCACAAGCAAACGTAAAATGAAAGTTTACCAAAAAAAAACAAGTATGCAAGTGGGGCAATGGGGTACCTCCATAGCTCCACAAGCACACCTAGAAAGAATTCAAATGTAGAAGAAAATCCAATCCACTTTATTTATCATCAATTGCAAATTGCAATTACAATGATTGTAAAATCTAAAATTAAAAATGAAGGACTAAGTTTCTAAATTCTAAAAAATTAAGATTACAAATGAAGGAGATAACACTCCTATTTATACAACAAGATGAGATAACAAACTCATAATGATGATCCACTATTCCCTCCTTTGATCCACATATTTCTCAACCAATGGTGACACATAACCCTATCCTCCATGATCTTCTCCATGAGGTCCATGATCTCCTCAAATTCGAATTTGAACATAGAGTGCCACATAAGGGTGCCTTAGAAGCTTCATTTGTACCTACAAATGTCAACAAACTCATTCTAATTGTTAGGTTTAAGTATATAGATATTAATTTTTAAAGTTCAACCACAAATTCTCTTAAAAATACAAAGAATTAATAATGTTTTGGAAAACACAATGGTAACCCATTTAATGATGAAAGTGAAGCTAATGTAATGACATGGTGGTGGAATAGAGATGAGAAAATGTGTGAATGGAGAGAAAGTGGATGTTGAATGGAGTGAAAGTGGATGTATTTTAAGGACAATTCTTAGGCCCAACATACCCCCAAACTGAAGGTATTGCATGTCCTCATGCAATCTAGTACATCAATTTGGATACTTGAGCTTTGGCTTAAACTTTGCATGATATCATTTACTTAACTTTTGCAAAGTGTTTTTGATGAATTGCAACTTGGTTGGTTCTTGTTCTTCAACCATATTTTGTTTGTTGCATTCAATTTTAATATATGATATTTACATATTGATAATGTGATTTTTATTGCAAAGCATTTTTGTTGGAATGCATCATGGTTGGTTCTTGTGTAACAACCATGATTGTGTTGGCATCCAATTAACTTTTAAATACTTTTTACAAAGCCATTTTTATGCTCATGATGATGTAAAATTAAATATATTTTTAAAGTATGTGGGTTTTAGAATGTGATTTATGAATATGGAAAAATATGAAGGTGACAAATTATGAAAGTAAATGTATCACCTCCCCCCCACCCACCAAAACTAATGGTTTTGGCAATTTTAAGAAATGAGGAAAGGAAGTTTTTTTCCAAAAATTATCATTCTAGATTTCAAGGAAGTAAATGGTTAAAAGTTAGAAAATATCATACTGTAAATTACCCTTTCAAAAATGGATGAGAGTTGTGCATGTGTGGCTGCAAAATTTTGATCATAGTCTTCTTTACTTGGTTGTGAAAATGGTGGATGAAGTTGAAAAAGTGAATCTTTTTTTGTTGCTGCATCTACTGCTAAATCTATTGTTGGATCTTCTATTGAATGTTCGGAATCTGCTGCTGAATACGGCTGAAAATATATAAGGCTCGGAAGGCATATAAAATTTACAATTTACTCTTCCCCCCCAGCCTTATTGATTGACTTGTTCTCAAGTCATTTACATTAAAAACTGGAAAGTAATTATGCTTCCTCTACTACAAAATGATTGGTCTTCAAGTCTTCTACGCAACCATCTCATTGGAACATTTCTTGTTATGTGAATAAATGTTTTGGTGTTGAACGTAACAAGAAATTGTTAACTTAGTGGCCTTTGATGGATGCCACTAGTCAATACGAGAGCTCCTATCTTTGATGTGGATGAGAGTCAAGATGCCTCGAACACATCTTTCTAAGTATGAATGATTTTTTTGTTATCGAATACTTAGAAGATCCGACGAACAAGGGACATTGATGTATTCCCTTTGTTTATCAGCATGATAGCTTTCCCTTAAGGCATGCAAGCTTCAAGGTGTTTTTAGAAAAATATTTAGACTCAAGGACTATGGACCCAATGGTGTATGGAAGCGAGGTTTTATTTGCAAGGGTAGGGAAAAGGAAACTAACAATGAATATGTAACGTGGAACAAAAAGCTTGTAAATGAACTTCGTTGCTTTTCTTGGTGGGTTAGTATTGATGAAAATGTAATGAAATGTATGTGGATAATGACTCTTGTTGGGAAAAAGTGAATTTTGGCATGCAAAATCTCAAAAATGGCAAATCTGCTCATTAATTCGAGAATTTCTGCTATAATAGTTGAGTTTGACCAGTGCTGACCAACCACCTGTAGACTTCGGATTCATGAGTGGATAGGTATTTCACCATCCTTGAACATTTAGGAACAAACCCCAGATCTTCAAATTTGCTAATCTGTCATGCAACATGTCAAACCATTAAGCTATTATAGGAAGTTGCAAGAACTTGCAATTTTCTGGAAATTTTGTTTATGATCATGGACTTTTTCTTTAGAATTTCTCATGAAATTAGTCTTTTGAAGACCAATTGTGCACACAATTAGTTTCCTTAATGATCAGTTGATCATCCGAAATCTGCAAAAAATAAACTTGGCATAAAGAACATTAGTGTGTTAAAAAAGAAATGGCCAATTCCTTGTTGATTCTTATGCAAAAATTAATGCCAAATGAAACAGATTAAGGAGAATCAAAAGCATAATTTTTAGTCCAATTCATAATTTTGATAACAATCCATTTTTAATAAATACCCATGAAAAATAAATTACTTCCTGTTTGTGTCAGATGGCTCATGGAATGTGCATTGCAAAAAGCTTGGCATTTGAGATTTGTTGTGTCCTGCAGATTAGTACGTTACATAAAAGCTTACAAGAAGAATACAAGCATAAATTTTAATTCCAACTATAATCCTCCAAATGTTCGATAAATGAATCCTCCTAATTTTCTTCCAAGTGAGGAACCATCTGTGTGTTTGACTATTTTAGTATTGAATCACTTTGACTTGTTGTTCATCTATAACGTAGAGCACTTGTCAACAATTCATTGTAGCCGATTGACGTGCCATTCACCTTCTATACACGGTTTCAATATTTTTGGTGCATGTCAATGTACTAAATGTTAGACTTCTTATTTGATTCTGATTGAGCGTTTGTCCAATGCTATTTCAATTCTTCTTCAACAAAGTACCATAAACAATTTCGATCACCATGAAACCGAAAAAATGAATTTGTTGTATGTAAAAGCAATGCTCGGTTTAGAGCTCAAATTTAGTCCAATGCGGTGCTAATTCCCAATGAAAATTTAGGGGGCTATGGAGATAATTGTTGACCTCAACTCAGACCTTTTCACAACGTCAATTTTTTGAACCACTATACCACAATTTTGGCCACAACACAAAACAATAATGAATTTTGACAGGAAGAAACTTGATAGATAATTGAAATTCATTTTGTCTACAGTAGTCGTGGTTGTGTCAGTTTCTAAAGGCTCTTACTGTATGAATTATAGTTCATGCACATGATCAAATCGTGGTGTCTAGAAACTATATACAATTCAGACTTATCCTTGGATGAAATGCACCTCACGCAAAAATGGAAGAGTTTCCCTTTTTTCTGGAATATTAATCCAAGAGAACGCTTTAGTGATGACCTTCCCACATAGTTCACGTAACTTCTGCATGGAGTCAGTTCACAACACGTTTCTGTGTGCTATCAACAAATTTATGTTTTAAGTAGACTTCAGTTATAATCATGTGCATCGATGTTTTTAAATAAGCCCTCAATAATGGTTTCAGATTTCATGCGAATAGGAGCTTCAATAAAACTAGGAACAATAAATATTTTTCCAAGACTAGCCCTCAGTCATGTCTTCTCTAGGGCAGAACAACAAAAGCTAGTGACAACAAAGCCTCAGATGTTGGTGCGAGTTTTCTATGAAATGCATGCCTAGAATACCTACAAAAAACCAAAACCAACACAAAAGTAAATCCAGAAAAATCCTCAAACCCAAACCAGAAACCCACAAACAAATTTCGACCTCTCAAGCTTGTAATTTTTCTCCACAGGGTCGATACTTTTAGAGCATAATACTTTTAGATTAACATTTAATTCTTGTCTGATTTGAGGGCTAGTCAAATTCCACAATCGTCTATGAACGCTACACTTGTTTTCTTGTCTAAGAGCAACAATTATCATCTCGGAACCATGCAGAGCTTCATTTTAATCCTGTGCAAATTCATGAGAACACGGATAAACTCGATAAATGGTGATTGTACTACAACAAATCTGGTTTTATTGTTGGAAAGAACAACACTAAATGTTAACAATGCAGATCACAAAGCATATCATAATGCAATTCCCGCGCAGATCCGCTGATTTTCCATAACAGTCTTCTGGGCAGATCACTTACCTCACATTCTTTTCTAGAGATACCCCTTTGTTGTGTCAACCTCCTAGCATTGTTCATCGCATTTTTGACTCTCTACACAGCTTCCTTCCTCACATTACAGTTTGTCATTTTAAATGAAATTGTGGAATGAATCAATGAACAAAGGAATGGAATGAAAGTTCTTTCACATAATAGAGAAACACACGTCTGAATCACAAAACATGTGAGGGTTCTTCTATTATCATTCACAAAGAGTGACATAATGAGGGCATAAGAGAGCAGCATTTATCACGCATGCATCAACGACAGAGTTGAACGGGTGTACGAATTCCAATCCAGCTCCAAGTTGGGAGACACCAGAATTCCTCTCTGTACCAGTCGATATTGAATCTGGCTCCCCATTCCAACTCCTGAGGTTGGGGCTCAGGGAATACACCGATATCTGCATGCAATCGTTGAGAATTAGCAAATCACTCAAATCGAGACACAAAATATGCATGCAAAATCGCTCAAATGGACCACTGTTGGGTATAAAATGCGGATGCAAATTAGAGTTTCATTTACTATCAATCCGGGTAAGTAAACTTCGAGGATCATCCAATATTTATGGACTTAGAGAAAAACTAAACTAAGCTAGGTGAAGAAATGCCAAAACTCCCTTACAAGAGGTCTTTCTTTGGGATCTCCAACACCTATTTAGTCACTTAAAAAAATGAAATTTAAAGACATTGTGACAAGTGTAAGAAATATTAAAGCTCCCTTACATTTCTTATCATCATAATCAACAAACTATTTAAACTAATGAAATTAAAGAACTTAAACATAATTCTGATTGATTGCATGAAATATAAATCTTTCATACGAAAGCCTATTTGTTTATATCTCAAACATATAAATAAAAAACTTAAACTAATGAAATCAAACATTAAATAACAAATCAGATTCATTGAAGGAAATAGTAATACTTTCTTACGAAAGGTCATTCATTAATATTTCAAACATATGAACCAATAATTTAATCTAATGAAATTCACAAGCAAACGTAAAATGAAAGTTTACCAAAAAAAAACAAGTATGCAAGTGAGGCAATGGGGTACCTCCATAGCTCCACAAGCACACCTAGAAAGAATTCAAATGTAGAAGAAAATCCAATCCACTTTATTTATCATCAATTGCAAATTGCAATTACAATGATTCTAAAATCTAAAATTAAAAATGAAGGACCAAGTTTCTAAATTCTAAAAAATTAAGATTACAAATGAAGGAGATAACACTCCTATTTATACAACAAGATGAGATAACAAACTCATAATGATGATCCACTATTCCCTCCTTTGATCCACATATTTCTCAACCAATGGTGACACATAACCCTATCCTCCATGATCTTCTCCATGAGGTCCATGATCTCCTCAAATTCGAATTTGAACATAGAGTGCCACATAAGGGTGCCTTAGAAGCTTCCTTTGTACCTACAAATGTCAACAAACTCATTCTAATTGTTAGGTTTAAGTATATAGATATTAATTTTTAAAGTTCAACCACAAATTCTCTTAAAAATAAAAAGAATTAATAATGTTTTGGAAAACACAATGGTAACCCATTTAATGATGAAAGTGAAGCTAATGTAATGACATGGTGGTGGAATAGAGATGAGAAAATGTGTGAATGGAGAGAAAGTGGATGTTGAATGGAGTGAAAGTGGATGTATTTTAAGGATAATTCTTAGGCCCAACAACCACCCCCCTGCAACTGGTGAAAAATTTCACAGGAATCATGGTCATCACAGGAATGTAAAAGGGATGCTAGCATTGTGAATGTGTGAAACCAGTTGGGGCATGGTGAAATGAAAGGAACTTGATTCACGTGATAACTTCTGTGTTCATCATCACACATGGGAATTGTTGGTGTGATGAGCGAACAGATTTGAAGTACAGGGTTCAAAAGGAGACTGAGGAGCTTATCGTGAGATGGAAAATATGATAAGTGTGATTGCGAGAAAATATAGCATTTGAGATGATCAACTTCATAATTCCATGATTTCATGAGGGACAGACATTCCCACCCTGAGTTTGATGCAAGAGATGTGCATGAAGATGGATGCGCTGTGATAGATTTGTGAATTCGGCCATAAGTGAAATCTTGAAAATTTGAGAGATCACATCCAGAATACCAAACATTTTTTACACGTGAATTCACATTGAGTGCAATCATGCAGATAGACAAATTGTGCATGAGAAACCAGATCGAATTGGGTTCTAGAGGCTTACCATAGTTGCGAGGTCCTGACATAACCATCAACAGACATTGAAGTGCGTTGACTACCTAGTAGGTCCAGGAACTTTCCAAAATTGTAGAATCATACTTTGAAGTTTGAACTAAACCATGCATGGGTTAGATATGGTTGTTGTTTCTTATTTCAAAATTCCTCTCAGAATGGCAGTCATCTCTATCACAGGTTGCACTATGCTTTTCAACTTTAGCAAGTTGACTTGAAGAGTTGTATTTATGCAAGAGGAGAGATGACGGGAAATGGGAAGTACGCTCTGTGATTAAATTGTTTTCAACTTCATCATGGACAACCTCATTTCCCTGTGTCAATTGAGGAGATAACTCATCAAATGAAGAAGTAAGAGAACATGGAGTATATCTGATGCATGTAGGTGCGTTGTGAATGGTAGGACACACGAGTGAGTGACGTGAAGATGAAGTTTTGATATGAACGTCTTCTTTGACTGGAGGAAATTCTAGATTTGAGTTAGATTATTCATGATAAAATGGAAGATCACATGATGTGCTTGGGCGTTCGTCACAGTATATGGAAGCATGGGAGTGATGGCTTCCCAACACTAGGGGTTGATCGAAAGGATAAATTATACAAGATGTTTTACTGAGATTAGTATATTGAGAATTGTTAGATAATGGAAGGTCATCATTTTGATGTGGACAATTTTGAATCAGAGATGGGGAATTGATAATGTCCTCACCTTTCTACTCCTCTACCAGTGTAATGTGACTACCTTGCACCTAATCACAATTTGATCCAGCAGCTTGAGAATCGAGAGAATGTGCATAGTTGGTTGGTGAAAGAAATTGATCAAGTGAGTCATGATACAAGGATTCATGGTTATTGAATGATGGAGGATGGCAGAGATGCTGATCAGTAATGAGACTTGGGTTGTTAATGGTGATGTCCTATTGCAGAATGGAGGAGTGATTATTGGCTATAGGCTCTCTGAGTCATTCTGGAACTCCCTCCATGGAAGCAAGAGACAAATGAGAATATGGGTTGGGGACATGCTGCATAGTTTCCTCAGCTTCACAATCACCATAAGGGGTCACCCACATCGGGACCGGAAAAGGAGGTGGACAAGGAACAAACTAAGTGTTGGGCTCCTCCTCTACAATCTGAGGTGCCTCATGATCCGCAAGAGTTGGGGAGGTACAAAAATCAAGAGGTTCAGGTTCACCGTATGAAGAAACATAAACCAAGTGCTCGAACTGTTGTTTCAAGAAATCCCAGTTCAAATCTTCTTCCATAATTTCATAGAAAACGTGAAAAAATCGATCAGATAATTTCTCAACTGATTCATTAGGCTCCATTCTTAATAGGTTGATTCTTCCACAAACATATCAGTAGTTATACTTACCGAAGCCTTGATGGAGCTCCTTGAGGAAAGGGAGAAGGGAATGGACATAAGCATGTGGCAAGGTATGACACCACCAATTAGCATGACCTTCAAGGATGAGGAAGAAAAGCACACAAGAAGACTCTTCATTATTGATTTCATAAGGTTAGTAAAACTGAAGAAAATCATAAATGTGCTTGGATACGGATGTTTCATCCTCACCATCAAACTTTAACTGGGACAAGTGATTGAGAAGCTCATCGGGGAGTGAAATTTGATCAAGTGAAAAATTAGAGAACCCCCCCGGGAGCACGATTAGTGTATGAGCCATTTTAGATAAGAGATTCAAACTAGATTCAATGGGCTCAGCTTGCCATCTGGCCCTCCTTCTAGTGTAATTTTTTTGACGGTGCTAGACCCGCAAACAAAAGGGATATCCTGGGTATGAGGTCCCAACTAGACCTCACACTGTTTGGTGTAGGAATCCCATCCGGTACAATGGCTCGGTTGCCATTATCTTAGAGATTTTCCTTAGCTCTTGTTGTTCATCACATGAGAGTGTTATGCTTGTAACTTCAAGAAAGCAATGTAAGTATGCCTAGTGAGTGTGTAATGTAACTCTATGTCAAGGTTCTCTTACCATCAAAAGGGGGAAAGTAAAGTGAGCCTCTTGATGAAAGGGAATAGTCCCAACTCAGGAAGAAACACATACGAACAACAACAAGGGTTTGTCCAGCATCCAGTGGAATAGTCCCCAGCGGATGCGGCAGTTGTGAAAACCAAAGTTCAAGGGAAAACACGTACACTGTCCAACGAAGTAGTCCACATGGGGGTGATGGATGTTAAAATCGAGAAAACAAAAATATGGTCTGTCTAATGTTCAACAGAATAGTCCACATGAGCGGGATAACACTGATAAACAATACAACACATCTTCAACAATATGAGTACTAAAATAATTGAAGTAGTTCAACTATCTTAGTACAAGTTAAGAAAACATGAATTACAGTTATTTGAAGAATAGTCTTACAAGCTGATACAAAACATGCATGAAAACAAGTTGGCCTGAGACACACTTCTGAATTAAGCAAAATATCCAAGACAGATTTGTACACCATACATCACTAGTCCCAGTATTTGGACATTGGAGCTACTCCTTGAACCTCCAAGAACAGACTAAAAACTCTCAAGTCTATGCGGGAGGATCCAAGGTGAAAAGTCCTTTGCTCATACAATGAGGGGGTATATATAGCCAAGGGGAGTAACTAACCCTTGTGACTCTTTGACTTCTGTCATGATTGTTTGAATTCCTATGACTTTACGACTTTACATGACTCTTCAACTTCATATGTGGGTCTCTTGGACTTCCACTTTACATTACATTGATTACAACAAGTATGGCCCATAGTAATGATGTGGCTAAGACAACTCGTGACACAACTCAACATGGCACTGCTGACATGTACTAGCTAATTGTGGTGTCTGTTTCGAGTTGCTATATTGTTGAGTGGTGGTGTGCTCTTGGTGTAACATATCTTCACCTGCACATGGAAAAGTGTGCGAGGTATTCGATGTTCTTGGTCTTTACTTGATGTGCATGTGTATGTGTCCCTTTCGCTCATTGCTTGATGTGCTTCATGTGTTCGTTCAACTGTGAGAAATTATTCTAGCATGCACCTCTTATCCATTTCATTCGTCGTCACACCATGTTTCATCAATGTACATGTTCATGCAATCACTCATGACGAGACAACATCAAATCCAGAAATCTCATAGTCTAACATGATGCATTGTTTTTCGTTTTGGTGCATGTGACCGGGAGAGGAACAAGGAACTGAAATTGTGAAAATCACAGCTCAAGTCGGGATGCAAGTCTCTAGAGAACTGTTGGGAAAAACTGTGGAGATGTCACTAGGAGGCATATTTGTGTAATCTAGGAAACTAGTGACAGTTGAGGGGAAAAACCCAGTTGGGAGGCAGAATTACGCAGTTTCTGGGAGGAAGACCAGGCAGGGTGTCAGGGAATTACTGGGCCAATCTGTGCAATTATCAAGGGGAGCACTAGGTAGTTCATCCAACTAGGATTTGTGTAGTTTCTTCATGGAAGACAGTGTTGGTAGTAGGAAGCATTGGCAGGAAAATCTATGCATTTTTCCAAAGGAGGACAGGATCAGTCTACAGGAGCTACTGATCAACATTTTGCAATTCTGGGAGATAGTTTGGGCTCAGACATCACTGCGCAATTTCTGGGTTGATTGCAGAGTGGGACAGAAGGGCAGTTGATAGAAAGATCTGTGTAATTTTCTAAGCGAGAGCAGAGCAGGCCAGCAGGGAAGCCTGCCTATCAGATATGTACAATTTCTGGGTTGATTGCAGAGTAGGGAAGAAGGTTAGGTGACAGACAACTCTGCGTGATTTCTAGGATGATGACAAAGCAGGACAATAGGGAATCCTACCTGTCAGATTTGTCCCACATGTATTCACAGTTTCTACAAGCAGTGAAAGGAAGTCAGGCTGGACAAGTTCTACGCATTTTTGGAGCTAAGTGTAGCCCTAGTTTAGAGCTCAAGTCATTTTTCTGGCAAGTGTGCTTGATCTGTGTGTCCATGATCTAATCAGTTGCTGCTTGTTCCATGCAATCTGGATTTAACTATGTGGGTGCGAGTTGTTCTGAAATGTCGGATGTGTCTAGTAATGGTGGAAAGTATGGCCAAAGGTAGTCCACATTGAACACTAGGTGCAGGCCAAGGAATGGGGGAATGCTGAGCTCAAATTCATTGTCTCCCACAGCCTTGGTAATGCTGTAAGGACCATATTGGAGTGGTCTAAGATTCCGATAGGCTCTGGTAAGGTGTTCCTTTTGCAAATTCAACCAGAATTTGTTGCCCACCTGAAACTTGTGTGGCACCTGATGTTGATCATGTTGCTACTTGTACTTGGCATTTGATTTCTCCAAAATGTCATGGACCTGCTGGCGAATATGTTGGATGTGCTTAATGAAGTTGTTTTCTTGATGGTTGATCTTGCAGGAATGCAGACTAGATTGGGTTTTGTGACAACTTCTTCGTAGTTCTAGGCAGCAATGCAAGGTCACTGAGATCGGGGCTCGGTTGAAGGAGGGTTGTCCAGTTGACAGATTTTTAGGAGAAATGACTAAGTGTGAAAGTAAGTGAACTTGTGTTTACATTACATTGTGATCAAACATTGAGCATGACTTTATGACAAGACACCTCAAATCAACAAGACAAACATGTGCTAAGTGAGACTGACTCAAAGGTTAAGAGCGACAAGTGTGACAGTTGAGATATGTCTTCGAACGGCCGTGACGACACTTGCGCAAAAGTGTTTACAACTTTGTGTGTGAGTGTGACCAATGTTGATAGAGTGAAAAAAACTCATGCATATAAAGACAAACCTTCGACATTACCAAAATTGGGTCGCAAGCATGACATAGAAATCAACATGCCAAAGATGACAATTGGTCAAACAAGCGAAAAGGAAGAAAGACACATAGAGGAAACACATGAAATGACTTTGTGCTTGAAAACATGCATGTTATTGAAGATTGAATGATATGACAATGAAAATCAGTCCTTCAAGCTACACTAAGAGATGTACTTCAAAATATATTCTTTACTTACCATACTTACCCTCAAGATGATCATGCATCTGACGGAATTTGCATGAGGTCCCAATATTTTATCATAACCTAGTTTCTTGTTCCTTCTCCTCAACTCCTTAAGAGTTATCTAGCATGTCACCTGCATAGTTTCAAAGGACAGTGACTGTTATCGGGATGATCTACGTAGTTTTCCAGAGCAGGGTTGGGTTGCCTGCTCTTCGCAATTTCTTGGATCAAGGCTACTGATCCATTAGGACAACACTGCACAATTTTGAGATGCAATAAACTGTTGTGGTATGGGATCCTGGGAGGAAACCCCTGCACATTTTCTAAGTTCTATGCAACCTGAGAAGTTGAGGGACAATACTGCGAATTTTTTTATGACAGGACATTGTCACTGGATGGGGTCCTAGGAGGACACCTCTGCACAGTTTTTGAATGCAGGGAAGTCATATTGTTCTTCACATTTCTAGAGAATAGTACTAGCTGCCTGACTACTCTTCACATTTCTAAAGATCATTGTTGGCTGCCTGATTGTTCTGTACATTTTTGGAGAGCAGTGCTGACTGGGTAGCTGAGGGACAACACTGCCCAGTTTCTAAATATAGTGGGTTCCGGCTGATGAAGGACACTAGAGGAAACAACTATGGAGGTTTGGATGCCAAGGGAGGCTAGGGTATCTACGCATTATGCAGTTCCAACAGGCAAGGGAAAAATCTTGACAGTTGCAGAAGCAAAGTGTGTAGTTTCGGAAAGATGGATGACGTTAGGTTTTTTGGGAAACTGATGTAACAGTGATAGGACTTGATTATTATCACACATTTGAACACTTGGTGATACAACATAGACCATCCATAAAGGAAATACTCTGCTTGATGCAACAATCTTTGTGACAAGAGTGCGTGAAGTGAGTGTGAAACATGTCTATGTAATGAGAAAAAACCATATGTACAAGATTTCCCCTTGAAGTAGAAAAACATTCCCTTTGCATGAAAAACAATAATCTCGATGCCCAAAGATGACACGTACTACATAAATATGAGAATTTTGTCAGGCCAGGCAGTAACTCCTCCAAAACAATTCACATTTATTCATTCAAGTTGGTATACATGAGGGAGAGACTGTTCACTTCATCTCCCAGTGACTATTCATATTTCTTATTATTTATTTACATCAGTTACACTTATTCACCCAATTTTGATGATTAAGTGTTAACATTCCCCCCTTAATCTTAAGGGATGTTGGTGAGTCCAAGCATCGTTCTGAATCATTCAAGCTTTTCTCTTCCAAGCACTTGGTGAATATGTCTACAATTTGCTCATTAGTGGAACAATGGCAAAGATGGATTGTTTTGGCTTCTCATGATCTCGAATCAGATGATATTTAATATTGATGTGCTTCGTTCAATCATGGAACTTTGGGTTCTTGGCCAACTTTATCGTCAAGGTATTGTCAATCATGAGTGGAGTCGATTGTTCTTGTTTTACCTACAAATCTTCAAGAATTTTCCTGAGCCACACAATTTCTTTTGTTGCTTCAGCTGCTGCCACATATTTTGCTTTTGTTGTGGAATCTATTGGAACTGATTTTTTGCGTGATCTCCAGGAGACAGCTCCTGATCCAAGACTCATAGCATAACCTGAAGTAGATACCCCAATTTCTTTGTCTACGTCGAAGTCTGAATCAGAGTATCCAATCAAGTTGAAGTCATCCACCTGTGTATACTTGATTCCAAAGTCTTGAGTTCCCTTCAAGTACCTTAGAACTTTTTTTGCAGTAGATCAATGTCCCTCACAAGGCTTTTGCATAAACCTAGAGAGGGTTCCAGCAGCAAACGAAATGTCTAGTCTAGTAGTAGTTAGGTAGTTGAGACTTCCTACAAGTTGTCTATACTTTGTTGCATCCTCAAATTCTTTTCCTTCAATGGATTTGAGCTTTAAGTTTTGTTCCATTGGAGTAGTAAGAGGATTGCATTCTGTCATGCCAAACCTATTCAACAGATCTCCAATGTACTTCTTTTGAGAAAGGAATATGGACTTTGGATGTTGAGTTACTTCAATACCAAGATAGTAATGAACATAGCCGAAATTAGTCATTTCAAAACCTTTCCTCAATTCCTTCTTTATGGATGCAATGTAGCTTTCATTATTCCCTGAAATCAAAATATCATCTACATATACCACAAGATATACAACTAATTTTCCAACTTTCTTGACAAATAAAGTTGCATCATCAAGATCATAATGTTTGAAATTGAGTTTCAGAAGATGCTCAATTAGTTTTTCATACCAAGCTCGTGGTGCTTGTTTGAGGCCATACAAGGATTTCACAAGTTTGCATACTTTATGTTCATGTCTTTCATAGAAAATCCTTCAAGCTGGGACATAAAAACATTCTCTTTTAGATCTCCATTCAAGAAAGCAGTTTTTACATCCATTTGATGGACTTTCCAACCGTTCTGAGCTTCTAGGGCAAAGAATGTCCGAATGGTAGCCCATTTTGCTGTGGGGGAAAGGTCTCCTCATAATCGACCCCTTCCTTTTGTGCAAAATCTTTTTCCATAAGCCTGGCTTTGTGCTTGTCAAGTGAGCCATCAACTTTAAACTTGTTCTTGTAGACCCACTTGCAGCCAATTGGTTTGGTTCCTAATGGAGGACCAACTAGCTTCCAAGTGCCATTCTTTATCAGGGCATCATACTCCTTTTGCATCGCTTCTTTCCATTCATCATGAGAAGCAACTTCTTTAAAGGAAGTCGGTTCGAAATTTGTAGACAAATTCAATTCACAATCATAAGAAACATCCATATCAACGGGTGAATCAGACTCATCTACATCACCTCCATTTTTCCAATTTGAATTTCTAGTTCCTGTCTTTCCAAACTTATTAGGATGAACACTTTCAAGTGTCTTTATTAGCCACTTTGGAGGACCTTTCTCAGATGGTCTAGGCTGCTCCATTTATTGAGTTGGGACTGAATCAAGATTGAGTCTCCCAATTCTATCAATCACATCACTTAAAGCATCATCCATTGTTGGAGTTTCATGCGGGGGAGAGAGTTCTTCAGAAGAAGATTCCACATGTTGATCTAGTATAGGAATCCCCCCTTCAAGATGTGGAATTTGACTATCAAATTCTTGAAATGATTTTTCATTTGTGAATCTATCCAAGTGATCAAGTTGTCGCTCAACAACATTGTCAGTTTTGGATGATTCAAGAAATATTACATCTATTGATACAACAAACATTGTATTGACTTCATCATAGAGATGGTATGCTTTGGAGGTGTTTGAATACCCCAGGAAGATACGCTTATGACTTCTTGCACCAAGTTTGTTTCTATGTACCTTTGGTATCAAGGCATAATAGGTGGAACCAAAGACCCTGAGATGCTTTACCGAAGAAACATGCCCATACCACATTTCATATGGAGTCTTGTTTCTAATAGCATTAGATGGACATCTATTATTTATATATACAACACATAGAACTGCATCAGCCCAAAACATAAACTTTACATTTTTGAAAAACATCATGGAGCACACCATATTTAAGATTGTCCTATTCATTCTTTCAACTACACCGTTGTGTTGGGGATTATAAGGCACAGTTGTTTGATGTTTTATCCCATGTTGGTGAAGATAGTTTTCAAATTCATTTGAAGTGTATTCTTTTCCATTATCAATTTGAATAGAGCCAATATGAGATTGTGCATCATTTTCAATCCATGTATGAAAGTTCTTGAATGTTTGAAAAGCATCACATTTGTTCTTTAATAAATAAACCCAACACATTCTGGTGTAGTCATCAATAAATGTCATCATATATTTATTTCCATTTGCAGAAGGAATAGGCATTGGACCACATAAGTTTGAATGAATGAGTTCAATTTTTCTATGTCCTCTTGAATGTGAATCATGAAAAGGCTATTTGCTATGCTTTCCTAGAATGCAAGCATCACATTGCTTAAGTTTCCTAAGAATTGTAGGCAAACTAGCAACACCATTTTTCTTCAACAAGTAGAGGTTGGAATAGTTCAAATGTCCAAATCTAGCATGCCATAATAAACTTGATAGAAGTGTACCTTCTTCATAATGAGAATTGTATGAGAAATGTTGTGCACGGGCAGAGGTACCTTGTAGTTTGAGAAGCCTTTCTTCTTCTATTCCCCTCATGACTAGTGAGTGGTTAGATGCTTTTCTCACCTCAAGCTTGCCATCAAACATATGAATAGAGTGACCTCATTGGCGGATGTGGACCAAGGACAACAATTTTCTCTTCAGCTATGGGAGATATAGAACATGGTGCAGAAGGAAGTCTGGAAGACCAGGTAGTTTGAGCCTAATTGTGCCAAGCACTGATGGCTTGATTTTTGATTGGTATGCAAAGTATACCGCTCCATCAACATTGTCAATAAATTATTCAAAAAAATATTTTCTATGAGTCATGTGGCATGTTGCTCCTGAATCAAGCAACCAATCATTTTTCCAAGAAGCAAGTGAAGCATTAAATAAGTCTTCATTTACTCCAATATTACTTTGTGCCACAACATAATGAGCAGATTCAGGTGCTTTACCTTTTTCTGTGTCATTAGTTTTACCTTTTTGTTTGTTTCTTTGCTACTCAATTTTGTCCCATGGTAACTTGCATGTGGAGGCATCATGTGATCCATTTCTTTTGCAGCATATGCAGTGCAAATTTGACTTTTCTCCTTGAGAGTGTCTGCCCCCCTTGCCTCTAAAATATCTTCCTCTTCTTCTTCGACCACCTCTTCCTCTGGAAGAATCTTGAGAAAGATTCTTTTATTTATGAGCAAGGCACACAGTCTCTTCAGAAGATTTACAGGTTGTCTTCTTTCCAAAAGCTTTCTCTCTTTCAGCAAATTTTTTCACAAGAGAGTCAAAGGTAATATCTTTGAGATTTCCATTTTCTTGCAATGACTCAAGATAATTGAAGTAGGATAAAGTGCCTTGAGAAAAGTGATAAGAGGAATATCCAATTCAACCTTAGTGGCTTTGATATCATGCATTATAGATTTTACTTCAGATGCAAGAGCAAGAGGATCATTATTTTGCAATTCAAGAGTGAAGAGTTTAATCATGAGTTGAACAACTTCAAGTGCAGAATGTGAGTCATAGAGTTCTTTCAGCTTTTGTAAGCCTTCTAAAGTAGTTGAAAATGGCGAAATATGGCGATTGACCTCTTCACTTACAAATGCTGCAATTAATGCATAGGCTTTGTTGTTCTTATTTTCCCAAATGGCGAACTCTTTGTCTGAGGTAGGTTGTTCTGGCTCTTTATCTCCATCTCCAATACACAATCCTTTCCACAACTCATTTAAAATTAGGGTGTGTTTTATCATCCAGGACCATTCAGGATAGTTCTCCTTTCCAGTAAGAACTATTCCCAAAATAGATATGATTGAATGCATACTGTAAGAAAAAAACTTCTGCTAGCAAAAAAATCTTTGTATTGTAAAAAATACTTCTGCTGGGAAAATGTGCTTCAAAATAATACAATCTTATTTTCCCTTCCCGATTTAATATACAAAAATCATAACTATACTCTATGCATATAGAATATCACCATTTTTTTTGTATTACAATATGGTTGCAATTCAAGAGAAATAATATATAAGTTATTATATAAGTCTTCAAACTCAACTTCTAAACTTTCGAGCGAGTCTTCAAAATATCATCTATGTGAACAGCGTATATATGAGTAGTGTTTACACCAGCTTTTATACACCTTGAAGGGAGTTGCGTTTACACCAACGTTTATACAGCTTGAACAGAGCAACGTTTATATACCTTGAAGGGAGTCGTGTTTATATACCTTGAAGGGAGCAGATGCAAACTCTTCTGCTTGGATGCTTGCACTCTTGTCAACACAGCCACAAGTCTCCATTACAGCTATTGTGAAGTTTTCTCTCACTACAATCAACCAGGCAGGCATGGGGTCCAAGTTCGAGCCCAATGCACCCCAACTTCCTCCGGGTGCAGAAATCAATCCCAATTGGATAGAATCGGATCAGCTACCTGAAAATCAACCTCTAATTCAAGGACAAGGTCATGTATATTACGCAGTATCCAGACCATCTATTATCCCTGTGCCCTATGGGAAGACTCAATATTATCAGCAATACATACCCCAATCTACTGCCTATGGAGTGCCTGTTTGGCAGTAGCAGCAGCAACAGGAGAGTAGGCCTCAATGGAGTACAGGACTCTGTCACTGTGGAGCAGCAGCGTATGGAGGAGCAGCAGCGTATGGAGGGTGGGGAAAGAGCAGCAATGTATGGAGGGAGGCCAGATTTTAAAACGCATATAACACAGGGCACAGATTTTAAAACGCATATGACAGCAGGCCAGTAGTAGATTTTAAAATGCATACAATATCAAAAATCGTATATGACACTGCCTAGAGTAGGCTTCAGGCAACCAGGTAGAATATAGGCAGGAAATTGACACTAGGAGTTACACAAAAACTAATTTCGGTAGCTGGCTCTAATACCATGTCAGGCCAGGCAGTAACTCCTCCAAATCAATTCACATTTATTCATTCAGGTTGGTCTTTATTATATACATGAGGGAGAGATTGTTCACTTCATCTCCCAGTGAATATTCATATTTATTATTATTTATTTACATCAGTTAAACTTATTCACCCAATCTTGATGATTAGGTGTCAACAAACATGAACAAATCTTAAGATTAAGGAGGGGGCTTGAGATCATCGTCTTACCAATAAATAACTAAGGAACGATCGATCATAGGATCCATGGTAGGCTCCAAAATTTGCATGCAAGTAGAAATTTTGGAGGGTGGTTGTAGCCACTAAAACACAAGCTTAAAATGATGACAAGTTCAACTCAATTGTCTAATGGTGAGGAGGTTCAAATGGGTCATTTCCAGTACATGGAAAAGGGGTTATAAAATGGGGAATCTCCCATAGTTGTTTGGCAATCATCGAAATTTTCCATAGGCTTAAATGAGTCTTAGGGCATATGATCATGCCTACAACGTTCGCACTACAGCTATGAGCTCATATGGCTTGGACCAAGGTGATAGCCTCCCAATTATGAATGAGAATGGGTGTGTGAGTGAATGATTTCTAATGTTGGAACTGAATTGAAATGTTTGACACTTGTATAGAGTACTTGCGTAATGGATTCACTAGACAGCCCATAGGCTTGGGTAGAGTGGTTCATTCCCATGCTCATGTGTATAAAACATATATATATATGTATATATATATGCCAAAATTTCATGGTTCATACACGGCCAGAGGTCAGGGCTCGACCCTACACATGTAAAGAGTTAGGGGTCTTATACCTGGGCATTAGGCCTTGAACCATATAACTACATATCGTAGCCAAGGGCAGAGGCTTGGGCTCAAATGGACAATGGGGATTAAATTATGAAATCAACAGTTGAGAGAAATAATGGGGCCTCCCCCCTTATGAAATCAAGGGGAGGGGGGAGTCCCACTTCAATCATAGTCATTGATGGAGTTAGGGAATATCAATGGTCAAGAAACCAGTTCGGCTTCCCCACTATGGTGTCAGCGAAGGGAGGGTTAGGTCACACAAACCATCATGTGATCAAATGGGCATTTGACCATCATATCTGCAGCTCGAAATTGTGCGCGGAACCAAACAGTGTGATACCCCCCCTTGTGATGATAGGGAGGGGTGGGGGGTGGCGCTATTTAACAATAGCCATCAAATGAGGCGAAGGTCAGTGAACCATCAGATCCCTACATGAACCTTGAAGTGAAACCAAGAAGAGTTACACCCCCCCCCCTTGTGATGTCAATGGGGGGTGGTGGTGTGTTTAATATTAGTTTTCGATTGGCAGTTGTCGTGAGCCATCGAATGAGGGAGGGTTGCAAATGGGAGGCCTCGAGTAAATGTTTGGGGTGTCGAGGTTCAAAGACTAAGTGTGCCACTATTATATATATATATATATATATATGATACACCAAATGTAATGTTGGGGAGTAAAACAAAGAATAAGGTATCGAAACATGCCATGTGTTGGGAAAAGAGAGGGGCACTTAAAATTAATAAGACTTTAGAAGACCCTAACTTGTAATTTTGGAGCCTAAATTGGAAAAAAAATTATATCACTGGAAAAGTCTCACTGAGGAAGTTGGGTTAGCTTAGTGAACACATCCCTGAGGGTAAGGGGGTGTACTTATATGTATATGTTTATATATATTTATAAATTTATATATAACCAATCCTATAGTGTTTTCAGAAGGAGAACAAATCCAAACCTAACAATGAAACAAGATCCAGTTGTGTCGAGAGGCACTCTACAAGCTAGCATAAGGGAGATGTGTAGGCGTAATGTATGTATGTATGTATGTATGTATGTCAACATTTTAAAATGTTGCATCTATACGTACATACATATATACATTAAAAAAATGTGACACTTTAAAAAATGTTGACATACATACATACTTATTTACATTACGCCTACACATGTCCCTTATACTAGGTTGTAGAGAGCCTCTCAACACAACTTGATCATGTTTCATTATTAGGTTTGGATTTGTTTTCCTTCATGAAAACATTGTAGGATTGGTTTTGTGGTTGCCTGCATTTTACTACAAATCCAAACTTTATTTTGTTATATATGTGTGTGTTGTTTGTCTTCTTTGATAAATAGTTCACATTCTTTTATTTCAAAGCCTTAGTTTGACACTTTTGAGTGCTTGTGTAGTGTTTTTGCATTAGTGTCTTGGAGTAAATGCATTAATTTTTGAATTGGTTTCCTTTGAATATTTTGAGTATATTGAGTGGTTATTGAGAGAGTGTGAGGCTTTATTGACACTTGGAAAAAGGAAAAGGGCTCTTTACCCTTCCTTTATATAGATTTCATCAAACTAAAAATAATTTGCATGGTTCATGTAGTTTGCACTTTTGGATCGGTTTTGAGTCTCTAAACACCATCATAGTTTCACTTTGTACCCCTAAGTAAAAAATAGCCAATAAAATAAAGCACTAATAAAATTCATTATATTTGTTCATTATAGAAAACCAACACTAGATTAGGGTGTAGATCCTTGAAATAGATTTGAAGAGGACACATTTTAGGGCTATCAAACCAAAACTAGTTCCACTAAAGAGATTAAATCCATTACCACACCAAATTTTTATTAGAAAGCTCCTCTCACACGAAATTCAAGCATGTAGTCACATCAATAACTTGTGGAGTGGCATCCCCACTCCCTTGGTACTAATGTTCATTAGATTGTCCATGTCTGGGGATCTATTTCAAAAGAAAGGCTCACTCTAAGCAATATCTTAAGAGGTTTCAAGCTTAGTTATGTTGCCTATGTGTATGGTATTGATCACATGTCCCCCTAGTAATTTCGCAGTGAGGTGGTGAACTTATTGTCTTATCTTTAGGGTTCTCACTTAGGTGACTATGGGTGGGAAATATCCATGGGACCTACATTATATTTCAATCGCCCTATCAATGCTCCTAGGGGGTGATGCTCAGTTCCATCAAGGTCACTTGGGCCGATCAAGGCTAGTATAAGGATGTTGGGGTAACTACGTCAAATCCCTTCATTAGTCCAAGTTCCTTGGGCATTCATCACCTCAAGCATGTTAACTTTTAAGAGGTACCTTTATATGTAGTTTTCTTGTATCTCTTGGGATATTTTATAGTGTGTGTTGTTTGGATAAAGTCTAATTGGTCATAAAAGGTAAATTGATTAGTTAATTAAGTTCATATATTAACCATTATTGATGCATCCATCAATATTGAACACTACTTTCTTCTCAAAGAGTATGGTCCACCACCATAGAGACATAGGATAGCTACACCATTGGAGGACTTAAAACTAAGTTGAAACGTCAAATTAAAAATGAAATTTTGTATCCTATTCTGCACATATTATCTTCAAATTCTGACCACATAAGCTTATAAACAAGGACTTAGATCAAACTAAGCTTAGGAGGCTTACTTTTGGTTTCGGGGGGGGAGATTAAGTCATACTTTAACTAGTAGAAAAATTCCACCAACAAAACTAAACCCAACTTTGAAAAAACCTCTTGACCCCATACTTATTTAAGTGCTAACTTTACTCGAAATTTTTCCTTGTTTTCTCATAACATGGCTAGTGAGAGTGGTGCTTCAACCATGGGAGAGATGGGACCATACCATCTTTGTTAGATATTTATTTTATGATTTCATCGTTACCTTTTATCAATGAGATAAGGTCTTATCCTCCCACTTCGACTATGCCTCCATTCTCACTCTAGGACCTACCACTAGTTGCTTCTATAACCCCAAGTAGTTTCCTTGACCTATCAATGTTCCTCCCTCATACCATACTTGTGTTTCATGTGTGGGTAAGCCAGATCCCACCTACGAGAGTTGGATGGTTCACACCTAGCTTCACTATTCCTATGGTCAGTATCTCTAGCATGAGACTATCATCTACAAGGAATTTTCTATGGGATTCTATACATGTTCCTAATCATCTTGGGGGCCATAATTTTTTCAAAGGATCATTTAATCCTTGGATTAGTTCTACATCAAGACAAATTCCTTTTAACAAAGGTCTAATTTCCTTTGGAGGGGCTATCTTATATGGGGAAATCACCACTAGTATCACATTTCCCATGAGTGTTCCTACTTATGATGGTGCCTTTGTATCGAGAGGTCATCCTTCTAGTCCTAGATATAATCCTATTAGCATCCATGATTTTGGGATTTCCTTTGTACTTAGGGGAAATAATCATTTTGATACTATCACTGATCCTACAATCAAATACTATGGGCCTAATAATCCCTTCATTAGCTTTCCTTATGTTTGAAACTATGTTATCAATGGACCAAAAGGTTTATTTAGGGTTCCACTTTTTCCTTCAAGCCCATTTAAAAATACCAAATTCCATTTCTAGCATCACTTGATTTGTCAAGTTTGTAAAAACATACAAATGACCCCATCTTTCATTCCCTTGGTGGCCACCAATGCTCGTAACGTTACCCTTTGATATACCAAAATTCACCACAAGAGAGAACCTGACCACACACATCACCACCTACCACTTATGGTGTACATAAAATTATTTGTTGGGTGATAGTATTAGGTTGAATCTCTTCCAATGAACCCTAACCAGAGACTCCAGAAAATGATACATCAAAGTCAATAAGGCATCTTACAATGATTATGCTTCCTTGGCATGAACGTTCCTTAACCATTTCTAGTTGAATTCATGGCAAAATATTAGAATTGATCTCCTATATCACTTTATGATGCTTCCACCTACATATCTAATCATACCCATGAGTGGAGGTGACATAAACAATTGATTAGGAGAAATATTCCAAATCAACTATAGAAATATTAGTTCATATGATCCCTACTACCTCAAATTACCAAGGATATCACAATGGTTGGCGTGGCTATGCAATATCAAGACATCTTGTGTTCCCAACATCTTGAATTGATCTATTCACAGTCATGTACCTTGTACAACATTATTCCCAATGCTCCTCGACCATCAACCAATCCACAACACCCAAAACTAGGACCATGTTCTGATGATGTAATTGGTTTTGTTTATTCTAATGTTCTGAGCTAGTTGACTACTCAACTAGGGTGGTTGATTGTTACATCACAAGCCCTTGCAACTATGCCAAATTCTCAAAAAATAAAGTCTCTTGAGCAGACCACTAAGACACATACAGTGCAGTCTATGCAACCAAATAATTCTTAACAAATTTTCTATATAAAGAAGAAGAAAAAACAAAAGTACCCTTCTAAAAATGTTTAATAGATAGAACAAACCTGGCCTACTATGGGTGGGGTCATGAATGAATGAAGACATAAGTTCAAGTTTCCATATAAGATTTGTGAAGGTGACAGTATAACTCATGAGTTCCCATGAATGGATTAAGTTCATCACCTCTTGACATAACTAGATGTTGGGTAGTAGCCTACTATTTTGACACATCCATTCCCCACCCAACCACAACATTGAAACTCCTCATCTTCTCCCTTGGGGCATAGGAGGACCAAATTTTCATGGAGACCCATCACACATTATTATGTGTAATGAGGTAGCGAAATTGACTATGAGAGTGAAAAAATATGTGACTCCTGAGAATCGTTCTTTCATTGAGGACTTGCTCATCCCCACTCAATCCAATGGACCTCTCATGATAGATAATTTTTTGGAGATAGTGATATTCCCACCTAAGAGTGTTCTCCATCAGTTGACACACAATCCTAATGCTAGGGCTACCTAAAATTACAAGTATTGTTGAGGATTTATCCCCAGCACCATGTACCATGTCTTCTTTGGAGGTTTTGTAATGATGTCATACTATTGTTTACCTCATGTATATGATATCTTCCATCACTGGTGGATCCCATCAATGACTAACCCTTGGGTGGTGCTCTCTCCTTTGTATCAAGACTTGTATGGTGAGAACATGCCACTTCTAATGGAAGAGATTACAAGTTTGGTGGGTCAATTAGCGCCTCCTGATGTTAATCATGAGCTCAATCCCAATATGGAATATGATCATGATGATTTTCCCACATGGGTCGTCACTCCAATTATTGCACATGACTCTCTTGGTGTTATGTTCTCTTAAAAATAGTCCATCTTGGAGGTAATGAATTCAATTTATAATCTAAGGCAGGATATGCATCATGAGGACTCTATTCTCCCCAATATGGAAATGGTGGAGCTTGGAAAAAAAAATCTTGAATCAAGCCAGGGGAATTTCCTAGGTCATCCAATGAAGTGTCACCCTTAGACCAAATCAAGTCTTGAATTTATAGTACCAAACATGCCAATGAATTATCCAAGCCAAACTCCCCCATTAATGAGTGTCTTGTATTTCCATTGCATTTTGATATCCATCGTCAAGGAGTTGCACTAGCTCATGAGACCACTCACCTTTTATGTCCTCGTGTTGTTCTTGATAATGATATGAATCTAGGCCTTCACTAGAATCATCAACTTCTAGGAATGTGGAAATTTAACTCAATGTGGCATGGTCCTAACATGATGTGCCATATAATGTCGAAACAACTCATGAGGTCACACACATCCATAGGATTCTCTGCCCTATGCCTAGTGGTGGGAACTACATGACATAACCTATTAGATTGTGTTGCACCTTGTATATATTGAAATATTTCTTTAGGAATGATGTGTTTTTCCCTTCATTTTTGAGTTTGTCATTGTTCTGGTCATTCACTTATGCATGGTTCTTACTTGGTGGATGTCAAGTCTCTCATTGATTTACATAGGCTTTGTGTATGGCACTAACCATAGTACTTAGAACATTTCATCCATCAGTTCGGATTTATTTTCACCCACTAAAAAGCTAGTTAGTTCTAGGGAATTTTTCTTGGACCTATAAAAAATAATGTGGAAAAATATAATGTCATTATCAAGCTCTAATCTACGATTATTTCCTTTGGTATCCATCACTTGGTTGTCAAACTTAGTATGTGGTCTCTTAGCAGAATAATTTATATTATTTGAGGCACCCTAAGCTACTTCATCATTATTTGAGGCTACATCTCTTGAAACATTATTTTGATACAATTGAATATGTGTACATTTCACAAGACTCTAATGTGTTGGATGTTACATCATAAAATTGTGTATAATGTTCAAAATGGAGGCAACTAGTCCTTGGGCTCTTAAGCCCTTATGTATACATAGATGTCCATCCTACTAGAGTTATATAAGAATATAAACATTATTATTTTAATGATAGAAAAACACGGCATATGCTATACATCATAGGAGGCCTCTAAGTAGGAGGATCGTATGCCCACTATATGACATTAAAAGTGTGGAGGAATGTCAGCCATAGGCAAGGGATGAACACCTATGGTCAATTCCTCAACATTGAGTGTGAACTAACACAACTTATCATGTTCCTACCCCTCGTATTCCTCCTCGAAGTCTTCTCACTCTACTCTAACCGGTGTTGCTCCTCTAAAGTGGAATGGTGAGTAACTAGGGGATCGGGTCAGCACCACATCTATGTTCTAAAAAATCACAACATTTTAGTAACTACATACCAACAAAAACCACAAAAAACATATATGAGAAAAATCCAAAAACCATTGAAAATTTTTCAAAACCAACAAATTTTCTTACCTATGGTACTCCATCGTGCACCTGGGGGTAAGGCTAGGTCACCATATTTGTGAAATCCAGTACCTGAATAAGCATGGTCATCAATCATGATGTATTGTTCATCAAACCATGAAAGAAACTCTTCATTGAACCATCTTGTTACATATCCCCCCTTGAGCCTTCCCATAAACTTTTTCCATCGCATCATACATGGATTAGAGGGCCCTAGGAATGGTGTGATGACTCTTAACCACATCAGTGGTCCTCTCTCTAAGAAGAAAGACAAAAGAATGATTCCATACCCAAATTGCTTCTATTTACATATCCTGCTTCTTATCAGTTGGTTCTTAACGTTGGCCAAAATTCCTTCACACCAGTTACATAATAATGGGCTCTAAGCATCTCACAGTTATGTCCATTTCTGCAATAAAGGCCAAGTGTGGCCTTATTGATCCTACTATTTTGGTTATGGTGAATAGAATGGTGTGGAGAGTGAGATAAATCACTTCTTTGATTGAAATTTTGCTACTTACTTATTGTGCTCTTGGCCCATAGTATCAAGCCATGTACTTGTCAACACTCTCTTAACCTCTAATTTTACCTCTTACCTATACTACTAAGGTTGCTCGCCTTGATAATTTGGTTAGGAAATATATGTCTTCAATCTCTATGGTCAATTGATCCAGGTGGCTCCAGAGACACACATAGGATAAAGAGGGCTGATGGAAGCTCGAAAATCAAAGCAATCACAATGTTTTTGAACTAGGACCAAAGCATAGATCTCGTCGTCCTGATCGCGGCAGTATGAACGGTTCGTCAAACTGAGTCCGTATGCGAGAGTTAGAAGCAGTCAAAGTTCGGTTGACTTTTTGCTGACTGGTCAGGCTTAAGGAGGCCATAATTTTGACAAAACCCGGCCACCGGATTTTGACCAACTTTGGCCAAATTCCAAGCTAATTTGTGGCCCGATTAATTTGTCTCCTTCAGCCTAAAATCTGAATTTTTCAAAGTGGCCTTATTATTATATTAAAAATTAAAATATATATATATATATATATATATATATATATATATATATATATAGATAACGGGAGGTGGTGGGCCACCACCCCAACACCCCACACCCTTAAAAAACTAACATATATGCCATACGTTAATGAGGAGGCCGGCAGGGATTGAACCCGCCCAACCCACGTGGGCCGGCCCCCACCGGGCGGCCCCATGAATGAACCACCAAACAACGGTTCCAAAATTAATCCAACCATAACGTGTGCCCATCAAACGTTAATGCGACATTATGGCGGAGGTTAAGGGGCGGGCCGCCCAAGGCGGACCCAACCCCCACCAAATATTTAATACATGATATTCAAATAGTTAATGTGTTAAAATAGTGAGGGGTGGGATTTGATTCCCCGACCCCTCCTCAACAAACTACCAACCTTACCAATCCACCTAAACTGACTCCTTGTGAAATCCGCCTGGGATTCTTTATAAACATTCATTTTTGCCAGTGCGTGGAGGTAGATGGAGGAACCAAGAGTGGGTGCAGAAATCGAGGTGAGATAATTTTTAATTAATATTTATGTAGGTGGAACCATGACTGAGAAAAATTTCAAGGGTGAAATTTACGCAGTGTCCAAATTGGACAAACTTTATGTCGATCTTACACCTCTCAGTGACACGAACCCGATGGCGTAGTTAGTTTCCTAATCTGAGAAGCCGATCTGCAGAGGACCCGGAGGAGGAATTATTTGAGGAATCTAGGGGGAATCTAAAATATTCCTTAAGTCCCAAATTCGCACTTTCTTAGAATTCAGAAATTTGACAATCGATTTTGCACAATTCAATGCCACAAATCTGAAGGTGTGTTCAAATTCTTCCTTTTCTCATTTCATTTTCCAACCACTTTTCTAAGTGGAGTGCAAGTGTCAGCATTCATGTGCAAGCATCCATTTCCATGAGATTCGACACCGTGAGATTTGACATGCGACCAACTTCAGGATCTTGACATCCTTCTTTAGATGGCCCCTGGTTGTGAGGTATATGCAGTGTGTTCATGTACTTCTTTTTCTATGCATTGTACTGCATAGATCCCTATTTGATGTTGATGAGGGATTTTGTTTATTACTTATTTTCATGATTCCTGCTTGATGTGACACGGAATCATCTATGTGATGTACTTGTTGTCATGATTCGTCATGTTATGTTTTGAGATCCCTATGTTGTATGTTGATGGGATACTCATGTTATTGTCATGTATGTTTGCATTGAGGTCCCTTTTATGCCATGTTGGTGGGATGCTCATCATGCATGAGTTTTGTGTCATACTGATAGGAGTCTTTTGACTGAGAGTTCCTATAATGGAACATCTCTTGGAGTCACTCCTACGTGAGGGCATTTTCCTTGTATGATAACGACATCACCTCTATGTACATCATCACTATTGACAACACTTAATGCAGCGGCCTACACCATCTTGACACCAGGGCCCGGAGATGTAGTCCCTCCTGGACGAACTTCGTTATCAACGGCTTATGTTTTCATGTGTTGATGATTGTCATGTTCCTCTTCTTTATAGCATGCAGATGTATTCATTTATGTTATTTTAAAAATGCAATTTAATACATCATGAAAGTAAAAGGTCGTGGAAGGGTCCTTTATCACACCCACACCTGGATCACCAATGGTTGGTCATACCCATGAATTGTTGGTTGGTGATATCCCACATCCTAATAAGTCTATGAAAGATAAATACTTTCCCTTTCATGTTCTGTGTTTTGAAAAATTTCATAGGCCACAATTTCATAGAACCCTCACTGTAGGTGGATGTTCAAGACCCCATATGTTGTCTTCTTGATTCCTTCTCTCTTTCCATTCAATCATCTTGGCCAACTACCTATCATAAGAAAGTGCAAACTAATTAGTGCTTTGACCAAATCAAACGACCATTTGCAAAAAACTTAACGGTAACCATAGATCTGGGATTTTCACACCCCATTCCCCCCATTAGCATCCCACAGGGTGGTCATTGGTCCATAAAGGAAGAATATAGGACCTTTCTCTTCAAAGTGGCTACTTGGACCCTACCATGGAGTGATGGTGTCCTCATCATTGAATAGGGTGAAAACTTAGGAAAAATCATTAAAATACCAATCAAAATGAAGAAAAGGGACTAGAGAATTACATGGTGCTAGAAGAATGTTGATTGATGCCTTGTATGCATTGAGATCTAGATCCAAATTGTAATATCCCTGGTGAAAATTCCATGTAATAAAAGTTAATAAAGGAAAAATAATAACCATGGTTGATGGGATGCTTATTCCAAGTTGAATGTTGGGAAAGAAATCCTAGTGTGGGTGTTAATTTGGTTATTAATAGATAAGGAAATTGGCAAAGGAAATGGCTAAGGATTTGGAAAGGAAAAATGGCATTTTTGGCACATTTATTTATGAAAATAATGGATATTAGGAGAAAAGGGAGGTGAAAGGTCACAGGTTGCATGTGAGGAGGAAATTGAAGGAAAATAATGGAAAATGAAGAAGATAGAGGCCTCATTCATAAAAAGGCTTCTGAGGATCAGTTGGTAACCTTTTGTCAATTCAGTTTTGGAGCTCTCCCATTATTCTCTCTCTCATACTCTTGGATACTTAAATTTTTTCTTGGAGCACACTTGGAGGGTGTTACAGAGTGGTATCAGAGCATGGTTCACCCCTCGGACTAGATGGGTTGTGTGTTGGTCATGCATTCATGTCAGTTGCATGTGTGTCTCTTACGCTTGTATTCCATGTGCTTGTTGCATTTTCATGATGTTGATCGTGGTTATAGTGATGTCGTCAGGTGGAGCTTGGTGTTGTTATTATGGAGTGCATCATCATAAGTGTGTGATTGGTTACATTTTTTTATAGTTCTATTACATGTATCATTTCGTATGCTTGGTTACATTCTCAAATGTTTGGTTACATTCTTGTATTCTTGGTTACATGTATCATTCGTGTAGGTTTGGTCACAAGTATTGTTCATTTATGCTTAATTACATTTGTTTATGCATGTGTGTGGTTGGTTACTTATTTCTTATGCATGTTAATGTTTGCATGTGGTCGAGTGTACAGTGATGCAATGGTTGTTGTCATACATGAGGTCATGGTATGCGTTGTTGATAAGGTCATGCATTGATGACTGGACCCTAGCTAGAATGATGGTTGCATGGTTATATACTTATGTGTTATGTTTCTATATGCTATCATGATTGTGTTATGCATGTATCGCGTTGATTTGTTGATCTTGCATACAAGGTATCCTCCCCAAGCTATACTAAGGTACGTTGGTTTATTGTGATTTGGTTTAGTTGACATGGTATACCTTGCAAGAAGAAATATAAAATGGATAGCAAGATGGTATACTACAAAGACTCTCCCTATGAATCAAATGAGTAGTATGGTGTTGGGAATTCTTTTCATTTGGTAGATACACTGAGAATCTTAAAGGAAGAAATAAGGAGTTGTAAGGTAGATAATCACAGAATCATATAGGCGTAAGATAATATAGTAGAGGTAAATGTAGTGATACTTTAGAGTTTGTCAGATTTGCAGTGACAAGGACCAATTCGGATAAACCATGAGCAAGAGGAAAAAACTAATGGGTCATATGGTAGTAGGTCGCATGGTGGTCATAGGTCGGATAGAGATGACATAGTGAGGGATGGTAGATTTTTGGACACTCCGAATAGCAAAGGTGACAGACACGAGTACCATTCAAGTTATTGTTCTGATAGACATGATGACTGATATCGTTATCATCCATATAGGAGGAGTTGTTGGGTGTGAAGCCTGATTATCTTCTGTATTCAAAGGTTTCAGCCGGATGTATACCCCAGGAAGATTGTACACCCCTCCACACGGGGGGGTACAGGGGGACTTGTCCCCCCCTCACAGGGGTTCGGGGTGGCTGATCCCCCCCCCAGTTGGGGCTCAGGGGTAGTGCCCCCGAAGCTAAAAACAGATGTAAAATTGCCTTGTAAAAGTATAGTAATTTCTAGTCAATCTAGACCGTTCATTAGGCGGATGATCTGACGGTAGAAGTTATGTTTAGTTTAGGGTTTTTTGCCCTAGAAGGCAACCCCTCACTATATATGAGGAAATTGTATTGCATCTATATATATCTATATTCTAATTGAGGAAAATAGAAGAGATTGAGAGTGAAGAGGGAGTTACATTGGATTTGTTGTAGGTTGTATCTCTTCAGTTTGCTAGATACTATAATAGAATAAAGATTGGTTGTTTCTCCATGGACGTAGCCCAAACTGGGTGAACCATGTATACCTGTGTCTCTCTTGTTTTATGCGTTTTCTGTGTTTATATTTCAATGCAATATTTTATGTGTTCCATTTCTCTGTAATATATAATTTTCTAACAGGAGTGATAAGGGATACTTGCCATATGAGTTTAAGAAAGCAAAGCCACCAACATTTTATGGAGAGGTGAAGAACTTACAGGATGCAGAGGCATGGTTTCTTGGTATGAAGAAGTTATTTAGGTTGCATGACTATTTAAAGAACATGAAATCCAGAGTAGCTACATTCAGTCTCAAAGGTAAAGCATACATTTGGTGGAAAGATGTGAAGAATGTCAGAGGTATACATGAGGAAAACTTCACTTGGAGTGAGTTTGAGCAGTTATTCAAGAGGAAGTATATATCGAAGAGATACTTTGATGATAGGAGAAAAGAATTATATGAGCTAAAGATGGGATATATGACAGATGATGAGTACACTAGAAATTTCTTGGAGCTACTGAGGTATGTGCCTTACCTCAAGGAGGAGAAGGCCAAGATTTAGATATTCACTAGTGGGTTACCAATGGCATTCAAAGATAGGATTGAGTTCAATGAGCCTAGATCATTGGAGGAGGACATCCGAAAGCTAAATCATTACCATGAACAATTGAAATGTAGAACTGAGACTAAGCTAGATTAGAAACGTAATGTAAAGAGTAAGGGAAAATGGGACAAGAAGCGAGTAAGGCCACAGTTGTCAAGTAATAAATAAAATGTTGTGCAATCTAATAAGTTCAATGCATCTGAAAGAGGACAAGGACGTCAACCTGAGGAGTAGAATAAGGAAACATTGTGGTGTTGGACTTGTGGAGGAGATCATCGCAGGAGAGATTGTCCACAATATCAAGGTGGTAGGCCTCAGATATATAGTGCGCAAGAGGCACAGACTGTTGGGGATGTTGGTCATAGTGTTCCTCATATTTATGTAGCATTGGATAACAAACAAGCAGACCATCAGGCATCTATAATTGAGATGGATGGTGAGCTTTGTGATCAAGTTGTTTCTATTTTAATTGACCCTGGATCTAATTATAGTTATGTTAGTCTTGACTTGCTGGATAAGTGTGGTTTGTGTAAGGAGTTGCATGCAGAATCTTGGTTAGTGCAGCAAGACACAGGTACAAAGAAGCGATTTCATCATTGAGTAAGAGCTTATGCATTTGATTTGAATGGTATGCCTATTGTAACACATTTGAATGTATTACCGTTGGGATCATACAACATGTTGTTGGGCATGGATTGATTGTACCTTCATAGAACCAAGGTGGATTGTTATGACAAGGCCATTGAGTGATTGGATGACAATGGAGAACCAAGAGTCTTATAGGGAAATAACAAATCCACATCAGTTAGGATGGTGATATCTATGCAGGAAAAGCGTAGTCACAAGACAGGGTGTGTGTTATTCTTAGTGCACATTTCTTGTGACAAAGGTAAGGAGGTTGAGAATGCATATGTTTTGATCAGGTACATAGTTCTATAGCAGTTTCAGGATGTATTTCCTAAGGACATTACTGAGTTTCCACTGCACAAGGAGGTAGAATTTTCTATTGAGTTGGTTCCAGGGGCAGCTCCAACATCAAAATCACCTTACAGGATGAGTACACCTGAGTTGATAGAGTTGAAGCTACAGTTGAATGAAATGTTGGAAAAGGGATATGTTGGGTTGTGTTATATTCTTTCCATGGCTAGCCCCAGTAGTTTAATCAGGGGGTCAGAGGGGGGGCAGAGCCCCCCCTTTGTTGCACTGATGTGAAATGGGGGGGTCACGGGGGGGGAGGCAACACCCCCTGTTAAGGGGTTTGAGGGGGGCAGTAGCCCCCCTCTACGAGGTCCGGGGCAGCACCCCGGGGAAAAAAATTGGACCCTATATTAGGTGGGTGAATCTACTTATGGTTTTGTGCATGGATTTCACACATGGTTTTGGGTGCGATGGTTTTCAATCCATGGTATTTTGTAGATCGGGTCAAGGGAACTATGGTTATGTTCTAATCTAGGGTTAATGGATGCTTCGACATGTATATATATGTGTTGTAACATTGAAAGGAACATAATAAAAAAATCAATCTGGTATTCTTGATTTTGGGATCCAGGGGAAAATCTTTGTGTATATTTGTTTTATGTGTTATCCTCTCGCCATTGTTTATTTTCTGTTTTTTAGAATTCGTATGCAGGTAATTTATGTATGGGGTTAAAACCTACAAGATACATTAGGCCAAGTGTATCACCATGGGGCGATCGGTATTTTTGTGAAGAATAAATATGGCACTCTCATATTATGCATTGAATATACGCAATTGAACAAAGTGACCATCAAGAACAGATATCCATTATCGAGGATTGATGACTTGTTCGATCAGTTGAAGGGAGAAGCAGTGTTCTCAAAGATTGATCTGAGATCTAGATATCATCAGGTACATCAAAGAGGAGGACATTTACACGATAACTTTCCGGACCAGGCATGGGCAGTATGAGTTTGTTGTAGTTCCATTCGGTTTGACTAATGCTCTAGCTACATTTATGTGTTTGATGAATAGTGTGTTGTGTCCATATTTGGATAGTTTGTTATTGTGTTCATTGATAACATATTGGTATATTCTAAAAATGAGGAAGAGCATGTTGAGAATTTAGTAGTTGTGTTGACGTTGTTCAGAGAACATCAGTTGTATGCTAACCTCAACAAGTGCAATTTCTTTCAGCATGAGGTACACTACTTGGAGCATGTTGTCTCCAAGGAGGGCAATGCAGTAGATCTAGAAAAGATAAAGGCCATCATGGAGTGGGTAGCTCCTAGGAATGTAGATGAGGTGAGATCTTTCATGGGGTTGGAAAGCTATTATTGGAGGTTCATCATGAACTTCTCATATATTGCTTATCCTGTCACATCATTGCAGAGGAAAGGTAAGAAATTCAAATGGACAAGGGAGTGTGAGGCTAGTTTTGAGCAGCTTAAGTAGTTGTTGACACATGCACCAGTGTTAAACATTGAAAATTCGGACAAATGGTTTTTAGTATGCACATATGCTTGAAGTAAAGGACTTGGTGGAGTCCTTATGCAAGATGTATAGGTGGTATGCTATGAGTCACGAAAACTCAATGAGCATGAGCATAACTACCCCACACATGATCTTGAGTTTGCAGCGAAAATTCATTGAATATGTTGAGACACTATCTTTTGGGTAGGAGATTTACATTGATGAGTGATCATAGTGGTTTGTGGTATCTATTTGACCAACCGAATCTGAATGGTAGGAAAGATAGGTGGTTGGATAAGATCAATGAGTTTGATTTCAAGATCAGATATGTCAAAGGTAAAGAGAGCAGGGTAGCAGATGCTCTTATTAGGCGGATACGGGTAAATCACTTAGCAGCTATGAGCTCCTATGGGACACACTTACATGATAGGATCTTGCAGGTGGGTCAGAAGGATGTCAGGTATATGGAGATTATGCACAGGTTGCAGCAAAGTAAGATACAGGTACATGTGGTGTTACATCTACAGGTATAGGTATAGGTGCAGGTGCAAAGGATGTGGACTATTGCCTTACAGCAGATGGATTAGTTAGGTTCAAAGACAGGATATATGTGCCAGATAGAAGTGAGATCAAGAAGGTAATCTTGAGGGAGTTTCATGAGAAACCTTATCAGGTCACCCAGGTTATTAGAAGATATTGACTGCAGTAAATAAATTTTATTATTGGTTGAATATGAAGAGGGATGTAGCAGAGTTTGTGGCTAGGTGTTTTGATTGTTAGTGTGTGAAGGCAGAGTGTAAGAATCCAGGTGGACTGATACAGCCAATTGCAATTCTAGAGTGGAAATGGGAGGTCATTTCCATGGACTTCATCACAGTTTTGTCGAGGACAGTGGGACAGCACGATTCCATCATGGTTATTTTGGACAAGTTGAAAAAGGTTGCACATTTCATTCCAGTGAAGTCTACATTCTCAGCTAGTGATGTAGCACAGGTATTCATCAGAGATGTGGTCATATTGCATGGTGTTCCGAAGAATGGTGTGTTAGACATGGATGTGAAGTTCACTTCCAAGTTTTGGAAGGTGTTATTTCCATGTTGGGTGTAGAGTTTGCCTTTAGTACAACATATCATCCGCAAACAGATGGAAAGATAGAGAGGGTCAACAGAATATTGGAGGAAATGTTGAGGATGTATGTGATGCATTAGTAGTGAGAGTGGGAAGAGTGCCTTATAATGGTAGATTTCTCTTACAACAATCGGTATTAGTAATCTTTGAGGATGAGTTCGTTTGAGGCATTATATGAGAAGAGATGCAATATTCATGTCAGTTGGAGTGATCCAGTTAATAAGGTGTTGATTGCACCAGACATGTTGGTAGACATGGAACAGGAAATGCAGGTGATAAATAAGAATCTAAAAGAATCATAGGATAGGAAAAAGAGTTATGCAGATCAGAACAAGTTGTTCAAGGAGTTCAAAGTTGGGGAATAGGTGTACTTACACATCAAACCAAAGAAGAGATCCTTACGGATTGGATCATGTGCCAATCTGACACCACAGTTTTATGGACCCTTCAGTATTGTTGAGAGGAATGGACTAGTAGCCTATCAACTTTCACTACCTTCGACAGTGAAATTCCATGATGTGTTCCATGTGTAATTACTTAAGAAGTATGTTAAAGATATTGATCATGTGATTGACTAGTTTGTATTGCAGGTGGAACTAGATGGATAATTCCATCCAGAGCCTCAGTGTATATTTCAAAAAAAGGTTCTCATGCTTCAGAATTGAGTAATCGAGTAGGTTAAGGGGAAATGGAAGAACTTTGGGCCTGATGAAGCTACATGGGAGATGGCAGATCAGATGCGAGCTATGTATCCTTATTTGTTTTTCGGTTAAGGCAAAGTCGTTTTGGCATGGTGTTTTGGTATATATCTTGGTATATGTTTTGGTACATGTTTTGGTGAGTTTGGTATATGTACATATGTATATGGATGTAAATATTGCCATGAGTTATGTTATAAAGTTGCAATAAGAGGTATGGGTGTCATGTCATTATGATTTTATGTTATTATGTTTTCATGTTGGTTTTCTTCTCAGGAGGATGATCATTGTAAATAGTACAACGAGCTAAGTTATAAATCCCAATCGGTAGTATCTTTTTCTTACAGTATTTTTGTGGTTATAGTTGTTGTTGAACATCGAGGACAGTGTTCCCCCTAGGGGGAGGGTTCTGTAACAGCCCTAGTGAAAATTCCATGTAATAACAGTTAATAAAGGCAAAATAATAACCACGGTTGATGGGACACTTATCCCAAGCTGAATGTTGGGCAAGACATCCTAGTGTGGGTATTCATTTGGTTATTAATAGCTAATGAAATTAGCAAAGGAAATGGTTAAGAATTTGGAAAGATAAAATGGCATTTTTAGCTCATTTATTTATGAAAATAATGGAAAATAGGAGAAAAGGGAGGTGAAAGGTCATAGGTTGTATGTGAGTAGGAAATTGAAGGAAAATAATGGAAAATGAAGAAAATAGAAGCCTCATTCATAAAAAGGCTTCTGAGGATTAGTTGGTAACCTTTTTTCAGTTCAGTTTTGGAGCTCTTTCATTATTCTCTCTCTCTCTCTCATACTCTTGGATACTTAGAGTTTTTCTTGGAGAACTCTTGGAAGGTGTGGAATAGTTGGATTTTTGGAGCAAGCAGGAAAAGGAAGAGTAAGAAAGCACAAGAGGACATTGGTATTAGACGCTACAGTGGATTTTTCTTGTAGGTACTGAGTTGCATGTATGATTTTCCTCACTAATTTTGGCATGAATGGCATATGCGTGTGGTTTGTTGGTTATGATTTGTCATTGGCATGGAGGATGGTTGGGATTGATAGTGCATTTCCTAGTCTTGCCATTTCTTAGATGGCCATGGAGATTGTGGGTACATTTAATTGTTTTGTTTTGGTATGTTCTCATCTTTCCTTAGCTTGGGTTGATTTACTAGTTTTTGGAGCCTTGGTTGGATAAACTCTCAAGAGCCCTGTAATAGCTTGGGTTGAGTTACTATTTCGTAGCCTTAGTTGGACAAATGCTCTAGAGCCCTTGGTGGGTTGAGTTACTAGTCCTGGAGCCTTGGTTGGAAAAATTCTCTCGAGCCTGGTAAAATTTGTGGGTTGAGTTACTAGTCCTGGAGCCTTGGTTGGAACAAATGTGTTGGAGCCCTGGAAGGCTTGGATAGAGACCAATATGATGATGGTTTTGTGATGTCTGACCGTGAGGTGGAATCACTATTTGATGGGTTAATGTGGTTGGCCTCTGGAAGCCTTGGATGGTTTTGATTGTTGTGTTTTATTATATCCCACATTCATGCTTGGAATATGGCATGGGGGTGAATGGATGAAGAGAGATTTGGCTCAGGCATTCTATGGTCGAGTGGAATGTGGAAGTCCCATTCCGGGTTTGGATTTTGCATCACCAATATGAGGTTATTTCTCCTTGTATTCCTATGAGTAATATATTGGTTTATATGTGGATCATATGGTTGTGATTTCATTGGTATTTTTGTTGCTATTATGTTGGTTATGTATGTGTTTTATGACAGTAGCTATGAATGGCTCTCGTCATGTTTTTACTTGTAAATTAGTGAACAATGTATCTATAACATAATGGATGAAATGGTAGTTAATGTGTTGAGGCATCAATGCCTCTTAGCAATTCTCAGCTAAGTATGAGACCCCTATGCTCGGATATGTTATTTACACCTATAGACTACATATTTGTGATATGTTTAACGAAATATTTTTCATGGGTAGTAGGGGTCTAGTCAAGATCTTATTAAAGTAATTGCATTTGTACTATCATTTCCATGTTATCTTAATGTTTTGAAGGTTTCATTTAATTCTTAGTGACCTAGGCTTTGGGCCCAAAAAAGTCGCTCAAATCCTAGGGACGTTGGCACATCACTAAGAAAAATAGTCCCTAAACACTGGCATGTCTATAGCATGGGAGCTTCCAAAGCCTCATGGATGCTAGTAGACCTATAGCATGGGAGCGTCTGAGGATCGAGTGGTCCAAAATCTCAATTGGACCCAAGGGTTGGTTGGAAGTGTTAGTGTTAGTATCTACATACTTCCATCGGGGATCAAAATTCACTCTTTGCATATGCATTTTAGGAGTCCCATACTAAAACTTTTGCATAATTCCATTAGGTCATGATATACTGATCCACTAATGGTTGTTTTCTCTTTAGAAAATCTTTCCCTCATAGACTATACTTGCTGATCCTTCTTCAGATTGTCTTCAGTCAGGGTTTCATAATTAATCTGTAGTTCATTTCATTAGGTCATAGGGCATGATTTCATTAGGTCTAGGGTTTCATCACCAAGGTCAAGAAATTGATTTCAAAGTGTAAATAAAGGTCAGCAAGGGTATGAGGATGATCAATAAATCAAGCATGATGGCTTGAAAGTCATAGCTACTAAAATTATTATCTTTTAACCTAATGTAATTTTCACCTCAAAAACATGTTTTTGAGGTGAAAACAGAGTATTTTAGTTTATTTGTATTTCATATGTAATTTTAAGTTCCTATATGTAATAATGAATCTCATCTGTATCATAATATTTCTTCTTCCTGCAAGACACACCAACACTGCAAAAGTCAAGTTGAGCATTTGTCCACCTGCATAAGCACAAATAAGAAAAAGCATTAAAACAGAGTTTAAAAGGTGAAAGTGATAAAAGGAAAAAAACATTAGAAAAAGGAGTTTGAGGAGCTAAAGATTAAAGTCAAGGGCCTATAAATATCCTCTTGCACTCATTATCTTTTCATTTACCTCTTACCACACATTGAGTAAACCAAAGCAGCGTTTTAGGTGATTTGAAGTCAAAATCAGTGAAAACAGTGAAGGTGTTGCGTGTTTCCTCCTTGTGTTGCGCGTTCCCTTCAGGCACTGCGCACTCCCTTCATGCGCTGTGCACTTGGCCATTTTTGCATACCCTTACTCTTCAAGCTTTCACAATATCTCCTAGGCCCTAAAACAAGTAAGAATTGTCATTTCCCTCTCATTAAGGTTATTTCCTTCATGCTTGAAGAATGAAAACCACATGGTGTTAGTCTCTCACTCCAAACCCTAAGTCTTTCTCCTAAACCCTAGTTTTACAAGCAAATTTCCCATTTTCCCAAAAAGCACCTAATCTACACCCTATATTCTCTGTTATAGACATATTTGGGCATTGCAAACCCAATCACATATGTTTATAAACCAAGGGCTCTCAAACCCCTAAAAGTGTTGTTTCAAACCCTAAAGGATCAAGGTCAACTGATTACATCATTTCCCAGAAGATCTCACTGAAAAACTGCTCAGAACTGGTCAAAACTAGACCATACAGACTGCTCCATGCTGAGGGTGCGATGCATCTCACCTGCTACACACAAAGGGTGTGATGCATACTGAAAATCCCTTCTGTAGGGTGCGATGAGCGAGAGCAGACAAAGGGCAGAGGCAGTTTGCTGGGTGGAAACCCAGAGAATCTTCTAGAAATTGCTCATATGACACTTGCCTCTCTGAATTTGCCTAGGGATGAGTAAGAGATCATGAAATCTCCAAGTGGAACCAAGAACTATTAGTGAAGTGACACTAATCAAAATCCCAAAAGCTAACTCACTCTCCTTCAAACATCTATATATGGATCCCTCATCCTAGAGATCCAAGAGGCTGGAATTTTGTAATCTGTAAGGAAGTGTTGTTGGTTTCTCTTTGAAGACATTGTATTGTTGGGTGATCTTGCTTTTTTATGAGGTGAAGAGGGCTTTCATGCTGGGAGGATGGCGCTGGATCAGACAGCTTGGTTGTAATCCTCTCTTCTACTACTTCTATCAATAAAGCTATTTGAGTTTTCCTCCATATACTTGTATATCTCTGAATCTTGTATTTGTATATGCATTTGTATGGTCAATGTACATCTGATCCTATATTGTTTATGGTTATAGATCTCTATGCTTTGATGGTATTTTGCTACTTTGACTCTACAGGTGTTCTTTGAAGCGGGATAAGTGAGAAAGGAGTGGCAAAAGCTCTATCAAGGGAGAGAGGAAACAAGCAAGGAGACTAGTGAAAGACTAAGGTTGGTACTCTTGGCTTCTCTCTCATCTATTTCTCATAAAGGAAAACACAAGTAAGTTTGGTTTGTTTGTTTCTAAGATAGCTACCTGTCTTAGTGGGACTAGCAGCTTTGAATGGACACTAGTTTTCCTGTTAACAAAATGGCGACTCCGCTAGGAAGCGAATAGTTTGTTTGTTTCGTTACTATTGTCTGCTTTATAAACTACATACGGAGCCTGAAGTTAAGCCAGCTAGCCTTCGAACTGCTTTTGTTGTGCAACTGCAAAGTAGATCAATGTTGCTTCAGTTAATCTCTGGGTAGTTTATGAACTGAATATCTGACTTGCAAACATCCTAAGTGCCCTGGTGGTAGCTCAAATAACCTCATTAGATCAGCCCCTATACTTTGTGTTTACTGCCTATCAAAAGCGCAGCCTAAATCCCTGAACTTAGCTGCAAACCGTGAGTGAAAACCAAGCTTAGTCTCGTCCCTGGACCATCGCACTGTCTCTCATTGGAAATCCAGATGCATCGCACCTCCTGTGTGTTGCAGGCGAAATGCATCCCTGTTTCCCTGTGTTACAGGTGTGATGATTGAGTGAGACTGTTTCTGCCTCCAGATTTTGGTTTTTTCTTCATTGTCTTAAGCTTTATTCAATAGTTTGATGTCTATGATCAGTATATCACTGTTGAAACCTTATTCCTTTGCATTATTCAGCCTCCATTGATAAAGAATTGTGAATTTTTTTATGTATTTTTCATCATTTACAGTTCTCCTTTGCAAAAAGTAGCTTAATCGAACTGTCGTCTTTTGATTTGAAAGTGTCACAACTGTCGTATTCCTCTTTTAGATAGTCAATTACACTTTTTCTATTGTATTTTATTTGAATCATAAACTATTTGAAGTGTCGAAAGTAGTTTTCAAGTCGAAATTGAAAGCATCGTCTTAGTCTTCCTTTCATTTCGAAAAGAGAAAATTGTTAGTACTGTTGCTTTGAAAGAAAATAGTTCAGATCTGTACTTAGTTTTCTTTTTGTCATTCTCACATTAAGGAAACTGAAAAACAAATACATGCATGTGCATTTGCATTTAGACTGCATGCAGAAATTGATTTAGGAAAAGTGCATCTAGTGTGTGCTCTCTACTCTATGTTGAAAGAATTTTATTTCTCTTTCCTTAGTTGCTAGGATTTTCCTTGCTAAAAGAAAGTAAACGACTGTTTATCATCTTAGATTGCATATATAGGAATTGTATATCTACATCACGTGGTGAAACTTAAAGGAAAACTTCTTAAGAAAGATAAACTATAAAATAAACCTCAATGAACATAAAAATTCTTTGGAACCTAACGCACAACATTTAGAAGTCTAGGCTAGAGATGTATTCCGGCATCGTAAAGCTTGGTAACTATCATTTTCATCATAGGTTGGGTGATTCCTCCTCTTTGATATGAAAAGTGCCAATACGGACTTGTGCTCCCATGTACCATCGAGTATATATTGGGAGACCACAATAGGTTGATATCCTTTATCCTTAGGAAGCCATGACTGCCGCCCTATCGATCAAAATGCACCGAACATAGCATTCGGGAAGATTGACTGCCGTACTATAAAAAGTATTCTGCAGTTTTGTGATTGGTTTGGTAATCTGCCTGTCTAGATTTCCAGAGTAGTCACTTTCATTCCTTTTCAGACTCCTTAAAAGAAAAGGTCCATCTGAGCACTTGTCACTTCATGCTCATTACAAATCGAAGGCAACTAGAGTCATCTTTAGCTTTTTATCGAATCTTAAAACTTGAAAAAGAAAGTTGTGTCAAAGCATCATAAAATTCATTTAATTTTGAATAACTTTGTCCCCTTTTTATTTTGAGTTGATCAAGTAATCCGCAATCGTGGAAGAAATTCAATCAAAACCCCGCCATTCGCGGAGACTAGCGAGTCAACCATCTTTGACTCTGGAAATGAAACCATTCTGGGCCAAGCGATCTTGTTTAACTGGGTCAAAGTCTCTTGGTTTATTTGAAACTTGTGTTTCAATATCCTCAGAGACTCCAGTTACTCCAACTATTTCTGGTATCCCTGCCTCTACAGAAGAAGTTCCACAGTTACAAGAGGACATTAGAACTGATCCTAGTGTAACGGTAAACACTTCTATTCCTGAACCAACTCCATCTAGGACTGATTCGGAAGGTGTCACCCCTCCAACATCTATCGCTGCAGAGTCTGTACCTTCTTCGGCACCAGAAATATTTTACGGACCTGACGGTCTACCTCTTCCACCTGGACTGATCGCCATAGAAGAGATTGTGGAGGATCTTCCATCCAGTACCCCATTACATTTTGGAATTGGGATCCACCTAAATCCTTCTACTACAGAAGCTAGTCACCCTTCATCGCAAGTTCTTGTAGAATCGCTAGGAATTCTTTTGGATAGACTCAATATGTCTGAACAACCATCAACATCTAGGACTATATCATCCAATACAACAGCAGAAAAACCTCTTGCCACTACTTCGACAATGTTCGGTGGTATACCATCTGTGCCAACTAGCTCTCAATCGCTAGATGGAGTCCACCGAGGGACTGTTTCGACAGTATGTTTTGTTCCTGTTTGTTCATCCGGAATGTTATCTGGAATTTCTTATGTTGAGTCTCAGCAAATTGATCCTTCACAATAGTATCAATTTGGGCAGTCTAGTCTACAAAGACCAATTTTCCCTTTAAACACTGGATTGCCGCCATATGGGGGGTAGTATGCCTTTTCATTATTCCTTCTAGGAGAACAACCATACGAGAGTTCACAACAGAATTCGGGTCAAGCTGGAATTGCATCCAGTGGTTGGGTGCCAATACTACCTCAATAGCCAAGATTTGTATATTCAATGCAACCAAATCAACCTATGTTGAATACTCCCACTACACTGGCCATTGTGACAAGTATAAGCGCTACCTATTGTATGTCAACCTCAAGTCTCTCAGATCGTAATACAATAGCCTCTTAGCTCCACGACTCAATCACAATCACCGATTAGTGGCTCCTTAATTGAAGAGACTCAAGCTCAAATGGGTACTATCACCCCTCATCTTGGTCAAACATCCAGTATTGGACAACAGGAAATGGCCTCACAACCATGGCTGGTGCAATATCAACAACGCAATTCCAGCAAGCTTACCGAGGACCTGAGCAACAAAGCTTTATGAGTAATGGGTAGCCGTATATTCAAAATGGTTACCATCAATCATATCATAATGATTATGCCCATCAACCTTATCAAAGTTATCAGCATCAAATACATTATGCTGGTATGCAAAGACCCACTACTCAGGCGATCCCATCTTATCTTGGGTATGCTTCGCCAAACCTGAATTAACAGTTTCCTTTTGTCGCAACTTTAGAATTACCAGACCTGAATCAGCTAACAAATGATCAAATTTCTTATGCCCCTTGGTGGCTGGCGATTCCTCATAAACTTTCGTCAGATATTCCTAAATTCAATGGAAATCCAGGTGAAGATCCGTCGAATCATGTGATGACCTTTCATCTGTGGTGTTTGTCCAACACTCTCAATGATGATTCGATTAGGCTTCACCTTTTTCAGCAAACGCTAACTGGTCCGACAGCAAAATGGTACATCGAATTTCCTAGAGCTTCATTTGATAACTTCAACGCCCATGCCAACACCTTTTTAACCCATTTTCAGTTACCAATAAGGTATGAAACAGGAACAGAGCTTCTTACCAATTTTAAGCAAACAAAAGCCACTCACATATCTGATCATATTCATGAGTGGCAACGTCATCATCGAATGGTAAAAACATATGTTCCTGATCAGCTGCTAACTGAATGGTTTATTAAGTCATTGTTACCTTTTATTACAGAAGATGTGGCTAAAGGAGGAGTTGTCACTGAAGAGCAAGTCATTGCTGGTGCGCAATATCTAGACTTGATCTATACTCAGTCTGGCATGCTCTATGACAAAATTCCTGATGCTCCTAGACTAGAGTTTTCCATTCCTCCTCCTCCTAAATCAAACAAAGACTCTCATGCTGGCAACGATGTGATAGGTACAACATGAACAAAAACCACAAAGGCTACATCTAAGAAAGCCCGCACGGTTTCTAGTCAAAATGCAAATGAAGAACCTCTCGCCTCAGAGGTCAATGCCATGTCGACCGACAAAGGCAAAGAACTGAAGCAACCAGGGGGTAAGAAGAAAGGGAAAAGCAAAAAGAAGAAACAGGATGATTTGTCTCCTACAAAATCTACTAAAAACCCTTCTGGCAAAAGAAACCTCCTCGACCATGTCACATATGTGATGAAGACCATTGGACGAAGGATTGTCCATATAAAGCTAAGATTAACAAATTCTTTAAGAGCTCAAAAACCTCAGCAATATTGACTAATCTGTTTCCAAACCCAAAAACCAATCTGGTTGCTAGCAACAATGCTTCCCCATCCCAAGTGCTTATATTGTCCATTTCGAAGCAACAAAATGATGCTTTGATATCGACAAGGAATAAAGATTAGGGGTATCCATAGTTATCGAACAACAAGGCTGCAGATCAACCTAGTAGTTAAACAACAAATTCAACTAAAGTAGTGCCACCCATCATTCCTGAGCTAATGATAAATTCGCCAAAGGGAGTAGTACACAAATCGACATTTAATCCTTGTGCCCAAGCAGCACAGAATTATAATATAGTAGAGGATCTGGCCCAATCGCCATCCACTATGTCGACACTTGAAGTACTACAAAATTTCCCCTCCCAAAAGCAGGCTCTATTATCAGCAATAGGTGGGATTGACCCAGTGGATTCCAATCTTGTGGCCTTTAATCATAAAGGATATGAACTTCAGTTACCAGCACAACTCGCTTTCCTCATACAAGTGAAATCCCTCAACAAAACTGTTCATCGAACAATTATTGATGAGGGGGCATCTACCTGCATTATGTCAATGAGTTGCTGGAAAAATTTAGGCTCACCACCCTTGTCAAGATCATCAACGACATTAAAAGCATTCGATGGATGAACATACACCCCGTACGGGATTTTAAGTAACTTACAAGTTGAACTGGGGGGAAAGACAGTAGAAATTGACGTCGAATTTATTGATGGAAACCTCGATTACAATATCCTACTGGGAAGGCCCTGGATTTATGCTATGGCCATTGTTGTGTCAACTTACTTTAGAAAGATTTCATTTCCCTTTCAAATAGGAATTACAATCGTTGATCAACAAACTTTTCTCCCCAACAATTCACAAGTTACAGGAAGCATTCCAATGATCCATGAAAGCTCTCATTCACTTCAAAATGTCTGAGTAGGCCTACTAAAAGACCCTGCCTTAATGGGAACTTTTGCCCTATCGCCTCCAAGTAATCTGGTGAAAGTGGCCACAGTAGAAACCTACAATATGATATCTTCCATTCAGAAGATTTCCGAACATTTTTTAAGCATGGATCATCAACAGGTTTTGCCTCCAAGCCCAATAGAAATTTTGTAGCAATCATTTTTTTTGGCATGGGCGGCAAACCCAAATAAACACTCATCGAGTGTTTGGATAGATAGGTCTAAGGAATATGGCACCTCCTCAGATCCTTGGTCGCATGTACATTCTACAAAAAAAGGAATTATTCAGTCAATGATGATAGGAGAGGCACCATGGGAAGATTACCACCATCGTTCCCATCCTCCGGATTACAACAAAGATTATTCTAGCGACCTTAATCATCCTTCAGTTTTTGATTTTCTATCAAATACTGTAAATACGGTGGATTCCGAGCGAAATATGTCCAGTATTGAAGAAACTATCACCATAAATATCTTCACTAAACCAGATGTTGTAGAGAATATTCATGTCGGCAAATCTTGTTCTTCTTTAGAACTGGAAATATATTGCGCTCTCTTTCGCGAATTCAGAGATGTCTTTGCATGGTCATATGAAGAAATGCCAGGCATTGACTCGAGCATAGTTGAACATGAAATCAAGATGTATCCAGATGTCAAACCAGTACGACAACGGCTTCGGCAAGTGCACCCGAAGAAATCCGCTGCCATCAAGGCAGAAGTTGAAAAACTTTTACATGCTGGTTTCATTTACCCGGTTCCTCTAATTGATTGGGTATCAAATATTGTTCATGTGATGAAAAAGCAAGGAACGATTAGAGTGTGTGTTGATTACAAGGATGTAAATCAAGCTTGTCCAAAGGAAAACTACCCTACACCCTTCATCGACCAGATAATTGATGAATGCGCTAGATGCGAAATATTTTCATTTATGGATGGATTTTCGGGGTATAATCAAATAAATATCTGCCCATAGGACTAGTCGAAGACTGCATTTATATGTCCGTGGGGCACATTCGCGTACCGCAAATTACCTTTCAGTTTAAAGAACGCAGGGGCAACTTTTCAGAGGGCTATGAATTATGCCTTCCATGACATCAAGAACATCGTTCAACCATATCTCGACAATCCACTGGCTCATTTGCAAAAGTGGACTAACCATCCGCAGCATTTGAGAGCTATATTTCTACATTGCCAACATTACAAGATACGACTCAATCCACACAAGTGTTTGTTTTGTGTCGGTTTTGGTCATTTACTTAGCTTCGTGGTTTCTAAGGACAAGATTCGACTCGACCCATGTAATGTTCAGGCAATCATCAATATGCCTCCACCTTCAAATTTGCTTCAGATTCAGAAACTCCAAGGGAAAGCAAAATTTCTGAGGAGGTTCATTCCAAATTACACCGAACTTGCTAAAGGTTATACGCATCTTTTGAAAAAAGAAGTACCCTTCAACTGGGATCAGGTTGTGCAAGCTTCCTTTGATGCTCTAAAGGAATCCCTAATAAAAGCATCATTAATGTATGCTCCTGACTATCAAAAAGACTTTAACCTGTATCTAGCTGCAGCAAATACAACCATCGTAGTGGTTTTAGTTCAAGAAGACAAAGGAATCGAACATCCTATCTATTATTTAAGCCAAAATTTAAATGATACAGAAAGCAAGTACTCCTACATTGAAAAGCTGGCCCTTGCAGTTGTTCAAATAGTACAGAGATTTCGACACTACATCCTCTTTCGTAAAACTACCATTTTGTCAGATTGCAACCCTATGACTTACATTCTGTCATGTTTGTTAATTTGGGGCAAATATTCGAAGTGGATAGCTATTTTGCAAGAGTTTTATTTGGAATTCGTAAAATCCAAATCAAAGAAATCTCTAGTTTTCGCAAAGTTACTATGCAACTTCCCATCGTTGTCTAACGATTCAACATCCAAATCATCAATCATGGATGAATCTTTGTTTATGATATCATCGAGCGATCCGTGGTATGGAGATATAATCATCTATCTCCAAACCCAAACATACAGGCCTAATACCTCTCGCTCAGAACAACGACGTACTCGATACCAAGCAAAAGACTACATGATCGTTGGTGATACACTTTACCGTCGTGGTATCGATACAGTTCTGCGAAGGTGCCTCACCCATGAGGAGGCTGAAAAAGTCCTGAATGATTGTCATTCAGGCACATGTGGGGGGCATCAATCTGGTTACACTATAGCACAAAAGATCTTACGAGCAGGTTACTTCTGGCCAACAATGTTCAAAGATTGCATAACCGCAGTCAGAAGTTGCCATGCTTGTCAAATCTTCGACCACAAAACTAGAATACCACCTGCACCTCTGCATCCAGTAGTTGCTGTTGGGCCATTTTCCAAATGGGGCATAGATTTCATGACATGTAACCCCACCTCATCTGGGGGCATGGGTATATCATAGTCGCAGTTGACTATTTTACGAAATGGGCCAAGGCGATGCCTACATTAAACAACAACGGAAAAACGGCTGTTCTTTTCTTTTTCAATCATGTAGTCTCTAGATTCGATGTTCCACAAGCTATAGTCACAGATCATGGATCACATTTCCGCAATCACATGATGGTCAAATTGGCTGCCAAATTAGGGCTGTCCCATGACAGTTCTACTCCATATTATCCGTAAGCTAACAGACAAGTTGAGGCCATCAACAAAGTCCTGAAGCGCATGCTACAAAGGATGATTGGAGTCCACAAATGGAGTTGACACCTAATCCTGTACTCAGCCTTGTGGGCATATAGGACATCGGTAAGAAATGCAACTAGATTTACACCCTTTCAGATGGTGTATGGCTTGGAAGTGGTCTTACCGATTTAGTGTGAGATTTCATCTCTCAAGCTCACAGTCGACCTTCTTCCCAGAACTTTAGAGGAGGAGGCTCATTTCTTGGAACTAATCCGATTGGATGAAACCCATCGTGATGCCGCCTTGGCTAATGAAGCTCATAAGAAACAAGTTAAGGTGAAATTTGACAAAAATGTCAAACCCCGTGTCTTCTCAGAAGGTGACCTGGTCTTACTTTATAATCAGGAATCCGATAAATTGGGAGCAGGTAAGTTCCAATCATTATGGATGGGCCCCTACATTGTTAAGTAGGTATTAACAAAAGGATCCTATGAGCTAGTAGATTACGATGGGATTCCACTACCGCAACCCCGAAACGGGTTGTACCTTAAATGTTACTATGCTTGACTAAGTGTAGTAATCTATTTATATGCTTTTGTTACGTTTTTTTTTTGTCAAGAGTGATCGTTTTGGTTAGGTAATCCACTTTTACATTTGTTGCAGATGTCAAACCTATTGGAACCATTTGTTGGATATGCCGACGGAGCTAGTCGTAGTACGCGGAACCTATCTTCTGCAGCCTGGGCCATTTTTTATCCAAGTGGCGAGTTAGTGAGTTTCAGAGGGGTATGTATTGGTTGGTCAATGAACAACATTGCTGAGTACAGCGCATTGATAGAACTTCTCTCTGATGCCATCGCACATGGCATACATCGACTTATTGTCAGGTTAGACTCACAACTCGTCATCCTACAGCTTACTGGCATCTATTCCATTCGGAATCCAGCCATCTATCGTATGTTCCTAAGGGTCAGGATTTTGGAAAGACAGTTTGATTCTATTCAATATCAACACATTTATAGAAACTTAAACACATTAACTGATTCATTAGAAAATTATGTGTTAGATAGACATTTGCAACATTTATAAAAGAAAGAATTTCAATCAACATTTGCATCAGGATCATATAACTTAACCAAAATAAAGCTCCGAAAATAAAAAATATATATAACTGTTTATAGTTTTTCAAAATGTTCTATGTCCAGGACAAAATCGGTCATATGACCCAAAAACTCAAAAATGCAGGGAAGCACCCTAGGCTAATGGTGCTGGTGATAAGAAGTCACTGCCTATGCGATCATACGTAAAATCCTAGTCCATCGACTCGGAATGCTAGTAGTATGGTGTTGTAATCTCAGAGGTAACTCGTCGCTCCTCACATCCTAAATACCAAGGGTGAGACACTCGATCTAATCCTGCAATACTACAAGGGTCTCGGCTACATCTAGATCGCGAAGGACAGCCCTCCCTACAGCCTCTCCTACTGGAATGACAACTGCTACCCTTAGGCGCAATGCTGGTCGCATTGGTCCAATATCTGCACAAACATATGGGTTTGATTAGTCTTGATAACATTTAAAAAACACAAGAACATTATAAAAAGCAATAAATAGAGATATTGTCAGATATTTTTACCTATAATGCCCCACTGCTCGCCAGCCGGCAGCACCAAATCTGTTTCACCCCAGAAATCCATCCCAACATATGGATACTCGGAAAAGACCATCTACTGACAGTTGAACCACTCAAAGAAGGCATCAGAGAATGAAATCTATGATTGACCATCATGTCTGGCCATAAGATTGACCCATCTCTGCATCCGTGGTTCTGTTGGCACTGGCACTCCGAGTAAAATGTATTGTGGCTGCATCAGTGGGATCTTCTCCAAGGCAAAAGCGGTCAGAATAGAACCATAACAAAAGTTCTTGGATCTTCCGTTCTTCACCTTGGTAAGTTGTTCTTTTATAACTAGAAGTACTGCATCACACCAGTTGAATACCTTTGGTTCAAGGCATTCCAGAGCATACTGCATATAGGACCTGTTGGCCAAATGAAGAGTCGCACTACCAGCCAATCTAGCAAAGGTGAATAAGATAGTCCTCAAAGACCGGTCAGTGACATCTCGAATACTAATCTTGCCATCCCTACTCGGCTGAGAACCATCTCTACAGAATCGGCGAATATAATCCCTCACGGATTCACCCCCATGGGCGGATCCTGATAGTGAGAGAGGGGCACCACGCCTCGATAAACTGGTCAAGAAGTAGATATCCTTGACTATCAAAGGGATGGATTTACCTCGAATCTGGAACACTTGGTTGGTAGGATCCCACACATCAAGAAAGTATTACAACAAATTGATTTGTTGCCTCATGCTGGATATACGGAAGAATTTGAGCAAGCCGCAGTTCCGCAATGCAGTCACCGTACCCAAATCATGTAAGGCAATCATATCCTCTTCTTCATGCTCATGTTCATGCCATGTAACAACCATCTTGATCCGATGGATCTCTGAAAAACAAACAAGAGAAGGATTAGGATCCTGATTCAGGCAAAAACAGACAAAATTTTCATGAAAAAATAGTGCATAAACTTTCTCTTTGCACCCATCACACCCCAGATATGTACTAGGTGGGATACATACTGACTAGCCAATGGCCAACTCAATATGCATCACACCTTTCGATGTATACTAGGTGCTATGGGGAGAGAACGAATTGTTCAAACCCCAGAGGCCCAGAAAAGCAGGAAAACATGCTCGAAATCAGTAAAGGAAAGAATGCAATCGAAGAGCTCAGGGTTAGCTCCTACCTGGTTCAAAAGGCATCGAAAATAGTCCACAGAATCTCCTGGAATCAGCTGATGAAAATCAAAGGGGAAAACACCTCCAAAGCTCCAAAAATCGCAAATTTGAATGAAATGGTAAAAATGAGAGGTAAAAACTACTTTTATATTGCTATTCACATAATTCAAGTAAAATGTTGGTTTTTAACTGATTTTTCAAGCATGTATTTACATTTCTAATCAATTTGATGGAGTAATTGAATAGGTAGTACAACTGTCAAAACAACATAGTGTTAATGGTGAAATCAACATCTCTGACTATTATCACGAGCAGGTTTACGCGAATTTCAAACTCGTTAAAAAATAAACCTAGCAATGAGCATATGTTCCCCCAAAGTTCAAGCTCATTAAAAAATGAACCCACCTTCAATAAATAACCTTTGTGATTGCATAACTATCAGCTTTTGAACCTTGGTCGTATTCTTACCATCACCTACATTCTTTTTTAGCCGATCATACGCCTCCATTTGATTGTTTACCCTTTTGAGGAACAGCTACAACGAGTGATTCTATTAGCCACCTTCTTTACACTGCCATTATTGAAAAGTTCCAAACCTTACCTGGAACCAGTTGCTATCCAAAAACATCACTCGTTCCTCAAAAACAAGTCTCCTTTAAGCTCTTTTTATCTGACTCGTAAAATATGAAAATATTGCCGAGCAATTGGCCTCTCCAGCTCATTAAAGTGAGTGGAAGTGCCATCCCTCCTCTATATTTTAATCTTTTTGGACCTGAGGGATCATTACACAAAAAGATTGAGTGTTTTTCTTGTTCAGCTCGTTAAAACTATCGAAAAGTCATCCCTTTCGTATTATTTTATACTTTTTCAGACTTAAGGGATTATATTACAAAAAAGATTACTGGAGTTTCCTTTCCGTCTCTTTTTAGACTCTATAAAATTGAAAAGGACTGAGTTATCTTTGTCGTTAAACTCGTTAAAACAATAGCGAAAAACTTGTCCATGCAGACAAGAACGAGTTTCACTGTCACTAAAACATAGAGACTGGTTTGCCCAAAGGGCAAATTATAGAACAAGCATATGTTATCCTCCTCAAGCTTGACAAAAATAAAGAGGTACTGGTCAAAAATGACTGGGGAAAAGGGAAGAAAAATTAAATAACTTTATTGGTAGCAGGTTTCTCTTGAACATGACACTTTCACTCCATCACCATGATTGAGTTGGGTTGGGTTATTCCATTCACCGGTCATATCACCATTGGTCCTCCGTGCCATCCATTTTGGGGTTAATGCTACCAATCCATCCTAGTGTCGTCGATATTGTCAAGAGAAGTCACTCAGAGAATTCACCAACCAAGCTAACACCTCATCCGCTGCAATACCTTAACGCTCCATTCTTTCATGACCGCCACCCTGAACCTTGTATCATCAGATCGTTTTCACCTCCACAAAAATCATTTTCTCCATTCCATGTCGTAGATGTGGGATTCATTAAGGCCCTCATACGATGGGTCACTTCTTGTCGACATCAGCTCATTATCCAAGAAGTTGAGTTAGGAACAACCCTTTCAGTACTTTGAAGCTTGCATGCCTCAATGGCAAGTATCTCTCTTCCGGCGACAGGTTTACATCAATGGCCTTCGATCGAAAGATTTTGCGTGGTGTTTGACATCAAATCATGTATTCACACCACGTGAATTGTACTGTAGTACCTTGAGGGTCATTATCATTATCGATGATTCATCTCGCGCTTGTTAACAGCTTACATCATTAGCTGGTAATCAGGTGATGTCTTTCCATGTTCGACATCAAAACATCTTTTCACATGGATCGACTTGTACTTCAAGCGAAGATTGAATGAGTTTGAAGACCCTATATCTAGTTTCATCCATCCAGGCTACGATATATTCAAGAAAATAAAGACTTCAAATGTACACCATAACTGCACAGATAATCATCCAAACTAAGGGATGATGGCTCTACCAGAATCATCAGTCTACCACACAGACGATTATCTGTCCTATGTACATGAAAATGAATTTATAAAGCTGAGCATGAGAATGCCTGCCTCAGCTAGATCATGAAAATATTATGAAGATGATGTATTGTATTATATCTTATTACAGGTCACCTTCCAATTTGAAAAACCTCGGATCCTCATGATAAAGCATTTCACCCGACATCAGAAGATTTATGACCTCATGCTTTAGGGGGAAACTATTATAGACATATTTGGGCACTGCAACCCAAATCACATATGTCCATAAACCAAGGGCTCTCAAACCCCTAAAAGTGTTGTTTCAAACCCTAAAGGATCAAGGTCAACTGATTACATCATTTTCCAGAAGTTCTCACTGAAAAACTGCTCAGGACTGGTCAAAATTGGACCATACAGACTGCTCCATGCTGAGGTTGCAATGCATCTCACCTGCTACACACAAAGGGTGTGATGCATATTGAAAAGCCCTTCTGTAGGGTGCAATGAGCGAGAGCAGACAAATGGCAAAGGCATTTTGCTAGGTGGAAAACCAGAGAATCTTCTAGAAACTGCTCATATGACACTTGCCTCTCTAAATTCGCCCAGGAATGAGTAAGAGATCATGAAATCTCCAAGTGGAACCAAGAACCATCAGTGAAATGACACTAATCAAAATCCCAGAAGCTGACTCAATCTCCTGCAAACATCTATATATGGATCCCTCATCCTAGAGATCCAAGAGGCTGGAATTTTGTAATTTGTAAGGAAGTGCTATTGGTTTGTCTTTGAAGACAATGTATTGTTGGGTGATCTTTCTTTTTTATGAGGTGAAGAGGGCTTTCATGCTAGGAGGATGGTGTTGGATCAGACAACTTGGTTGTAATCCTCTCTTCTGCTACTTCTATCAATAAAGCTATTTGAGTTTTCCTCCATATACTTGTATATCTCTTAATCTTGTATTTGTATATGCATTTGTATGGTCAATGTACATCTGATCCTATATTGTTTATGGTTGCAGATCTCTATGCTTTGATGGTATTTTGCTGCTTTGACTCTACAGGTGTTCTTTGAAGCAGGACAAGTGTGAAAGGAGTGGCGAAAGCTCTATCAAGGGAGAGAGGAAACAAGAAAGGAGACTAGAGAAAGACTAAGGTTGGTACTCTTTGCTTCTCTCTCATCTATCTCTCATAAAGGAAAACACAAGTAACTTTGGTTTGTTTGTTTCTTAGATAGCTACCCATCTTAGTGGGACTAGCAGCTCTAAATGGACACTAGTTTTCCCGATAACATTCTCCCTGAGAAGTTTCTATCCCTACCCCATCAGACCCTCATTTACTTTCATCTACCCTTCCCTTCCTTTTCTCCTCCATACACCCTTCCATTCCCATACCATCTACCTAAGGTTTCATTTCAAAAACACCATGGCTAATGAGGAAATAGACCACACGGTGAAGAAGAAAGACCAGACAGAGAGGGAAACATAGAGTAGAGAAGACCACATAAAGGAGGGAATATTCAAAGATTTGAGCCCACAGATCTCAAAGAGCTTCTATCCTCTCCCATGACAGTGACATCCTTCAAATGGTTAGGGTGTTTTGAGTTTTGTGAACAGGTCCAAGCAGTCCAGTACCACCCTAAGTTGACTAGGCTTTTCATAATAGGGATTCAAGATAATCAAGTCACTCTTGCAGGCATAACCTTCACATTGTCTGCTACCACCATATCAGCTGCCACCGGGATTCCAGAAGTTGGGGAAAAATGGTTCAAGCAGGGTGAAATAGAAGCACATTTCTATGAACCATACATCAAACCTAGATACAGACATGAAAGAAAGGGCTATTTTCCTTTCTCATACCTCCTTGACAGATATGCACCTATGATGAAGATTATAATGAAGTATTTTTCATGTGAGGGAAGATTTTCTAGGGTCTACTCCTACCATATCAGGTTACTCATGCATTTCACTAGGGTTAAAATGCTCAATATACCCTACTATCTTTTCAGGAGTGTGGAGAAAATGGCTTACGTTGCCCAAAAGAGAGAACACAAAGATCAAATGAAAAGCATATTCCATCATGCCCTCATAAAGATCATAGTTCTTTATCACCTTAAAGAACTTAACATTGCATGGAGTACATTTATAGCCAACCCCATTTTCACTCATGCTTCCACTCAGAATGTTCAAAACATGCCATCATCATCACATTCACCCTCATCTCCATTATCACCACTCCATGAACCTGTTCTTTCATCTGACAAAAAAGGGGACAGTGGCAAAGGACAAAGTGATCAAGGTCAAAGCAACAAGCCAGGAAGGGCTAATTTAGGTACTTTGGTGCACACTTATCAGAGAGGAAATAGGAAAGTGTTTGCCCCACAGATTGTGGGAGGGGCCTTGCTCTCTTCATCAGCAAAGTAGGTACAGAAAGGAAAGGAAAAAATGGTTGAAACAGAAATGCAAAAACAGGAAGAAGACCCCCATGAAACTGAGCAAGATTTTGACTTAGTGGACTTAGATGAGGAAGATGAAAAGGAAAACACTAGAATGATCTTCAAAGAGCAAGAAGCATTGATAGATAAGTTGCAGGTGGATCTACAAAGACAAAATACATTATATCTTATTATGAATGAGAAAATAGGAAAATGGAGACCAAGCATGAGCTTATGGAAGTTCAGCTCATCAAAGATAAAAGGGAAGTTGCAAAGACTAATGTCCAACATTAGGAATCCTATGGTGACTATGGGAGCCCACGAAGGAAGAAATGCCCAGGAGGAGGCCTAGGACTAGAGGCCTAAAGTGAGCTTTGAAGCTTGAAAGAGAAAAGGAAGCTCAACTTGCTAGCCAACTCACCTTAAATGAACAGCTTGGCATAATGATGAATGAGAACAGGGAATATTGGCTTGAGAGGGCTAACAATCTTCTTGAGGACCTGTTAGCTAAAGCCAATAGAAACATAGAAGTTCAAATAAATATGGCCAAATACTATGCCATGAGGGACAAAATTGCTAGAGCCAAGCTCAAAAGGGCTCAAGCAAGAATTGAAGCCTTAGCTCATCAAGAAGAGAAGGACAAGATTGACCTATTGGTGGAGGATTCACTTCAGGCTTAGTCACCTTCAACATCAGCCATCACAACCATTTTTGAGGAGCCTTTACTCAGTTTTTGTTTTCTAGTTGTTCCTGTCATTTTCAAGCATTTATTCTATTAGTCCACTGGTCAAACGCACAGTGCCTAGGGCATTGCGCACTTTTTTGGGGCACTTTTTGGAGAAATGGCCACCACCATTGGATTTAGAAGGCCATGTACATTCAGAAAAACCATGTTTCCATGTGTGAAAGTCAAATTTACTAGGTGAAAAGGCCAAAAAACCACCTAAAATTCATGTTTCTACCTGTTTTTTGAGCCTGGCGCTGCGCATTTGAGCAATCTTGGGAGATTGCAGTTTTGGAAGGGAAAATCAAGCTCACATTGGAAACTAAGGGTAGTTTTGGAAACTAGACAAGATAAGCTTTCCAATGAGCTATCACGAGTGAAATTTTTAGATCAGAAAGGCAGTCAAAAATCATCTTGAATTTGGCGCTGCGCACTTCCTTCAGGCGCTGCGCGTTTAACACTGGCGTTATGCACTTAATAGGCTGCCTATTTTTTCCCTATTTCTTTCAAAAATTGCTTTTCACCTATGGGATTTTGATCTTTTCACTGATGTAATGTAAAATAATGATGTAATTAAAGTGTATTTATGTTACCTAGGGTAGATACATTAGATGAAAAGCTTAAATGAGATGAATGAATCAGTTTGCTTCATACTAGGAATGTTTCAGTTTCAGCATCCTAGTCTTCAGCTATTAGCTCAAATTTTTGTGAAACTGATTCCTCCTCTCATGGATTCGACCCCTGAGGCTAGGATTAGCTGTTTTGAGGCCTATATCATGTATTTTCATAGTCATTTTGTGGGTTGGACTCAGTTGGATGCTCAGAGCTTGATTGTACATCATTGTAAGCAGTTTGGCAAGGAGATTAATAAGATTTGTAGCTATTTTTATGGGATCCATGTGGTATGGAGTTTTAGTACAGTTTCTCCTTTTTTGATCATTTGGTTACATGTTTTATGTATGCTATAATTTCATTTCATTACTTCTAGTTGAATGTTTTCAAGTTTGATAGGTAGAATCCATTGTATCAGTGCTCTGCCTTGGGAAATCAGTCAACATTTCATGTTTTCTACTGTTTAAGAAGGATCCATGATTGTCACATTCCCTTCTTAGCGACCATACTGGGGAAGAAAATGGTTTGCTTGTTGATGTCATTTGTTTTATAAGTTACAGACGGAGCCTGAAGTTATGCCAGGAAGCCTTCGAAACACTTTTGCTTTGCATTAGCGGAAGTAGATAAACGCTGCTTCAGTCAATCTCTGGTCTAGCTTGTAAACGTGACATCTAACTTGTTAATTTCCCCAGTACATGTATCAAGTTCAGATCTGATGGTTGATGGTGAACAACGATCAGACATCAGAAGGCTGAAATCATTCACCTGGCGACTTCATTCACTGAAAAATCCAGAGATCAATGCTTCATGGTGACTCCACTGCAGGAAGATTAGTAGCTTTAAGGTTTTCAAGATGGATCGGGTTGCAAGAAGATACGCTCCCATGAGCCGAGATCACATCCCAGGTTTTCCAAATAAAATTCCCAAGGTAGATTGGTCAAAGAATTTGCCTATGTTTAGAAATGTGGAAGGTAATGACGCTGCTCTTCATCTGGTGAAATTTCACATTCATGTGCATAAATTAAAGATCACTTTTCCTGAAGACTGTTTGATGAAACTGTTTATGGCTACTCTGGAAGACAAAGCCCAATCTTGGTATGAAAGTTTGTTGCCTACTTGTATTTATTGTTTAAAATATTTTCATGCCATGTTCTTTGAGAAGTATAAAGACTCTTATCCATCGTTAAATCTAGTTCATTATTGTTGCAAACATGCTTCTACTTTTATTGAAAGCCTTGAGAAATATTATGAAGATGATAATTTCATGGATGAAGAGATCATTGAAGCCCTGTATGAAAACCCATTTCAGCAACATAAAGATGATCAGGGAAATTTGCAACAGGATCAAGATTTTAGTATGGTGGAAGATGAAGGAGTTTTGCATCTTAACAGTCGATAGGAATTACATGAAATGGATCAGCAGTATGAGGAAAAGTTGTACACTCCTTCACTTGAAATTAATGAAGACAATCACTGTCTGAGCAAGGGAAAACAAAAAGTTTTATCTCCTCCGTCTGAAGATAAGATAGATCAACTCTTGCACGGTCATGTTCCAGCCCAAGTTAACACAGATTTGCAGTGTGCACATGGCCAAGAAGGTGATAGTCGATCTTCTTCCTCTTCTGTAAAGGATAACAATCTTGTAAGTAGCTTTATATATCAGCAGGTTGAAGATTTCCATATGGCTGAAAGTGATGAAAGAGAAAGTGTCGTTTCAGATCTGTCCATAAAAGAAGACAGCATGCAAGGAAGTCCAGTTCTAATTTCAGAATGTGATAATGTCAAGACAGCTAATTCAGATCCAGATTCAGATTGTGATGACCAAGACTACCTTGTACTGAATCCCATGAAGGAGAACCCTGCTGCTGAAAACATCTGGAATAAAGAAGACAGAGTTATGGATCCAAATGTTCTCATGTCATCAGCACAAAGCCTTCATAAAGAGGTCATCCAGTCAGTTCATAAACAACAAGATGAGATCTGCAGTCAAGTAAGTAAAGAGGTTTCTCTGGATGAATTTGTGGTAGATGATATAAATGATATTGTTGGGTTTCACAAATCATTTGAAGTTTCTTTTCTCATGATTGACGAATGTAAAGACAATCTGGCTGTCATATCACATGAAGATGATCTACAATATATCCAAACTTCAGAAAACCAGACCATTCAGGATTCCCTTTCAGATTCTTCTTCATATGTCTCATGTTTTGAAGTGTTCTTTGAAGAGGAAATCTGCTCATCTACTTGTTCAGAATTTTTTGAGGACCAGGACCATACTTTTTCTGAAGTACATTATAAAGGAAGATCAGAATCAAAAGAAAAAGACATCTTGTTTTCTCAGCAGGAGGTGGCAATGGAAAATATTCATGTTTTTCATGATCCAATGGCAAATCTGTTGCAGTCAGCAGTGAAGGTGATTATTGCAGTATTCAGTGATGAAGGAGATCATGGTAAACTGTGTTTTTGGATGCCCAGTTACTAGTATCAATTGTTGACCAGAAGATCTGATCGAAAGAATCATTCAAGAAGCCATCTTCTTGATTGGTTACATTGGAATTTTGATATAGTTTGATGATATATTGTCTTGTAAGAAACACAGGTGGTCAAGTACTGCCACCAAGCTTTAAGTTTTAAGTTCAGGTCTTAGTATTTTGATTTAGTTCGTTAGATTCAAGTTTTTTCAGTCATTTCAGTATTGCATCGAGTTAGTTTGAGTCAGGTTTTAGTCAATAAATGAGTCAAAGTCTTGTGTTGTTTTTCGAGATAATGACTCCATAGCCCAATGGACGAAGACATTGGTTTGCTCTCCCAAAGATCTGCCGTTCTTGGCACCTCCAAGGAGCTACCATCCCCATTGGAGCCAATGTTAGTTTCAATCTTTCCAACCTTCCTCCAATGATCAAACATGCTCTTACAAAGTGATTTTAAGGTGTCAAGGTCAAATTTTATCATTTCAATGAGTCTTCAAGCAAAATTTGGTCACTAGGCATTAGGTCTAGGGTTTGCTTTTACTCTTGTCAAAGTTGTCCAAATGTCGGTCTATGTCACTATTCAGCTGAGTCTACCATCTTTCAGAGGGTTTTCATCATCATGTCAGGTTCCATTCGGTCATTTTACACCTTGTTCATGCTTCAGTTGCGCCTAGGCAAGGTTCATTTCCCTCTCCTAGGTTTTTGGAGGTAATTTCTCTTGGATGGTCAAATCATTAGAAAAAATTGTATCCGGATGTTCATACACCTTCCCCTATCCTTAATGTACCTTATTAAACACTTCCCATCACTTAGATCCCCCAAATTCCTCATTTTCGCACAAACCCTAGTTTCTTGCTACAACTTGACAATTTTCAAGGCTAGGCCTGTGTTTTTCCCTTTTGCACCCCTTCCCCTCCCTCAATTTCTAATATTCCACTTTCCCCTACTTCCTAACATCCCTCCCTACTTCCCAAAATTTCCTCAATAATTTAGAAGCTCCTTATCCCCTTCATTTCGACAAATCCCCTGTTCCACACATCGGGATAGGTTTTACTAAAATGATGTTTCTGAGCAAGGAAAGATGAATTTTGGAACACTGAGAGAGTTTTTTGTCCCCAACAGGCCAAGGAATAAAATACTCCTTCTCTTTTTACACAGGTGTCATGGTTTTAGAGAAATGTCAAAAATACAATTGCCTCGGGAGAATTGATGCACCTCTAAAGTGACCTTGGGAAAATCAAGTTTTCTCCTAGCTTGGTCAGCCAAATGACTTTCTTGATGAGTAAAATGATAACTAGACACAAATATCTTTCCAATTAGCTATCATGATCTCAATTTGGAGTTGAGGAAGGCATTCAAAAGTTGACTGTAACAGCACTTTGCCTTTAGGCAGCCTCATTTGGCACATTTTGACCAGTCTTGGGAGATTTGAATTTTGATAGAGAAAATGAACTCTAAATTTAAAAATTATAGCTGAGTTGGAAAGTAGACTCAAATAAATTTCCAACGAGCTATCCTACGCCCACTTTGGACACTGGGAAGGCCTCCAAAAGGCTCCTGCAAAAAGCGCTACTCATAGGCTCTATGCGCCACGCCTCAAGCTCAGTGCGCCGCGCCACGTGGCGCGCGCTTATGATAGGAGGCTCCAAATGAAAAAAAATTATATTTTTGGATTTTTCATGAAAAATCATGACTTCTGGTGGATGGCCAAGAAGTTTGGGCAAGTTTTGAGTCCCCGGGAGATCAAAAACACTCAAAAAATGACCTCACTGCCCCTATTTTGACACACAGGAAGCAGTCTTGGGAGATTGAAGTTTTGGAGGGGAAAATGGGAACCAAATTCACAAATTCCTCCTGGGTTGGAAAGTAGACAGTCAGGGATTTCCAACAAGTACACTTGGGCTCAATTTGGACTTCAGGAAGTGCCTCAAACTCAACCTCAAAGTGGCGAGACGCATACAAATTTTGGCGCAGCGCATAGAGGATTTTTGCTCAATTTTTCACCTTCCAGCTCAGAAATTCGGCCAGTTTGACTAGTTTTTCTTTGTGATGTAATTTTTGATCTATATTGATTTAATTGGATAAACATGATGTAATTTTGGCACTTATTTACTTTTTCTAGAAGATTCATTCACTAAAAAGTGAAAATTTAATGAATGAATCAGTTTCCTAGCATATAGGGGTAAGTTGTTTGACTACCTAGATTTCAGTTCCTTGTTTAGAATTAGTTCAAATAGCTCCTAGAATGATGAGCTCGACCCCTAGAGGCAAGGGAATGGGTTGGGCTAGTCTATATCATGTAATTCCTAAGTCATTTTCAGGGTTGGACTCTTGGGAAAAGTTGGGCACTCTATTGTACATTTATTTCTGCATTTTTGGCTAAGGAAAGACCAGGGTTTTGCAGCACTGTTTGGGATCCATGTGGCTTTATGTTTTGATGGTGTGCTTCTCTGAGTAATTGTAAGTTCATTAGTGTTATGTGTATCATTTTCCTACTTCTTCTTCTGAATTTGAACAAATGAGTGATTAAGGTAGAATCCATAACTACTATGCTCTGCCTTTGAATTTGTTTAAATTTTCATGTTTTCATCTCTTTAAGGATAATTCTTGAGACTCTCTTTCTCTCCTTAGCTTCTCACCGGTCTGATCTATCCATTCACTCACTTTAAAGCATAAAAGTGATTGCCTTGCCCCAATCAGAACTCTACAGAAACTGTGCCTCATCCCCAAGCCCAATTTGCCTTTCCCTATTTCCAACACAAAACCCTCAAAAACTCAAATCAAATCCTTTGCATTTAATACCTAGCCTAAAATCAGTTGCTAAATCAGTCATCTCGAGCCCCATTTTTTGTCATTTGCCGAGATCAACCCGGAGAGAGCCCTCTCCTGTCCTCGTAGGGCTAGCTACAAGGCTGAGCGTGGTTTGATGTGGACCTAGAACCTTGTCTTTTCAGCCTGAGACAAATCTAGGCTCTAACACCTCCTCTCATGGATTCAACCCCTGAGACTAGGATTAGCTGTTTTGAGGCCTATATCATGTATTTTCTTAGTCATTTTGTGGGTTGGAATCAGTTGGATGCTCAGAGCTTGATTGTACATCATTGTAAGCAGTTTGGCAAGGAGATTAATAAGATTTGCAGCTATTTTTATGGGATCCATGTGGTATGGAGTTTTAGTACAGTTTCTCCTTTTGTGATCATTTGGTTACATGTTTTATGTATGCTATCATTTCATTTCATTGCTTCTAGTTGAATGTTTTCAAGTTTGATAGGTAGAATCCATTGTATCAGTGCTCTGCCTTGGGAAATCAGTCAACATTTCATGTTTTCTACTGTTTAAGAAGGATCCATGATTGTCACATGCCCTTCTTAGCTCCTCATCAATATTAAACACCTCACATCATCAAGCCTAAAGTGTCAAAGCCTATGCCTACCTTGCCCCATAGAAAACCCTGCATTTCTACCCTAATTTCCCAGACCTAAACTGCCCAGCTCCTCCTGATCCCAAAAATCACCAACAAAATTCAAACAAAACCTTCGAGCTACTATACCTGGCCTAAAACCCTTTACCTGATCCAGTCATCTTGACTGAGATCCTTACAGAGAGAGCCCTCTCCTGACCTAGTAGGGCTAGCTACTAGGCTGAGCTTGGTTTGTGGTTACCCTGGAATTTCCTTCCCTTCAGCCTGAGTTCAATCTAGGTGATAACATAGTGGCGACCATACTGGGGAATGAAATACTAATCACCCCAATAACTTCTTTCATATAAATTCTTGAACTTTGGATGATGAGTTTTAGAATTTGCTAGGCTAAAAGAGAAAGTTGTAAAGCAATATAAAAACTTTGAAATTTAAGCACACTGGCTTTGAGAAAGTACACTAGGGAAAATCTTGATCCCAATCCCACCCCAATAGTGGATAATCCTAATTTTATTTCAGGAAAACTCAAAATACAAGAAAGTTCAGTCAGCTTGACCCCTTCGATAAAAGTAGATTCTTGCCCGGATGAATGGTTGTTCTTAGAAGATCTCTCTTTTGATTTGTCGTTTGACCTTTCTCTGTTTAGGACCAAATCTGAAACTGCACTTGATGATATAGTTCTAGACCTAGAATTTGTTGCAGATCTTGAAATTCAAAAGGCAAACAGGTCAATTGACGAGTATATCCTAAATTCCCCTCAATCATCCATCACTGCTACTAATATCCCTGAGCTTTCTGAATCGGCATCCACTACCCTCAGTTCATCATTATTCCCATCAATCTCTGAAGTTCATTCCCAACTTCAGTTTATACCTACCCTTCCCCTTCAACCTATCATATCCTATCAAACACCTATTACCCCTACTTCTCCATCAACCACTCCATTAAACCCTAGTGGTCCAACTATTGTTTCAAATCCACCTCGAGTCATGGCTGCCCAGTATGCACCCCTTGTTTTACCTCAGAATCTTGATGATATGCCTGTTGATTACCAAAGTAAAATACCTCTTTTTGATGCCACTTAAAGAATTATAGCGCAGCAACATGTTGATAGAATGAATGACTTCTTTGACCTTCATGAGGTAGAGGTAGAAAATGTGACTATGAGATTGTTTGTGCAAAGCTTTGGAGGTGAAGTTCGAAAATGGTTCAGAGCTTTACCAACAACCTCTATCAACACTTTGCCAGTTCTGCATAGACAATTCCTGGACCAATGGGAGGTAAAGAAGAACCCACTCCAAATTTTGTCTGAGTATGAAAATATCAAAAGGAATGCTGGTGAAAGTGTGCAAGATTATTGTGTGAGGTTTAATGCAATATATAATTCTATTCCAACCAACATTAAACCACCAATGGGGTTAGCCTTGTTCAAGTTTCTAGATGGTTTCGATGCTGATATGGCATATCAGTTACAGGAACGTGATCCCACCACAATAGAAGACATGCAAAAGAATGCTATAAGTGTAGAAGAAAATCTGTTGGCCAAAATAGCAAGAATGAGATCTAAAAAGAGAGTGACCATAAAAGAGGAAGCATCTTCTTCAGACGCTAAGATGGATACTTTGATCTGAATAGTGGAGAAGGTGGTTGACCAGCTGACCATTACAGACCGACCTGAACCACCAATCAGAAACCAAAATTTTAGAGGACAACAGCAACCCCAATTTCAGATTAAGCAGAGGAAACAAAAGGCCCCAGACCAACAAGCACAACAAAAATAGATCAGAACTCCTTTGCAGCAGAATTATGTTTAGGGAATGGAAGAAGAGGAAGATGATGATCCGGTAGTTGAAGCAAACCATTTTTTCACTGTCGATGGTATGCCCATTTTTCTGATGCAAGTTGAAGAATATGCAGAGGTTCCAGACACCTAAAGGGATGAAGATTACATATTAGCAAATGATGCAGTTTTGGAGGCTGAGTCCGATGATTATCAATGAGGTTATATGAACGCTTTGACAACATAGTAGAAGCAGTATTCTTTGAGGAGCAGAGATGTGCCAATCAATCCCATTCAGAAAAGAAAAGAGTTGCAATCAAAGAATGACTCCTCAAACATTCAGAAGAAAGGGAAAGAGCCTGCTGATCCAAGTTCCAGCAAAGTACCATCAACAAATAACATTGCAAATGAGAAGAATAATCAGCAAAGTGTAGCGAAAGAGCAAGTAGAGAAGAAGGACCTTCCCATCAAAGAGGTAGAAAAAGTTTCATCCTTTAATTTAGAAAATGAAATTGCTAAATTAAAAGTGTCCATTCCCTTGACTGAGCTGGTAAAGAATAGCAATTATAAACACCAGGTGTCCAGAATTTTGCAAATAGACCCTTTGTCAGATATGGTAAATGTCGAAGATGATCATCCTGAACTCATTTTTGGTCTAGCCATAGAAGGTCAGTCTAAAGATAGTGAAGTTCCTCCCTTTTATCTGAGTCTTAGATTGCATGAGTACATTCTCCATAATGCCATGTTTGATTCCAGAGCTTCTCATAATTTGATGCCTAAAGCCATTATGGAGAAGTTGGGCCTGGATATTACCCGGAAATACCATGATTTGTACTCCTTTGACTCCGGTAGAGTTTGTTGCATTGGTCTTATCAAAGATTTGGTAGTGTCTTTAGATCAGATCCCAGCCAAAAATGTTTTGATGGATGTAGTTGTTGCTGATATTCCACCACGATTTGGTATGCTCTTGTCTAGATCGTGGGGTGCTAAACTTAAGGGCACTTTACAACTTGACTTCTCTTATGCTACTATTCCCGTTTTCGGTCAATTGAGAAAGTTATACCGAGAGAAGAAAATGAAATACATGATCACCAGCAAAGAGAAGCCACTCAATCATCCAATAAATGTTGTACATACTGATTTAGAATCAGTTGTTTAGTACTCTGATAGTGGATTAAATGATGTAAATATTTAGATTGTAGAAGTAGATAGTGTGCCATAAATTTCAGAGAATTTTAAGGAAGTCCTTGATCAGGAAAAATATAAAATAGCAAGTTCTTCTAAGCAGTCCACATACCAGTAGCAAAAGGTCAGTGAAGAGCAGAAAAATGAAGTGATCAGTCAAGGTAAGGTAGAGAAGGAAGCAGAATTTCAGCATTTAGAAGATGAAGTAGACCTTTGGAGCATGGATTTTGATGGTGCCGTGGGTAAGGATGGTGTCAGTATAGGAATTTGGATTCGCAACCCTGCTTTCTAGCCTACCAAAGTCCCAAGTAATGTTAGAGTATGTTCTTACAAGTTGGCTTTTGATTTCTCTAACAATGAAGCGGAGTATGAGGCTTTGATTACAAGTCTTAAAATTTTGAAGAAATTGAATGCAAAAAGGATTTCTATCTATGGTGATTCAGAGCTCGTGATCAAACAGGTGAAGGGAGAGTATCAAGCAAAGCATCCACGGATGAGAGCCTATAGAAATGCAGTTCTAGATATTTTGAGAATGTTTCCTGAATATACCTTGACGGTAGTACCCCGGACTCAAAACATTATTGCAGATTCGCTCGCCACTACTGCAAGCAATTTGAAGATCCCAATGAACTCCAACAACAAGTTTGAAATTCATGTCAAACACCAACCTGTTGTTTCAGATAATTTAAGGTATTGGCAAGTGTTTTGGGATGATAATGAAATCAATTCCTTTTTGCAAAATGAAGGAAAGTTCAGGGATGCTTCCATTGATGATGATTGTGATATCAATGAACAAGAGATTGAGGTGAATTGTATGGAGGTATTACAGCTGAAGGATAGCATTATTCCTAGAGGTATCATACCTTTAGAGGAGATTTTTGATCAAGATGATGTTGCAAGAAAGTCGAGCTTGGTGCCTACCAATAAAGGAGTTGAAGATGTTAATCTTGGAATAGCTGACAAGCCCAAGCTTGTAAAGTTATCAAAAGCATTGTCTCCCGAGGTAAAGGCCCAGTATGTTAGATTACTTTCTAAATTTTCTGATGTGTTTGCGTGGGATTATTCAGATTTGAAGGTGTATGACAAGGATATAATTCAGCATACTATTCCTATCAAACCTGATCAAAATCCTTTCAGACAGAAGTTGAGAAGGATCAATCCAAAGCTATTGCCATCCATTGAAAAAGAGGTAAACAGATTGTTCAAAGATGGCATCATTATTCCCATCAGATTTTCTAATTGGATTTCGAATTTGGTCCTGGTACAAAAGAAGACTGGAGAAATAAGGTTATGCATAGATTTCCAGAACCTCAACAAAGTATCCTTAAAGGATAATTATCCACTTCCAAAGATGGACCATATTCTGCAAAGAGTAGTTGGAGCATCACGGATGTCACTACTCGATGGTTACTCAGGCTATAATCAGATCTTGGTGCATGAAAAAGACCAAGACAAAACTGCCTTCACAACACCTTGGGGAACTTTTCAGTACGCCAAAATGCCATTCGGATTGAAGAATGTTGGAGCCACTTTTCAGCGAGCAATGGACATCACTTTTGCTAATGAGAAGGATGTTTTCTTAGTTGTTTATTTAGATGATTTGACGGTATTCTCTGGTTCTGATGATGAACACTTGCACCACTTAAGGATTGTCTTTCAGAGATGTAGAAAGTTTGGGATTTCTCTCAACCCCAAGAAAAGTCTTTTTGCCATGGATGAGGGTAAACTCCTTGGTCATATCATTTATAAAGATGGTATCTGCATTGATCCTTCAAGGGTGGAGGCAATTCAACATATAGATTTTCCATGCAACAAAAAAGAGATTCAGGCTTTCAATGGTAAGATAAATTTCTTATGCAGATTTATACCCAATTTATGGGAACATTTACGAGAAATGACTAATATGTTGGAAAAGTACAGCATTGTGAAATGGACCGAGGATGCCATGAAGTCATTCAATTTGTTAAAGTTTTCTTTGACCACAGCTCCAGTCTTGATTAGTCCTGATTACACTCAAGATTTCATTATATTTCCATTTGCATCCGAGCATACCATGGTTGTGGTGTTGATGCAAAAGAGAGATCAGATTTAACAACCCATTGCTTTTTTTAGTAGGATTATTTAAGATGTTACCTTGCGGTATAATATCATTGAGAAACAAGCACTGGCTCTCATAAAAGCTTTGAAGGATTTTAGAGTGTACATTCTGCATTCACATACCATAGCATATGTTCCAAATGCAGCGGTGAAAGATGTTTTGATGCAAACTGATTCGGAGGGAAGAAGAGGTAAGTGGATAGTAGCAATGTTGGAATATGATCTAGAGATTAAACCCACTAAACTAATCAAGGGACAAGGCTTAGCAAAACTAATGGCAGAATCAAATTTGCATGCTCTAGACATAAATCTCATAGCAGCAATGTCGGAGGATGATGATAATGGCTCGCTTATTCAAGTTTTAGAAATGTTTCTTCAATCACCGTGGTATTCTAATATAGTTTATGCTCTTTAGCATCTTTCACCACCTCCTAGAATTTCAAGGAGCAAAGGTAGATCACTAAAACTCAAATCAACTAAATTATGCATTTTAAACAGTGCTCTTTATTGGAAAGATCCGAGAGGTGTTCTACTTAACTATTTGGTTGAAGATGAGGCTCAGCAGGTGATGCATGATTTCATAAAGGTGATTGTGGCAGTCATTTGTTTTGGAAAACAACAACTAACAAAGTGTTGATACCAGGATATTATTGGCCAACTTTATTTTCAAATTTGTATAAAACAGTGATGAGCTGCCATGAATGCCATGTTTTTCAAGGAAAAAGGAAGTTGATTCCTCTTCCTTTGAAACTAGTTGAAGTAAATGCACCTTTCCAGCAGTGGGGACTTGATTTCATAGGGGAAATCTATCCTATATCATCAGCACAGCATCGATGGATCTTGAAAGCTACCGATTACTTCACCAAGTGGATTGAAGCCATTCCGACAAGGTAGGCCACAGATAATATAGTTATTCAATTTTTAGAATCTAATATCTTGTCTCGTTTTAGTTGCCCTCACAAGATCATAACAGATAATGTAGCAGCATTTAAGTCCAGGAAGATGGTGGAGTTTTGCAATGAGTACAACATTACATTGGTTCATTCCACAGCATACTACCTGTTAGAGCCTAGATTGACCTCAGGCTGAAGGGAGGCAATCATAGGATAACCACAAACCAAGATTAACCTAGTAGCTAGCCCTACCACGTCGAGAGAGGGCTCTGTCCTTGTGAATCTCAGTCAAGATGACTAGATCAAATATGGATTTTAGGCTAGGTATAGTAGCTCTAGGGTTTTTGATTGATTTTGTTGGTTTTATTGCTGGATCAAATGGAGAAAGCAGCTTTGGGTCTGGGAAATCAAGTCAAGATGCAGGGTGTTCTATGGGGCAGGGTAGGTAGGTGTTTTAGCACTTGGAATTGAGTGATATGAGAGGTCTAAGACTGGTGAGGAGTTGAGGAGGGCATGAAAAAATCATGTATCCTTCTCAAACAGAAGAAATCATCAAAAACTGAATGGTTTCCCAAGGCAAAGCACTGTAAACAATGTATTCTACCTATCTGTATTGATATCATTTAGCTAGAAGAAATGAATTAGATTTTGGCACACATAACACATGAGAAAAACTAATAACAGAAGAAGAAACTATGCAAAAACACTTTACCACAAGTATCCCATAAAAATAGCTGCAAATCCTAGTTTATTTCCTTGCCAAACTGTTGATAAGGGTGTACAATGTAGCTTAGAGCATCCAAGAGAGTCCAACCTTTGCTAATGATAGAAAAAATACATAATATAGACATAAAACCACCTATTCTAGCCATCAGGGGTCGAATCCAAGAGAAAAGGAGCCGTTACAACCATTTCCAAACATGGAACAGGAATATAGGTAGTGGAACAACTTGCCTCTACAAGCATGGAAACTGATTCATTGACCCCCAAACCACCTCAAACTGATGAATCTACCCTCTAATATCATTTCACTAATCATAAAATCATCTATGAAGAGAGAAAAAGTCAACTTGTAGTGAAAATAGGCGAAAACTAGATTTTTTGGCAAACTGGCTCAATGCGTAGCACCACTGGCCAGATGTGCAATGCCACTTCACACCCACTTTTGGAGGCTTTAACCTTAGCCAAATTTATCCCACGATAGCTCATTGGAAAGGTCCTCCTATCTCGTTTTTGAAACATCTTGAATTTTTTCATTTAGAGGTCATTTGCCCTGGAAAAATAAAAATTTGAAAAATGCCAAAACTTTCCAAAATTTGCCCAGAATTTGGCACAAGGCACCACCATCAACTGCTTTGATGGGCTAGTGAGGCTTCAGCCAATATTTTCAACTTATCTTGCTCCTTTTTTCTCTTTAAGGCCTTCCTCAACCTAGCCTTAAGCTTCCTCATCCTTATGTTGCAGATTTTGTTGCGAGTCATGTAGTGGTAGGCCATATGGCGAAGCATCTTCTTGTCTCTATTGGCCTTCTCAATCAACCCCTCAAGGTGTATATTAACCTTCTCAAGCCAAGTTTCCATATCATTCTCAATCTCTTTTTCAATTGAAGTTAGCTTGGCATTAGCCTCCTTGGCCTTTTGCTTGTTTTCTCTGATCATTTGCAGCTCCATGAGGACTTGCTTGTCACTCAGTTGTCTGTTTTCTTGCTCTAAATATTTGATGATCCACTTAACTCTCTCTAAGTTATCTAAAAAGGATTATATCTCAGCCTCATGTCCTAAATGTCCACCTTCTTCATGATGTACTGATGAAAAGATTTGTGGGCCTTTGAACATCTCATGAGAAATGAAAGTCTCCCATGGCATGTTAAGAAGGTTCAGCTGATGTAGAACAATGATTTTAATCAAAGAGTAATGGAAAATGCTATTCAACTGCTGGGGGTATGGCTTCCTCTTTACAATATGTGACATCTTCTCAATGTTTCTGAACATGAAGTAAGGGATATTCATCATTCTTACTCTAGTGAAATGCATCAACAGTCTAATGTGGTAGGCATACAACCGGGAGAACCTACCTTCACAAGTGAAGTACTTGATAATGATTTTCATCAATGGAGCAAACCTGTATTCCAAAAACTTGAAGGGGAATACTCTCTTCATTTTGTCTTTGTATCTAGCCTTGATGTATGGCTCATAGTACTCCCTATCAATATCCTGACCTTTGTTCCATTTTTCAACCACGTCTGGAATACCTGTAACCTCTGAGATGACAGCGGGTGATATGGTGAATGTTATTCCGGCAAGGGTTACTTCATTATTGTGCAAATGTGTCACAAACAACCTTGCCAACTCATGATGAAATTTGACTCTTTCTATCATTTCACAAAAATCAAAGAATGTCTAGTGTTTAAAGCAAGAACTAGCAAGGGGACAGGCTTGCAACTCCCTCAAACTAGTGGGATGTTCTATGATAATTCTTCCTCCTTTATGAGGCTTCCTTTGTTGTATTTTCTCTCCCGGGAACTGTCACTAAGGGTGTCTTCTTCAAACTCATACTCATTGTCTCTTTCCATAGCTTTTTTGTGGCTGTGAACAGTTGTGGTTAATGATGGGAAGGGTGGATAAAATAAAGATGAGTATGAAGAGATTTTTTTAGGGATGAGTAAGGTTTTAGGGAGAATGGGTAGGGTTTGTTGATGAGAATAGGGATTGTAGGGTTTGGGGAAAGTGTAAGTGGGAATGTGGGAAATGTATGATTTAGGAAATATGTAAATGGGAATGGGGTTTGGTCTAGGGAATAATGGCAAGGATAGGGTAAGTAAAACAATGGAGAGATGATGAAAACTAGGGTTTCACCCTAGAAGCTAGGGTTTGAATTTTAAAAATGCTAAATACCAAGCTTAGCAATCAAAACCCTAGATCATAAGATAGGAGTAATGTACTTACTTGTTTAGAGGGAGAAATTGAAGTTTTGAGGTGAAATGGAAACTTGGTGAAGTTTTTGGGCTTGGTTGGGCAGATGCGTCGTGCCTCACACAGGTGCGCAGTTCCTCCCAAATGCGCAATGCATATGCAATTTTACACTAGAAAACTCTTCCAGGTGCGCAGCACTTCCCAAATGCGTAGCACCGGCCTCAGATGTGCAGCGCTAGTCAGAATTTCTTCAAAAACACTGCAACTGCACTCCTTTCCTCAATGACACTCAAAAATCGCTTCTTGGCTCTCCTTTTAGCACTTGCACTTCAACTCTAACAATGAAATGATTAATAGAGGGATGGTCTTTATATAGCTTTTCAACTTTTTGATTTTTGATGTAGAAAACCCACTTTCATAATGTCTATTTGCTTTTTCCAAATACTCTGTTTTTTATGCTTGGTCTTCTTGCTTTGATAGGTGGATTGATGCTCAAACTCTTTGAATTTTTTCAGTGGCAGTACTTTGGCAACATCACCAGGTGACCAGGAGCAACATGGAACCATTTATTACATATGAGAACAATAAAATTACATGAAATTTAAAAATAATATACAAATGCTCTGTTTTCACCTCAAAACTAGTTTTGAGGTGAGAATTTCATTAAGCTTACAAATTAAGAAATTATGACTTTCTGATCATTATTTGACCTCCTCATGTCTTTGTTGACCATTATTAGCAATAATCACTGAATTTTGACCATGGTGAAAACCCTAAGACCTAATGAGACTGAAACCTTAAGTAATTGATGAAATGAACTAAAAATGAGCATAAATCATTGACTGAAAGGTATGAAAGGAGGTCAGCAAGTACATATCATGAGGGAAAACTGAAATAAACCCTACCATCAGTAGATCCATGACCTAATGGAATGCAACTCATCAGAATGGGACTCCTAGTATGAAATGAAAAAGAGTAAATTTTGATCACTGATGGTAGTGTGAAGACACTAACACTAACATTGGCTCCAATGGGGATGGTAGCTCCTTGGAGGTGCCAAGAACATCGTAGACCAAGTAGCCTTATCCATTGGGCATGGAGTCAAAAACTCAAGCTGAAATTACATGACTGAATACTGATGACTCAAAGACACAAACTGACTTGAAACTGACTCAATACTAAAACACAACTGACAAACTGGAAAATATGCTCAAAATGGAGCTTATTCAATAAAACCTACTCTAATTGTTCCAGTCATCACCTGATCAAGTGAAATGAAACAACCAATGCAACCAAGTAAGCATTCTATTTGCTGCTTGAATTCTCTGCAGCAACTACTGCAATGCAACTCCCATGAAAACTTGTAAACAGATCCAAATTTTCCCAGATTGAATAATATGGATTCTCTATCTGACTCCAAAAATACTACATAAGGATCTTGAAATTCATGTGCACTGTGACTTAGCTCATCCAATGGATTACTTTTCTTCTCCTCATACCATGAATGCAAACTTTCATCTAAGCATTGTGGCGAGACTCCTACTGAAACTGACAAAGAAACTGGTTGTCGAATCAAATTTGTATCAATACTTGTTTCAAGCTCACAAGTAGCCAATGGAGAAGGACTTTGACTACATACATCATCCAACACATTAGCTATTGGATCGTGAAAAACTTGAAAAGACTGTTGCAACCCATTTTCTATTGGTTCCAATGAGATTACCTGATTTTCTACAAGCTGCTCATCCTTTATTGAAGATGTACTATGCAAATTTCCCTTCAAAAACTAAAATGACTCAAAACAGAATGGTACAGAATAATCTTGCATCATTTGATCATATGTTCCAGCTTCCAATTCTTCATCTGAAACTTGACAATCAATGGCATTCAGGGGCTGCAAATCTAGATATGAGAATTCTTGAACAAGGATTTCATTACCCTCTAGATGGTCAAGATCGAAACTTATCGACGGTTGATTTTTGATAGCACGAAAGTTGTCTCTGATGATCTAAAATGAAGCAAAACAAAAAGGCAAAGATCCTCCACTTACTTCAAAATTTTCTGCACTTTCCTCCTCACTTCCATAGCTGATATACAACAGCTTATCACTGTACTCGAACTGTTGAAAGTGAAAATCCTCCTTCCACAAACGAGTTGTTGATTTGTCTGCAAAACTAGCTTTTGTTTTGAGAACATAATCATCATCATACCAATCAAACTTAGGGAAATCATCAGTATAAAACACATCATCAAGCATAAATGTCAGGTCAACAGCTCTCTCTTCCCCAATATGGTCTATAAAAAAATCATTATCAGATCTATGACAACTGGGATAAGAAAGAAAATGTTTTGGATCAGCCACTTGTTCTTCTTCAATCAGCAAGCCATGGTCTTGAACATCATACTCATTCCTTGTGGTGATCTTTTGCATCATCTCTTCCACTACACTTACCGAAATGTCAAGCTTTACCTCTAAAGATGTCGATTCCCTTGGATCTATGTTCTTCCTCTCTTCTTCCTTTAACTTTGCCCTCCTGATCAGCAAATTAGCCTCTACATCTGCTGCATTTTTTTGCATCTCTTCAAGTGTTGCAAGATTCCTTTCCCTCAACTGAAACTCTATTTCCGGATTGAAGGCATCCGGGTAGTGCAAGAGAGCAGATCTGGGAGGAGGTCTTATATTAATAGGCATCGAATAATAAACTTGGTTAAATCTGGTAGAAAATTGTTGTACTGTCTCCCCTGGCAGTCTTTCCAACTGGTTATACTCTTCTAGAATCAAGAAAGAGTTTTGTCTGACCACCCACTTGTCGAGGAAAATTTTGACGAACTGCTGGAAATCTGAGATGCTCACATCAGGTAGGGTTTTGAACCAACTCTTGACTTTGCCTTGCAAAGAAAGAGCAAAAATCCTAATACTAACATCCACTTCATCAAGTTCAAAGAGGTCAAGAAAAGACTCAAAATTCAGTACATGTCTCTCAGCAGTGATGTTGTCGCATTCACCATCAAATCTTGGTAGATATAGGTAATGATTTTTAGGGAAAGCATGGGATATAGGAGGTAAAATCAGAGGCTTGTATCTATATGGAATTTTACAAGGTATAGGAATATGTACAGAAGGTGTAGAATCAGCCTTGGTCTCTTTAGTCTCGTCAGTTTGAAGACGGTCATCATAAGATTTGGAAGAAGGGTCTTGATCAAGATCAAAGGCATGCAAACATTTTGTATTCACAATCTTCAAAGGGAAAGAATCAAATGCAGATCTAGGATCTTTTCTCAAATACAATATACTTTGTAAAGCCTTCTTGACATTCTCGAGAAAAGAGAAGAAATAATTTATAACAATGAACATAATGTCTTGGATGAAATTCCAACTTGAATACCTGATCTTTCCATATTGTCTTTTCATGTTTCTGCTGGTCGGGTTCATCCTCTAGTGGAGTCCTTGGATCTAATCTCGAAACTGATTTATAGTCGCCAGGTGAATTATTTCAGCCTTCCGATGTCCGATCGTTGTCCACCATCAACAATCAGATCTAAACTTGATACGTTTTGCCAAGGAACATAAAACTACTTCCCCAGTATGGTCGCCACTATGTTAGAGCCTAGATTGACCTCAGGCTGAAGGGAGGCAATCGTAGGATAACCACAAACCAAGCTTAACCTGGTAGGTAGCCCTACTAGGTTGGGAGAGGGCTCTGTCCTTGTGAATCTCAGTCGAGATGACTGAATCAAATATGGATTTTAGGCTAGGTATAGTAGCTCTAGGGTTTTTGATTGATTTTGTTGGTTTTGTTGCTGGATCAAATGGAGCAAGTAGCTTTGGGTCCGAGAAATCAAGTCAGGATGCAGGGTGTTCTATGGGGCAGGGTAGGTAGGTGTTTTGGCACTTGGAATTGAGTGAGATGAGAGTTCTAATACTGGTGAGGAGTTGAGGAGGTGTTGTGCTCTACAACAACCCCCCATTTCATATTATTTTTATTCACAAAACTATCATATGAAATGGGTCCCTTTAGATTTTGATTGGTATCAATATTGTATTATTTAAAAAGGTCCGAAAACCAAATGAAAACATTATAAAAAACCTTTTTGAAAAACCCATTTTGATCAAATAAATCAATCTTTTATCTTTGCGATAAAGCGATCGCAAGATCGCATATCGCAATGACACAAGGAACATAAGTAAATGGCACATTGGTTTCCGCCGATGCGATATCGCTATCGGCTATCGGCAATGCTCTATGCACATTCTTAAAGCGCCCCCAGGCCATTCCCCCGATGCGATGCGATATCGCTATCGGCAATCGGCGATATACTATCCATGTCTCATGTAATGCCAATACTCCCGATGCGATGCGATATCGCTATCGGCGATCAGGGTTTCAAAAGATGTCAATATAAGAGGTTAAGCTTTCCCCGATGGCCGATTGCGATAAAGCACAGATTTCAAAAAAGCCATTAAAATGAAGGGATATTACGATCAATTCATATTAAAAGCTTGATCTGTCAAACAATGATTCACCTGCGCCCAACCGCCAAAACATCTATAACACGCTTAAACGAATCATTCAGCCGCTTAATGGTATAATGGGCATTTAAGGATTGGCAGGTTTTAAATGGCCATTTAATGTAATTGTAAGTCCTAAAATCTTCCTATGGATTGTATCTGTGGCCATTGTAAAAGTTTTCTCTCATCACGCATTGATCAATATATCTCACCATATTGGAGTTTTCATTGCCAATTCTCTGTGTTACGTTTATTTTCACTTCTGTGCAGAATTCATCCAAAGAATAAAACTCAAGCAAAATGGGGAAGAAATCTAAGAAAACCACAGTCGCTTCCGTTGCGTCAGCCACAGGACAAGCTGTCGCTGATCCCTCAAACAAAAAGAAAGGATTGATTTCGGATACTACATGTTCTGGTCTCGGCAAAACTACTTGGCAAAGTACCTACAACTTGATTGAAGTCAAAGAACCTGAAGTGACAACAGTACAAGCTACTGCAGATTCAACTCAAAAATCTGATGGTACTCTAAAGGACTTAGCTGACTCCTTCCTTCATCGGATAGCAGCTAGGGAACAAATTCTCCCATATACAGATGTAGTGCGGTGGGCAATTGAGGAAATCCCAATCATGGATAGAACCTTCAGCACCAGAGACGGGAGAATTTTCGGGTCATTCAAGGCTGATGATTTAAGGCAAATGTATCATTTGCTTGAGCCAGAGAAGAAATACAATAAGGCGTTCCTGGAGAAATTCCGAAACGAGAATGAAGTTGAATCCGAACCCATCTAGGATTGGAGACAAAATCCGGCAAAGCACAAACATGAATCTTCCAGTAAGTACTCAGTTGATTCCCTGGCTTCTCCTTATTGCTACGCTGGAATAATGATGTGTAGATTGTGGGGATTGCACGACTCTTCTAATTTCACTATAGAAATGGTTCCCTTAATGGAAGCGGAATGCAACAGTATAATAATGGATTGGGCCACTATTCTCTCAGATAAACTAGCCACAGTTGTTCTTGAGTTTAGGAATAAGACCCGCATTTCTGAAAGGATAATTCCCCCATTCTATTACAGTGCCTATATTTTAGATACCAGGGAAAATTTTAAGAACCCCCCCTAAATTTATAAATATAATAAATGGGCGAATCTCCATGGTATATAGGAAAAATGGAAGGCGATTTTATCAATAATATAATATTTATATATAATTTTTTGGCAAATCTCTCACCAGGCATGGCGAATATTTTACTCAATTATAAAATCTTATAAGATCTTGGCGAGTCTTTCACTAAATAATAAAACTTTGTAAAGTCCTAGTGAATCTTAGCATAGGCTACATGATGGTTTAATTCCCCCATTTAAATAGGCTGCATTCCAGGTGAATACCATGGGTCAATACCATGTGCCATTTTGGTGAATACCATGGGTCAATACCATGTGCCATTTTTATTTTTATTAATTCTAATATTAGGGTTAATAATGGCTTTTTGCATGGTATTAATAATAATCTAGTCCATGGTACTTGTCCCATAGTATTTTGGCCATAGGTTTCACCTAAATATAACCCATTTTTTGAGTGTTCCTAAATATAAGGTGACTTATGGAGTAAATATAAAAAAATGTTTTATTTGTTTACCATACCTCTCGTTTATTTATATTTTTATTAATTTACCATACCTCTTTTACAAATATGGTATTTGGCCCATAGGATTCACTTAAATAAAACCTCTTTCTTGAGCCTTCATAAATAGAACTAGGGTTATGGACTAAATAGGTTTTATTTATTTACGATACGTCTAGTTTATTTATATTTTTATTTATTTACCATACCTTTTGAGTAAGTATAAAAAGACGTTTTATTTATTTACCGTACCTCCACTTTACTTATATTTTTATTTGTTTACACCCTTACATGTATGTAAGGTGACTTATGGAGTAAATATAAAAAATGTTTTATTTATATACCATACCTCTCATTTATTTATATTTTTATTAATTTACCATACCTCTTTTATAAATATGGTATTTGGCCCATAGGATTCACTTAAATAAAACCTATTCTTCAAAATGGGCAAATGGATTCACTTAAATAAAACCTATTCTTGAAAATGGGCGAATGGAAGGTTGTAAGTCCTAATTTCAAGGGCTAAATTTACCTTTTTTACCCTCTCCCTTAAAATAAGGTGGGCTATTTGAGGTGATTTGTAAAAATGTACTATGATACAAAATATTCGCCCACTAAAAATTTAAAACCCCTTAATTTCACCAAAGGGCGAACATTCGCCCCTAAAATTATCCTTGTTAGATACCTTGTGTTTTAATTCTGAATTTCCCGTTCTCGGCTAGAGGTGGACGCCACAAGACCCCATGCCTATTCACATTTACCATCAGAAATTATGGAAATCCTCTTATAAGCACCATTTGTATCAAGTCTGCAATGGCTTTATGTTGCCTATTTATTATTCTATTTTTGATAAACATGTTCCCAATATTTCCTACCAAGTTGGGATTGATTTAACAGCAGTAGGGAGATGGTTCGGGGAGGAGAAGTTCACTTATATAAGAGTTTTCGGTAGCCAAGCCGAACCTCATGTCCTCCCTTTATACATACCTGATAAACTGCTGGCAAGGGAAATCACTTACCAGATCATTGCTGAGTGTTACACAAACTCTCAAGAAAAATAAGAAGCAGGGTTGGCCCTCTTTTCCTTTGAGATGCGGTGTCTATACCTTGCATGATCTTAAACATGCAGAAAAAGAAGCTACAAAGATTAAATCATTAACTCTAGCAACTCTCCCTAATAGGCAATTTGATCCAAGCAAAGTTGCCTATAATGCACTAGAGCAGGCCAAATTGTCAAAATTTGATCATAAAGAAGATATGTTTGATGACCTGTTCTCCTCCGCTGAGTCAATAATGCAAGTTAAGGCATTTGCTAGAATGAAATATCAAGATGAAGGGTTGGTTGAATTTAACAGACTTAGAGAACAGAGGTTGCAAACTCTGCCTCTAGATCTATTAGCAACAACCCCAACAACATCGACAAGCGAGCCTGAACGGCAACAGCCAAAGGAGCCTCCGGTTACAACAATAGAACCAGAAAAGCCACAGGAGCAAACTCAGACTACAGAGCAGGAGAAAGTGCAGGAAGAGACCCAGATGAAAGAGCATAAACAAACCACCACTGAAGTAAACGTGGATACTCATATTGACCCAAAATTGCTCCAGGAATGGCAGCAATTTGATTCCATTATCAGTGGTCTGGAATGTTCAAAGGACACTGAAACTTCAAAGGCAACAGACACACAAGAAACCACTTCACCACAGGTTCTAAGTGGAACCAGCGGCCCACCCATTTCAAAAGAGGTAGAGATAATACCAAAGGACCCCTCCGATCAAATCATTTTGCAGGTAGAAGAGATTCCTCCCTTGGATGTCTTCTACAGCCCAAGACATAAAGTTGTAGTAAAACGACAGAGGAAGAGAAGAAGGACCGATCAACCTTCCCTTTTCCCAGAACAGACGGTCACGGGCAATGTGGTTTGGAAGGATGAATTTGACCCCTCCGATGACCTGACAAAACTGTCACAATTTGCTGGAGCCTATTCGGCAGCAACCATAGATAAGGCATCGGAGGTGAGTCTTTTACTGAAAACAAAGGATCAAGAAATTTTCTTGTTACAGGCACAGCTGACTGAAGCAAAGCAGAAAGCGGAGCAGTCAGAGCAGCAATTGTTGACGCAACAGCAATTAAACAGTCAACTAACTCAATGATTTCAGGCAGAAAAACAAAGGATTGACCACAGCGCAATCCAAAAGCAAAAAGAATTGTCAGAGGCCTTGGCGCAATTGAAGGCAGCGAATGAGAAAATGCTGAAATCAAAAGATGAGCAAATCGCTCAACTATCAGCACAGATTGAAAAGACAAAGGGCGTTCCACAAGTAGCTGAATTCAGAGTAGAAGCACTACAGATAAACACTGCATTGATAGCCCAAATTAAGCTTCTATGTCAACAAATCGCCCAGGCGGAGCCACTATGTGAATTAACAGCATCCATAAGTAATAAAGTAGACAAGGCTAGGACTGAATTGGATCAAGCTGAAGAAACGATAGCTGCATTTCTCGACTAGCAAGATACCGATCAAGGATAAGCGGCGAATTTACCAAGAATCTTAGAGTCACATAAAGATATACTCTTTACAAAATGGCAGTCCCAGTTAATGAAAGCAGAGAGGGCAGTTTCAAGATGCAAATCAACTTCAAGCAATTTAGTTGAATTAGTCAATAACACTCTCTACTTATCAAACATGATTTCCCAATGCACACCAGGAAAATTGACAACAATGAAAACATTGGAGCAATCATGTTATCCAGATCTAGAGGAAAAGGGGGGATTAATTGCTGGGATTGACAGTTTAACCTGGGACACCTATTGGTTCTTCTTGGTAAAACCACACACACACAGAGCCGCCCTCAAGTGCCTTACGGATGCAATCGGGTATATTATCCCCGATATTCAGGATGCCACCTATGCTGCCCAGCTCAGCTCTCGCCTCAACAGACCACCCGAAGTGGAGCCGATGCTTGCGATAAGTCAGCTCAGATTTAAAGGCAAACAGCCTACTTGATGATTCATGCCGCCGACTGCCAGATTGCTGAAGAAAATAGGATCAAAATCAATTGATACCAATTAAGTAGGATTTCAGTTTCGTAGATAGTTAGATTAATTAAGTATTTATAGATCCTTTCATTGTTTTGGAAAGGGTCGTAAAGTTTTGTACTTGACTTAAAGACTGAAGTTGCACTATTGTGCTTCAGCCATATTCTTTTATGAAACTGGACCAGTTATTCTAAATTTGACAAGGAAGCTTTTATGCAATTGTGCACTATTGTCTTTGTTTGAAAGTGTTTCTGCGTTGAAGGAAGAATCTCAAGTAGCGATTGATATTGGGAGTGTCTAGCAGCTCATATGGTACTTTTACCTATGTCTGAATTCATTCTTTTCATATGAATTGTTATTTGATTATCTTTGCTATTATCAAATATATGTATGTGCTTTAACAGCAGTTCTGTATTCCTTCCACTATTGGATGTTTATGGTGTGCTTTTCTTTTAATCATATATGTGTCGATGATATAAATGACAAGTGTAGTAATATTGCTTTAATCGCTTTGCTTAACTATTTAAGCAAAGTAATCCTTGAATGAATTAATGTCCATGTCTGTTAGATGGAGTCATCTATATGCCTGTCCATAGACACAGATCATCAAGCGCTACACTTCAAAGTACAATAGTTCCCGGGATAAGTAATAGCTCTTTTATTTTGCTAATAGATTTAGCTATTCGCCTATCATTAGATTAGTCAACCAATCATTCATTCTGTTTATCCATTTCTGGGAAACTGGTCCCATTATCCCCAGTCGGAGCCACCATTCCAAACGAAAAAGGAGTTGTACTAAGGTCCAGACCGGGTGGTTATCCCCCAATGTTGATACAACGATTTTCGGGGCATCAACATTTTTGGCGCTAGAAGGAGGGCCAAGGACTGTGAATGGCAAGCAAACCCAAATATGCAGGCCATTCTAAGAGTAATTCTCCCTCTGTATCCCCTCGAACTTCCCAATTGCATGCTGGTTCTCCAGTATCCAAACAAGAAGAAGAGGAATCAACTACCACTGCTCAAACCCATCATACTCCAGAACAATTAAGTCTTGAATCCCCTAAAGTCCAGTCCCTTATCCACAAACTTCAGAGCTTCTTGATTTCACCACAGAAATCTGAGCTATCACAAAGCAGTGTGACTTCGCAGTTCAATTTACCTCACCCTCTCACCAGACTTCAGAGTGAAAAGCTCGGTATTGAACCCACTGAGTTCCCTTTACCCAAAAGGAAAAAGGCGAAGAAATATACTGAAGGATCTGACAGTGAAGAGCTTTCATCCACATCCTCCATTTCATCTTCCTCTCTGCAAAGTCAACCATCCACTCCCTCATTACATATTATTGTTCATCAGGGATTAGGAGCTTTAACATCCCAACCTGCTCACTCCTCAACATTATTTCCTTCCCAGACATTTGGAATTCCAACAGTAGTATCAACCACTACTGCTATTACAATGGCAGATCCATGGACCAGGCCTGGTGCAGTCAACATGCCTGCACCATTGCATGCATTACCAGATGCCCCTGAAAAATGGCTCCCCAAGTTTAACCCAGATGATGGGACCCAGGCTGAGGAACATATTAATAATTTCATGTTGGCAGTCAACTTGAAAGGAGTAACAGAACAAGATGTTGTTGTTAGACTTTTCCCTTACACCTTGCAAGGATCAGCAGGATCCTGGTATTTTTCTTTACCCTCTGGTTCCATTACCAGTTGGAATACTTGCCAAGAGCAGTTTCTTACTAAATATGGAGATGATAGGTCTTTGGCTACGTTAATAAACGATCTCTCCAATCTTAGGATAGAGCATAGGGAACCAATTAAGGAATTTAATGCTCGATTCAATAAACTCCTGAATAAAATCCCGACGGCCTCCAAACCAAGTGAACAAATTCGAAGCGAATGGTATATAACCGCCCTACCTGCCAATATAGCCATTTTTGTAGATAGGGCTGGGAAACCTACCTTAGCCGAAAATATGAAAGAAGCACTTGCTGTGGAGAAACATATTAATGCTCTAGAAAAGAAAGCTGCTCTGGAAGACAGAAAAGCCAAAAAAGTCTCTTTTAAAGATGACTCAAGGAAGAAAACCCCAAAAGACCCATATGACATGGAGGGTTTGCAAAAAGTCCTAAAAACTTTGTCAAATGAAATGGTTGAAATAAAAAAACAGGTAGCTGAAACCTCAACCAAAAGACCCTTTAGGACTTATAAGAAAATCGAATCAAAGCCACCGAATGTCATATCTAATGCAGATTCAGAGCAAGAAGAAGAGGAAGAGGAAACAATCTCACCAACTGATGCTGAAGAAGAAATAGTTGAATGTCATGGAATGTGGGATTTTATACTCCCCAACTCCGATACCGATAATGAAGAAGAAGCGTTCCCGGTCACTACTAGGAGTAAAAGTACTTCCGAACCTGTTCAGGCAACGTCAAAGAAAAGGAGTGCAGGTGCTGCTATAACAAAGGAAAAAATACCTGCAAAGAAATCACCTGCAGCAGTTCCCCAAGACCAACCTTCAACTTCTAATACTCCTTCAACATCTAAAACGTTAGTGGTATCCGATTCAATGGAATACAATATTTTTGATGACATGAAGAAAACTAAAGCAAACATTACTATGTTTGAACTTAGTAAATTAAAACATCAGCAGAAATTGCTTCTCAAAGAATTGAATGTTGTTCCTTCTTCACCTCTTCCCAGTGCTAAAGCTGCTAATGATTCAGGGCAACCTCCTCCTGGTATGGTTGAAGCTACCGATGCGGTTCTGATTGGAGATAGATCAAACTCTCATACTCCACCTTTCCTTCTAACCTATGAGATCTACAACAGAAACCTTCACAACTATTTGATTGACTCAGGGGCATCTTCTAACATAATGCTAGCTTCAGTTTGTTCCAAACTGAACATTGAACCCCAGAAGTCTGCTATTCATATTGTACAGTTGGACAGGACCAAAGTACAGGTTGTGGGAGAGATTAATTCCGTAACTATCAGGTTATCTGCTGATCCCAGAGTAGTACAAAGGATTGATATCCTAATAGCTGATATACCTGAATTTTACGGCTTAATTTTGAGTAGGGATTGGTCTGAAAAACTACATGGGTATATTTCTACAGATTGGTCACATATGTGGCTTCCCTATAAGGGTAAGCCAAATCAAATAAGGATTGATCGAGAAAAACACATGACCCATATAGTTACTGAATTTGAGCAAGAAAACCAACCTGTAGCATTTAATAATAACATTTTGGGGAATTATTCATCTGAGACATTCTTTGGTAACTTTACTGCCCAGTCGTCCCCTTTCTCAGTGAACCATTTTACATCTCAGATTGAGAATTTTTCACAAACAGATAGGTCTAGATGTTTCAATGATACTGAGAAAACTGTAAATAAAATTGTTAATACTTCTTTATTTTGGTCGTTATATTTCGATGGGTCCAAATCTAGTGAGGGCTCAGGAGCAGGATGTATTTTGGTTAATCCACAAGGAGAAAAAACAATGTTGTCCTGTAGGCTAGAATTTGAATGCACTAACAATACAGCCGAGTATGAAGCCTTAGTCCAAGGACTGTATAAAGCAATTGGCCTTAAAGTGCAATATTTAAAAGTATTCGGCGATTCTGAAATTATTATCAAACAGGTGAGAAATACAATTCATCGTCTTTCAAATCATCTTAAACATTATCAGTCGCTAGTACAAGAACTCACCTCACACTTTTCGGCATTCAATATTTCCTCCATCCCTAGGTCTCAAAACTCGGCAGCCGACCTGCTAGCCAATGTAGCTTCCAAGCTCCTACCTTCTGAAGACTATAGCCCAGATAGATTTTCAGTAGAATTGCTTTTTAGGCCATCAATTCCTGACAATGTCACTAATTGGAGAGTATTCAACCATGATGAGGATATTTTACAATTCTTAACTTCTGAAAAGTCCTATGATAATCAAATTATTGAGGAAAATGAGCATGACTTTCAAATGAGAGAAACATCTCAGGAAAATTCAATCCCTAAGCCTGTGGTAAAGCTGGAGGATCTTTATGATATTAAAGACAGGTTTAAACCTGTGACTAATACAAAGCTCCAAAGTTCTACCCTAAGGTTTGAGTTGATAAATCTTGGCACTGAGCAAACTCCTAAAAACATTAATTTAGGATTAGGACTTTCCTTGGAAGAGAAGGAGGCATTCATTAAATTATTAAGGAAAAATAAACAGGTTTTTGCTTGGAAATATGATGATTTGAAGACATATGATACATCCATTATCCAGCATACCATTCCAGTGCTTCTCGACCAGAAACCAATTCAGCAGAAGTTAAGAAAAATACATCCAAGCTTAGAGAGTCAAATAAAAACTGAACTTAACAAACTCTTGAAAGCCAAGATTATTTTTCCAGTCCGACACTCAAACTGGGTCTCCAATATGGTGCCAGTTAGAAAGAAAAATGACGACATTCGGATTTGTATTGATTTCAGAAATTTGAACAAAGCGAGCTTAAAAGACAATTTCCCATTACCTACCATGGAGCAAATACTCCAATCAGTAGAAGGCTCTGAATGAATGTCCTTTCTAGACGGTTTCTCAGGATATAACCAAGTTTTGGTCCATCCTGATGACCAGCTTAAAACCACATTCAGAACAAAATGGGGAACATATGCATATCAGAAAATGCCTTTCAGACTTATTAATGCAGGAGCGACATTCCAAAGAGCGATGGATATAGCTTTTAAAGGGTTGATTAATAGGACAGTAGTCGTCTATCTAGAAGATATTACTGTATTCTCTAAAGAGAGGTCCAATCATTTGCATGATCTAAATCAAATCTTTCAACGCTGCAAAAGATATGGTATTTCTCTTAACCCTAAAAAATCTTTCTTTGCTCTTGACCAAGGAAAGCTCTTAGGCTTTATTGTGTCTAAAAATGGCATTTATATTGATCCTGATCGGATCAAAGAAATCTCTGAAATCCCTTTCCCACATAATAAGAAATCCATGCAGTCATTTTTAGGCCAAATCAATTTTGTTAAAAGATTTGTTCCAGATTTTTCTCAAATTATTTTGCCACTGCAAACTATGATCAAGAAAAATTCAGTCTTTAAGTGGGGATCAGCAGAAAAAGAAGCGTTTGATTTAATCAAGCAATCAATAATCAATGCCCCAGCCTTAAATACTCCCAATTTTTTTAATCATTTTACATTATACACTATCGCATCCACCTCGTCTTATGCCGCAGTACTCACGCAGCTCAACGATCACAATTTGGAAGCACCCATTTCATTTTTTAGTTCAAATCTTCAGGGTGCTAAATTGAATTACTCCGAAGTAGAAAAACAAGCCTTTGCTATATTTAAAGCGGTCAAACATTATAGACCCTTCCTTTTGAAAACCCACACAAAAGTTATAGTTCCTTTCCCTGCAGTTAGGAAACTATTAATCCAAAGAGAACTGGGTGAAAAAAGGGAAAACTGGGTCACAACACTTCAAGAATATGACTTAGAAATTAAGCCAGCAAAGATTGTTAGGGGCCAAGGTTTTTGCAGGTTATTGGCACGAGCATCCAACATTCCAGAATCAAGTGATACAGATCAAACTGAAGAAGTTAACCAGATAAGTGTTATTGATTCTGAGTCTCAATATGCAGACTTAATCTTTTATAAAAAATGGTTATGCACCTCCTAACATGTCTTACAAAAACAAAAGGGCCATTAGGTTAAAAGCGAAAAATTTTACGATTATTGATGATGTGCTTTTTATGCAGAATTATGATTCAATCTTATTAAGATGCCTTGAGAAACCTGAAGCACAAAAGGTTTTGCAGGAGTTACATGACGGACCAGCAGGAGGACATTTTGGAGCTGACACAACAGCTCACAAAATTATTCATGCTGGATACTATTGGCCCACTCTGTTTAGAGATGCCCACGAGTATGTAAGGAAATGCTGCAATTGTCAACTTCTAGTGGAAGACAATGAAAACCAGCTTTCCCTCTGCAACCAGTCAACATTGAACAACCATTTGAGCAATGGGGATTGGACATCATTGGGGAAATTACTCCACCTTCTTCCAAACAGCATAAGTATATCCTTACTGCTACCGATTATTTTACTAAGTGGGTTGAGGCAATTCCTTTGAAGATAGCAAATTCCGAAGCAATCATTGAATTCATAGATCAATTCATCATTACCAGGTTTGGTGTCCCAAATGCTCTTGTTTTTGATAATGCATCTTACTTCTCAGGCAATGCTATGTTTGATTTCGCTATTAAAAGAGGATTTAAATTGAAATATTCTGCTAATTACTATCCCCAGGGTAATGGTTTAGCAGAGTCTACCAATAAAAATCTGATCAAAATCATTAAGCGAACTATCGAACAGAATCATAAAAACTGGCACAAATCCTTAATGTTTGCATTATGGGCTGATAGGATAACACAGAAAGCTTCTATAGGATCTTCTCCGTTCAACCTTGTGTATGGAAAAGAAGCAGTACTACCCACAAATCTTGTTCTTCCTTCTCTAGCCCTAGTTCAGTTCATTGAGGAAAGTCCTTCTTCTTCTATTCAGCTTAGACATGATCAAATTCTAAAACTAGAAGAGGAAAGAGAAAAAGCCAGGGTTATTCATGCCAAACATCAGCAAATCATCAAGGCAGCTTTTGATTCAGTCTCGTCCGGTTCAAAACAATTTCAAGTCGGTGATTTAGTTCTGAAATGGGACAAAGCCCATGAGGACAAGGGAAAACACACCAAGTTCCAGAAGATGTGGCTTGGACCATTTCAGATCTGTGAAAAGATAGGCCATTCGACCTTCATATTGCAAGATTTATCAGGTTTGAGAGATTCTCTCCCTGTTAATGGCCTTATCTTGAAGAAATTCTTTAATTGAGAGGGTAACCCCTTCTCCTTTTTAGTTTAATAGAGTTTTGTAGTTTGTAGGATCTTTAGAAAATAAAGTTGTAAGGTATCCTCCATTGACCTTTGCTGTGTTTGAAAACTTGATCCACAGAAGTAGTATGATATTTTCTTTTAAAATAATAGAACTCTTAACCAAAAGGGATAATTTCTAGGAAACTAGGTATCATTGTATTCTGAAACCACACTTCAAGTTTTGTGAACTCCTCTCAAAATTTAGAAGTATTGTAAATCATTTTCTGTTTTCAAATTGGTCACAAAAGGTTATCTATATCAAGATAGAAGCTAATTCAACTTCAGCATCTTCAACTCTTACCCTGTCATCCATCTACTCTTAAGGAGAAAATTTTCCATCCCATTCAGCAAAGTTTATGATTACTCAGAGTGTAATTCTAAAAAAATTTGATATAAAAGATAAGAGGTCTTATTACAAGCCTGCTTACCATGATCATAGGGAAATAGTTTAACCGACATTACCTGCATACCATAACAGGGTAATGGCTTAAAAATTATAAGACAAGGGGTCTCATCACGAGCCAGCTTGTTCGGTTAGATTATTACCAGTGAATGGCATTGTCAATAGCTGGCTACCAAACCAGGACAATGGCTTTTTATCTTATCAATAACAGAAAAAGGAAAAGAAATACAAAATATGAAAACATGTTTTGAATTCATTCTGTTAATCACACTCTTAATTGGATGGGACAATGGATAATAACATGGTTAAAAGGTATCCCTGTCGAAACTATGAACGTTTGCTGGCAGCAGAGGCTCTACCTATGACAGACGAGTTCACTATAAAAGCTGATTTGGAAAGGTTTTCTGCTTTATCATTATAAACCAATAGAGGCCTATTTAAAAGTTAGAATGTATCTATTTTCTTAAAAAGAGAGGAAATTAGCAAAAATAGTTTCATTTTACTTGGAATGCATATATACCTAGTTATATTAGAATTTTCCCCTTTGATTAGAACTCTATTTTGAAAAAGTTTCAGTATTTCTATACTTTTCAAAGATAACTGTTTCTTCCAGCGAATCGCCAATTGTTGTGCTCTACAACAACCCCCCATTTCATATTATTTTTATTCACAAAACTATCATATGAAATGGGTCCCTTTAGATTTTGATTGGTATCAATATTGTATTATTTAAAAAGGTTCGAAAACCAAATGAAAACATTATAAAAAACCTTTTTGAAAAACCCATTTTGATCAAATAAATCAATCTTTTATCTTTGCGATAAAGCGATCGCAAGATCGCATATCGCAATGACACAAGGAACATAAGTAAATGGCACATTGGTTTCCGCCGATGCGATATCACTATCGGCTATCGGCAATGCTCTATGCACATTCTTAAAGTGCCCCCAGGCCATTCCCCCAATGCGATGCGATATCGCTATCGGCAATCGGCGATATACTATCCATGTCTCATGTAATGCCAATACTCCCGATACGATGCAATATTGCTATCGGCGATCAGGGTTTCAAAAGATGTCAATATAAGAGGTTAAGCTTTCCCCGATGACCGATTGCGATAAAGCGCAGATTTCAAAAAAGTCGTTAAAATGAAGGGATATTACGATCAATTCATATTAAAATCTTGATCTGTCAAACAATGATTCACCTGCGCCCAACCGCCAAAACATCTATAACACGCTTAAACGAATCATTCGGCCGCTTAATGGTATAATGGGCATTTAAGGATTGGCAGGTTTTAAACGGCCATTTAATGTAATTGTAAGTCCTAAAATCTTCCTATGGATTGTATCCGCGGCCATTGTAAAAGTTTTCTCTCATCACGCTTTGATCAATATATCTCACCATATTGGAGTTTTCATTGCCAATTCTCTGTGTTACGTTTATTTTCACTTCTGTGCAGAATTCATCCAAAGAAGAAAACTCAAGCAAAATGGGGAAGAAATCTAAGAAAACCACAGTCGCTTCCGTTGCATCAGCCACAGGACAAGCTGTCGCTGATCCCTCAAACAAAAAGAAAGGATTGATTTCGGATACTACATGTTCTGGTCTCGGCAAAACTACTTGGCAAAGTACCTACAACTTGATTGAAGCGGAAGAACCTGAAGTGACAACAGTACAAGCTACTGCAAATTCAACTCGGAAATCTGATGGTACTCTAAAGGACTTAGCTAACTCCTTCCTTCATCGGATAGCAGCTAGGGAACAAATTCTCCCATATACAGATGTAGTGCGGTGGGCAATTGAGGAAATCCCAATCATGGATAGAACCTTCAGCACCAGAGACGGGAGAATTTTCGGGTCATTCAAGGCTGATGATTTAAGGCAAATGTATCATTTGCCTGAGCCAGAGAAGAAATACAATAAGGCATTCCTGGAGAAATTCTGAAACGAGAACGAAGTTGAATCCGAACCCATCCGGGATTGGAGACAAAATCCGGCAAAGCACAAACATGAATCTTCCGGTAAGTACTCAGTTGATTCCCTGGCTTCTCCTTATTGCTACGTTGGAATAATGATGTGTAAATTGTGGGGATTGCACGACTCTTCTAATTTCACTATAGAAATGGTTCCCTTAATGGAAGCGGCATGCAACAGTATAATAATGGATTGGGCCACTATTCTCTCAGATAAACTAGCCACAGCTGTTCTTGAGTTTAGGAATAAGACCCGCATTTATGAAAGGATAATTCCCCCATTCTATTACAGTGCCTATATTTTAGATACCTTGTGTTTTAATTCTAAATTTCCCATTCTCGGCTGGAGGTGGACGCCACAAGACCCCATGCCTATTCACATTTACCATCAGAAATTATGGAAATCCTCTTATAAGCACCATTTGTATCAAGTCTGCAATGGCTTTATGTTGCCTATTTATTATTCTATTTTTGATAAACCTGTTCCCAAGATTTCCTACCAAGTTGGGATTGATTTAACAGCAGTAGGGAGATGGTTCGGGGAGGAGAAGTTCACTTATATAAGAGTTTTCGGTAGCCAAGCCGAACCTCATGTCCTCCCTTTATACATACCTGATAAACTGTTGGCAAGGGAAATCGCTTACCAGATCATTGCTGAGAGTGTTACACAGACTCTCAAGAAAAATAAGAAGCAGGGCTGGCCCTCTTTTCCTTTGAGATGCGGTGTCTATACCTTGCATGATCTTAAACATGCAGAAAAAGAAGCTACAAAGATTAAATCATTAACTCTAGCAACTCTCCCTAATAGGCAATTTGATCCAAGCAAAGTTGCCTATAATGCACTAGAGCAGGCCAAATTGTCAAAATTTGATCATAAAGAAGATATATTTGATGACCTGTTCTCCTCCACTGAGTCAATAATGCAGGTTAAGGCATTTGCTAGAATGAAATATCAAGATGAAGGGTTGGTTGAATTTAACAGACTTAGAGAACAGAGGTTGCAAACTCTGCCACTAGATTTATTAGCAACAACCCCAACAACATCGACAAGTGAGCCTGAACGGCAACAGTCAAAGGAGCCTCCGGTTACAACAATAGAACCAGAAAAGCCACAGGAGGAAACTCAGACTACAGAGCAGGAGAAAGTGCAGGAAGAGACCCAGATGAAAGAGCAGAAACAAACCACCACTGAAGTAAACGTGGATACTCATATTGACCCAAAATTGCTCTAGGAATGGCAGCAATTTGATTCCATTATCAGTGGTCTAGAATGTTCAAAGGACACTGAAAATTCAAAGGCAGCAGACACACAAGAAACCACTTCACCACAGGTTCTAAGTGGAACCAGCGGCCCACCCATTTCAAAAGAGGTAGAGATAATACCAAAGGACCCCTCCGATCAAATCATTTTGCAAGTAGAAGAGATTCCTCCCTTGGATGTCTTCTACAGCCCAAGACATAAAGCTGAGTAAAACGACAGAGGAAGAGAAGAAGGACCAATCAACCTTCCCTTTTCCCAGAACAGACGGTCACGGGCAATGTGGTTTGGAAGGATGAATTTGACCCCTCCGATGACCTGAAAAAACTGTCACAATATGTTGGAGCCTATTCGGCAGCAACAATAGATAAGGCATCGGAGGTGAGTCTTTTACTGAAAACAAAGGATCAGGAAATTTTCTTGTTACAGGCACAACTGACTGAAGCAAAGCAGAAAGCAGAGCAGGCAGAGCAGCAATTGTTGACGCAACAGCAATTAAACAGTCAACTAACTCAACAATTGCAGGCAGAAAAACAAAGGATTGACCACAGCGCAATCCAAAAGCAGAAAGAATTGTCAGAGGCCTTGGCGCAATTGAAGGCAGCGAATGAGAAAATGCTGAAATCAAAAGATGAGCAAATCGCTCAACTATTAGCACAGATTGAAAAGACAAAGGGCGTTCCACAAGTAGCTAAATTCAGAGTAGAAGCACTATAGATAAACACTGCATTGATAGCCCAAATTAAGCTTCTATGTCAACAAATCGCCCAGGCAGAGCCACTATGTGAATTAATAGCATCCATAAGTAATAAAGTAGACAAGGCTAGGACTGAATTGGATCAAGCTGAAGAAACGATAGCTGCATTTCTCGACTGGCAAGATACCGATCAAGGACAAGCGGCGAATTTACCAAGAATCTTAGAGTCACATAAAGATATACTCTTTACAGAATGGCAGTCCCAGTTAATGAAAGCAGAGAGGGCAGTTTCAAGATGCAAATCAACTTCAAGCAATTTAGTTGAATTAGTCAATAACACTCTCTACTTATCAAACATGATTTCCCAATGCACACCAGGAAAATTGACAACAATGAAAACATTGGAGCAATCATGTTATCCAGATCTAGAGGAAAAGGGGAGATTAATTGCTGGGATTAACAGTTTAACCTGGGACACCTATTGGTTCTTCTTGGTAAAACCACACACACACAGAGCCGCCCTCAAGTGCCTTACGGATGCAATCAGGTATATTATCCCCGATATTCAGGATGCCACCTATGCCGCCCAGCTCAGCTCTCGCCTCAACAGACCACCCGAAGTGGAGCCGATGCTTGCGATAAGTCAGCTCAGATTTAAAGGCAAACAGCCTACTTGATGATTCATGCCGCCGACTGCCAGATTGCTGAAGAAAATAGGATCAAAATCAATTGATACCAATTAAGTAGGATTTCAGTTTCGTAGATAGTTAGATTAATTAAGTATTTATAGATCCTTTCATTATTTTGGAAAGGGTCGTAAAGTTTTGTACTTGACTTAAAGACTGAAGTTGCACTATTGTGCTTCAGCCATATTCTTTTATGAAACTGGACCAGTTATTCTAAATTTTACAAGGAAGCTTTTATGAAATTGTGCACTATTGTCTTTGTTTGAAAGTGTTTCTGCGTTGAAGGAAGAATCTCAAGTAGCGATTGATATTGGGAGTGTCTAGCAGCTCATATGGTACTTTTACCTATGTATGAATTCATTCTTTTCATATGAATTGTTATTTGATTATCTTTGCTATTATCGAATATATGTATGTGCTTTAATAGCAATTCTGTATTCCTTCCACTATTGGATGTTTATGGTGTGCTTTTCTTTTAATCATATATGTGTCGATGATATAAATGACAAGTGTAGTAATATTGCTTTAATCGCTTTGCTTAACTATTTAAGCAAAGTAATCCTTGAATGAATTAATGTCCATGTCTATTAGATGGAGTCATCTATATGCCTGTCCATAGACACAGATCATCAAGCGCTACACTTCAAAGTACAATAGTTCCCGGGATAAGTAATAGCTCTTTTATTTTTCTGATAGATTTAGCTATTCGCCTATCATTAGATTAGTCAACCAATCATTCATTCCGTTTATCCATTTCTGGGAAACTGGTCCCATTATCCCCAGTCGGAGCCACCATTCCAAACGAAAAAGGAGTTGTACTAAGGTCCGGACCAGGTGGTTATCCCCCAATGTTGATACAACGATTTTCGGGGCATCAACAGGAGGGCATGCAAAAAATCATGTATCCTTCTCAAATAGTATAAATCATCAATAACTGAATGATTTCCCAAGGCAGAGAATTGTAAACAATGTATTCTACCTATCTGTCTTGATATCATTTAGCTAGAAGAAATGAATTAGATTGTGGCACACATAACACATGAGAAAAAATAATAACATAAGAAGAAACTATGCAAATACACTTTACCACAAGTATCCCATAAAAATAGCTGCAAATCCTGATTTATTTCCTTGCCAAACTACTAATAAGGGTGTACAATGTAGCTCAGAGCATCCAAGAGAGTCCAACCTTTGCTAATGATAGAAAAAATACATAATATAGACATCAAACCACCTATGCTAGCCATAAAGGGTCGAATCCAAGAGAAAATTAGTTGCTACAACCATTTCCAAACAGGGAACAGGAATATAGGAAGTGGAACAACTTGCCTTTATAAGCATGGAAATTGATTCACTGACCCCCAAACCACCTCAAACTAATGAATATACACTCTAAGATCATTTCACTATTACATTTACATATCAAGGCATTAATTACAATCATAAAATCATCCATGAACAGAGAAAAATTCAACTTGTAGTGAAAATAGGCAAAAACTGGATTTTCTGGCAAACTGGCTCAATGCGCAGCGCCACTGGCCAGATGCACAGTGCCACTAGCCAGATGCGTAGTGCCATTTCACACCCACTTTTGGAGGCCTTACCCTTAGAAAAATTTAGCCCAAGATAGCTCATTGGAAAGTTCCTCCTGTCTAGTTTCTAGAACATCTTGAATTTTTGGATCTGGAGGTCATTTTCCCCCTCAAAAGTGAAATCTCCCAAGGTTGCTTCTGTGTGTCCAAAAAGAGGCAGAGAGGTCATTTTTTGGTATTTTTTTACCTTTTGGTGACCTAGCTTTGCTCCAAAATTGCTGAAATTTTCTGGATTTGATGATCTCATCATGCTAAATCCAAATATATAAGACTTTCCTCCAACAAGTGCTCCAGGGAAAAGCGCAGTGCCATCAGGGCCAATTTTCTGTGTTGGAAAATTAAAAATTTGAAAAATGCCAAAACTTTCCAAAATTTGCCCAAATTTGGCACAAGGCACCACCATCAACTGCTTTGATGGGCTAGTGAGGCTTCAGCCAAGATTTTCAACTTATATTTCTCATTTTTTCTCTTTAAGGCCTTCCTCAACCTAGCCTTAAGCTTCCTCATCCTTATGTTGCAAATTTTGTTGTGAGTCATGTAGTGGTAGGCCATGTGGCGAAGCATCTTCTTGTCTATGTTGGCCTTCTCAATCAGCCCCTCAAGGTGTATATTAACCTTCTCAAGCCAAGTTTCCATATCATTCTCAATCTCTTGTTCAATTGAAGTCAACTTGACATAGCCTCCTTGGCCTTTTGCCTGTTTTCTCTGATCATTTGCAGCTCCATGAGGACTTGCTTGTCACTCAATTGTTTGTTTTCTTACTCTAAATATTTGATGATCCACTTAGCTCTCTCTAAGTTATCTGATAAGGATTGTATCTCAGCCTCTTGTTCCTTTATTATCATGTCTTTGACAGTCTTTGGATCCTAAGTTTCCAAGTCAATGACATCAACTCCTTGATAAGTTAAGTGATGTTATGTCTCCTCATGATCAACAAGGTTAAAATCTATTTCTTTCTCATCACTAAGATCCTTCTTTTCCATATTTTTCTTGCCCTTACTTTTGTCCTTGCTTTTCTACTCAACCTGTACTTGTTTTTCTGAAGAAGAAGGCAAAGCCCCTTCCACACCTTGTGGAGATAACATTTGCATGTGGCCTGATGACGAAGGCGAGACCCCTTCCACACCTGGTGGAGATAATACTCACCTAACAACTGCAAAAAGTTTCCTAGTTCCCCTCTTATATGTCACAAACACTGGCACTCCAATGGTCTCAGTCTCTTTGACCCTTTCATGTCCTGAAGGTCCACCTTCTTCATGATGTACTGATGAAAATATTTGTGGACCTTTGAATATCTCATGAGAAATGAAAGTCTTCGATGGCATGTTAAGAAGGTTCAGCTGATGTAGAACAATGATTTTAATCAAAGAGTAACGGAAAATTCTATTCAACTGCTGGGGGTATGGCTTCCTCTTTACAATATGTGTCATCTTCTCAATGTTTCTGAACATGAAGTAAGGGATATTCATCATTCTTACTCTAGTGAAATGCATCAGTGGTCTAATGTGGTAGGCATACAACCGGGAGAACCTACCTTCACAAGTGAAGTACTTGATAATGATTTTCATCAATGGAGCAAACATGTCTTCCAAAAACTTGAAGGGGAATACTCTCTTCATTTTGTCTTTGTATCTAGCCTTGATGTAAGGCTCATAGTACTCCCTATCAATATCTTAACCTTTGTTCCATTTTTCACCCACATCTGGAATACCTGTAACCTCTGAGATAATAGTTGGTGATATGGTGAATGTTATTCCAGCAAGGGTTACTTCATTATTGTGCAAATGTGTCACAAACAACCTTGCCAACTCATGATGAAATTTGACTCTTTCTTGTTGGAAATAATACTGAGAGGGGGGGTGAATCAGTATTATCAGATTAATCAAACTTTTCAAATGCCCAAAACATATACGCTACTTCAGTTAAGTGAACCAGCGTGTACACGCTACTGTGACGAAGTAAAACAGCGTATAAGCAGAAAACTCACAATTTAGTTGGCTTATTCTTCAATTAAGTGCATCAGGACATTATTCATCATATTAACAGTAAACATGTGCAGTATAACAGAACAGATAAAAAGCCACACACATGAACACCAAGATATAAGGTGGAAACCCAATGTGGGTGAAAACCACCTGCTGCAAGTTGTCTCTATCTTTCTTAATATGAAACTTCAGTTTACAATCTTTTGTACTGGTGCAGCCTTATACCAGTACGCAGGCTACAACCTGCAGAAGGCTTCAACCTTCTCTCGTTCTCCAAACTTCCTTGGAAGGGAGCTCCAACCCCCTTTTGCTTTTGTACTAGCCAAGATACTAGTACGTAGGTGCTGACCTACAATCTTCCTTCTTCCAGGTATCACTTTTCATACATTTTCAGACTTGGATATTCCTGAAGCACAACATTACAATCTGAAGACCACAATTTATTCAATTTTCACAACAGATCATTGAAGCATAAAACAACCAACTTTGAATCACTGAACCACTGAACCCTGTCAATCACCAGTTACCAGAACACAGAGCAGACTACAGAACTCTGTAATAACAGTCAGATCCCACTGTAAACCCAAATCAAGCTTCAAAAGATATACGCTACTTTAATGAGCAGAAACCGCGTATACACGCGTTTTTACCGAAGCCAACCTGCGTACAGATCTAAAAATAAACTTTCTCAACTTGCAGCTGTACCAGATATTAGTTAGACTCAGAACGTAACATTGCGACAATATGCAGATCTAGAAATACGCATAATCAACCATAACATGATAGTGCATTTCAAACCATTTGATCCCGATCTCTCCTTAGATCTAGTTCTCCATCAACCGATGAGATCTCTCCTTAGCTCAGATCAACCAACTCAGAACCTGCATATCAGATCTCTTTCTCTCTTAGATATTCATGCCTTGTCGAAAGATGATTTTTGCCTAATGATCTTCTTCTCCTTATATAGCCTTAGGCCTTTCTCAATACCAAGAGCCAAAACCATAGTAACACAATACCATCAACTTTAAAACTAGGGATCGACACGCCCGTCGAGACATAATGGTCCGAAATCATAGGCACAACTTCCAAGGTCTAACCACCATGAACCAAAGGAACCTTTCCACATACACGCGCTTTTTCTGAATCTAACTTGCGTGTACACGCGACTTGGGCTTAACGAAAGAGCGTGTATGAGCTTTCTTGCCATGCTGTACTGAGATCTGTCTTCTGATTGAGTTGCCATCACCTGTACTAACCTTTGAGCACCTGTACCATCCACTGAGTGAGTTGCCATCAAGGACAACACTTGAACCATAATGCCAACAATCTCCCCCTTTGGACTTGATGGCAACCACCACACCAAGTCACTCTCCCCCTTTGACATCAAGGGCAAAGGGAGGACCAAGATATTCTCTTCCTTGGTAATCCTTCTGCTGTCCATACTGCTGTCCATACTCCCCCTGAGTACATGCTGAAATCTCCAAGTGTGCTCCCCCTTTGTGAATGCCAAAGAGTAACAATCTATCCATCCTGCTCACCAAGTGCTGTTCATGCTCCCCTTGACTGTAGGCAAGATCTGCAAAAGATGTTCTTCAAGAAGAACATGACTCTATACATCATAAAAGACCTTCCTATCACCAAAGACTCATACATACATCCATTTCTCAACTAAGTGAGGATATACAAAAAAAATGACTCATCCACCCAACCAAGTGGGGATACATCAATATTGACTCATCCACCTAACCATGATAATACATGAACATTTCATCATTCATCCCAGGCATAGTGGGGAAACCAACAAAGGCCGTTACATGACCTTGACACCATAAAAGAGACAAGAGAGATACATGACATAGAGACAACAGATCTAGACCAAGACTTAGGAAAGACATCAGCAGCATCTGATAAACATCTTGTTAGATCAGCAACTAGAATTTCTTTCTGAGCTCCTTCTCCTGAAACCAACAACCAAAAACATCTGAATGCCAATAATGCTTTATGAGACTTTTGAGCTGCTCCCCCTGAACCTGTGCCTGTTGCACTCCCTGAAACTGTGCCTGAATAATTCTGACATTCCTATTGCTGTTCAGAACTTCAGAGTTTTCCCTTGCTGTTCAGAACTTCATATACGCGTTTTCTCCTGTATAAAACAGCGTATGTACGCGGATATTCTTTCTGCAACAAGCGTCCAGAATACACGCGACTTTCCCACCATGAATCCGCGTGTATACGCTAATATTACTTCCGTAACCTGCGTATACCAACTTTTCTGTAGAACAAACAAATTTCAACAATAGGATGAAGCATTAACTACTCCCAGCTTTTGTCTGAGATATTCAAAAGTTTCCCTGGGCAGTGGTTTTGTGAGAATATCAGCAACTTGCTCCTTAGAAGGAACATACTCCAACTTGACCTTCTGTTCAAGCACTTGTTCCCGAAGAAAATGGTACTTGATTGGTATGTGCTTGGTCTTTGAGTGCATGACTGGATTCTTTGAAATGCTGATTGCACTTGTATTATCACATAAGATAGAGACAGGTGGAGTGCAAGTGATTTGAAAGTCCTGCAAGGTCTGCATCATCCAAAGAAGTTGTGTACAACAAGATGCTGCAGCTACATATTCTGCTTCAGCTGTAGATAAGGCAATCGAACTTTGTTTCTTGCTGAACCAAGATACTAATCTGGAACCCATGAAGAAAGCACCTCCACTTGTGCTTTTCCTATCATCCACACTTCCAGCCCAATCTGCATCTGTGTAAGCATGAAGAGTGAGATCAGTATTTCTAGGATACCATAAGCCATAGTTTTGGGTCCCTTGAAGATATTTGAAGATTCTTTTGACTGCCTGAAGATGAGTTTCCTTTGGGTTGGCTTGAAATCTTCCAACCATTCCTACTGCATGTGTAATATCTGGTCGAGTACCTGTCAAATAAAGCAAACTCCCAATCATGGATCTATAAGTGGGTTGGTGGACTGCTGCTGATTCATCATTTGCACTGAGGCTGCATCCTGTAACCATGGGTGTACATACTGGTTTTGACTCTTCCATGCCATACTTCTTCAAGATCTGCTTGAGGTATTTGGTTTGAGACAAGAAGATACCTCCTTCATTTTGTTGGATTTGCAATCCAAGAAAATATGTCAATTCTCCAAGAAGTGACATTTCGAATTCTTTCTGCATAACCAAGGCAAAGTTTTGACTCATAGTCTCTTCATTGCTGCCAAAAATAATATCATCTACATAAACAACAAGAATTAGCAATTTGTTATTTTCAACTTTTATATAGAGATTGCTATCTGCTGATCCTTTTGAAAAGCCTTGTTGGTGAAGATATTTGTCCAACCGATAGTACCAAGCCCTTGGAGCTTGTTTGAGCCCATAGAGAGCCTTTTTCAATCTGCATACAAGGTTTGGATCATTCCCAAGAATGAACCCATCTGGCTGCTCAATATATACTTCTTCTTCTAAGTCTCCATTCAGGAAGGCTGATTTCACGTCCATTTGAAATACCTTGAAGTTTTGAAAGCTTGAGAGAGCAAGGAACATTCGGATGGCCTCTAGTCTTGCCACAGGAGCAAAGGTCTCTTCAAAATCTATTCCTTCTTGCTGTGCATACCCTTTACAAACAAGTCTGGCCTTGTTTCTAATTACTTCTCCATTTTCATTTAACTTATTCTTGAAGACCCATTTTGTTCCTATTACATTCTTATCTTTTGGTCTAGGAACCAATTCCCAAGTGTTGTTCCTTTCGATTTGCTCAAGTTCTTCATCCATTGCTTTGACCCAACATTCATCTTTGCATGCTTCTTTCACATTTTGTGGTTCAATGGAGGAGAGTAGAGCCAAGTAGCTTGAAGCTTCTGCAAGTGTCCTTCTTGTTTGTACTCCTGCTTCTTTCTGCCCCACAATCTGAGTTTCTGGATGATTCTTTTGGACATATCTGGATGGAGTCTTCTCTTCTATTCTTTTCTGCTCCTCTGGTTCTTCTTGAGATTCTTCTTCTTCTTGAGGTTCTTCTTCTTCATCATTTCGCCTTTGAGAGTAACCTTCATCTTCTTCATGATGAACTTGCCTAGGAATATATCCCTTCTCATCAACCACTATATCAATACTGTCAACAATTCTGCCAAGTCTTTTATTGTAGCACTTGTATGCTTTGCTATGTGGAGAATAACCAAGAAGAATGCCCTCATCTGCTCTAGGTTCAAGTTTGCCAAGTTGCTCATCAGTGTTCTTAATATAACATTTGCTTCCAAAGATTTTGAAATGCTTCACGGAAGGAGTTTTACCACTCCAAAGCTCATGAGGTGTTTGAGTGCTGTTTACTCGGACATTTGTTTTGTTAAGAATGATAACAGCAGCATGTGCGGCTTCTCCCCAGAAGGTTGCAGGAGTACCTGATTCATCGAGCATAGCACGAGCCATTTGTTGGATAGTTCTGTTCATTCTTTCCACAACCCCATTTTGCTGAGGAGTTCTAGCTGTAGAGAATTCTCTTCTTATCCCATGTTCATCGCAGAAATCAAAAAATTCATTTGATGTGAACTCCCCACCTCTGTCAGATCTGAGGCACTTGATTTTGTGTCCTGATTCATTTTCGGCCAATGCTTTGAAGGATTTGAATTTTTCGAATGCTTCATCTTTGTGCTTCATAAGCCCTAACCAAACAAACCTTGAGAAATCATCAATGAATAATATCAGATATTCTTCTCCTCGAGGTGACCTTTTCCTAAATGGACCACATACATCTGTATGGACTAGCTCAAGAGGCAAGCTAGCTGACCCTTCCTTCTCTGGAAAGTTAGTTCTGGTCTGCTTTCCAAACTGACAAGATTTGCATATGGTGTTGTCTGGAATTTTGATATCTGGAAGATCGCGAACTGCCTGATATTTGCATGCTTTCCTTATTTGTGAGAAGCTTAGATGTCCCAACCTTCGATGCCATAACCAGTGCTCTTCATCCTTGCTAAGATAGCATTGTTGTTGTTCTTCTTCAAATATGTACAGATTATTTGGAGTTCTTTTGCCTTTGAGAACTGTTTTACCTGTATCAAGATCACGAACAAGACATCCATTCGATCTGAAAATAACCTCTGTTTTTTGATCACACATCTGGCTGACACTTAGAAGATTATGTTTCAATCCATCAACATACAAAACATTTCCAGCCTTGACCTTTTCTTTTAAAGGAGCAATACCTTTTCCTTTTATAGTAGCAGGAGTATCATTTCCAAAAGAGACTTTCTTTCCCTTTTCTAAAGTAGAATAAGATTCAAGTTTTTCTTTATCACCTGTCATATGTTTCGAACATCCACTGTCAATGTACCATAGATTTTCCTGTCCTTCTGCATAAAATGCTATCCCACATCTTTCTGTTTGAGGTTCCTTTATTCTCCATGTTTTGGTGCTTGTGGCTTGTTCCTTTTTCTCCTGAAACCTGCTCCTGCATTCAGAGTCTTTATGACCAAAATTATTGCAAATAGAACATTCAACTTCATTTTCAAGCACCGAAAAGTTGTTATAGGTCCTTTTTGTAATCCCTGTCATACTTCTTTGTTTTTGAGCTTCCCTAGTCATGATTGTTTTATATGCAACACATTGAGCTGCTCTGTGACCAAAGTTGTGGCAAGAAAAGCATTGTCCATTGAAGAAGCTTCTGCGGTTATTGAATCTACCAGCCAACTGATTGTAATTTCTATTTTCATCTATTCTTGAGCCAAACTGAGAAGATTTTACCTGTGGTTGGTTGTAGCTTTTGTTCATCCTTAAGGAGGATTGTCCCTGATAGTTTCTGTTTGTAACTCGTCCCTGCTTTACCTGATTATCTTCATTGTTCTTCCGCTCATTTCCTCTTGCTGCATCAAGATAACTTTTTGAGGTGGATGCTTGAGAGGTTTCTCCATTATAGCCCAAACCTGTTTTGTTTAGAGGAGACCGCTGCACACTAATAATCTCATCCAAGGTTTCAGATCCTTTGACAAATTTAAGATTAATAGTTTTTGTTTTCTCAATTTCTTTTCTGAGACCAACAATTTCACCTTCTAGTTTTTCAAGATGTTTTTCCTTTTCATCAATTTGAAATTGCAAAGTATCAATAATCACATTCCTTTCTTCTATGCTTCTCTTGAGTCTAGTGATTTCATTATAGAGATTATCCACATCTATAGCATCCTCATAATCATCATCTTCAAATGCCATTAACAGCTTATATTTATTACCTTGTTCATCTTCATCACTGTTTGATAAGCCATCACTATCTTCATGGGTGTAGTAGCTTTTCCTATTTGCACTTTGTTTCTTGTTCCATCTAGCAGGTTCTTTTCCTTTATCCTTATAAGGACATTTTGCAGCATAATGACCTACTTTCCCACAAGCAAAACATTTGAAAGGTAGCTTACCTCTGAACCTTCCAGAACCCCTTTGAAGATTTCTGACAAAATTTGATTCTTCTTCCTCTTCTTCTGGAACATGGCTTGCTTCATAGTAATCTTCTTTTCCTGATGCCTTAAAAGCAGCTTCCCTTCTGTCAGATGGACCTCCCTTTCTCATTTCATAAGCGGTTAGAATTCCATGTAGCTGAGACATAGTGAGAACACGGAGATTTTCTTTTTCTTCTATTGCAGATACTTTAGATTCAAACTTGGGGGATAAAGATCTTAGAACCTTTTGAACTACTATAGTTTCTCTTATTTCTTCACCCAAGTTTTTCATACAATTAACAATCTCATCTACCCGGAGAAAATAATTAGCCACACTTTCATCATTATACATCCTGAGAGTCTCATATTGAATCCTGAGTGTTTGAAGTTTAGCTTCCTTTACCTGTTCATCTCCTTCATAGCTAGTGATCATTTTGTCCCATATTTCTTTTGCTGATTTGAAGTGCATGACCTTCATGAATTCTGTTTGAGATATACTTCCTAATAGGGTAGCGACTGCTTTTGCATTTGTTTCATATGCCTTTTTTTCATCTGGATCTGTAGGAGTAGCTGAAGGAAAAGCATAGCCTTTTTCTACAATGTCCCAAACTTCTGTACCAAGAGATTGAAGATATGCAGTAACTCTTACCTTCCAATAATTGAAATTTGTTCCATCAAAAACCGGTGGCCTGATTGATGCTTCTTTCTCGTAGTTGCTCATGATGAATGATCTTCCTTCAAGCGATCAAGCTTCTCTGAAGGACCTGCTCCGATACCAATTGTTGGAAATAATACTGAGAGGGGGGGTGAATCAGTATTATCAGATTAATCAAACTTTTCAAATGCCCAAAACATATACGCTACTTCAGTTAAGTGAACCAGCGTGTACACGCTACTGTGACGAAGTAAAACAGCGTATAAGCAGAAAACTCACAATTTAGTTGGCTTATTCTTCAATTAAGTGCATCAGGACATTATTCATCATATTAACAGTAAACATGTGCAGTATAACAGAACAGATAAAAAGCCACACACATGAACACCAAGATATAAGGTGGAAACCCAATGTGGGTGAAAACCACCTGCTGCAAGTTGTCTCTATCTTTCTTAATATGAAACTTCAGTTTACAATCTTTTGTACTGGTGCAGCCTTATACCAGTACGCAGGCTACAACCTGCAGAAGGCTTCAACCTTCTCTCGTTCTCCAAACTTCCTTGGAAGGGAGCTCCAACCCCCTTTTGCTTTTGTACTAGCCAAGATACTAGTACGTAGGTGCTGACCTACAATCTTCCTTCTTCCAGGTATCACTTTTCATACATTTTCAGACTTGGATATTCCTGAAGCACAACATTACAATCTGAAGACCACAATTTATTCAATTTTCACAACAGATCATTGAAGCATAAAACAACCAACTTTGAATCACTGAACCACTGAACCCTGTCAATCACCAGTTACCAGAACACAGAGCAGACTACAGAACTCTGTAATAACAGTCAGATCCCACTGTAAACCCAAATCAAGCTTCAAAAGATATACGCTACTTTAATGAGCAGAAACCGCGTATACACGCGTTTTTACCGAAGCCAACCTGCGTACAGATCTAAAAATAAACTTTCTCAACTTGCAGCTGTACCAGATATTAGTTAGACTCAGAACGTAACATTGCGACAATATGCAGATCTAGAAATACGCATAATCAACCATAACATGATAGTGCATTTCAAACCATTTGATCCCGATCTCTCCTTAGATCTAGTTCTCCATCAACTGATGAGATCTCTCCTTAGCTCAGATCAACCAACTCAGAACCTGCATATCAGATCTCTTTCTCTCTTAGATATTCATGCCTTGTCGAAAGATGATTTTTGCCTAATGATCTTCTTCTCCTTATATAGCCTTAGGCCTTTCTCAATACCAAGAGCCAAAACCATAGTAACACAATACCATCAACTTTAAAACTAGGGATCGACACGCCCGTCGAGACATAATGGTCCGAAATCATAGGCACAACTTCCAAGGTCTAACCACCATGAACCAAAGGAACCTTTCCACATACACGCGCTTTTTCTGAATCTAACTTGCGTGTACACGCGACTTGGGCTTAACGAAAGAGCGTGTATGAGCTTTCTTGCCATGCTGTACTGAGATCTGTCTTCTGATTGAGTTGCCATCACCTGTACTAACCTTTGAGCACCTGTACCATCCACTGAGTGAGTTGCCATCAAGGACAACACTTGAACCATAATGCCAACATTTCTATCATTTCACAAAAATCAAAGCATGACTAGTGTTTAAAGCAAGAAATGGCAAGTGGACAGGCTTGCAACTCCCTCAAACTAGTGGGCTCTTCTCTGATAATTCTTCCTCCTTTATGAGGCTTCCTTTGTTGTATGTTTCTCTCCCTGGAACTGTCACTAAGGGTGTCTTCTTTAAACTCATCCTCACTGTCTCTTTCCATTACTTTTTTGTGGCTGTGAACAGTTGTGGTTAATGATGGGAATGGTGGATAAAATAAAGATGAGTATGAAGAGATTTTTTTAGGGATGAGTAAGGTCTTAGGGAGAATGGGTAGGGTTTGTTGATGAGAATAGAGATTGTATGGTTTGGGGAAGTGTAAGTGGGAATGTGGGAAATGTATGATTTAGGAAATATGTAAATGGGGATGGGGTTTGGTCTAGGGAATAATGGCAAGGATAGGGTGAGTAAAACAATGGAGAGATGATGAAAACTAGGGTTTCACCCTAGAAGATAGGGTTTGAATTTTAAAAATGTTAAATACCAATATTAGCAATCAAAACCTTAGATCATAAGATAGGAGTAATGTACTTACTTGTTTAGAGGGAGAAATTGAAGTTTTGAGGTGAAATGGCAACTTGGTGAAGTTTTTGGGCTTGGTTGGGCAGATGCGCAGCGCCTCACACAGGTGCGCAGCGCCTCACACAGGTGCGCAGCGCCTCCCATATGCGCAGCGCCTGTGAAATTTTACACTGGAAAACTCTGCCAGGTGCGCAGTGCTTCCCAGATGTGCAGTGCTAGACTCGGATGCACAACGCTTCCCAGATGCGCAGCGCTAACCTCAGATGCATAGCGCCGGTCAGAATTTCTTCAAAAACGCAGCAACTACACTCCTTTGCTCAATGACACTTAAAAATCGCTTCTTGGCTCTCCTTTTAGCACTTGAACTTCAACTCTAACAATGAAATGATTAATAGAGGGATGGTCTTTATATAGCTTTTCAACTTTTTGATTTTTGATGTAGAAAACCCACTTTCATAATGTCTATTTGCTTTTTCCAAATACTCTGTTTTTTATGCTTGGTCTTCTTGCTTTGATAGGTGGACTGATGCTCAAACTCTTTGACTTTTTGCAATGGCAGTACTTTGGCAACATCACCAGGTGACCAAGAGTAGCATGAAACCATTTATTACATATGAGAACAATAAAATTACATGAAATTTAAAAATAATATACAAATGCTCTATTTTCAAATGCTCTGTTTTCACCTCAAAACTAGTTTTGAGGTGAGAATTTCATTAAGCTTACAAATTAAGAAATTATGACTTTCTAATCATTATTTGACCTCCTCATATCTTTGCTGACCATTATTAGCAATAATCATTAAATTTTGACCATGGTGAAAACCCTAATACCTAATGAGACTGAAACCTTAAGTAATTGATGAAATGAACTGAAAATGCACATAAATCATTGACTAAAAGGTATGAAAGGAGATCAGCAAGTACATATCATGAGGAAAAACTAAAATAAAGCCTACCATCAGTAGATCCATGACCTAATGGAATGCAACTCATCAAAATGGGACTCCTAGTATGAAATGCAAAAGAGTAAATTTTTATCACTAATGGCAGTGTGAAGACACTAATACTAACACTACCCGCAGGGCAATGGATTAGTCGAGTCATCAAATAAGTCCTTGGTGAATATAATCAAGAAACTGTTGGAGGAAAATAAGAAGAATTGGCATCGAAAGCTAGTCAATGCCTTGTGGGTTGATAGAGTGAGAAGCAAGAAATCCATAGGTATGTCCCATTTTGAGTTGGTTTATGGTACTGACACAGTATTTCCTACGTCACTGGCAGTCCTGGTCATGAGATTACTACAGGAAGTTGGCAACGAAGAGGATGATATTCAATGAAGAATTAATCAAATGATTCACCTTCAGAAAACAAGGGAAGAGGTTTCCCAAAACACTTTCAGACTGCAAGAAAAGATAAATAAGATCTATGACTGCAAAACCAAAGCAGAAAAGTTTTAGCTGGAGGATGTAGTGTTGCGTTGGGATGCATGGAATGAGGACAAAGGAAAGCATGGTAAGTTCAAAAACCTATGGAAAGGACCGTATAAGATCTCAACATACAGAGGACAGAATGCTTTTCTACTCAAGGAGATGGATGGTCAGGATTGTTCAGGAGGGCCAATGAATGGTAGGCTCCTGAAGCATTACTACTTTTGAGGTGGTTCCCTGAAATTATGTCACTTTCATTGTATATACCATTTTGATTTTCCTTGCAAGTTTTCAAGTACACTGTCATTTGAGCTTGGGGCCCGAAGTGAAGGCTATAAAGTTTAAATGATTAGTGTCAAGTCTGAGTTGGTTTATAGTCAGTTTGGTTGAGAGTCAGTGTTCCATTGTATTGAGTCATGTTTCATTTTGTATTTTGGGTTTTGACCGTATTGCCCAATGGATGAGGCACTTGGTCTATGGTGTTCTTGGCACCTCCAAAGAGCTGCCATCCCCAATAAGGCCAATGTTAGTGTTAGTATCTGCATACTTCCATCAGGGATCAAAATTCACTCTTTGCATATGCATTTTAGGAGTCCCATACTGAAAATTTTGCATCATTCCATTAGGTCATGATATACTGATCCACTGATGGTTGTTTTCTCTTCAGAAAATCTTTCCCTCATAGACTATACTTGCTGATCCTTCTTCAGATTGTCTTCAGTCAGGGTTTCATAATTAATCTGCAGTTCATTTCATTAGGTCATAGGGCATGATTTCATTAGGTCTAGGGTTTCATCACCAAGGTCAAGAAACTGATTTCAAAGTGTAAATAAAGGTCAGCAAGGGTATGAGGATGATCAATAAATCAAGCATGATGGCTTGAAAGTCATAGCTACTGAAATTATTATCTTTTAACCTAATGTAATTTTCACCTCAAAAACATGTTTTTGAGGTGAAAAAAGAGCATTTTAGTTTATTTGTATTTCATATGTAATTTTAAGTTCCTATATTTAATAATGGATCTTAGTTGTATCAGAATATTTCTCCTTCCTGCAAGATACACCAACACTACAAAAGTCAAGTTAAGTTGAGAATTTTTCCACCTGCAAAAACACAAAGAAGAAAAAGCATTAAAACAGAGTTTAAAAGGTGAAAGTGATAAAAGGCAAAAAACATTAGAAAAATGAGTTTGAGGAGCTAAAGATTAAAGTCAAGGGCCTATAAATATCTTCTTGCACTCATTATCTTTTCATTTACCTCTTACCACGCATTGAGCAAACTAGAGCAGCGTTTTGGGTGATTTGAAGTCAAAATCAATGAAAACAGTGAAGGTGTTGCGCGTTTCCTCCTAGTATTGCGCGTTCCCTTCAGGCGCTGCACACTCTCTTCATGCGTTGTGCACTTGGCCAATTTTGCATACCCTCACTCTTCAAGCTTTCACAATATCTCCTAGGCCCTAAAACAAGTAAGTATTTCCATTTCCCTCTCATTAAGGTTATTTCCTTCATGCTTGAAGAATGAAAACCACATGGTGTTAGTCTCTCACTCCAAACCCTAAGTCTTTCTCCTAAACCCTAGTTTTATAAGCGAATTTCTGATTTGTCCAAAAAGCACCTAATCTACACCCTATATTCTCCCTCAAAAGTTTCTATCTCTTCCCCATCAGATCCTCATTTACTTTCATCTACCCTTCCCTTCCTTTTCTCCTCCCTACACCCTTCCATTCCCATACCATCTACCTAAGGTTTCATTTCAAAAACACCATGGCTAATGAGGAAATAGACCACATGGTGAAGAAGAAAGACCAAACAGAGAGGGAAACATAGAGTAGAGAAGACCACATAAAGGAGGGAATATTCAAAGATTTGAGCCCACAGATCTCAAAGAGCTTCTATCCTCTCCCATGACAGTGACATCCTTCAAATGGTTAGGGTGTTTTGAGTTTTGTGAACAGGTCCAAGCAGTCCAGTACCACCCTAAGTTGACTAGGCTTTTCATAATAGGGATTCAAGATAATCAAGTCAATCTTGCAGGCATAACCTTCACATTGTCTGCTACCACCATATCAGCTGCCACCGTGATTCCAGAAGTTGGGGAAAAATGGTTCAAGCAGGGTGAAATAGAAGCACATTTCTATGAACCATACATCAAACCTAGATATAGACATGAAAGCAAGGGCTATTTTCCTTTCTCATACCTCCTTGACAGATATGCACCTATGATGAAGACTATAATGAAGTATTTTTCATGTGAGGGAAGATTTTCTAGGGTCTACTCCTACCATATTAGGTTACTCATGCATTTCACTAGGGTTAAAATGCTCAATATACCCTACTATCTTTTCAAGAGTGTGGAGAAAATGGCTTACATTGCCCAAAAGAGAGAACACAAAGATCAAATGAAAAGCCTATTCCATCATAACCTCATAAAGATCATAGTTCTTTATAACCTTAAAGAACTTAACATTGCATGAAGTACATTTATAGCCAACCCCATTTTCACTCATGCTTCCACTCAGAATGTTCAAAACATGCCATCATCATCACATTCACCCTCATCTCCATTATCACCACTCCATGAACTTGTTCTTTCATCTGACAAAAAAGGGGACAGTGGCAAAGGACAAAGTGATCGGGGTCAAAGCAGCTGTTAGAAAGTTATATATTACAGAGCAATGGAACACATAAATTATTGCAGAAATATAAACACAGAAAACACATAAAACAAGAGAGACATAGATATATGTGGTTCACCCAGTTTGGGCTACATCCACAGAGAAACAGCCAGTCCTTCTTTATTATATTATCCAGCAAACTGAAGAGATACAACCTACAGCAGACCCGTTGTAACACCCTCTTCACTCTCAATCTCCTCTCTCTTCCTCACTCAAAAAACAAATGTGCATAGACACAATAAAATTCCCTCATATATAGTGAGGGGTTGCCTTCTAGGGAAAAAAACCATAAATTAAACATAACTTCTACCGTCAAATCATCTGCCTAATGAACGGCCCAGATTGACTAGAAATTACTAGACTTTTACAAGGCAATTTTACATCTATTTTTAGCTTCGGGGGGCGCTGCCCCCAAACCCCCGTTGGGGGCCGCTGGTCCCCAGACCCCCCAACCGGGGGGGATTATCCCTCCCGTACCCCCCCCCCCCCCCCCCCGCGTGGGGGGGTGTACAGTTTTCCTAGGGTATACATTCAGCTGAGTCATTTGAATACAGAAGATAATCAGGCTCCACACCCAACAATCTCCCACTTGGAGACTGATTATAGCAACTCCACCACTACTTCATTTGCTAGACCATGACACTTTGCACCTGGCTGTTTCTCACCTTCTTCATCATACTTGAAGACCAATTGAAACTGAGCAGTTTCTCAATTTCTCCCTGGTTACAACTTTTGTTAGCATATCTGCAAGATTCTGGCTAGTGTGTATCTTTTCCAGCTTCAACTGTCCATCTTCCAATGTTGACCGTATGAAATGGTACTTGAGCTGTATATGTTTAGTCTTGGAATGAAATGCAGAGTTCTTTGCAAGATGTGTGGCACTATGGCTATCACTGTATAACCTGCCCAACTCCTGCTTCTTACCCAATTCATCCAGAAACCTTTGTAACCAAATCATTTCTTTACTAGCCTTTGTAGCAGCAACATACTCTGCTTCTCTTGTTGAAAGTGCAACAATACTTTGGATTTTTGAAACCCAACAAAAAACTATTCCACCTACAGTAAATACATATCATGTAGTGCTTCTCATGCTATCTCTGTCACCTGCCATATCTGCATCAACATATCCCTGTAGAGCAATGTTTGAACCACCAAAGCATAATGCTTGATTTGTGGTACCTCTCAAATACCTGAGAATCCACTTCACTGCCATCCAATGTTCTTTTCTTGGATTGTTCATGTACCTGCTTACAACTCCCACTGCATGTGCAATATCAGGCCTTGTGCAGACCATTGCATACATTAAGCTTCCAACTACTGATGCATATGGAACTTTAGACATATGAGCCATTTCTTCTTGAGTCTTGGGACACGCCTCCTTACTTAATTTGAAATGACTAGCCAAAGGTATACTAACTAGTTTTTCTTTCTACATATTAAACCTTTTCAACACCTTTTCCATGTACTCACTTTGAGACAATGTTAATTTGCGATTGTTCCTATCTCTAGTTATTCTCATACCAAGGATTTGTTTTGCAGCACCTAAATCCTTCATTGCAAATGTGTTTGCCAATTTCCCTTTGAGCACATTTATTTCCCACACGTTAGAACCTGCAACAAGCATGTCATCTACATACAATAACAATATAATATAGCTGCCATCATTTTGCCTTTTGAGATAAACACAATGATTAGAGTGACATCTAGTATAACTTTGTTCAAACATAAACCTGTCAAATTTTAGATACCACTGCCTTGGAGCCTATTTTAAGCCATACAAGCTCTTCTTCAACCTGCACACTAGTTTCTCCTTCCCTTTTACCTCATTGTTATAGACATTTTTGTGCCTTACAGCTCTAAGCGTGAAATGTCCATAATCCAAGGGATCCAAAGTCCCTAAAAGTGTTGTTCCTACCCCTAGAGGAACAAGGTCAACCAATGACAGCTTCTCCCAGAAGTTCTCCACCAGAAACTGCTCAAAACTAGTCAAATCAGGATCAATTCAGATGCTCCACTAGCTGGCTGCGTTGCAAAGCACCCAAATACACTGGCTAGGTGCGTTGAATGGGAAATGACAAGTGGCAGAGTCATTCAACGAGGTGGAGAGACAATGGAAGCTTCCAGAATCTTCTCCAATGACACTTGCCTCACTGAATTCGACCAGTGATGAGTAAGAGGCTCTCAGTCTCCAAGTGGAAGCAAGAACTGACAGAGAGAAGCCATAAGTCAAAACATAAGCTGGCTCATCCTCTCTACTTACATCTATATATGGATCCCTCATCCCAGAGATCCAAAGGCTGGAATTTTGTACTTTGCAGAGAATTGCTATTGGTTTTGAGATTGAGATTAGTGCATTGGGTGATTTATGCTTTGTTGGAGGTGAGGAAGGGATTCCTTTGCTGGGAGGTAGATGTTGGATCGGGACTCACTTGGTTGTATCTCCTCCTGGATCTTCTTGTTTTATCAATAAAACTATTTGAGTTTCTCCTACATGCTTGTGTATCAATGATGTTTTGTTATATTTGCATGTTTAGCTTAAATCTGATCCTAAGCTATTTATGAATGTAAATCTATGTCTTTGTGTAGTTTCTCTCTTCTGTGATCTTGCAGGAACTTGGTGAAGCTGGGCCGGTAAGGGAGCAGGTAGCTGGAAGCTGTCGAAGAGGAGAGCGATTGGATCAACAAACTAGCGCAAGACACAGGTTAGTTTATCCTTCCTCTTTGTTTACATTTCATAAAGAAGAATACGAAAGTAGTTTTCCTTGTTTGTTGCTAAGGCACTGTCACACCTTAGAGTGGGATAGGGGCGTTCTGAGTAGATACTTTTCCCAACAACAAAATGGCGACTCCACTGGGGATCGTGTCTAGTTAGTTTGTTTGTGTTTCTTTTGTTGTTTGCTTCATAAACACAGAAGTAGCAATCGAACTGCATTTGCCATTATCAAATGCAAAGTAGCTGCTACTTCAATCCACCCACTGGATTTGTTTATGATTTGAACAGCTGGTCCACAAATGCTCTAACTGCCCTTTGTGATAGCTCTTAGTCCTCCTTTAAATCATCCCTCTAATTGTACCTTACTGATTGCTTTTACTCGGCCAAAATCCATAGATTAAACTGCAAACCGTGACCCAGAACCCGGATAGAAGTCTCGTTTCTGCCCCAGCACAGGCTCTGTGAAGAGGTTCTGCATTTCAATGCAGGTCCCGAGAGGGCTACCTGCACTGCAATTCAGTTTCTCTGTGCAACAGGTGCGCTAATCAGCCCTTGCCCTGTGCAGCTGAGGTTCTTTGCTTCATTTTGTTCAGTTTTATCTCTGTTTTTTGCAGCCTATTATCAGTGTGTGTACCTATCTGAAAACCCCTTTTCTTTGCCTTAATTCCGCCTCCTTTTTACAAAAATACTGTAGGTGTTCTTTGTGTATTTGTTACATCATTTACAGTTTTCCATTGAAAAGTAAAATAGTCATACTGTCGTCCTTAGATTTAGATCTGTCGTAAGTGTCGATTTTGATCTTAGGAGAAAGTTTGTTTGCTGTTGACAGTTGATTATACTTTTTACTTTTGCTTTGGTTTGAATTTGTCTCTTTCTAGTGTCGAAACGAGTGTTTACTTCAAAATCATAAAGTGTCGTAATCTTCTCTACCTTTTTGATTTCGAAAAGAAGCTTGTTTGTGTTTTTCACTTGAAAGCAAATTCAAATTTGTACATCAACTTTCTTTTTAGGCATCAATATTAAGAAAGTGAAAACAAATACATGCATTTGTGCATTTGCATATTGATAGTTTGTATGGTTTGATTTAGGAAAAGTGCATTTACAGTGTGCTCTTTGCTCTTTGAGAAAAGATTGTGTCTTTCTTTTCCCCTTGTAGCTAGGATTTTCATTGTTGAAAAGAGATAAATGCTTGCTTATCATCTTTAGATTGCATTTAGGAATTATATCTACATCTCGTGGTGATCCAAAAAGGAAAACTTCTAAGAAAGATCAACTTAAAATAAATTGAATGAATCTAACAACGCATTGGAACTTAACGCACAACATAGAGGTCTAGGCTAGAGACGTGTTCCGGCGTCGTAAAGCCTGGTAACTGTTGTCCTCACTGATGGTTGGGTGATTCCTCCACTGTGAGACGATAAGTGCCAGTACGGATTATGCTCCCACGTACCGTCGAGTATATATTGGGAGACCCCTATAGGCTTAAAACCTTTTATCCATAGGAAGCCGTGTCGGCCGCCCTACTGATCGCAATGCACCGAACACAGCATTCGGGAAGATTGACTGTCGTACCGTAAAACGTATTCTGCAGTTTTGTGATTGGTTTGGCACACCCTCTACCTATATCTCCAGAGCAGTCCCTTTCGTTCCTTTTCAGACTCCTTAACGGAAAAGGTCCATCTGAGCACTTGTCACTTCAGGCTCATTAAAAATCGAAGGAGACTAGAGTCATCTTTTGTTTTTTCTCGACTCTTTAAAATTGAAAAAACAAGTTGTGTCCAAGCATCGTAAAATTTATTTTAAATGGAATATTCATACCCTTTTCCTACGTTGATCTTAGGTTGAGAAAATGGAGTCTACCAACCAAGGAATTCCCCTTGGTGGAAATCCTAGTCCCTTCTCCTCTTGGGGAGATGTTGGTGCACCCCATATGGCCACATTGTCGCTTCCAGGACTGACAATTGGCTTGCCAGTCTGGCTCTTCTCAACCAATGTCGTTCAGAACACCACTATTCCTGAACAATCGAATCAGCAGTTAGACCAGTCCAGAGTTACCCACCAACCTTCTACTTCCTCTAATTCTCCCTCTCCTCCTTCCTCTTCGCTTGATGGGGCTGGCAAAGCCAAGAGTCAAGTTCCTAAGGAGAAGAAGGAAAAGAAGAAGAAAGAGAAGAAGAAGAAGGAGCCAAAAGCGAATGGTGGCAAACGAGTGTCGTCTAACGAAAATCCACACACTGCACTGACCAGGCCTAAATCACCATGTGTCATTTGCAAGGGAGACCACTTTCACAGAGATTGTCCTTGCATCCCTCGGATACTAAGGGACTGGTCTCCCCGTTTGCACAATCCGGTGGCATCAACCTCTGATAGCCATGTTGAAAGCACATCGTCAACTAGAAAAAGTGAAGTCCCAGGACAAAAAGGGAGAGCTAGATCTCCCTGTAAACTGTGCGAAGGCGATCACGCCATCCACCGTTGTCCCTTCTTAGACGAATCTAAAAGAGTTTTGGATGATCGTCCGGTTTCACTGTTACGACTTCCTCCTGGATATAAAAAACTCTTGCCGAGTCCTTCGTTAGTTGAGAATCCAGCTGGCCTACTCAAGTGGTCAGCTGAAGCGCCTGTCATTGAAGATGAACCGGCTGAATCCATACCCGATGAAAGTCAAAAGGTCGAGGCGGCAGTTGACTCGGTCTTGCCTTCAGAAGTTTTATCTTCGAATGACACAGTCACTGAAGAGAACAAGGATGACACCGTCCAAATTCTCTTCATCAACATAGACTCCGACGAACACGGGGGCAACCTACCCATTCCTATATCGCAGGAAGGAAGTTCGTCAGAGCCGTACCCAGCCGTCTACTCGGTCCCACCTCCAAGCAACCTAGTTGTCTCCTTCGACTAGAATCAACTAGGCAGGCCCCGTTTACCAGCAAGCATACCATTCAGAATTATCATCCAAATATATAGAATGGTCATGGTTGGTACCATCATAGATGAGGGGGCTGCTGTGAGTATCCTTTCCTCTACTGCTTGGAAAGTGCTTGGTTCGCCATCGCTTTTGCCTGAGATGAGAAATCTGACAGGCTTTGATAAAGGAACCAATCGACCTTTAGGGATCCTCCCCAATGTGCCCATAACATTGAAAGGGAAGACCGTTCAAATGAACGTAATGGTCATTCAAGGACCCTTGGATTATAACCTACTCCTTGGACGAGACTATATTTATTGCATGGGAGCCATCGTCTCCTCACTCCTTAGAGTAATGTGTTTTCCGCACGAAGGAAGAGTGGTCAAGCTCGTGGACCAGCTTTCATTTCTCGGATCACGCATCACAAATAGTCATATACCATCCCTAAATGGTCTCTTCACGTAAGAAATGTCTCAACCTAGGGTCCGTCCTCCCGATGAGCGCGAGTAATTCGGAGGGATATGACTGGAACCCAGGGGGCATGCGTCCTGGTCTGCTTCGGCAGGAAAACTTCGGGTATAGGGTAGGTTTCCGTAGGAGAATATGACTAGTCTGTACCCCGTCCGTGATTGGAAGAGGGGTTATTCTAGAATAAGATTCTCTTGTCAAAGTTATGTGTGTGGTTCTCGTTGTCACTCACCTTTGTTTATCTCGGTAGACATCACCGAGGAAGTGTTTCATTTGTAACGTGAATGAGACAATCTTTGGTAACCTGAAAGAGGTAGGCCTTTCCTGATAGAACAAATGTTTTGTCTGCAAATTGAGGGGTAACCTTGAAATCGTATTTTATACCTGGGGGCATGCAAACCTTTTGGAGTGCAAGCAAGGGGCGGCTATTTATTTTTTTAAATTTTTAGGTCCTCCCTTTAAACCTGTAGGCTAACCCTTTAAACTCGTAGGATTAGTCGTTTCCGAACTTGCATAACGAAAGGATGCGGGGCAAATCTTTGTAAGGCGCAAGCTCCATAAAAAATGGCATCTTATATGAGACATTCTTATCATATGACTGGATTATCGAGCAGTTTTAGTACATAGTTCATGCTCGTTAAAAAATAAACATAAGACTGAGCAAGTGTTTCAATCCGCGTTTAAGCTCGTTAAAAAATGAATTATCCTCCGGTAAATAACCACTGTGAATGTAACATTATCAGCCATTAAATCCTTGGTCGTGTTTGCACCATCACCTCCACTTTTCCATTGGCCGATCATTCGCCTCCATTTGATTGTTTACCCATTTTGAGGAACAGCTGCGAAGAGTGATTTCACTAGCCATCCTTGTGACACTGTCGTGCTTGGAAAATTCCAACCCTTACCTGGAATCAGTTGCTACCCTTTTTATCACTCATTCCTCAAAAGACGAGTCTTCTTTAAGCTCTTTTCATCTGACTCGTAAAACATGAAAAGATTGTCGAGTTTTGGCCTTCCAGCTCGTTAAAGTGACCGGAAGAGCTATCCCTCCTCTAGATTTTAATCTTTTTGGACCTGAGGGATTATTGCACAAAAAGATCGAGCGCTTGTTTTGTTCAGCTCGTTAAAACTATCGAAAATTCATCCCTTCTGTATTGTTTTATACTTTTTCGGGCTTAAGGGATTAGATGAAGAAAAAGGAATTCCGGAGTTAACTTTACGTACCTTTTCAGACTCTCTAAAAATGAAAAGGACCGAGTTATCTTTGTCGTTAGACTCGTTAAAAACATTAATAGCGACAAACTTGTTTTTAGACGAGAACGAGTTTCACTATCGCTAGGCTCGTTAAAACATAGCGATGGGTTTGCCCGAAGGGAAAATTATAGAACAAGCATATGTTATCCTCCTCAAGCTTGACAAAAATAAAGAGGTACTGGTCAGCAATGACTGGGGAAAAATTGGGAAGAAACTCAAAGAATCTTTGTTGGTAGCAAGTCGCTCTTGAACATGACACTTCCACTCCGTGCCTGAGTCGGGTTGGGTTGTTTCATTCACCAGTCACATCACCATGGTTTCACCATACCATCCACATTTGGGGTAAATGCTACCGATCCATCACATAAGTGTCGCCGACATGTTCAAGAGAAGTCATCCAGAGAAGTCACCCGTGTCCCATCCACTACCATACATTATACTTCATTCCTTCATGACCGCCATCCTGAACCATATATCATCAGATCGTTTTCACCTCCATCAAAAATCATTTGCTCCGTTCCGTGTCATTGATGCGGGATTCATCAAGGTCCTCCTTTGACGGATCGCTTCTTGTCGACATCAGCTCATTATCCAAGAAGTTGATCTAGGAACACCCCATTCAGTACTTTGAAGCTTGCATGCCTCAATGGCAAGTTTCTCACTTCCGGCAACAGGTATACATCAATGACCTTCGACCGAAAGATTTTGCGTGGTGTTCGACGCCAAGCCCTTTATTCACACCACATGAATTGTACTGCAATACCTTGAGGGTCATCATCCTTATCGGTGATTCCTCTCGCGCTTGTTAACAGTTTACATCATCGACTGGTAATCAAGCGATGTCTTTCCATGTTCGACTTCAAAACATTTCTCACATGGATCGACTTGTACTTCGAGTGAAGATCGGACGAGATTGAAGACCCCGGACCTAGTTTCTTCCATCCGGGCTGCGATATATATTCAGAAAAAATAAAGACATTGACATGTACAGCATTGCAGCACAGATGATCATCCTACCAAAAGGATGATGACTTCATCAAAATCATCAGTCTACCATCAGACGATTGTCTGTCCTGTGTACATAAAAATGAATTTATAAAGCTGAGCATGGGAATGCCCGCCTCAGCTAGATCATGAAAAACAGTATGAAAATAATGTATTGTATTGTATCTTATTACAGGTCTCCTCCCAGCATTGAAAGAACTTCGGATCCTCCTAATAAAGCATTTCACCCGATAAACGGCCTCATACTTTAGGGGGCAACTGTTATAGACATTTTTGTGCCTTACAGCTCTAAGTGTGAAATGTCCATAATCCAAGGGATCCAAAGTCCCTAAAAGTGTTGTTCCTACCCCTAGAGGAACAAGGTCAACCAATGACAGCTTCTCCCAGAAGTTCTCCACCAGAAACTGCTCAAAACTAGTCAAATCAGGATCAATTCAGATGCTCCACTAGCTGGCTGCGTTGCAAAGCACCCAAATACACTGGCTAGGTGCGTTGCAACGCACTTGAATGCACTACCCAGGTGCGTTGAGCGGGAAATGACAAGTGGCAGAGTCATTCAACGAGGTGGAGAGACAATGGAAGCTTCCAGAATATTCTCCAATGACACTTGCCTCACTGAATTCGACCAGTGATGAGTAAGAGGCTCTCAGTCTCCAAGTGGAAGCAAGAACTGACAGAGAGAAGCCACAAGTCAAAACATAAGCTGAATCATCCTCTCTGCTTACATCTATATATGGATCCCTCATCCCAGAGATCCAGAGGCTGGAATTTTGTACTTTGCAGAGAATTGTTGTTGGTTTTGAGATTGAGATTAGTGCATTGGGTGATTTATGCTTTGTTGGAGGTGAGGAAGGGATTCCTTTGCTGGGAGGTAGATGCTGGATCGGGACTCACTTGGTTGTATCTCCTCTTGGATCTTCTTGTTTTATCAATAAAACTATTTGAGTTTCTCCTACATGCTTGTGTATCAATGATGTTTTGTTATATTTGCATGTTTAGCTTAAATCTGATTCTAAGCTATTTATGAATGTAAATCTATGTCTTTGTGTAGTTTCTCTCTTTTGTGATCTTGCAGGAACTTGGTGAAGCTGGGCCGGTAAGGGAGCAGGTAGCTGGAAGCTGTCGAAGAGGAGAGCGATTGGATCAACAAACTAGCGCAAGACACAGGTTAGTTTATCCTTCCTCTTCATTTACATTTCATAAAGAAGAATACGAAAGTAGTTTTCCTTGTTTGTTTCTAAGGCACTGTCACACCTTAGAGTGGGATAGGGGCGTTCTGAGTAGATACTTTTCCCAACAACACTCATATCCTTGTGGCTGCTGCATATATATCCCTTCCTTCAAATCCCCATGGAGAAAGGTTGTCTTTACATCTAATTGCTCAAGATGAAAATCTTCAACTGCTACTAGACTTAAAATAGTTCTGATTGAAGTCATTTTAACAACGGGAGAAAATATTTCATCAAATCAATAACTTTCTTCTATGCAGACCCCTTCACCACAAGTCTAGCTTTGTATCTTTGTTTTCCTCCATCTTCTTCCTTCAGCCTGTAAACCCATTTATTTTGCAAGTTGTTTTACCTACAAGAAACCTGACTAAGTCCCAAGTCTGGTTATGTGCTAAGGATTCCATCTCTTCTTTCATGGCTTGCTCCCACTTCTTCCTGGTTTCTACCTACACTGCTTCTTCATAACATTTTGGTTCACCAGAATCAGTCAACAATACACAATATAATGAAGGAGAGTATCATTCAGGGGGTCTACTTATCCTGGTAGATCTTCTAACACCACTTTTCGATGTTTGAGGTGCTTGTTGCTGTTGCGGTTGTTGTTCTAGATATTGATCTTTATGATTTTCAGGCACCATCACTTTTCCTGTGATATCATCAAGCACTGTGTATTCTTTGTTTTCTTTTTCTTGTTTCTTTTCCTGCAACTAATTCTTATACAAGACCTTTTCATTGAATATTACATCTCTACTCCTAATGATTTTGTGATTTCCATAATCATATAAGCGATAACCAAATCATTAACACCATTTCCAATAAAGGTACATTTCTTTGATTTTTCCTCAAGCTTTGTTCTATTTTCTTTATTAATGTGGACAAAGGCTTCACAACCAAAAGTCTTTAAAAATGAGTAGTTTACCTTTTTACCTGTCCATGACTCCTCTGGAATACCACCATCCAAGGAACTTGAAGGCCCTCTGTTTATTAGATAAACAGCAGTATCTACAGCATATGCCCAAAATTGGAAAGGCAATCCTGCATGCAATCTCATGCACCTTTCACGCTCCATGATTGTCCTGTTCATCCTTTCTAACACACCATTTTCTTGTGGTGTTCCTGGAACTGTCTTCTCTCTACGAATTCCATTCTCTAAACAGTACCTATCAAACTCTTTGCTGCAATATTCACCTCCATTATCTGATCTGAGACACTTCAACCTTTTCCCTGTCTCATTTTCAACCAAAGCTTTCCATTTCTTGAAAGTATCAAATACATCAGATTTATTTTGAATACAATAAATCCAGGTTTTTCTGGTTGCATCATCAATAAAAGTAACATAATAACGAGAGCCACCAAGAGATGATACCTGATTAGGTCCCCATACATCAGTATGCACAAGCTCTAATTTTTCACTCTTCTTTTCTTTTCCAACTCTAAGGAATCTAAATCTCTTCTGTTTTCCATAAACAAAATTCTCACAGAATTTAAATCAACATGCTTCAAACCTGGCAACAAATTTCTTGAGTGAAGAATTTGCATCCCCTTCTCACTCATGTTCCCGAGCCTATGATGCCACAATATTGTATCTTCTCCTGTAGAGGTTAAAGCATTAACAGAATTATAAATACCATTTCATAAATAAAATGTACCAACCTTTCCTCCTTTCGCTATTACCAAGGATCCTTTAGTGACCTTCCAGGTTTTATCTGTGAAAGTAATTAAGCAACCTTCACCTCCCAATTGCCTTGTTGAAATCAGATTTTTCTTCAGATCTGGAACATGCCTTACCTCCTTCAATAGCCATTGATTTCCATTCTACTATTTTATGAAAACTGTACCCATTCCAATGATTTTACAGGGTTTATCATCACCCAATCGAACCTGTCCAAAATCTCCTTGAACATAATCATGAAAATGTTTCCTATCAGGTGTGGCATGGAATGAAGCCCCTGAATCTACCACCCAGGCATCAATAATATTTTCTAATGAAAGAATCAAAGCATCTTGCAACACATCACCTGTCACATTCACTTCATGATTAGTTTCTTGCTGCGCATCTCCTTCTTTTCCCTTCCGAGACTTGCAGTGTTTTTTCAGGTGTCCTTTCTTGCCGCATTTCTAGCACACTATCCCTGATCTAGACTTGGATCTGCCTTTTCTTGACTTACTGCGATATCCTAGGCTCTTTCCTCTTTCCATTTTTCTTCCCCTAGTCTCTGCAGTCAAAGCATTACCTGATGTCTCACCGGAGCTTTTCCGTCGCATTTCCTCGCTAAGGATTGCACCGACAACATCATCAAACTTTAAAGTACTAGATCCAGAGACAGAGTTACTAATTGCCATAACTAAACCATTCCAACTTTCTGGCAATGAGCACGGAAATAACAGAGCCCTAACTTCATCATCAAAATTTACCCCTAGAGAACTTAACTAACTTGTAACTGTATTAAAATCATTTAAATGATCATAAATAGATCCACCCTCTGACATCTTCATATTAAATAAATGCTTCATAAGAAATACCTTATTTGACGTCGAGGGTTTTTCATATAGTTTGGCTAATGCCGACATTAAACCCTGTGTTGTTATTTCCTTTGAAATATTGAACGCTACCAACGCCGCTAGGCACAGTCGTATAGTTCCAGTGCCTTTCTGTCGAGAATATCCCATTCTGTGTCTGTCATACTCATCGGCTTCTTTGTCTTTCTGCTCAATGGTAGGTACAGATCTCTCTGATACAGATAATCTTCCATCTGCATCTTCCACAGTTGGTAGTTTTGGCCGTTGAATTTTTAGACCCTAAACCTACCATCTTCCGCCATTGTTCCCACTCGAACCAGGAACCCTTCTCTCCTGTGAGTTTATCAGCCAAATAGACCTTCGGCTCTGATACCAGTTGTTAGAAAATTACATATTATAGAGCAATGGAACACATAAATATTGCAGAAATATAAACACAAAAAACACATAAAACAAGAGAGACACAGTTATACGTGCTTCACCCAGTTTGGGCTACATCCACAGAGAAACGACCAATCCTTCTTTATTATATTATCCAGCTAACTGAAGAGATAGAACCTACAGCAGATCCACTGTAACACCCTCTTCGCTCTCAATCTCCTCTCTCTTCCTCACTCAGAATATAGATGTGCATATATGCAATATAGTTCCCTCATATATAGTGAGGGGTTGCCTTCTAGGGCAAAAAACCCTAAATTAAACATAACTTCTACCATCAAATCATCCACCTAATGAACAGCCCAGATTGACTAGAAATTACTAGACTTTTACAAGGCAATTTTACATCTATTTTTAGCTTCGGGGGCGCTGCCCCTGGACCCCTGTGGGGGGGGACAAGTCGCCCCTATGTGGAGGGGTGTACAGTCTTCCTGAGGTATACATCTGATTGAGACATTTGAATACAAAAGATAATCAGGCTCCTCACCTAACAGCAGCAAGCCAAGAAGGGATAATTTAGGTACTTTGGTGCACACTTATCAGAGAGGAAACAGGCAAGTGTTTGCCCCACAAATTGTGGGATGGGCATTGCTCTCTTCATCAACAAAGTAGGTATAGAAAGGAAAGGAAAAAATGGTTGAAATAGAAATGCAAAAATAGGAAGAAGACCCCCATGAAACTGAGCAAGATTTTGACTTAGTGGACTTAGATGAGGAAGATGAAAAGGAAAACACTAGAATGATCTTCAAAGAGCAAGAAGCATTGATAGATAAGTTGTAGGTGGATCTACAAAGAGAAAAATACATTATATCTTATTATGAATGGGAAAATAGGAAAATGGAGACCAAGCATGAGCTTATGGAAGTTCAGCTCATCAAAGCTAAAAGGGAAGCTGCAAAGACTAAGGTCCAACTTGAGGAAGCCTATGGTGACTATGGTGAGCCCATGGAGGAAGAAATGCCCAGGAGGAGGCCTAGGACTAGAGGCCTAAAGTGAGCTTTGAAGCTTGAAAGAGAAAAGGAAGCTCAACTTGCCAGCCAACTCACCTTAAATGAACAGTTTGGCATAATGATGAATGAGAACAGGGAATATTGGCTTGAGAGGGCTAACAATCATCTTGAGGACATGTTAGCTAAAGCCAATAGAAACACAGAAGTTCAAAGAAAAATGGCCAAATACTATGCCATGAGGGACAAAATTGCTAGAGCCAAGCTCAAAAGGGCTCAAGCAAGAATTGAAGACTTAGCTCATCAAGAAGAGAAGGACAAGCTTGACCTATTGGTGGAGGCTTCACTTCAGGCTTAGTCATCTTCAACATCAGCCATCACAACCATTTTTGAGGAGCCTTTACTTTGTTTTTGTTTTCTAGTTGTTCTTGTCATTTTCAGGCATTTATTCTATCAGTCCACTGGTCAAACGCGCAATGCCACACTTTTTTGGGGAACTTTTTGGAGAAGTGGCCACCACCATTGGATTCAGCCATGCTATGCACCTTTTTGGGGCATTTTTTAGAGAAGTGTCCACCACCATTGGATTTAGAAGGCCATGTACATTCAGAAAAACCATGTTTCCAAGTGTGAAAGTCAAATTTACTAGGTGAAAAGGCCAAAAAACCACCTAAAATTCATGTTTCTGCCTGTTTTTTGAGCCTGGCGCTATGCATTTGAGCAGTCTTTGGAGATTGCAGTTTTGGAAGGGCAAATCAAGCTCAAATTGGAAGATAAGGGCAGTTTTGGAAACTAGACAAGATAAGCTTTCCAATGAGCTATCATGAGCCAAATTTGGAGATCAGGAAGGCAGTCAAAAATCATCTTGAATTTGGCGTTGCGCACTTCCTTTAGGCGCTGCGCGTTTTACACTGGCGCTGCGCACTTGATAGGCTACCTATTTTTTCACTGTTTCTTTCAGAAATTGCTTTTCACCTATGGGATTTTGATCTTTTCACTGATGTAATGTAAAATAATGATGTAATTAAACTGTATTTATGTTACCTATGGTAGATACATTATATGAAAAGCTTAAATGAGATGAATGAATCAGTTTGCTTCATACTAGGAATGTTTCAGTTTCAACATCCTAGTCTTCAGCTGTCAGCTCAACTTTTTGTGCAACTGATTCCTCCTCTCATGGATTCGACCCCTGAAGCTAGGATTAGCTATTTTGAGGCCTATATCATGTATTTTCTTAGTCGTTTTGTGGGTTGGACTCAGTTGGATGCTCAGAGCTTGATTGTACATCATTGTAAGTAATTTGGAAAGGAGATTAATAAGATTTGCAGCTATTTTTATGGGATCCCTGTGGTATGGACTTTTAGTACAGTTTCTTCTTTTGTGATCATTTGTTTACATCTTTTATGTATGCCATAATTTCATTTCATTTCTTCTAGTTGAATGTTTTCAAGTTTGATAGGTAGAATCCATTGTATCAGTGCTCTGCCTTGGGAAATCAGTCAACATTTCATGTTTTCTACTGTTTAAGAAGGATCCATGATTGTCACATGCCCTTATTAGCTCCTCATCAACCTTAAACACCTCACATTATCAAGCCTAAAGTGTTAAAGCCTATGCCTACCTTGCCCCATAGAACACCCTGCATTTCTGACCTAATTTCCCAGACCTAAACTTTCCAGCTCCTCCTAATCCAAAAAATCACCAACAAAATTTGATCAAAACCTTCGAGCTACTATACCTAGCCTAAAAATGTTCACCTGATCCATTCATCTTGACTGAGATCCTTACGGAGAGTTCCCTCTCCTGACCTAGTAGGGCTAGCTACTAGGCTGAGCTTGGTTTGTGGTTACCCTGGAATTGCCTTCCCTTCAGCCTGAGGTCAATGTAGGTGATAACAGGAAGAAAGGTTGGGTTGGTTCTTGATAGTCCTAATGCTTATTTTCAAGGTCTGTATGGTGTGTTTCTGTCGGTTCCACTTCCTTAACATGACTTAGGAGGTCAAATCATATCATAGTGGCCTCTCATCACATGTTTACCCCGACTGGCCGGTTACTTGTGTAGATGTTGGAGGAGCGTGTTACACAAATTTTGAGGGAGGGGTGGGGTTTTATCCACTTAAATATTTATTGTTGTTGCAAAAAACACCCTCCAAAATTTTGCCTACATCCAAATTTTGGAGCCTCCTTATGACCATGCCATCCTTTGTTTCAAGCCATTAATGTCATTCTTAGTCATGTTTTCAAGTGTTCAAGTATTCCTTTAAGAATTCTAAGTGTCAAAGAAACATGTTTTTACATGCTTATCTTATGATGCCTGCATAACAAACTTCTTCTAAGCAAGCCTAGTAGTCAATGTGTATCCTTGGAAGACAGTCATTGGACATTCCTTGATGACAATAGTTGCACAGTGCCTAATGACAGTGATTGTGTAGTCTCTAGAACTAGTGATTGCACAATACTTGATGACAGTGCTTGTGCAATCCTTGTGGATAGTGCTTGCATAGTCCTTAATGCCAGTTCTTACGCAGCTCCTAGAGATAGATACTGTGCAATCCTTATGGATAGTGACTGTGTGAGGGCATCTTCTACATATTGTGATTGTGCGCTTTTTGTTGACTATGAGAATGCACTTCTTCAAATCAGTTAATTAACTTTTGGTTCCTAATTTCTTGACATGCACTAAACATGCTCACCAATATTAACACTAATTTCATGTCTACTCTCCCTGTGTAAAGAGTCCATTCAAGAGTTCATCCTTATGTTCATATTTTACCTTTGAGCTCTACGCACTATTGGATTATGTGTATTCTCTCACCCATAGTTGCAAATGCCCCATCCTCCTGGTGAGTTACTCAAGTGTCACTTTCGCTTTCGCAACTAGCTTTTTTTCTTTCTTTTACTCTTACATGCATCATTTTTTCTTTCTCTATCTTTTACAAGTGTCACTTTTACCTACTTTCATGCTTGCATGTGTTGCTTGTGTTTTATTTGTGTTTGCAAGTATCGTGTTCACTCTTTCATATGTCACTTTTGCTTGTTTTCACACATATTAAGAGCACCATGGCACACCTCCTAAAGGTAGATCCAACACACTCTCTTGCACTAGTTGACATTATTTATCATTATAACATATGCTAAACACATTTTTGTGGCATAACACACCTTTTGGGTTCATTGTGAAACTTGTGTCGTAAAGGTACATCTTAAGTGTCGCACTCAGAGATAAGTGTTGCTTTACTGAGGTTTCACTATATGCATGTTGGTTTTGGGTATTTTTTGTCTTCTTGTCATGTTCTTGGGTGTATATGTGTGTGTGATTATGTTTGAGGAATGTTATATGAGCTTACTTTCACATCCCATTGATCTCACACTTAGTCAATTTTTGAATCCTTATTTATCATCACATCTTGTGCAAGTCACAGGTACACTCAATCTCTAGAAACGTTATGAGCACATTTGTGCACTTTCAAGCCTCAATCATGAGCCTCTTTTTTATTATACTTGTCCTATGCGGAATCCTAGAGGACAGCGTTCTCCAACTGCGCATTAAGTAATCTCAAATTCCAAACCCTCAATTTTGTTGCTTATCCTTACCCATTGTGAATTCCATGATCTCCCCTTCCCAGTATTGTGCATTACGTAGTTGCAATGGACATAGGGGTAATATTAGGACTCCTGCAATGCTCAATTTTGCATTCCCCTAAGCCTCTCTTTAAATTACTAAGCATTGTGTAGTTAAAGTGCACAAACTTGCCTCCCCTATCTCCTTCACTTGATCAACTGCACAATTCCTTATCCTACCTTGCCTTAATTACACATTTCACAATTTTAGTGGATAATAGGTCCATCTCTAGGTCACTACAGTGCTCAACTACATAATCTCGGGAGTCTCCTTCTCAATCATTATGCATTTCGCAGTTACAGTGCCTAGTCTTTCCACTCTTGCTAACTAAACTTTCACACTTCGTAGAAACTTGATGAGCCCTCCCTTATTACGCCTTGCCCAGTTCCATTGGATAGCATGGTCATCTCTTGGTCCCTATTGTGCTCAATTTCACAGTTCCTAGACCGTTTCCCTCAAGTCCTTGCACAGTTTCCCTTCACAGTCAACATGTTACATGAAAAAAGATAGAAAGAATATGTGATTGTGGGACTAATGTAGTATTTTCATGAGTGAAAGTCATTCGTGGGTGATATCACCCTATCATGGTAAGATGATGCTCATGGATATTAGCAACAAGAAGTTTCAATAAGGACACTCGTGGACACAAGAGACAAAGATGTTGTCATTGCAAGAATAAAGGAATTATGGACCATGACAAAGAAATGGAAACTCATGTTGACTTAAAAGGTTCCAACACGCATCTTGACCCTTTATAAGTTGAATATGAAGCATATCCTAGATCAATCATCAAGAGTTGAATACATAGCAATGGAGAAAGGAACCTGTTGACGTTATGATCAACACCCTCCAAAATTTTGCCTACACTTGAATTTTGAAGCTTACTGGGGATCTTGTGATCTGTCATTCCATGGTTAATTCATGGTCGGTTGATGACTTTTTAGTGTTTAAGCCTTCTTCTCAGATTGTAAGTGTAAAAATAACTTTCTCACACATGTTCTTCCTTTGATGGATTCACAAGTGCACCTTCCTTCTGTGAGCTTAAGACAAGTATTGCACAGTTCTTGAGAATAAGTCTTGTGCGGTCTCTAGAAATAGAGCTTGCACAATGCTCAGTTATATTGCTTGCACAATCACTATTTACAGTGACTACATAGTCCATAAGGACAGTGCACTATGCAACTTATGGTGACAATCAGTGCACCACATCTCTCGGTAGTCTCTCTCCCACTTCGGTTGCAATTGTACTTTTATTTCAATGAGTTTTCCCAATTGTTGCTTTTGTCTGCCTTTGTTTTCACAAGTGTCACTTTTACTTTCATGACTATCATTTTTTCTTTCTTTCACTTTAACAAGTGTCATTTTCATGTTATATTCACTCTAGCATGTGCCATTTTCACTTTCTTTAGCCTTTCCAAGTGTCATTTTCACATTTTCTTACTATCACAAGTTTCGCTCCTTCTATTTTCATTCTTGTATGTGTCGCACCTTTGCACACCACTAGTGCACTCTTTTGCATTAGATCATCCTCTATATCATAAGAATATTCTCACGACACATTTTTATAGCTTAGCACACTTTCTAGTCATATTCAACACTTTTGTTCCAACTTGTCACTTCTAAGTGTTGCAATGCTACATTTCAATTATCGCACTTAGAAATAAGTGTTTCTTTGTTGTTGTTCCAATGTGTGATTATTTTAATGAGTCTTATGCATTCCCCTGGCTTATATTGATGGAATTCATGTGTGTGATTTGTGTTTGATTCTTTTTTGGATTCTCCTCCTTCTCTTACTTTACTGGTCCCACACTTAGGCACTATGGAGCTCTTCTTTGTCTTCCTACCCAGTGCAAGCTATGAAAGCATCAATATTTCACCAGGTGATTGTAGGTTTTAACCTCGTACAGAAATTACCTGCATATGAATTCTAAAACACATAAAATAAACAATGCGAGAGCATAATACATAAAACACATATACACAGAGATTTTCCCCTAGATCCCAAAACCGGGACTACCAGCTTGATTTTTCATTATGTTCCTTTCAATGTTACAATACATATTTATACATGTCGAAGCATCCAATACCATGGACTGAAAACCATTGCGTCAAAAACCATGGACCGAAAACCATCGCATCCAAAAACATGTGTGAAAATCATGCACAAAACCATAGGTGGGTCCGCCCAACCTAACATAGGGTCCAAAACCAAAATTTTCTAGGGCGCTGCCCCGGACCCCATAAAGTGGGGTTACGAGTACCCCTCAAACCCCCTGTTAACTACGTGGAAAGAATACAACACAACCCAACATTCTCCCTCTTGTTGTTTTCTTTCCATAGGGGGCTACAAGAGAGCTTAGTCATTTTTCCAGCCCTGAAATGCCCATTGTCTCTCTACACCAAGAGAACTTCTTAGAGCTCACAGATTTTGTCAATGCATCTGCAGTATTCTTCAAAGTGTCCACCTTTACCAGCAACACCTTTTTGCCTTCTATCATATCCCTCACAAAGTGATACTGAACATCAATGTGCTTTGTCTTTGAATGATATGCAGGGTTCTTTGCCAAGAAAATTGCACTTTGGCTATCACAGTCTATCCTTATAGCTTCCTATACTAACCCCATACTTGAACACAATATCTGCAACCAAACTGCTTCCTTGCTTGCATGAGTGCATGCCATATATTCTGCCTCTGTAGTTGATAGTGCCACTACAAATTGTTTCTTACTCATCCAACTGACTGCACCTCCAAATAGGTTAAACAAATACCCACTTGTAGATCTTCTCTGATCTAGATCTCCAGCCTAATCTACATCAACAAAGCCACGAATATCCAACACTCTATCCAATCCTGGTCTTCCTTGGTAGCACAAACCATAATCCCTAGTGCCACGCAAATACCTGAAAACTCGCTTCACTGTTGTCCAATGCTCCTTTCCTAGTTTTGCCATAAACCTGCTCAATACTCCCACTGCATGTGCAATGTCTAGTCTAGTATATACCTTTGCATACATCAGGCTACCAACTGCACTTGCATATGGAACATGGGACATGTCCTCTTCCTCTTCTTGTGTCTTGGGACACTATTTAGCAGATAACTTCACACCTACAGGAATAGGAACCTTCACCAGTTTACTATCCTGCATATTAAACCTTTGTAGTATTGTCTCGACATACTTCCTCTGGTTTAACCAGAGCTTCCTCTTTGCCTGATCTCTTTTAATTTCCATGCCCAAAATATATTTTGCAGCACCAAGATCTTTCATGTCGAATTTGGAGGACAATTGGGTCTTCAAATCCTGGATAATTTCTTTGTCATTTCCAACTAGCAACATATCATCCACATACAAGACCAGATAAATAACACGGTCACCAATTAATTTAAAATACACACAGTGATCTGCTTTGCTTTTGGTGAAGCCAAGTCCTCGTATAAATGTATCAAATTTCTGATACCACATCCTTGGTGACTGTTTTAATCCATACAGAGACTTCTTTAACTTGCATACCAGTTCTTTCTTACCCTTCACCACAAAGCCTTCAGGTTGCTTCATGTATATTTCCTCTTCCAGATCCCTATGAAGAAATGTTGTCTTCACATCCATCTGTTCTACCTCAAAATCAAAAGCAGCAACAACAGATAAAAGTAATCTAGTAGAAGTTACCTTGGCAACAGGAGAAGAAATATCACCAAAATCAATTCCCAGCACCTGGGAATAACCTTTTGCTACCAACCGAACTTTGTATTTCTCCACCTTTCCTTCTGCATTTGTATTCTTCTTGAACACCCATTTGTTGCCTATGGGTTTCTTTCCAGCTGGCAACTCAACCAGATCCCAAGCCTCATTTTTGTGAAAAGATGACATTTCGTTAACCATGGCCTCTTTCCAGAGTTTTCCATCCTCTGAATCCATTGCTTCCTTCACAGTTCTGGGATCATCATCAATAACCGACAAAGAAAAATTTGAATAGAAAGTAGATGGACTATACCTTTCTGGCTACCTTCTTTCTCGAACTGATCTTCTCACAGCCGGAGTTTGTGGCTCTTCATCTTCTAATTCCTCCTTTGCTGTAGAGTCTGATTCTTCCTCCTTTAGCTCAAACTCTCTCTTCTCAGGTTCCTTTGGTTGGACTTCATGTTTAATAACATCTTTCACCTCTCTGAACACCACATCTCGACTGTACACAACCTTTCTTGTTACTGGGTTCCAAAGCTTATAACCCTTTAAACCATCCGTATACCCAATAAAGATGCACTTTTCAGATTTACTATCCAACTTCGTTCGTTTCTCCTTTGGAACATGTACATATGCATCACATCCAAATACCCTTAGATGTGAAAGAGAGGGTTTCTTACCAGTCCATACCTCTTGTGGAGTCTTATCCTCTAATGCTGATGAAGGTGATCTATTGACTAGGTAACATGTTGTCTCCACTGCCTCTGCCCAGAATTCCTATCCTAACCCGACACCACTGAGCATGCTTCTTTCCCTTTCCATCAATGTCTTGTTCATTCTTTCTACAACTCCATTTTTCTGAGGTGTATATGGAGTAGTCTTCTGCCGTGATATACCACACTTCTTACAGAATTCTTCAAATTCATTACTGCAAAACTCTCCACCATTATCTGTCCTCAGCACCTTTATCTTCTTCTCTGTCTTATTTTCCACGAGATCCTTAAATTCTTTAAACCTGTCAAAGGCTTCAGATTTCTTCTTAAGGAAATATATCCATGTATTCCTTGAGAAGTCATCTATAAATGATACATAGTACACAGACTTACCCAGTGATGGAACCTTCACAGGTCCAAAGACATCACTGTGCACAAGTTCTAATATTTGGTTCACCCTCTTACCACCAGAGGGAAAACTCACCCGATTCTACTTCCCATATACACAATTTTCACAGAAATCAAAATATAGAGAGCTATTACTCATACCTTCTACCATACTTTTACCATGAAGTATTCGAAAGCCCTTCTCTCCAATATGTCCAAGCCTTTGAGACCACTAGATTTTCTACTCCACTTTCAGGAACCACAGAACTATTGCACCCATCAACAACAGTGCTACCTTGTAGCTTTTACAGAGTTCCAATCCGAACTCCCTGCATCAATACCAGTGCTCCCCAAACCATCTTGCAGGTATCCTTCTCGAACATTGTTTTTACACCTGCATCATCCAGCTTGCTTACAGAAATCATATTTCTGGATAATGTAGGAATATGCAGAATACCCAAAAGTGTTCTAACCCTTCCACCTTGTAGCTTCAACTTTACTTTTCTACAACTAATGATTCTAGCCTTCTTGTTATCCCCCAAGAAGACATCACCACCATTGTATTTCTCATACTCACAGAACCACTCTCTATGGGGAGTGAAGTGAAAGGATGCACCTGAGTCAATCAACCATGCCTCATGATCTACATGTGTACTTGAAGAAGCCAAGTACACATCCCCACCTTCATTTGAGGTGGCTTTCACCTCTACAGAAGGAGCATCATCAGATCCTTTTCCTTTGTCAAGAGCTTTAGATTTACAGTCCCTTTTGAAGTGCCCTTCCTTTCCACATTTCCAACACACCACCTTTACAGGTTTTCCTGAAGATTTAGATCTCCCTCTAGATTTATATCTCCCACTCGATGACTTATTTTTGTTTCTGTTCTAGGACCATCCTCGTACAAACAAGGCATCACCATTCTGGCTCTCCATATTTTTCCATCTCATCTCCTCCGTCAGCAAGGCTGAGACTATTTCATCAAACTGCAAGGCATTTGCATTGCTACCTATTGCAATAACCAGACTATCCCAAGAATCTGGTAGAGAACACAAAAAACTGATGCACTTATCTTCATCTAAAATTTTAATATCAAAAGATGCTAACTGACTTACCACAGTATTAAATGCATTCAGATGCTCTGTCACCGAGTCTCCATCTTTCGTCCTCAAGTTATACAGCTTTTTTCAGAGGAGCAATTTATTCACCAGAGACTTAGATTGGTACAAAGTCCCTAACTTTTCCCACAAATCCTTCGTCGTAGCTTCCCCAGATACATTCAGCAATATTGAATCTGAGACACACAATCGTATTGTGCTCTTTGCCTTCTGATCCAACTTTTTCCATTCTTCATCGGACACTCCCGTTGGTTTAGTACCTGGATCTACCGCGATCCACTGATCTTTATCCACCAACAAATCCTCCATCTTGAGTTTCCACAACTCAAAACTCTGACCATTAAATTTCTCAATCTCTATCTTTCCATTGCTCGTCATCTTCTTTCACCACCAGAATCGATCTCGCAGATCTCCCACTGAACAAGGTCTACCACAGGCCTGAGCGAAACCCCTCAGTAACAAAGGCATCCCCTTGAAGCCAAAACTGCTCTGATACCAAATGTAGGTTTTAACCCCGTACAGAAATTACCTGCATACGAATTCTAAAACACATAAAATAAACAATGCGAGAGCATAACACATAAAACACATATACACAGAGATTTTCCCCTGGATCCCAAAACCGAGACTACCAGCTTGATTTTTCATTATGTTCCTTTCAATGTTACAATACATATTTATACATGCCGAAGCATCCAATACCATGGACCGAAAACCATCGCGTCCAAAACCATGGACCGAAAACCATCGCATCCAAAAACATGTGCGAAAATCATGCACAAAACCATAGGTGGGTCCGCCCAACCTAACATAAGGTCCAAAACCAAAATTTTCCAGGACGCTACCCTGGACCCCATAAAGTGGGGTTATGGGTACCCCTCAAACCCCCTGTTAACTACGTGGAAATAATATAACACAACCCAATAGTGATGAGAACTGCCTATCCTTGAGCCTCATTAATGAAAATTTTCCCTCCTATACTTGTGCATTGTGTCTTTCTTAAGGTCATCTCCTATGACTACACATTAATAATCTTCCAAGAATGGTCACCTAACACTTGTTGCTTGTACTGAATCACCACATTGAGCCTTGATCACTTCTGCCTTGCATAGTGCATGGAGCACTTCTAGTTGGTAACAAGGACCTTCTTCACCCCTTAGAAAAATCAATATGCACCATGCAAAAGGCCTCCTTTCACAGTGCAATGAGAATCCTCCTGGTAAAGTGACTTGACTTTTGCTGCTTGTGTCAACTCACTGCACAATCTTCCTTCCTAGTGAGACTCCCTAAGCACATGGCATACTTCTACTGGACAGTCAATCCTTGTATGAGCCATTATAGCCCTCAACTACACTAGCATAGGATCTTGCCCCTCCAGAATTGTGCATGTCACAGTTGCAGTGCCTATTCTTTCCTTCTTTGTTGACTAGAACCCCTCACAGCTCCATGCCTTGTTTTTCTTGCCTTCCTAGTGCATTTCACAATTCTAGTGGATAGTCTCTCTTATATCACTGCTAAAGAGAACTATGTAGTCACTAAGTCCTACCCTGCTTCCATAGCATATGTTGTAGTCCTAGTCCACAATGATCCCTCCCCACATTCACTATGAATCTCAATTGCACTATCATTTCCTTCCTCTCCTTTGATTCCTATGCATTGTGCAATTTCATTCAGCAGGCTCATCAACCTTGTCTCTTACACTTGCTCACTACGCAGGAACCTAAATATCCCCTCTTCATAGCACATTGTACATTTTGAGTGAGTAGTGGTGTACTCCTAAAGCCACTGTTGAGCTGAATTGCACAATCCTCAATAAGCGCTCCTCCTCAGTCCTTACATAGGTCCTTCACAAGAAACTTCTTCAATGATCAAAGTAGGGAGACCACCTCAACATGGAAAGATTATGCTCAAGGAAGATGTTAAGGAGAAGGAACAAAGAGTAGTTGTAGAGGGGAAGCACAAAGAAGAACCACCATGAATACATGAAGAGATCCTAAACCAAGACAGATTGATGATATTTCATGATAACTCAGGAGGTCCCCATATTGATCTAAGACCCTTTGGAAGGTGAAGATGGAGAAAAAAGTAGATATCTCATGAAGATGAAGACGAAGTAGTAAGGGGAGCATCTTAGCATTGCCACATCATCATGAAGTTCCATGTCGTCAATGCCAAAGACATAACAATGTCATATGTGTCAATGTCTCTTGGCACATGATGTGGAATGTAACTATTTATTATCAAAGGAAAATGAAAAAATGTAAATGTGTGGAAGTCCAAAAGTCACATGTGGAATATGAAAATTCATATGTGGAGCAAAGAATCTTATAGAAGTTCAAATATCACTTTGGCATCCAAGAGTCATGAGGGAAGCTCAAGAGTCATGGGGATATGAAAGGTCATTCCTCTTGTTATAAATACACCCTTATAACTCAAGCAAAGAGCTTTAGGGGTCATAGACTTTGGAGAGATAACCTTGGCTTCTCTAGCTTGGCATAGGAGAGAATATCATTCTTTATAGAAGCAAGAAGTGACTCAATGTTCCACTACTAGAGCTAGTGGTGTAATTATTTCTTTCACTTAATTATCATAAACTCATTGAACCAACATACTTTCATGCATGTATCATGAATATTGTAAGACTATTCTTTATATGTTTGTGGTATATGTTATGTTCATATATACTAAAGAAATTGAAATACTTCATTGGATTTGGTGCTTATCTTGTTGGATGTGTGTTGTATTTTCTTTAATGATCATTGTTTCTATGAGAACTATTTCTCTATATAATTAATGAATATTTCCTTGCTCTCGTGTGCCTCTCTAAGGATAGTACTATTACTTTCCTTCTAGAGACTTACTCTTATCTCCCCTCTCGTGAAGGCCTCCTTTTACACACTGCAATTGGTGTTTCATAGTGTCAACTTGCTTGTTGATTTCAAAGGTTATGTGTATACTATTTTTTGTTATTCATTGTAGCCAAGGAAAACCTTAAGTTATGGTGGTCGGTTGATACTCCGGATGGGACTCCTACTCCAAATTATGTGAGATATAATTGGGACTTCACATCAGGGAGACCCCCTATATGTTTATGATATACAGCATCATCAATAAAACCTCACATCAATACATTGCCATAAAGTCTCATGTCACAGTCACCGAACTTTGGTAATTTTAAGTGTCAACACGAGTGTTGTTTGGTCCCATGTATTTTGCGACATTATTGGTGGAATTTAATATTATATTTTCAAAAATGAGAAAATGTAAAATGTATGGAAGCCCAAGGGTCACACATGGAACATGAAGAGTCACTAGAAATTCCTAGAGTTGTGTAGAAGCTCAAACGTCACATGGGAATTTGAAAAGTCACATGGGAGCTCAAGAGTCATGAGGAAGGTCAAGAGTCACAAGGGAGGTGGAGAGTCACCTCATTTGTTATAAATACACCCTCATAGCTCAAGAAAAAGGACTTTACACCTTGGATTCTCTAGCTTCACATAAGAGAGAATATCATTCTTTGGAGGAGCAAGTGGTGACTTAATGTTCCATTATTTAGGCTAGTGTTGCATCGTTGTAATCATGTATCTTGGGATTGTCACTTAATATATGAAGCTCTTGTAGTTGGCGCACTTTCATGCATATATCGTGAATGTTGTAAGATTATTCTTTCATTTTTTATGGTGTATGTTTATGTTTATACATACTAATGAAAATGAGCTATTTCGTTGGCTTTAGTGTGCATCTTGTTGATTGTGCGTTGTTACTTTCTTTTATGATCGTTGTTATATTGTGAACTAATTTGTAGGTTAATCAAAAATTCTTTATATGCTCCTATGTGTCTATCTTAGGATAGTACTATTAATTTTATTATATATGTTCACTCTTTCTTTCCCTTCCATGAAAGTAACTTATATACATTGCAATTATATGCCTCAAAGTGTCAACTTACATGCCTGTTTCAAAGGATGTTTGCATAATTGCTTATGTTGATAATTGAAACCAAGGAAAATAGTTAAGAATAATGGTGGTAAAGCCTATTATCTACTAATCCAAATGGTGTAAGGCCTAGTTGGGAATTCATGCTGGGGAGACCCCCGGTGTTGGCGGATTTCTAGCACCGTCAACACTAGTTTTTCCAAATTTAATAGTGAAAATAACCCTTTTTGGGGGCTTATCTCCTTTATTTTATGGACCAAACACACTTTGAAGTTGTTTTGTAATGTTAGGGTCCTTTTTCATGCTCTTTCCTTAGAAATTTTTTTTTATTCATCTGTTCATTTGATGTGTTTTTATACTCAATTGACACTTTTTTGAGCTATTCTAGATCAACTTTGTAAGTTTCTTCTTCAGATTTTTGATGTGCCATTACCTTCATTGATCATAGGTGTGATTTTCTTAACCGTGGCATGTATGGGTAGGTTTTTCCCTATCATCCCTAATGCATTATTAATCATTTATTCCTTATTCATTATCCATTAGGTTTGATCTCGTCGAATTGTGATAATAACCCCTCTTAACTTGTGTGATACATCCTTCCTATTCATCGATGCCCTAGTTCAGCACCTACTTTCCATTATGGAATCCATTCCATGTATTTTTATAAACCCAAAATCCCTCCTTTGGACCTTCCATGATTTTGAAATTGAGCTTCACATTGTCTCTTTTCTATTGTATTTTGTCCATACCCTTAGGAGAATTTTGAGAAAATTTTATTACGTTGGCATTGTTGATAATAATTACCTCACTCACTTATGCATATTGATCTACTAGTGTTTTCCCTTGCCTCTCTTACCATCATTGCAGTCACATTTCTATTAGTCTCACTGTTAGCTTTCACTGAGTGTTTCTACCATTCCTAGATAGACCATTTTGATGAGTATATTTCCTTTGCCAGCCTATTTGCTTCATTTTTCTTAGGGTGGTTATATTAGCTTGGAACAAGTTTCTACCCTCTATACTTCTTATTTCTCTAGGACAAGCATCCTTTTATCTCTTTTTTAGACTCATTAAAACCTCATGAAAAAGGCATATTTGATCAAAAATACTACTAACTCTTCTTTGAGCTCATTAAACCACAAAGAAGACACCATATTGAGTATCGTTTTGCATCTTTTGCAAGCTCTTTAAAATTGAAAAAAAAAACTATTGAGCTTACTTCTCTTCTCATTCATTCCCGTTAAACTATGGAGATACCAAAACAAAAAGAGAGGGAGGTAACATCTTTGGTAGTTTATCATTCACAATGGTAGCATCATTCATGTCACCCTTAAGCATGTCACCTATTTACATCAATATCTTACAAAGGGGTTTTAGCTTGCCTGGGAGTTGTACCATACATGTGAGTCTTTTTACTCATCTAGTTGGTCACTCTTGCAATCATTATGGAGCATGATTCAATTCCTCCTGCATCATTGCATGATATCACGTGGTGCTTATTAGTCAATTATGTGAAGACACTTTTCAGTCATTGTTATAGACAATTTTGTGCCTTGCAGCATCAGGCATGAATTGTCAATAATCCAAGGGATCCAAAGTCCCTAAACATGATGTTCCTACCCCTAGAGGAACAAGGTCAGCAAACCAACAGCTCTCAGATCAGTTCTCCACCTGAAAACACTCAAAAACAAGCAATCCTGAAATCAAAGCAGGTGCTCCACTAGGCTTCTGCGCTGAAACTCAACTCCTCCATGGTGTACCTGCGTTGCAAAGCAGGTAGGACAAAGGCCACCTACGCTGAGCGAGATGGGACAAGTGGCACACTGAGTCATTGCTCTAGAATCTTCCAAAAATGACACTTGGATCAGGGATTTCGCCTTGTGATGAGTCAGAGGCTCTGTTTCTCCAAGTGGAAGCAAGGTTCTCCAAGTGGACTCAAGAACTGAAGATCAACTGAAGAGAGAGAGGACACAAGGCAGCTACACATCAGTTGCAAGCTGACTCATCCTTTCTCAATTCATCTATATATTGAGCTCTCTCCTATGAGCTCAGGAGGCTGGAATTTTGTGCAAAGTAATGATATGCTGTTGGTTTCACTATAGAGCTATTGGGTGATTGCTTGAAGGAGGTGAAGAGGAGAAATTCTTTCTGCTGGGAGGTGTTGCTGGATTGGGGCCTTCAATGGTTGTAACACTCTCAGAACTTTACTTCTTCCATTAATAAAAGCTATTGAGGTTCTTCTATATGCACTTGTTTCAATGGTGTATTGTGATAATTGTATATTTGATTTATGCTAATCCTTGAATCAGTTATGATTGCATGCTTCTTGTAGTTTCCTCCTTTGTTATTTTGCAGGATCTCATTGTAGCTGGGCCAGCAAAAGAGAAAGGAGCTGGGAGCAAGCAAGCAAAGAGAAGAGTTTGGATTCGACATTAAGCGCAAGGCAACGGTTAGTGCATTTCTTCATTCTCTCTTGCTTTCATAAAGAAGTAAACCTTAAGTAGTTTTCTTTACAGTTTTTGCTGAGGTACTATCACCCTTAGAGTGGGATAGGGTCATCCGAGTTGGATACTTTTCCCTACAACAAACTGGCGACTCCGCTGGGGATCGTATCTGTTTGATTGTTTGTAGTATTTTGCTATTCATTTCCTGAACAAAAGAGTACCAAATCGAAAAGCTTTTGACTATATCAAAAGCGAAGTAGAGGGCAGCTACTCTAGCTCATTTCTGAGCATGTTCATGATTTGAAGAGCTGATCTACAAGGATCCTTGTAAGCTCTTAGTGATAGCTTTTCATCTTCCTTGTCATCCCTTAGTGTGTGCTTGACTGATAGCTTCTGATTTGAGCAAAAACTGTGAATTTTTGAGAAAATTGTGACCCGGAAACTGTGAAAACGCAACTTTCGTTTTCCAAAGCAGGTAGTACACAGGCTACCTGCTTTGCAACGCAGGTCCCAAAGGGGCTACCTGCGCTGAGAGCCAGACTGGCTGTGCAGCACCTGCGTTGGCCCAATTTTGCCTTGTGCAGTTGGGGTTTCCTCCCTTTTTCCTGCCTGTTTTCACTATAGTTTTGCAGTCAGTTTTCAGTCTTAGTACCTATCTGAAACCAACTTTACTTGCCATCATTCCGCCTCTGTTATATAACGAAATTGTACTTGTTCTTTTGTATTTCTTCCATCATTTACAATTTCCCATAACGAAAGTAAACTAGTCTTGCTTTGGCCTCTTAGATCTGAACTTGTGTTAGGCATTTTGCTGGTCTAAAGAGTTAGCTTGTTTGCTGTCCATAGCTGATTAGTCTTTTCACTTTCGTCATTATGGTTTGATTTCATGTATTTCCAGTGATTAAACAAGTAAATCTTAAGGTGTCTTTTGATTTTGGACTAGCTTGTTTACTTTCGCTTTAAATCGAAATCAAAGTTATATAACAACTTTCTTTTTGTAACACATCAACATTAAGAAAGGGAAAAGAAAATACATGCATTGTGCATTTTGCATTTGACTGTTTGCATGACGATTTAGGAAATTTTGCATTAGTGTGTGCTCTATGATCTGTGTGAAAAGATTTGCCTTTCTTCTCCCTTAGTAGTTAAGATTTTCAAAGTTGAAAGATTGAAAAGTTTGCTTCTCATCTTAGACTGCATTCAAGAATTTGTTACATACATCTCGTGGTGATCCTTAAAGGCAAACTGCTAAGCAAGATCAACATTAAAATAAATTCAATTTACATAACAACGCTTTGTAACATAACGCAAACACATAGAGGTCTAGGTAGAGACGTGTTCCGGCGTCGTTAAACGTAGTGACTGTCGATCTCTACGAAGGTGGGTGATTCCTCCTGAGAGTCGGTGGCACTAATACGGACTTGTTCTCCCACGTACCGTCGAGTATATATTGGGAGACCCCTATAGGCATATATCCTTTATCCTTAGGAAGTCGTGTCTGCCGCCCTACTGATCGCAATGCAGTGAACACAGCATTCACGAAGATTGACCACACGTACCGTAAAACGTATTCCGTGGTTTTGCGAAAGGTTTGGCACACCCTCTGCCTAGATCTCCAGAGCAGTTTCTTTTGGCCTTTTTCAAACTCTATATCTGAAAAAGTCCAACCGAGCATTTGTCACTTCGGGCTCGTTAATACATCGAAGGAGACTAGAGTCATCTTTAGCTTTTTCTCAACTCTTAAAACATGAAAAAGCAAAGTTGTTTCTAAAGCGTCGTTAATAAAATTTATTTTAATCGGAACATAATCACCTGTTATTCCCACGTTGATCTTTCAGTTGAAAAGTATGGAGCCCACCAACCAAGGAAGTCACCTTGGCGGAAGTCCCAATCCCTTCTCCTCTTGGGGAGATGTTGGTGCGCCTCATATGGCCACATTGTCACTTCCAGGATTGACAATTGGCCTACCTGTATGGCTCTTTTCAACTAATGTAGTTCAAATCGCCACTAATCCTGAGCAGTCGAATCAACAATCAGACCAGTCTAGAGCTACCCACCAGCCTTCCACCTCTTACAATTCTTCCTCTGATCCTTCATCTTCGCAGGGTAGAGCCGGCAAAAGTCATCCTCCTATGGAGAAGAAGGAAAAGAAGAAGAGAGAAAAGAAGCAGAAGGGGCCTATGGCGAAGGCGACTGGGGGCAAGCAAAAGACATCTGACAAAAATCCACACACTGCACCGACCGGGCCTAAATCGCCATGTGTCATTTGCAAAGGGACCCACTTCCATCGTGATTGTCCTTGTATTCCCCGGATACTAAGGGACTGGTCCCCCAGGTTGCATAATCCGATAGCATCAACCTCTGGTAGTCATGTTGATTGCAGTCCATCAACCAGCGAGAGTGAAGGACGAAAAGGGAGACCAAGATCACCCTGTATGTTGTGTGAAGGCGATCACGCCATCCACCGATGTCCATTCTTAGATGAGGCAAAGAGAGTTTTGGAAGATCGTCCGGTATCACCGTTACGACTTCCTCCTGGATATCAAAAACTCGCGCCTAATCCCTCGGTAGTTGAAAATCCAGCTGGCCCGCTCAAGTGGTCAGCTGAAGTGTCGGTCATTGAGAATGAACCAACTGAATCTAGACCAGACGAAAGTCTAAAGGTCGATACGGCAGTTGACCCGGTTCCTCCTTCAGAGGTTTCATCCTCAAATGACACCGTCGTTGAAGATTCATCTTCAAATGACACCCTCACTGAAGAGAATAAGGATGACACCATCCAGATTCTTTTCATCAACACAGACTCTGATGAGCATCAGGGCAATGCGCCCATTCCTTTATCGTAGGAAGGAACATCGTCAGGGTCGTATCCGGCCGTGTATTCGGTCCCACCACCAAGCAACCTAGTTGTATCCTTTGATTGGAATCAACTAGGCAGACCCCGGTTACCAGCCAGTATACCATTCAGAATCATTGTCCAAATCTATAGAATGGTAATGGCTGGAACTATCATTGATGAAGGGGCATCTGTGAGTATCCTTTCCTCTATTGCTTGGAAAGCACTGGGTTCCCCGGCGCTTTTACCTGAGATGAGAAATCTATCAGGTTTTGATAAAGGAACCAGTCGCCCGTTAGGGATTCTCCCCAATGTTCCCATTACATTGAAGGGGAAGACAGTTCATATGAACGTCATGGTCGTCTAGGGACCCTTGGTTTATAACTTACTCCTTGGACGAGACTATATATATTGCATGGAGGCGATAGTGTCCTCACTCTTCAGAGTCATGTGTTTTCCGCACGAAGGAAGAATGGTCAAGCTCGTAGACCAACTTTCATTTCCAGGATCACACATCGCAAATAGTCAAATACCATCCCTTAACGGTTTATTCACTCAAGGAATGCCTCCACCCCCGGTTCTACTTCCCGATGAATGCGAGTGATTCGGAAGAAAGAACTAGGACCCAGGGGGCATACACCCTGGCCTGCCTTGGGCAGAGGAAACCTTGGGTATAAAGTTGATTTCCACAGAAGAATATGACTAGTCCGTACCCCGTCCGAAAGAAGGAAGAGAGGGTTGTTCTAGAATAAGATTCTTTTGTCAAAGTTATGTGAGTGAGATAATCAGCTTCTCGCTCCCCTTGTCTAGATAATCAGGATACCGAGGAAGGGGACCATTTGCGGTAGCAAGTAGTAACCATCTTTGAAGACAAGCCTCACCCATTAAAACATATGTTTTGAAGGATAAGTAGGGGCAGCCTCCAAAGAAAGAGATTCTATTGCTGCAACAAGTGGTCGCCATCTTTAGTAACCTAATGTTAGACATCGCCGGGAAAAAGAGTTTAGTTTGCGGCAGCAAATAAAACCATTTTTCGGATAATAAGTAAGAGTCAAACCTCCCTCCGTAACGCCAATGTTTTATCTGTTGCGATCTTGCAAAAATCAAAAAGTGAACTGATGGGAAGACAAGTACCGTCGGCACCGAAAAATAACGAGAAGACAAGTATCGTTAAAAATATAGCAAGACGACAAGTAGAAAAACAGAGGTGGGACAGAGGAGGGGTAGCCTTGAAATTATACTTTATACCTGGGGGCATGCGAACCTTTTGGAGTGCAAGCACGGGACGACTATTTATTTTTTAAATTTTTAGGTCCTCCCTTTAAACCTGTAGGTCTAACCCGTTAAACTCGTAGGATTAGCCGTTTCCAGCTTGCACAAAGAAAGGATGTGGGGCAAAAGTCAAAACTTGCCAAATAGGAGCATAGCTTCGTGAGATAAAGATCCTTAAAAAATAGCTATCTCACCTGAGGCGTTCCTTGTATTAAGACTGGTATATTCGAGCAGTTTTAGCAATGTTCATGCTCGTTAAAAAATAAACGCAAGATCCGAGCAGTTTTAGCACATAGTTCATGCTCGTTAAAAAATAAACATAAGGTTGAGCAGTGTTCAAGCTCATTAAAAAACGAACCCATCCCGGTAAATAACCTTGGTAAATGTAACCTTTGACAGCCATATTAAAGCCCTTGGTCGTGTTCTTGCAATCTCACCTCCATCCGTTCATTTGGCCAATCGTTCATCTCCATATGTTTGTTTACCCATTTTGAGGAACAGCTGCGAAGAGTGATTTCACTTAGCCATCCTTGTGACACTGCCGTGATTAGAAAATTCCAACTTGTACCTGGAATCTGCTGCTATCCCTGTTTATCACTCGTTCCTCAAAAGACGAGTCTTCTTTGAGCTCTTTTCACTGACTCGTAAAATATGAAAAGTTTGCTGAGTTTTGGCCTTCCAGCTCGTTAAACAACCGGAAGAGCTATCCCTCCTCTAGATTTTAATCTTTTTGGACCTGAGGGATTATTGCACAAAAAGATCGAGCGCTTGTTTTGTTCGGCTCGTTAAAAGTACCGAAAACTCATCCCTTCTGTATTGTTTTATACTTTTTCGGACTTAAGGGATTAGATGACGAAAAAGGAATTCTGGAGTTGACTTTATGTACCTTTTCAGACTCTCTAAAAATGAAAAGAACCAAGTTATCCTTGTCGTTAGACTCGTTAAATTCATTAAATAGCGACAAACTTGTCTTTAGACGAGAACGAGTTTCCCTATCGCTAGGCTCGTTAAAACATAGCGATGGGCTTGCCCGAAGGGAAGGTTATAGAACAAGCATATGTTATCCTCCTCAAGCTTGACAAAAATAAAGAGGTACTGGTCAGCAATGACTGGGGAAAAATTGGGAGAACCTCACAGCTTTAATGGTAGCAAGTCGCTCTTGAACATGACACTTTGTCCTCCGTATCACATCGGGTTGGGTTGTTTCATTCACCGGTCTCATCACCATGGTCCTCGCCACACCATCCACAGTTGGGGTAATGCTACCAATCCATCACATCAGTGTCGTTATATGTTCAAGAGATGTTGTTCTGCAAAGAGTCAACCGTGTCCCATCCACTACCATACATTGTCCTTCATCCATTTCATGACCGCCACCCTGAATCATACATCACAGTTTGTTTTCACCTCATCACAATCACTAGCTCCGTTCCGTGTCAATGATGTGGGATTCATTAAGGCCCTCCTTTGACGGATCGCTCCTTGTCGACATCAGCTCATTATCCAAGGAGTTGATCTAGGAACAACCCCCCCAGTACTTTGAAGCTTGCATGCCTCAATGGCAAGTTTCTCACTTCCGGCGACAGGTATACATCAATGACCTTCGACCAGAGGATTTTGCATGGTGGTCGACACCAAGTCCTTTATTCCCACCATGTGAATTGTACTGCTGTACCTTCAGGGTCATCATCCTTATCGGTGATTCCTCTCGCGCTGGTTAACGGTTTACATCATTGACCGGTAATCAAGCGATGTCTTTCCATGTTCGACTTCAAGAAATTCTCACATGGATCGACTTGTACATCGAGTGAAGATCGGAAGAGATTGAAGACCCCGGATCTAGTTTCATCCATCCGGGCTGCGATATATATTCAGGATATAAAGACATTTGATATGTACATCATTGCAGCAGATGATCATCCTTCTCAAAGGATGATAATTTCAGCAGAGAATTATCAGTCTACCATCAGACGATCGTCTGTTCTATGTACCAAAATGAATTTATAAAGCTGAGCATGGGAATGCCCGCCTCAGCTAGATCATGAAAAAGTATGAAAAATAATGTATTGTATTGTATCTTATTACAGGACACTTCTCAGCAGATTGAATGAACTTCGGATCCTCCTAATAAAGCATTTCACCCGATAAACGACCTCATACTTTAGGGGGCATCTGTTATAGACAATTTTGTGCCTTGCAGCATCAGGCATGAATTGTCAATAATCCAAGGGATCCAAAGTCCCTAAACATGATGTTCCTACCCCTAGAGGAACAAGGTCAGCAAACCAACAGCTCTCAGATCAGTTCTCCACCTGAAAACACTCAAAAACAAGCAATCCTGAAATCAAAGCAGGTGCTCCACTAGGCTTCTGCGCTGAAACTCAACTCCTCCATGGTGTACCTGCGTTGCAAAGCAGGTAGGACAAAGGCCACCTACGCTGAGCGAGATGGGACAAGTGGCACACTGAGTCATTGCTCTGGAATCTTCCAAAAATGACACTTGGATCAGGGATTTCGCCTTGTGATGAGTCAGAGGCTCTGTTTCTCCAAGTGGAAGCAAGGTTCTCCAAGTGGACTCAAGAACTGAAGATCAACTGAAGAGAGAGAGGACACAAGGCAGCTACACATCAGTTGCAAGCTGACTCATCCTTTCTCAATTCATCTATATATTGAGCTCTCTCCTATGAGCTCAGGAGGCTGGAATTTTGTGCAAAGTAATGATATGCTGTTGGTTTCACTATAGAGCTATTGGGTGATTGCTTGAAGGAGGTGAAGAGGAGAAATTCTTTCTGCTGGGAGGTGTTGCTGGATTGGGGCCTTCAATGGTTGTAACACTCTCAGAACTTTACTTCTTCCATTAATAAAAGCTATTGAGGTTCTTCTATATGCACTTGTTTCAATGGTGTATTGTGATAATTGTATATTTGATTTATGCTAATCCTTGAATCAGTTATGATTGCATGTTTCTTGTAGTTTCCTCCTTTGTTATTTTGCAGGATCTCATTGTAGCTGGGCCAGCAAAAGAGCAAGGAGCTGGGAGCAAGCAAGCAAAGAGAAGAGTTTGGATTCGACATTAAGCGCAAGGCAACGGTTAGTGCATTTCTTCGTTCTCTCTTGCTTTCATAAAGAAGTAAACCTTAAGTAGTTTTCTTTACAGTTGTTGCTGAGGTACTATCACCCTTAGAGTGGGATAGGGTCATCCGAGTCGGATACTTTTCCCTACAACAGTCATGCCACTATATGTTCAAGGGAAGTCCAAACCTCAATCGACCATCTGTAATCCTGAATGACCTATTATTTCGACCTTGTATTAGGTTACTTCATCCAATCAGATCATCTCTTAGTCTATTTCATGTTGATTGATGAGGGATACATTAAGAGCCTTATTTCATGTATCTTCTCATGTTGACTTCAGTTCATTATCAAAGAAATAGATCTAGCAACCAGTAGTATGTTGGAGCTTGCAGTCCTTAGTGGTAGGCTTAATTGTAATCAATAGTGGTTCTACCTCATTAACACCTAAATGTTTGAGTCCACAAGTGTTCAGCATCATCTCATTTATTCATTTAGTGGATTTTGCTAGGTACCTTGCAGTCCATCTTCATCATTGGTGGGCCTCATCATGTTTGTTAACAATACACATTAATGATCAATAATCAAATGGTTTCGACCATGCTCAACATCATCTCATCTATTTTCGTGATCTAGATTCGGACCATTGTGGTTGAGTAGAAGACCTTAGGTTTGGGAAAATCTCACTCTTATATGACACCCCTCCCAATATGCATTGGATTTTGTACCACATCCTATACTTTGAGAGCTATTTTGGAGAACCTTTGTTTTAATGTGTCCATAGTCCTATTGAAGTATACTGCAACATATATCACATTTTATTTGTTGGTGCCTTTGATATTTTGATTTATTTCATGAAGCCACTATGTATATCTTCATGGCCATGTTTTATCCTTTCATGTCATGGATCTACAATTTATGGTTTCGGTGGCCATGTTTAATTCTTATTTATGCTTAGCATGTGTGTGCCTTCCGTGGGGACGATCTATCTTTGATTGAAACTTTGTTGTCAGGGTTGCTCTAATCTAGTTGCTTGATTCATGACTCCTTCCTTTCATTTTGATACCTACTTGTAATGCATATCAACCATTAGTTTTTCTTCTAAACTCATTCGTCAAGGGGAATCTATTATAACCTTATTTGCCACTCAACTATGATGAGAGAAACTCTAGTTTAACTTACATCAGTTGCAGGCTAAAATGAAAATTCTTTCACCTTTGTTTTTTCTCAGTAGATATCCCATTGCTTCCTATCCCTTATCAACATGTATACCACCTCTATCTAGAGTGTACAAGATGTCACCCTCCTTGTGTACAACATTTCATGTTTCCCTAAAAATACATAGGAGTCCTTCGTTCATGGAGTGATGGAACCTTAAATTTCTAGTCTTTATCCTTCCTTCTAAGGAATATTGGCTCAAGTTAGGGTTTCATGACTTGGCTTAGGGTCAATTATTGAAGAATTTTCTGAACTTCTCTTGGCCCTAGGTGTTCAGATACATCCTCCCTGATATATGAATGACCTATATAATAAAAGCTTCTCACGGGTGGAAGTTTCCTTCCATGTCGAATAGATGAGCATAGCCTGTGTGTGATTCAAGGAAGGAAGAAGATGAAGGGATTAGAGAGGAACACTTGATGACTAAGGTAATGTTCTCATTGTACTATTCTTTTATATAGATAATTGATATACTTTCCCTCTCTAATATGTTGTCTTCTATGAGATCATGATGTTTTATGTTGTGATTGGATTTTGTTGTATGTTAATTTTCCTTTTGTTGGAGGCAAACATCATCTTTGTATGTTTGTGAATGTATGAAGGTGACAGGGTCTGAGAGCTAAAGAAATATATTTGGACAAGAATCAAGGTCTTTGGTTGTTACATCAAGCTTAAAATCTATGTTAACGAATATAGCAAGGTTCATTCTTGTATTTATCTCTTCCCTTTTATGAAAGGAATTATGTACAAGTAGATATTAAGGGAATTGATTTTTTCATGTATTTCCAGTCAGGTATATCCTCAAACGGGATCTACAAGACAATGGTCCCTTTTCCATAGAATTAAAAATCTAAGAAAACAACCTTTGGATCTAATATCAATATAATCTATTTATATACTCAGATGTCATCCAATATATCCATCATAAAAAAAAAAAAAAAAACCTTTGTGTTAAATCACGCATATGTTGGAGATTTGATATAATCTAGGCCATCAAATAAAGTGTATGTCAACCATTATATCTGATATGAGATTTGGATCATTAGATCAATAAAATCATGGTCATTGGATCCATCATAGGTGCAACCTTCGTTTAACATCCAAACATGTTGGAATATCGGATATGAGATTTAAGACATTTAATAAAATAGATCATGCATGTTGGATCCATTGGAGGTGCAACTACCTTTTAACCTCCATGTATGTTGGGTTTTGATATGATATCTAGATCATCAAAGAAATTTTATCATGGTTGTTGGATCCATCGAGATACAACTCAGTCTAAACTCTCAAGCACTTTGCAATCTGATATGAATATAGACTACTGGATTAACATAATAGATGTTATGGGAAATGAATTAAGGGAAAATTTGTGAAAAAAAAAAGATTGCAGAGGTAGTGATATGCTACAATAAGTGATTTTTGGGGTTACACATACTAGCCTAAACACCTCTATATCCATGAGCATGCAAACCCCAAAATATTGTCTCACTAGCCTAAACATGATATATACGACACATGTAGGGGTCATCCTTGGAGTATTACAACAACGATAGTATCAAAAATAAGTTTCAAGGTAGTTGAAAGAAGAGGAATTTTGATACCATGTTCTTAGGGTAGATTAAAGGGTTGGGACTTAAACAAAACAATGAGACCATAATGAGAAATTACTTATCAAGTTTTTTCTATTGCCATTCCTTGTAATATATCTAGTTATTAATTTTTCCTTTTCTTTTTAAGTAAATGGGTGTGTTACAAGATTCTTATAAGTCACATGAAAAATTATGAGCTCAAGGGATCCCATAATCACCATTGGATAAAATCACTAAGACTACATGTGTTCTACATGTAGAGGTTCCATGGGGGGTCTTTTAGGGAATGCCAAAATTTGTATTAACTTAAATTAAATTTGAAAAGAAAGAACAATGTGCTGCAAACACTTCACAGGAGGTTAATTTTTAGGGTGTGTTGGAATTTTTATAAGATAAAATTGATAATTAAAAAACAAATTAATGTGATATAGACACTTTAATGGAGTTTGATATGTGAGACAAAATCCAAGACATGCAAAATCCACTATGGAGTATGAAAAATAATAATGTTGTGGATCATGCTACTATTGAAACAGTTGACCAATAAGATATTTGGAAACTAGAAAAAATATCATGTTTGATGAAGGGTAAAATTTGTTAGGGTAATGCAATTAGGCATGCCAAAGTTGTTTCTTGCGGGGATATTATATTGGTAAAAAAACAAGGAATTCTAGATTCCTCATTGGAGGAAGGTAATGAGAATGGTGGAGTGAAACATTTCATTGAGGCCTAGAATAAAATTCTTTCATATGCCTATAATGACAAGAAAGAAAAGTGTGGAGTTCAGGAAATCGTGTTGGGAAATAATAAACATATACTATAAACTTATGTGTCTTTACAAGAAAAGACCTAGGATAATAAATAAAATCAACCGAAGACTAAACAAAAGTGTTCAAGTAATAATTTAATTAGAAATGGTAGTGATAGATTAACAACTATAGATGCTAAGTTAGATAATCAAGTTAAATATTAAACGGGGTTGGTGACTAATTTAGGACTTGATTCCTCCCCTATAGTAACTTCTAATGCATCATTTAGTCATAATGATCATATTTCATTTGATTTAAAATTAACTGTTGAAAAGGGGAACATTCTAGGAATGCAACATAAAAATGTTGAATTTCAAGATGGTGAATCCATTAGCTCTATTCAATTTCCATATGATAGAAATCACAATGCTTCATTGGTAAATCCTACAGATAAACTTGTCCATGATCTAACAAGCAACTCAAGTGAAAATGGTTTGGACAAGTTCTTATAAGTTAATGGTGATGTGAGTCAAAATGAATATTTGGACATGCAAGCAATTGGGAGTCAAGTGTCTCATGCTCTTGAAAAATTATGCTCTATTGAAGCTTTTCAAGGCCAATAAAATGAAGGAAAAGATACATAAACAAGGATTGTTTCACCAACAAAAAACAATGAAAACCTTGTCAAATCTACTTATTCCCCAAAAGGAAAAGGCATTCTTCTTCTTTATCATACTAGGAATGAAACTGATGGATGCAACTTTGGGGCCACCTGAATGCCTTCAATGTTGGAAAATGTAACTAGTTTTTGTTGTCATAATTTTCATTATACTCATGTCATTATGCATATCTTATGTAACAAGAAAAAAAAGAAAGAAAAATATTATTTTCAAGCATGGATTTCATTCTCTATTTGATTGGTCAATTAGGTCAAGCATACATTTTATGCTTCTAGGGTTTGTCAATTCAAAAGAATAATTTTCATGAGTTGAGAGAATCATTGTCATTTGTATAAATACCCATTTGGGAAAGTTGTAACATGTAAAAGATAATATTTGTGTCTAGAAAATCATTTATATCCTCTAAGACCCAGTCGAACCTCCCGGAGGAATTCGGCCTTACAGGAGGCCTAATTCAACCTCATGAAAATAATATATAGAAGAAACTTTGACTTCATTAGCACAAGTTTAATCTACAACAAGAAGCAAGAAGAATAAGAACGAAGGTCAAGGAAAAGGAAGAATCTCAGCGAGAAACCAAAAATTTGACTTTTGTACACATTTCTACTCACACGTACGAGAAATCTAGGGTTTATATAGTCTATTGGGGAGCGAAGTTGCAGGTCTGAATTTCAAACCTGAGGTAGAGAGTTGAAACTATGATTTGGAGCAAAATGGAGGAGGATTTACCTTTGTTAACTTGGTTCATCTTTGACTTGTTTGGAAGATATTTTTGGAGGGTTGACTTGGTTCTTGGTGGAGGTCTTAGCTTTGGCCTTTGGGTCTTGGATTTCTCATTTGATCTACTTCTATAAGAAGAAAATAGATTATTTTTGGGTTTTCCCCTTTGGTGGGGGTTTGCCCTAGCTTGGAGCCTATATTTTGTGTCCATTGTCTTTTATTATTTTCATAGTTTAAGATATTGATAATTGTTTGATGAAAAGAATCAAATAAAGAATAATAAGAAGATAACATAAGTTCACAAGCAGTTATTAAGGATGGGAGAATTGTTTTAATTATTTTTGTACTTGATTCTCCAACATGGTATCAAGGCTAAGGTGAGAAAAAGGTAGGTTGAAGATCATTGTTGTTGACATAAGTGGAAGAAATCCATTGAATGATATCATTTTTTAAAGGAAACAAGGAAGGGATTAAGGAAGAGGACCTATTGACTTAAAAGAAAGAAGAATATAAGCTCTCATTAAAGGCTCTCTTAAAGAAGAACATCTATATTTCTCTCTTGAAGGCTCTTTACTATTGACGGACATCTTTGAAGTATCTTAAAGGTTCTTGAAAGCATCAAGATAATTTAAGGAATCATCAAGAAGGAAAACTGTTTGAAAATTAAGTACCGTATTATTCTCCATGTTTCAATCTACAAATAAAATGAATTCATTTTGTAAGGAAACCAAAAAGTTCATTGGATCAACAAAATTCCTTACATGGAAGCTAAGGATTAATTTGGTGCTCATAGAAAATGAAGTCATGGAAAATGTTCTTGGAGAAATAACTCAACCAGACAAAGAGAAGACTTAAGAATTAGCAAGATACAAAAAGGGAGAAGTGAGAGCACAAAGGATTCTTATTGAGTCCATGAAGGATAATCTCATTCCCTTTGTTGTTGATTTAAGTACATCTAAAGTTATCTATGATAAGTTGGTGAAATTGTACTATATAAGTACATCAAGTCATAAAATATCCTTGAGGCATCAAATATATAAAATAAGGATATCAAATAATGAAGATATGGTGATCCAGATGGATATTGGTGGCCACCCGCCAAGTCCACTTGGACCCCCACCATTGTTTCTTTCAGCTTTTCAATTTCCTTAATTGTAGCACAGTTTACTATTTTTAGCGGTTTTTCGGGTCCTGAAATTCCGAAGCCATTTTGAGGCCATAAACGTCGTTTTTTGGGAAAACTAGGAGCAACATGGGTCCATGGACTTATCTTTCTCTTCCCAAAGTTTTAGTTCTCAGATAGATCTTTCTAATGAGATATTGTGCACATCAAACGGAGATCGTATGCCAAAGTTATGACCCAAAGAAGTTGATGTACCAATTTACCCAAACGGGGCCCACAGTTTGGTGTTTCATCTTCTAGGGCTACGTTTTTGGATGTTTAGGGTTTTCCATTGTTTCTCAACAATAAATAGACCTTCAAGCCTCATTGTAACATAGTTCATAGGCATGTAGCCACCACATCTCTTCTTAGAGATAAGCTACCATCACCCTAGCTAGTTTATTTCCAATTTTGTTTGTACGCATATTCCATTATTTTACATTAATGAAATGAAGTATTATTTCCACTACATCTCTATGTTTATGGTTATCTCTATAATTTGTTGCATTCCTATTTAAATCCAGATCAATGGTATTAGAGCGGTCTGCTTTTTCTCTGTTTTTCTTTGCATGTCCCCAACGAGGTCGGGATATAAGGAGTTAGGGCTTGAACTGGTCGAACCTTTGCAAGGCCAGCCTCGAAAATCTCGACAGTCTCCCATGGCGGATGAAAAGAAAGACGAGGGGGCAGGAGATCCTATCAAAATCTTGCTCGAAGAAGCCCTTGAGTGACAAAGGAACGTGATGATGGACAACTTTTCCCAGATCCTTCAGCGGCTACCCAAGGGCGACGCATTTGCTTCCAACAGCTACTCTAGAAATGCCACATCGTTTAAGGTACAAGTTAATTTTGAAATCCCCATATTTGAGGATCAAATAGACGTAGATGCCGTCGAAAAATGGTTAAATCTGTTAGAGGGTTATTTTTTTGTTCATGATTTTTCCAGTCAGGAAAAGATTAATTTCGCTCTTCTTAAAGCAGCCCCCAATGTCAAGTACTGGTGGGAAACCTATTGCGAGCAGAAGGATGAAAGTACAGGCTCACTATTTTCAGCCGCACCCACTTGGAATTCATTCTAGGATACCATCAAGGAGTAGTACTACCCTGTCGGAAGCTATGAGGATCAATACATAAAGTGGACCACACTGCGGCAAGGAAGGGACTAAGACATGCCGGAGTTTACCAATATTTTCCATACCCTTCACAGAAAGTTAGGTATCAAGGATTCGGAGCAGCATTTGGTACTTAAATACCACAGCTGCATGCACAAGTACATCCAGGAAGAAATAGAATTCCTAAACATCTCCTCACTCGGCACGGCATACCGATATGCCATCAAGGTCGAGCAAAAGTTTAAACAGAAGAAGCGAGACTTTGGATCTACGAATCTGAAGGAAGGGAAAGGTGCCCCCAAACTGCAGAACAAAGGACAAAGCCAAGGCAGGGCAACCCAAGACAACCTACTAAAGCTGCAAGCAAAGAACAGCACTGCAAAGCCAAAAAAGGACACAGGAAAGTGGTGTGAGTTCCATAAGAGATCCACTCACAACACAAGTGAGTGTCAGGCCAAGCAGTCACTGGTGGCCGAGCTAAAGGTTTCAGAATCAGATGCATGTTCCAACTTTGAGTCAGAACATGACAAGGGGAATGACAAAGGGAAGCAGATAATCGATGTGGAGCCCAATGCCACTGTTGCCACCATGAAGATCTAGAACGAGGAACCCAAAGATCCAGAGGAGGAGAAGTGTCTCTTCCACTCCCAGATGTGGGTAAAAGGCTCCCTACTACAGTTCATTTTCGATAGCGGGAGCCAAAAGAACCTCATTTCGGCAAAGGTCATGAAGCGACTAGGCTTACCAACCACATCACATCCACAATTGTATACCATCGGGTGGCTTCACCAAGGACGGGATCTTCGCATGAGCCAACAGTGTCGCCTTCCATACAACGTCAAGCCCTTCACGGATGAGGTATTGTGTGACATTGCTCCCCTTGAAGTTTGTGATGTATTATTAGGATAACCATACTTGTGGAAGCAACATGTTGTGTATGAATCAAGGCCCCGTGCTGTTATTGTTACTTTGGGAAATAAGTTGTACAGGATACCGGAGGTAGCACCGCCTACCGCCATCTCTTTGGTTACTACAAAACAATGTCGTAAGCTCATTTCCAAAACCGGGAAAATTATTTTCCTGATGATACACCCTCAAGGAAATAAGAAGACAGTGGCCACGACCTCCGAACATGGACCCTCAGCATGACAACTACAAATGGACAAGGTCGTGGAGGAGTACGAGGACATCTTCACCTCCCCCGCAGGGGTTCCTCTGCACTATCAGGTCAAGCACTACATCGATCAGACCCCAGGTGCATCACTACCCAATGGACCAATCCATTAGTGCTCCGTTCTGGAGAACAATGAAATCAAGAGGCGGATTCAGGAGCTACTGCAGAAAGGTCACATCCGTCCAAGTTCATCGCCTTGTGAGAGCCCGATCATGTTGGTACAAAGGAAGGATGGGAATTGGAGACTCTATATTCACTACCAGGCGCTGAACAAGATCATTGTTCGTAATAGGTACCTAATTCCATGGATTGATGACCTCCTGGACCAACTGAAGGGGGAAAAATATTTCAACAAGATCGATTTGAAGTTAGGATATCACCAGGTACCAATTGAACCCTCTGATGTGTGGAAGACTGCCTTCAAATCCGGGAGGGCCTTTTCGAATGGTTGGCTATGCCTTTTGGATTGACGAATGCTCCTGCAACCTTCATGAGGCTAACGGATGACATCTTCCATCCATTCACCAACTCATTTGTAGTGGTATACTTGGATGACATCTTGATCTTCAACCAAAGTTGGGAAGAGCACCTCCACCACATCTGATAGTTCTCCAAACACTGCGGTAACACAAGTTATGTGCCAATTTGGAGAAATTCACTTTTGGCATGACCCAGGTTCAATATCTGCGATACATTATTGATGAAATTGGGGTGCATGTGGATCTAGCCAAGATCCAAGTCATTTGGGATTGGCCATCTCCAACCACTCTAACAGAGCTCTGCAGCTTTCTAGGTCTTGCCAACTTCTACTGCAAGTTCGTGTTGGGATTTTCTCATATCACTTGGCCCTTGAGTCAAGTCACCAAGGGAGGAGTGAAAGAAAAATTATTTTGGTCTAAATCTCAGCAGAAGGCATTCATAGAGTTGAAAGATCACCTCTGCTCGGCACCAGTGCTTGCAATACCAAACTTGCAACAACCATTTGAGGTCAAGACAGATGCCTCTGACTATGATATTGGGGTAGTCCTTACTCAACATGGGCATCCAGTGGCATATCATAGTGAGACACTTTCAGACACAGTCTGGAAGTATCCCACTTATGACAAAGAGATGTATTCCATTGTGCAAGCCTGCTGACAATGGAAGCATTACATTTTGGGAAGGAAACGGTCATCCACACAAACCTAAGGGAAATTTCAAAATGATCACCATCAGAAGTGGTCCACATACCTGCAACAGTTCCATTTGAATATCAAGTATAAGAAGGGCAGCACCAATAATGTTGCAGATTGCCTCAGTCGATCACCGATCATGGCATTAACCACTGTGCTCAACTCTTGTGGGCACGAGACTTATGATTGGCCACTTCTCTACAAAAGTGGCCCAAAATTCGACCACACATACCATACACTCTTGGAGGGTCAGCATGTTCTAGATTTTCACCTCTAAGATGCCCTGTTATGCCACTTGGATCACCTTTGTGTTCCTTCAAGTGAACTTGCCAAGATCATTTTGGAAGCACACTACAGTCGGGTTGCTGGGCGTTTCGGGGTCGAGAAAATGGTGGTATTACTATAGAAGTATTTCTATTGGCCAAATATTTGACAAGATGTTGGGAAGTACATCAGATCATGCACTGCCTGTGCCATTTCCAAACCGACCATTAAGAAGCAAGGCCTCTATACCCTGCTGCCTACGCCTAGTCGACCTTGGGAATCCATCTCCATGGATTGCATGTCAAGCCTTCCTTCCACTAAGCATGGAAACGATTGTGTTTTTGTGGTCGTCGATAGGTTCTCAAAGATGGCCATTATGGCGGCCTGCAAGAAGAATATCACAACAAAAGCCACTGCTAAACTATTCTTTGAATGAGTGTGGGTACACTTTGGGATCCCACAGTCTATCATCTCAGATCGGGACAGCAAGTTCCTTAGTACATTTTGGTCTAGTCTCTGGTCGATGTTGGACACCAAACTCACCAAGTCCATAGCCTTCCATCCTCAAACTGATGGCCAGACAGAGGTTGTCAACAAGATGATCATACACATTCTGCACATGTACAACTCAAAGCATCCACACACATGGGACGAGAGCCTCCTCTATCTTCAGCATAGCTACAACTGGTCTTTCCACAGCTTGACTAGCCATAGCCCTTTTTAGGTGAGCTTGGGATTCCAGCCACTATGTCCCATTGATGTGGTCATGCCCTTTGCAGCTACTCACGCAGACTCGGCTCATGTCCAGTCTGAAATAAATAAGGCAAACAGCTTCATTGAGCACATCCAACATATTCGCCAGCAGGTCCATGACATTCTAGAGAAATTAAATGCCAAGTACAAGCAGCAACATGATCAACATCGAGTGCCACACAAGTTTCAGGTGGGCGACAAAGTTTGGTTGCATTTGCAAAAAGAACACCTTACCAGAGCCTATCGGAAACTCAGACCACTCTGATATGGTCCTTACACCATTACCAAGGCTATGGGAGACAATACATTTGAGCTCAACATCCCCCCTTTCCTTGGCCTACACCTAGTGTTCAATTTGGACCGCCTTCGGCCATACTTTCCACCATTACTAGACACGTCCGACATTGCAGAACAGCTCACACCCACAGAGTTAAATCCAGATTACATGGAACAAGCTGCAACTGTCGGATCATGGACACACAGATCAAGCACACTTTCTAGTTGAATATCCAACTATATCGAGTTGTCAAAGCATGCCAACTCCTTCACCAAGGCAAGTGGCTCACCAGGGACCAAGTTCAGCAGAAGTTTCCTCATCTCATGGAGGAACTCAATGCAATGGGGACCATTGCTTCCTAAGGGGGGAGGAATGATCCAGGTGGATATTGGTGGCCACCCGCCAAGTCCACTTGACCCCCACCATTGTTTCTTTCAGCTTTTCAGTTTCCTTAATTGTAGCACAGTTTACTATTTTTAGCAGTTTTTCGGGTCCTAAACTTCCGGAGCAGTTTTGAGGCCCTAAATGACGTTTTTTTGGAAAACTGGGAGCAACATGGGTCCTTGGACTAATGCTTCTCTTCCCAAAGTTGTATTTCTCGGATATATCTTTCTAACGAGATATTGTGCGCATCAAACGGAGATCGTATGCCAAAGTTACGACCCCGGGAAGTTGATGTACCAATTTACCCAAACGGGGCCCACAGTTTGGTGTTTCATCTTCTAGGGTTAGGTTTTTGGATGTTTAGGGTTTTCCATTGTTTCTCAACAATAAATAGGCCTTCGAGCCTCATTGTAACACAGTTCATAGGCATGTAGCTGCCACATCTCTTCTTAGAGATAAGCTACCATTGCCCTAGCTAGTTTATTTCCAATTATGTTTGTAAGCATATTTCAGTATTTTACATTAATGAAATGAAGTATTATTTCCATTGCATCTCTATGTTTATGGTTATCTCTATAATTTTTTGTGTTCCTGTTTAAATCCGGATCATATGGCCACATATATTATGAATATATCATAGTTAAGGGACCAATTGCAAGGAATTGGAGAAGTTATATCCAACTTAGAGATGACCACCTATGTACTAAACGCTTTGCCACTTGAATGGAGCAGTTTTGCAACTGCTGTCTACTCAAGAAAATATATTGTTCCCTTTTATTAACTATGGTCTTAATATATTTTGGAAGAAACAATATTCAAGGAAAAGGATAACATTGAATCAAAGGAAAAGTCTCAAGACTTTATTGTAAAACCCAAGAAGAAGAAAGGTGAGTTTGGAATGTCCAAAGGAAAACAAGATATGTCCAAGATACAATGCTATGGATGAAATGAATATGGAAATTCCAAGAGGGATTGTCCAAACAAGAAAAACAACAAAAAGAAGGAAAGGAGTGGAGCTCACATAGCTGAAGAAAAGGAAGAACCTGAAAAGAAGCCAAAAAGTGAAGATCCCAAGGATCTCTACTATTGAAGAAGCTCCACCTATATTAGGTTTATTTATAGCTTGTCTTTTTTTTATTAGGAAGTAGCAGTTAGAGTACCATGCACCATTGCATTCTCTAGAAGAGGCTGGATTTTTGTGTAGCATGACATCATAAAAGGAAGCATATGATAGTATAAGATTTAGAGTCTAAACGATCGATTTTCTTTTGAAGGGATCATCTAGCTAACAAGAATGACAAGATTTGGACCATCTTGCACATCATAGTTCATCCAAGTATTTTCTAACATAATGTTAGAGGTCGTCATCTTGTAGAAATGATCACCAGGATCCTCCAATAAGAAACATATTTAGGGAAGGTTCTTTTGTTGGAAAATGTAACTAGCTTCGGTCTTCATAATTATCTTTGTACTTATGACATTTTATGTTTTTGTAAATGAAGAAAAATAATTATTATTTTCTAGCATGGGTTTCATGCTTAAGATATTTTTTCAATAGGTCAAGCATGTTCTTAATGCTTCTAGGTTTTTCAAGTTAAAAGAGTATTTTCCATAAGTTTTGAAGTCAGACCCATTTGAACGTTGACAAGAAAGAGAAATGAGAATTTTATTTTAAGTAAAATTATCAAATTTGTCCATATAATCCCAAGTTTACCCTTCCAGTAAAAGTTAGCCTAGGAGAGTCCTATTCAACCCCTTGAAAAGGTTATATATAGGAGAGAGCTCAACTCATTTGTAGACATCCAATAAAGTTTTATCTCTTGTGTAAGAAGGAGCTAAAATCAGTGAAGAAGTCAAGTAAAGAAGTCAAAGCAAGAGGAGAAGTAAAGCAAAGTCAAGAGAGAGAGAATCTATCCTACAAAATCTTACATGTGCAAAAAATTCAAAGTTGCAGTGAGGCCAAAAATTGTAGGTATGTTGCAGGAGGCTGAAATTTTGTTACAAGGGCTGAGATCTGAATTTGACCAACTTTGGAAGGGTTCGATTATCGTTGACTTGTGAAGAATTTAACTTGTTGGAAAGGATTGAAAGGAGGGTTGACTTGGGGCTTGAGAGTGGACTTGGTCTCGACATTTGGGTTTTGGACTTCTCATTTGATCTAATTAGATAAGAAGAGAAGATTTTCTTGTTGGGTTTTCTCCATTGGAGGGATTTTTCCTTATCTTGGAGCCTACAGCTTGTCCATTGCATTTTATGGTATTCATGGTTTATGTTCATGATAATTGTTTGATGAGAATAATGTAACAAAAAATAATAAGAAGCTAATATATGTTCACAAGATTTATTGAGGATAAGGAGAATTATTTAAATAATTACCCTACTTGATTCTCCAACATGGTATCAAAGCTAAGGTGAGAAGAACGTAGCTTGAGGATCATTATTGTTGACATAAGTGGAAGACAACCATTGAAGGATATCATTTTCTAAAGGACACAAGGAAGGCTTAAGGAAGAGAACCTATTGACCTAAAAGAAATAAGACTATAAGCTCTCATTAAAGGCTCTCTTGAAGAAGAACATCTATATTTCTCTCTTGAAGGCTCTTTATAATTGAAGGACATCTTTAAATTCTCTTGAAGGTTCTTGAAAGCATAAAGATAATTGAAGGCATCATCAAGAAGGACACTTGTTTGACAAGTAAGTACCATATTGTTCTCCATGTCTCAATCTACAAATAAAATGGCTTCATTTTGTAAGGAAAGCAACAAGATCAGTGGATCAGCAAACTTCCTTGCATGGAAGAAAAGGATTGATTTGGTGCTCACAGAAAATGAAGTCATAGAATATGTTCTTGGAAAAATTACTCAACCAGAAAAAGAGAAGACTTAAGAATTAGCAAGATACAAAAAGGAAGAAGTTAGGGCACAAAAGATTCTTATTGAATCCATAAAGGATCATCTCATTCCCTTTTTTGTTGATTTAAGTACATCTAAACCTATCTATGATAGGTTTTTTAAATTGTACTTTATAAGTACATCAGGTTAGAAAATATCCTTAAGGAATCAACTATATAAAATAAGGATATCAAAGAATGAAGGCATGACCACATATATTATGAATATCTCACAATTAAGAGACTGGTTTTAAGGACTTGGAGAAGTTATATCTGATTCATAGATGACAACTTGTGTATTAAATCCTTTGCCACTTGAATGGAGTAGTTTTGCAGCTAGTTTCTACACAAGAAAAGGTATTACTCCCTTTGATTAACTATGGGCTCAATGCATTTTGGAAGAAAGAAGATTGAAGGCAAAGGATGACACTGAATTACATGAAAAGTCTCAAGCCTTTGTTGTAAAATCCAAGAATAAGAAAGGGAAGTTTGGAAAGTCCAAAGGAAAACAAGATATGTCCAAGATAAAATGTTATGGATGCAATGAATATGGAAATTTCAAGAGGGATTGTCCAAACAAGAAAAAAAACAAAAGGAAGCAAATGAGTGGAGCTCACATAGCTAAAGAAAAGGAAGAACCTGAAAAGAAGCCAAAAAGTGAAGATCCTAAGGATCTCTACTATTGAAGAAGCTCCACCTCTATCAGGTTTATTTTCATTTTGTCTTTATCTTATTAGAAAGTAGTAGTTAGTGTAAGCATGCATCGTTACATTTTCTAGAAGAACCTTGGTTTTTGTGAAGCGTGGCATCATAAAATAAAACATATGATAGTAGAGGAAATAGAGTCTACATGATCAAATTGCTTTGGAAGTATTTATCTGGTGACAAGAATGACAAGATTTGACCATCTTTCACATCACAACTCATCCAAGTATCTTCTAACATAATGTTAGAGGTAGTCATCTTGTAGAAACGATCACAATGGTCCTCGAATAATAACCATCATTAAGGAAAGATTATTTAATATTTGGAAGAAACATTATCACATAATTTATATATATTCCATTTAGTATGGAAACAATAATCTTGAAGGATGAAGGGATGTTGATGGTCAAATTTGCAGTTTGAAAGGGAAACTTATCTTCGATAAGGATAGAAGCAAGCTCATTCAAATAAATGATGGCTAGAAGGTTTTATAGAAGAAAACGGTATGCATTACTCTTCTCTAGAAGGTAGAATTCATGTCTACAGGAATCTTGCACAAAAAGTTGGTCGTATGGATGTGATCAGTAACATGAGCATGAAAGGTATTCAATGTGATGCTTTGAAGAAGGAGTTCGGTATGTCTTGGAACGATTAAAGATCAAGATTCTTCCACAAAATGGCATGACTTAAGACACGATGATATTGATCGACATCAAATATGGTCTCCTATAGAAATAAAGAGAGTTGACAATGGAAAATCCAATGATTAAGATATTTTAGCTTGTTGATTAGCGCGTTCCATGGGCACTTTGATTAAAAGTGAAAGCATGGAGAAGGATTCATGTACAATACGGATATAGACCATGTGGAAGGATGTTGATCTCAAAGAAACGAGTAAGAAGAATCTAATATCTTGATAAAAGCACATCATGTTGAAGTAATTATGATATTGATGTTTTAGATTTGGTTATTTGGTTGGTATATAGCTTTGCTACCTACAAAGAATATTGTAGAAATGCATAATGGAAATTGAGGCAAGTCTATCTACAAATATTTGTTTTGAACTCAGTTCAACAAATACATGGATTGAGTGGATGGTTTTAGTAATCCTTGAAGGATTATATGCTCAAGGAATCTACATAATCTTGGGATTGAAAGGTAGTAGTACAAAAAGGTAACTTGATATTTATGCTTCAATGCCAATGAAGATCACTTTCATGATTAGAGAGACCTATGATTAGCTCAATATAATTCCATTGTTGATGATGATGAAAGGAAAGTGATATGAAAGGTAGATGGCCTGAACCTTGTCACAGAGTTAAGAAAGTTTGGATCCATTACAAAAGCTAAATATGGCGATATGCATAGGGGAGAATGAGCCATGCAACTAAAATTTGAAGATCTTCATGAAGAACTAGTAGTTGATGTATTGATGAAGACAAGCTAAAGAGTTTGTGGTTAATGACTTAATAATTGAAAGGAAGTAAGGAATCTCCTCTATTCTTGAGAGGGAGTAAGAATTCTCCATAAATGTTTAAGAAGGAGAAATGATATTTATCTTGATCGAGAGATAATGAGGATCTCATCTCTGGTTGAGAGGGAATGATGTTAGACATCATATTCTCCTTGTGCCATGCCATAAACCAAGACTAACATCCACAAGTCTAGTGAAGGCACTAGGAAGGAGAATGGAGGATTGGATAAGCATATGGGATTGGTACTCCTTGAGGATAGAGAGTCCAAGATAGGAAGTAGTCTTGTGGACTGACATTTTTTGAGGATTAGACAAGTATCCAAGACAAGAGTGGTTGAAGAGGATTGATATTCTTTGAGGATTAGAAATCCAAGATAAGAATAGTCCTAAAAGGACATACCTAGTGAACATTTGGATGGATTATGTGCCTTGAGAGGTATCGTGGTGTCTCACATAAAGCCTCCCAGCATTATGCCCTGATATAAGTAGATATTTTTCGTTAAGGCCTTACTATGTTGACAACATTGGTTATGATGTTGATGCTTAAAAGATGGCTTATCAATTTGAATCTTCTTATGATAATATTTCAGTTTAAGAGAATCCTTTTACCATATGAAATTATGAATACATCCCTAGTTAAGAAGGAGTGTTGGAAAATGTAACTAGTTTTGGTATTCATAGTTATATTTGTACTTATGACATTGTATATTCTTGTAAAAAGAAGAAAAATATTTATTATTTTCTAGCATGGGTTTCATGCTTAAGATAATTTGTCACTAGGTCAATCATGTTCTTCATGCTTCTCGGGTTTTTCAATTCAAAAGAGTATCTGTCATAATTTTTTAAGTTGAGTCTCATTTGGAATTTGACAAGAAAGATAAAAGAGAATTTTATTTTAATTAAAAATGTCAAATTTGTCCATACAAGCCCAAGTTGGCCCTTCCAGCAAAAGTTGGCCTAGGAGAGGCCTATTTGACCCCTTGAATAGGGTATATATAGAAGAGAGCTTGACTCATTTGTATACATCAAAGAAATGTCAATCTCTTGTGAAAGAAGGAGCTAAAATCAACTAAGAATTCAAGCAAAGAAGTCAAAGCAAGAGGAGAAGAAAAGTGAAGTCGAGAGAGAGAGAGAGAGAGAGAGAGAGAGAGAAAGAGAATTTTCCCTAGAAAATATCATGCATGCGAAAATTTCAAAGTTACAAGGAGGATAAAAATTGTAGGTTTGTTTTAGGACGCTGAAATTCTGTTGCAGGGGCCGAGGTCTAAAGTTTGACCATCTTTGGAAGGGTTTGACTGCCATTGAATTGTGAAGACTTTGACTTGTTGGAAAGGATTGAAAGGAGATGTGGAGTTGGGGCTTGTGAGTGGACTTGGTCTTGGGATTTGGGTCTTGGATTTCTCATTTGATATAATTCTATAATAAGAGAAGAGTTTATTTCTAGGCTATCCCCTTTCGAGGGTTTTTTTCCTTGGCTTGGAGCCTACATCTTGTGTCCATTGTCTTTTGTGATCTTCATGGTTTATGGTCTTATAATTGTTTGATGAAAAGAAACTAACAAAAAATAATAAGAAGTTCATATAAGTTCACAAGATTTTACCAAGGATGAGGAGAATTGTTTAAATAGCTACCCTACTTGATTCTCCATTGCCTTTAATATTTGGAAAGAAGCATTATGACAAGACAAGTATATTCCACCTAGTGTGGAAATAGTAGTCTTGAAGGATGAAGGGATGATGATGATGATTAATTTGTGGTTTGAAAGGAAGTATTGAAGTCTTTCTCCTCTTGTGAAGGAAAACTTATCTTCGATAAGGATAAAATCAATCTCATTCAAAGAAAGGATGGATAGATGATTGTATGGAAGGAAAGGTATGCATGTTTTTAGTAAATCTTCTCTATTAGGTTGAATTCATGTCTACAAGAATATTGCAAAAATATTTGGTTGTAAGAATGTGCTCGGTAACATAAGTATGAAAGGTCTTCCATGTGGCTACTCAATGCTTGAAGGAGTTTGGTATGCTTTGGAATGGCTAAAGTTCAAGACTCTTCCATAAGATATCATGAATTAGACATAATGATATTAATCAACATCAAATACGGTCTCCTATAGAAAGAAAGAGAGTTGAGAATGACAACTCCAAGGAAGAAGATATTATAGCATGTTGATTACTTCATTCCGTGAACACTTTAATTCAAATTTGAAAGCATGGAGAAGGATTTTTGTAAAATAAGGAGATAGACCATGTAAAAGAATGTTTATCTCAAAGGAAAAAAGTAAGTAGAATCTGATATCTTGAAAAAAGGTCATCATGATGAGGTAATTATGATATTGATATTTTGTTATTTGTTATCTAGTTGGTATATGGTTTTTCTACCTAGAAGAATGCTACAGAAATGCATAATAGCAGTTGAGGAAAGTACAACTATTATTTTTGAACTCAATTCAAATAATACATGGATTGAGTGGATGGTTTTGTTAATACTTGGATGATTATATGTTCAAGGTGTCTAAATCATCTTGGAATTGAAAGGTAACAGTACAAAAAGATAACATGATGTTTATGTTTTGATAACAATGAAGATCACTTTCATGATTTGAGGGAGTTACAATTAGCTCTACTTTGATTGGCTCAATATAATGTTTTTTTTAACTATGACTAGATGAAAGTGATATGAAAGGTTGATGGTCAAAAACCTGTCATAGACTATAGAAAGTTTGGATCCATTACAAAATGTTAGGATATTCTGACACATAGGAAATATTTAAGTATAACTTGGTCTAGTGTAGATTTAGGCAAAGTATGTTTCTCTACTATGTACTTTTGTAACTTACAATCTGACGGTCACGACATGTAGTGATCCGACGGTTCATTCTCTCGTCAGTATTACCGACACTTGATCTGTGGCTTAACACCCGATTGGTCCATGATCTTTATTTAAAGAGCGCGGAGGGTCATTTGTAGGGTAACCGTTCATGAGAGAAGCTTATGTAAATTTTCATTCTTTTATTAATAAATTGCCTAAAGTGGTCGTGTTGGCTCAAGCCGTGGATTGTTTCCCTCTTTGAGGGTTTTAACCACGTCAACAATACTAGTGTATTGATCTGTGATCTATTTGTGAGCGGTGTCCTTTGGTGTTTAGTCTGAGGAACTTACCCTATAAATTCTTACATGGTATTAGAGCTATTTGAGGGCCAAATCCGTTGGTGATCCAAATCTAAAGCCGACAAAACTACATTCGACTTCCATTTCCTAGATCTACTGTTTCTGACTACTTTCAGGCAAATAGGAATACTCTATTGTGTTAGGAGCATCTATTCCAGTGAGGAACCCCTTTCATTTCACGTGAAAAGGTTTCCGATAGCCCTAGCTATGTCATTTTTAAGGTCTGGAGGTATATAGTGTTTATTTGCAGTTTCTAGTTATTTTCTCTTTGTTTATTTCAGTTTATTTATCTATTTGTTTTTTATTATCGGATCTACACCTTTCATTTATGTGTATGCTCTTTGCCCCACGAATCTGTGCGATCTGGGCAAATCAAAAATAGAAAGGAAATTTTTTTCTCATGCGTATGCTCTTTTCTGCCACGCCTTAGTGTGATCTTGAAAAATCAGAAACATTGAGGAAAACTGTTAGTTTTCGGGTAAAGCTAACTTCAAACCATAAGGTTTGTTTTTTTTTATGTCCATTTTGGGTTTTGTGGTTTTTTTTTTGCAAGGAAAAAAGAGTTTTCTCAAGTAAGCACACACCCCAAAGCTTCGGTGACTAAGAAAAGAAAGAAAAAACCCCTTCCTCTTTTCCAAAAATTACTAACCTTTTAAACTAGCTCACTTGGTCCAAAGTTACTTTATGAGAATAGATGTCTTGAGCTCAAGTCTTTCTCTTTGTTGAGCTAATTAGATTAAGTTTGGAAAGGGGGCGGATTTTTTTTTTTTTAAATATAACATTGTCATTCATTTCCGCACATTGTCGGCATCTTCAACAACTTTTCTTCAAAAAGCCATAACTTCTTCATCCAGAAGCCATTTTCAAAGCCGTTTTTTTTTAAACAGCCTAATTTTTTGAGATATTTCCATTGGAACACTTAGTTTCAGCATCTATAGCTTCAATTTCTGTTAAAATGGAAAGTCCATGCCAAGTTATTCTTGACAGCACCAACTACTTCCAATGGTGGTCATACATTGTGGATTTACTTAGAAGTAAAATTCTTTACAGAATAGCCTAAGGCCAAGAAACCAAACCGAAAGATGAAGATAAGGCAGCCAAATGGGAAAATAGGAAAGATCAAGCATGTGGGTTGATAGGGATGTCTATTTCTCCAGACCTTAGATTCCATATCGCAGAACTTGATACTCCTAATGAAGCAATGAAATAGATCACTAAAGTTTTTGGAATTAAAAATGAACTTAGAGCCCATCAACTCAAAAATGAGTTACTTACATTGGACCCCAATAATTTTTCTTCCATTGAAATTTTCTGTCCAAGTTCAAGACCCTTAGACTTCTCCTGGAAGGTGTTAAGGTTAAGAAAGAAGATGGTAACCTTATCTATTCCATTCTTACTAAGTTGGGACCAGCCTACTCTGTGTTTGTTTCCACCTTTCATTCTACAAGAGAAGCCTTCATTTCTCAAGGACAAGACTAGAAGTCCCCTTCCTTTGATTCCTTTTGTGATTCTTTAATAAGAGAACAAGAAAAAATCTTACACCTTGGTCTTCTTAATCTTGGAAACTCTTCTAAGAAAGCCTTAGTCGCCTAGCAGCAACCAAATTCAAAGAATCCTAAGAAGTCGTATCCTAAAAAGAATGGTCCTAAACCAAACAAGGGTCCTAAGCAATTTCAGCCTCAAAATGAAAAATCATTTCAACAAAATGATAAGGAAAATAAAAACAAAGGGAAGAAGACTGATCGACATTGCCACTTTTGTAATCGAGATGGACACTTAGAATCCAAATGCTTTAAGAAGATGGAAGCCTTGGAAGCAGCAATGAAGAAGCATAACATCCATTTGGAGCACTCTTCAACTTCAACTTCATCTTCAGGAATAGCACTTTCTGCATGTGGTTGTCAAACATCTCAGTCTGGATATGCACTAAATGTATCTTCTTCTTCTAATTCTCATGAGTGGCTCATTGATTCTGGAGCTTCTTATCACATGGCCAAAAACAAATCCATGTTTTCTTCTTTAAATGATTGTAACACCAAAAATATATATGTTGGTGATGATAGATCTCTTAGTGTTGTAGGGACTAGAACTATTCATATAGACAATGGTCAATTTAATGATGTATTATGTGTTCCACCTTATCCTACAACCTTCTATCTATATATCAGATAACTCATTTAGGTGAAGGTAAAATCGTTGAATTTTCACCTCACGACGTTGTAATTAAGGACCTAAGAGATCCTAGACAGATTTTAGCTACTGTCGTTTTTGATGATTCTACAAGGTTGCATACGTTTAACAACTTTGGGTCATCAAATCTTCCCTCGATATTTGTTTCTCATAATGATGAAGTGAGCAAACTTTGGCATGAGCGATTTGGTCACTTAAACTATCTCTCCCTTCAGAATCTTTGTAAAGAAAATATGGTGACAGGTCTTCCAATGGTATCTTGCAGAGATGGTGTTTGTTCCGGATGTGTACTCGGAAAACATCATTGGGATAGTTTTGAAAAAAATGCCTCTTGGCATGCCTCATCCCCTTTACAGCTTGTGCATAGTGATTTATGTGGTCCACTTCCAGTTGTTTCATTCTCTGGATACAAGTATTTCTTAACTTTCATTGATGATTTCACCAGACGCACTTGGGTATACTTCTTAAAACTCAAGAGTGAAGTATTTAACATGTTCTTGTCCTTTAAGGCCTTTGTTGAAAAACAATCTGGACATCAAATTCTTAAGCTAAGATCTGATAATGGCGGAGAATATGTTAACAACAAATTCATCAACTTTTGCACTAAGCATGGAATTCAAATGCAACATATTGTTCCATATACTCCACAACAAAATGGTGTAGCTGAAAGGAAGAATCGCACCTTAAAGGAAATGGCTAATTATATGCTTCAATCTAAAGGACTTAGTCTTAATTTTTGGGCAGAAGCAATTAACTGTGCAAATTACATAATAAATCGCCCTCCTACTAAGGTTTTAAAGAATATCACTCTAGAAGAAGCATGGAGCTCAATTAAAGCATATGTAAGTCACTTTTGTGTTTTTGGAAGTGAAGCATGGGCCCATATTCCAGATGAGAAACATAAAGCTTTAGAACCTAAGAGTGAAAAATGTATTTTTGTTGGATATTTTGAAGATGTCAAAGGATATATACTTATTCCACTTAAGTCCAAAAATGTTATCATTAGAAGAGATGTAAATTTTGTTGAAATTATATTAGCCTACGAGCCTAGTTCGGCGGATGTGCCACCTCTCTCTATCTCTTCTACTTTTTAAAATATTTATTCTTCAGATGATGAAAGCGAGGATGACAATCCTCGCCCACCTTCTCAGGATCCTCCTTCAACTCCTCAGCTTCTAAAATGGGTCTATGCTACTCAGGATGCAGCAGGTGCTCTTGCCGGTGATCCTATAGATCAACGACATACACGTTCTCGGTTTGATAGAGCCTCTTCTTTACTGGCTCAAGCTTCAGCTAATTATGATCCTGACACCTTTGCAGAAGCTTCAAGGCATCCAGATTGGGACGCAGCTATGAATGAAGAATATCGTTCATTATTGGCAAATGATACATGGGATCTTGTTCCTCTACCAAAGGGACGAAAACTTGTTAGATGCAAATGGGTTTACAGAACCAAGTGTGGACCAGATGGAAAAGTTGATAAACATAAAGCCTGTCTTGTTGCTAAGGGTTTTTCACAAGTTGAAGGCATTGACTATATGAAACCTTATCCCTTGTTGCCAAAATGAACTCTATCCGCCTTGTTCTTTCCCTTGCTGCCTCTTTCAAATGAGAAGTCCATCAGATGGATGTTAAATCTGCCTTCTTGCATGGGGACTTGCATGAAGAAATCTATATGGAACAACCTACTGGCTTTATACAAACAAACTCCAACCTTGTATGTCGGCTTAAGAAATCCCTTTATGGTCTCAAGCAAGCTCCTTGGGCTTGGTATGCTAAAATGGATAGCATTCTTTTAGAAACTGGCTTTTCTAGGTGTCATTCTAACAATACTGTCTACACCAAGAATGTGGGCAAGTCCCTTATCATTCTTGTTCTTTATGTTGATGATCTTATCCTTACTGGTAGTGATCCCAACCTTATAAACCATGTGAACTCCAGCCTTAAAAATAAGTTTGAAATGACAGACTTAGGACACTTGCATTATTTTCGTGGTCTTCAAGTCTTGCAATCCAAGGAAGGTATTTCCCTTTCCCAGTCCAAGTAGACATGTGATCTTCTATGCCATTCTCACATGGAAGACTGTAAGCCAACCCCTTCTCCCTTTCAATCTAGAGCCAAACTTTCAGCCACTTGTACTTCACCTGAAGTTGATGCTACCTTATACCGTCAACTTGTGGGAAAACTTTTGCATCTAACCGATACTTGTCCTGACCTTTCCTTTGTTGTTGGCCTTATTGCTCAATTTATGAAAAACCCACATGAAATTTATTGGAAAGCAGATAAAAGAATACTTCATTATGTTCGAGGTATAGTTCAGTTTGGGATTCATTACAATGTCGAAGCATCTCTTATATTGGTTGGTTTCACTAATTCCGGTTGGTGACCTTGATGATCGGAAGTCCACTGCAGGTTATGTGTTAACTCCTGGTTCAGGACCTATTACATGGGCTTGCAAGAAACAAAGTGCCATTTCTCTTTCTTCAGCAAAAGCAGAATATCGTGGTGTCATAGAAGCTAGTAAGGAGGTGTCGCAGAAGCTAGTAAGGAGGCCCTGTGGCTTCGTCAGATCCTGTCTGAGTTGGGATTTTAGTAGAAACATCCGACTACACTTTGGTGTGATAATCAAAGTGCATTCAACTATGCAAAGATCCATTCCAACATCAATGCAGCAAACACATTGAAATGCACATGCACTTCATCAGAAAGCTCATTCATGACCATGTTCTTGAAGTGCAATATTGTTCAACAGATGATCAAGTTGCAGACATCTTTACAAAGGCTCTCACAGAGGCGAAGTTTACTAAACTTCGATTTATGATTGGAGTTCAGGAAGTTGTCACTAAGAGGGGATAGGCTCTAGTGCCTCCTTCCTTCTCCTATTGTGTCATATTTGTACATCCTTGAATCCTATCCCAAGTTGTTCTTAAGGGTGGATGTTAGGATATTCCAACACATAGGAAATAGTTAAGTATAACTTGGTCTAGTGTAGAGTTAGGTAAAGTGTGTTTCTTTACTATGTACTTTTGTAACTTACAATTCGACGGTCACGATATGTAGTGATCTAATGGTTCATTCTCTCCTTGGTATTACCGACACTTGATCCGTGGCTTAACACCCGATTGGTCCATGATCTCTATTTAAAGAGCATGAAGGGTCATTTGTAGGGTAATTGTTCATGAGAGAATCTTATGTAAATTTTCATTCTTTTATTAATAAATTTCCTGAAGTGGCCATGTTGGCTCAGGCTATGGATTGTTTCCCTCTTTGAGGGTTTTAACCATGTCAACAATACTGGTGTATTGATCTGTGATCTGTTTTTGAGCGGTGTCCTCTGGTGTTCTGTCTGAGGAACTTACCTTGTAAATTCCTACACAAAATATCTATATAATGAGATTCAAAGAGGAGGAGGATCCATGCAGCTACTACTCGAATATCTTCATGAAGAACTAGTAGTTGATGTATTGATGAATACAAGCTAAAGAGCTTGTGGTTATGACGTCCCAATTGAAAGGAAGTAAGGAATCTCCTATATGCTTGAGAGGGAGTAAGAAGTCTCCTTAAATATTTAAGTAGAAAGGATATATTCCATGATTAAGAGGGAATGAGGGTCTCCTCTTTAATTGAGAGGGAGTGATGTTACACATCATATTCTCCATATGTCCTGTGCTAGACTAGGACTAGCAACCGTAAGTTTGGTGAAGACACTAGGAGGGAGAATGGAGGATTCGATAAGCATCTAATATTGATGCTCCTTGAGGATAGACAATCCAAGATAGGAATTAGTCTTATGGATCGACACTCTTTGAGGACTGGACAGGTATCCAAGAAAAGAGTGGTCGAAGAGGACTGGTATTCTTTGAGGATTAGAAATTCAAGATAAGAATATTCCTAAAAGGACATACCTAGTGAACATTTGGATGGGGTATGTGCCTTAATAGGTAGCGTGGTGACTCATGTAAAGCTTCCCATCATGATGCTCTGATATAGATAGAGCTTGTTAGTTAAAGGCCTTGCTATGTTGACAATGCTACTTATGATGTTGATGCTTGAGAATGAGTAATAAATCTGACTCTTCTTATGAGAATATTTCAGTTTGAGAGAATCCTTGTACCAATTGTACAATTATGAATACGTCCCTAGTTAAGAGGGAGTGTTGGAAAATGTACCTAGTTTCAGCCTTCATAATTTCCATTATACTCATTTCATTATGAATATATTATGTAACAAGCAAAAGAAGAAAGAAAAATAGCATTTCCAAGCTTGGGTTTCATGCTCCATTTGATTGTTCAATTATATCAAGCATACATTTTATGATTCTAGGATTTGTAGAGTCAAAATAATATTTGTCATGAGTTAAGAGATTCATTATCACTTGTATAAGACCCATTTGGGCAAGTTGTAACATTTAAAATATATTGTTTTTGTGTCTAGAAAGTCATTTGTAACCTCCATGACCAAGTTGGCCTTGCCAAAGGAAGTTGACCTAGAAGAGGCCTAATTCGACCTCATGAAAAGCATATATATAGAAGGAACTTTAACCTCATTAGCACAAGTTCGATTTGCAACAAGAAGAAAGAAGAAGAAGAAGAACGAAGGTCAAGGAAAAGGAAGAATCTCAAGAAGAAACCAAAATTTTTACTTTTGTACACATTTCTGCTCACAAGTGCGAGAAACCTAGGGTTTATGCAGTCTATTGGGGGCCGAAGTTGCAGGTTCAAATTTCAAACCTGAGGTAGAGAGTCGGAACTGTGATTTGGAGTAGATTGGAGGAGGTTTTACCTTTGTTGACTTGGTTGATATTTGACTTGTTTGGCTTACTTGGTGCTTGGAGAAGGTCTTGGATTTATCATTTGATCTGATTCTATAAGAATAAAAGAGATTTTTTTGGGTTTTCCCCTTTGGAGGGGTTTTTCCCGGATTTGGAGCCTATATTTTATGTCCATTGTCTTTTATGATCTTCATGGTTTAAGATATTAATAATAGTTTTATGAAAAGAATCTAATAAAGAATAGAAGAAGCAAACATAAGTTCACAAGCAGTTATTAAGGATAGGAGAATTGTTTTAGTTGTTTCCCAACTTGATTCTCCAGCATTCAAGGCCCTAATGAATCTCCATTGCCAATAGACCAACCTATAACTAATACATCATAACAAGCATTGCAAGTAAATTACACCTCTATTACATCACATTTCAATAGTAAGCACATTATTCAGATGAATCTGGAATTTTGAAGAATATAATACCTTAGTTGGTATCAAAGTGCAAGATGAAGGGAAGACATAAATTATGCTTTCTTCATATGGGTAGTAGTTTATGCTAATACTTGACTCAATACATAGTACTAATCAAACTATGGTGGAAGTTTCATAATCATATTTTCCCTAAGAGAATGTTATTTCGGAAGCATAGAGCAATGAGAAAGTGGTTCATCATGTGACTATAGAAGTACTCGAGAAATAAATAAAATTGCCTCGAAAAAACAAAAGCAAGGCCAAGGTAATGGAGATCGGTTTAGAAGTTGAGAACCTAATAATAAATCTATTATAACAAAAAGAATCATTTGCAAAGTTCTTTTCTCCTTCCAAATGTCGATGGGTCTTTTGTTGAAAATAGTCATCTCGTTCAATCTATGAAATTGTCTTTGGTTTCCAAGAAGTGGGGTGTTAAAGTGGAAAAGGTTGGCAATAAATCTAGAGATTAGAAGCCAATTCTATGTCCCAAATTAGAAATACTTTCACATTTGATATTGGAATAGAGAATGCCCCCACTAGAGACGGTATATGCGGTATTCAATTTCACCTAACCTTGTGAGATAGAAAAAAATCTTAGATGTTGGAAACCCTTTAAAACTATCCCACTGGCTGAAATTATTCAAGTGTTCAAATAATAATATGTTCAAAAAGATAAGCATTTTACTCCTGGAAATCCATCTTTGGGGTAAATATGTTAAGAGTTTGATAATTGCTAGAAGATTATCTTTATAGGAGGGATATACCACATATCATCTACGAAGTTTCCACAATTATAGTGTACATACTTGGTTGTTTTCTGATTTTAATAATGAAAATGGTGTCTAGTATACTTGTGAGAGAAATTTTACTAGAATCTATTGCATTCTTATTCTCAAACAAGCAACCCTTAAAATGACAAGGATGTTCTAGGTCCCTTGAAAGGTTCATTGGTATGCTAACATAATATGATGTCTGAATATTTTCCTTCAACATTATCTATAGTACAAATTCATACATCCACATCACATATTAAGAAATTACAAATGAAAAAGTGAGGTCATAGATCCTTTTCACGTATTTGAAGGTCATAGGCGAACTATCGGTTCAATGTGTTTTTTTCTTAATCCTTCAATGAAACAGTAACATGTAATTCATCCAACTATAGGGAGTCTATGAGTAGCTCGAATCATTCATCTCTATGAGTATCTTGGATTTCTAGCAATGTGCAAACAAAAGAGGATTTTTAAAAAATTTAATATTAATTTTGATTATTTATAAGATTGTACATGAATTCAATGATTGCATGTACTATATATTTATCCCACTATTTTATAGGTATGATGATGGTCATACCAAATTTAAATGTCTATAAAGGTGGAACATGAAAAGGATTTATAGGTTCCATTAGTGCACATATTGGACAAAAATATCAAGATTCTCCTTACTAGAGCCATTTGTCTAGTACAAGTTCAATGACCTTGCTACGTGCCTAAAGGTGGAAATAGGATCATGACGATGTCATGCAATTGTATTACCCATAGTTATTTGTAAATTTTGATGATGCATGTATCTAGATGCATTGACTATAATGCATAAATATGGGGGAGGGGAATGTGATACCCCCAATTTAATCCTTGAATTGCAAATGTATATGTACACATGATAATTAGGCTAGTAAGTTCGGTTATGTTGACCACTACATGCTAGTGTGTATAAGTGTGTTGGGCCTACGGTGTAACAAACCTGGTGAAAATTCCATGTAATAAAAGTAAATAAAGGAAAAATAATACCACGGTTAAGGGACACTTACTCCAAGTTGAATGTTGGGCAAAAATATCCTAGTGGGCATCACCAGATGTGTTTATGGCTAAAAGAAATTAGCAAAGGCAAATGCATTAGAAGGAAAAAAGAATTTTTGCCACATTTATTTATGAAAATAAAGGAAAATAATGGAAATTGAATAAAATAGAGGCCTCATTGATAAAAAGGCTTCTGAGAATCAGTTGGCAAGCTTGGTCAGTTTAAGCTTGGCTAGTTCAGTTTTAGAGCTCTCTCATTATTCTCTCTCTCTCTCTCACTCTTGGACATGGAATTTTCTTAGAGAACTCTAGCTTTGGAGCAAGGAAGGAAAAGAAAGAAAAGGGGAAAGAAAGGAAAGTAAAGAGAAATCAAGGAAGAGCGGGATCAAGCAACTTCAGTAAGAATACTTGCAGGTAACATATGGCATGTGTGATTTCCTAGCTGGTTTTGACATGAATGGATTTGCATGTTGGTGTGTGGTTCTCTTGTTTTCGATGGCATGGTTTTGTTGGGTTATGACAGTGGTTTTTAGCCTAGCCTTGCCTTTTTCCGGATGCCATGGTGTGTTGGGATGTTGATCTCAGTTTTGAGTTTTGGAATTTTCGAATGAATTTTGGAATTCGGGATGAAAGTGGTATCAAGGTTCATTCCAAAAGACCTAGGATCCCTTGACTGGTTTTGGCATGATACACAGTAAAGCTTGAGGGAGGTGTCTCAATTTAGGTCCTAGTGATCTGGGATTAGATTGCGGTAAATCCTGAGACATAAGGAGACAGACAATTCCTCAAGGATAGTGATGGATTCCAGATGGCATTCAAAGTTTGGTTCGATTTGTGATTGGAGCACCGGTTTTGGTATGATCACTATATGGTGAGGGTGGAGGTGGTTTAACCTCTAGATTCCCTTGGGTTATTTTTCGATTAGTTTATCCATGAGAGCCCACATTTATGCTTGGAATATGGCACAGGGGTGACTGGTTGAAAGAAAGATTTGGTTCAGCCATGTCTACGGTAGGGCAGTACGTGGAAGTCCCGAACCTGGTCAGTATTTGCCTATGTTTAATAAAAGCTAAGCTCTCTTTATTTTTTACTTATTAATATGTGGATTTAATGGTTGTTATCTCACCGTTATTTTCATGGTTTAATGTTGGTTATAAGCATGGTTATATGACTGGTTATTATCATGGTTATTTCATGTATTTACTGGTAACTGAAAGGATAATGGATGCAAGACCTAATTGATATCAAAACAATTAAGGGAAGAGGGTGGTGATTCTTTATGTCAAGTCTCATTTGATGTATCAGTCATTTATGCTCTGTCTTGTATTCATTTCGTGTATATTAATGCCAATCGTTTGATAAAATGTCAGTCCTAGTTGGGGATGGTCAGGCCTAGTCATGGAGTCATTTTTTGTTTTATTAGTCTTTTCATCATGTGATTAATGGATTTCGGAAGTTACAACAAGTTCTGGGCAGTAGTTGGAATTCTGGACTTGAAAAGTGCCTTAAATCTCGCAGACTCTGGCACAAGTCTGCTGGAAATAGTCCCTGGATGCAAGCATGCAAGCTTGTGGGAGCATCCAGATCTCTCTAGACACTAGCATACCCATAGAATGGGAGCGTCCAGAGCTTTAATAGCTTAAAAACTCAGTGGGACTCAGGGATTGGTTACCTGTGTGGTTTGGATGGCTCTTGGGAGTGTTGTTGCTGATGTGGAAGGTATGTTTGATGTGTTTTCGTGATTCCACTTCCTTAAGGACACCTAGGAGGTTGAATCATATCATAGTAGCCTCTCATCACATGCTTACCCCGGTTGGTTGGTTACTTGGGTAGATATGTGAGGGTGGTTACATGTAGGCCAATGTGCAAATATGTATTGAGACCATAGTGCATGTGTTGTTTAGGCCAAAGAGCCTATGTGAAAAAAGGATAGTGAGCATAGTAGATGTAATATGTACATACTCAAATTAATAAAATAACAACATGGCTAAAAACTATGAAATGAAGAAAGTATGCGAGATAGGGCTCCACGAGAGGGGAATGTGAGTGGGTAGAGACCTTAGCTAGGGGGATAAGCCAGGGAAATATTATTTTATTCCTAACCCAAATTATAAGCCCATTAGGTATACTCCTAAGTGATAACTATATGCTTTCCCCAAAAAGGTAAAGGGGCCAAATATTAAAATGCATTATAATATAATAATATAAATCCCTAAAACCATATTGAGGTTATATACTATAAGTTTTAATTAAAGAAAAGGATCGTGCATGGGTGCCACGTGTCAAAGGGCACCATACATATCTCTCTATGTGTGTGTGTGTGTGTGTATGTCACTTTCTATCTCTAACTCCTCATACTCTCTTTCTCTCCCTCTCTCACTCTTCCTCTCTCTTTCTCTCTCCATCTATCTCTCTCATTTGCTCTCTCTTTCTCTCTCTCTCTCCTCCCTTCCTTCTTTCTTTCACTCTCTCTTACTCTTCCCTCTCTCTTCTCTCTCACTCTCCATCCTCCTCTCTTTATCTCTTTCTCTCTCTCTCTCTCTCCTCCCTTCCCTCTTTCTTTCACTCTCTCTTACTCTTCCCTCTCTTTTCTCTCTCACTCTCCCTCCTCCTATCTCTCTCTCTTTCTCTCTCTCACTCACTATATCTCACCCACTATCTCTATATCCTTCCATCTCTCTCTCTCTCTCTCTCTCTCTCTCTCTCTCTCTCTCTCGATTGTTCTCTCTCTCATACACTTTCACACTCTCTTGCTTTCCCTCACTCTCTCACTCTCTCTCAATTTCCTTATTTTTCTCTCTATCACTCTCTCCTTTGACTCACATTCTCTAAGTCTCTCTCTTACAATCAATATATCTCTCTCCCTCTCTCACTCCCTCCCTCCCTCCCTCTCTCTCTCTCTCTCTCGCTCACTCCCTCCCTCCCTCCCTCTCTCTCTCTCACTCACTCCCTCCCTCCCTCCCTCTCTCTCTCTCTCACTCACTCGATCATATGAGCAAGCAAGAGTAACTTGCTTACTCACTCATTATCTCTCTCTCTCACACACACACTTTCTCACTTTCATTCTCTCTCTCACTCTTGATCTCTCTTGTTATATCTCACTCTCTCCCACTCCCTCTCACACTTTTTCTTGTTCTCTCTCTCTATCACTCACGAACATGCACATTATCTTGCTCACTTTATTACTGACTCTTTTATTTTTTCTCTCCCTCTCTCTCTCACATTCTCTCTCCATCTCGCTCTCTCTCTCTTTCACTCAATTTGTCTCTTTCTCTCACTCTCTCAATATGACTCTCTCTCTCTGTCTCTCTCAATATGACTGTTTCACTCTTTCTCTCTCACTCTCTCTCTCAATATGATTGTATCTCTCTCTCTCTCTCTCTCTCTCTCTCTCTCTCTCTCTCTCTCTCTCTCTCTCTCTCTTTGGAGAGAGTCACATGCATGCACATGATACCTGATCAAAACTTAAACAGGAATGCAACAAATTATATATATAACCATAAATACAGAGATGCAATAGAAATAACACTTCATTTCATCAATATCAAATACTAAAATAAGCTTACAAACATAACAGAAATAAACTAGCTCGGGCGATGGTAGCTTATCCTTGAGAAGAGATGTAGCGGCTACACGCCTCTAAACTATGTTACAATGAGGCTCGAAGGCCTATTTATTATTGAGAAACAATGGAAAACACGAACCCTAAGACATGAAGCACCAAAAATATGGGCCCCTTTTGGGTAAATTGGTACATCAACTTCTCGGGGTCGTAAATTTGGCATACGATCTCCGTTTGACACACACAATACCTCGTTAGAAATATCTATCCGAGGAATAAAAAATTTCAATGGAAAACATTGATCAAACCCATGTTTACCCTCGTTTTCCGAAAAAAAACGTTTAGGGTCTTAAAACGGCTCCGGAAGTTAAGGACCCAAAAAAACTGCCAAAAATAGTAAATTGTGCTACAATTAAGGAAACTGAAAAACTGAAAGAGATAGTGGGGGGGGTCTAAGTGGAATAGGCATATGGCCACCAAAATCCACCTAGATCAGTCCTCCTCCCTTAGGAAGCAATGGTCCCCATTGCGTTGAGTGCCTCCATGATATGGGGAAACTTCTGTTGAACTTGGTCTGTGATGAGCCACATGCCTAGGTGCAAGAGTTGGCCAGCTTTGACAACCCGATATAGTTGGATATTCTGTTTGTGAGTGTTCTTGATCTGTGTGTCCATAATCCTATCAGTTGTGGCATGTTCCATGAAGTTTGGGTTTAACTCGATTGGTGTGAGATGTTCTGCAATGTCTGATGTGTCCAGTAATGGTGGGAAGTATGGTTGAAGGAAGTCCAAATTGAACATTGGGTGCAGGCCAAGGAATGGGGGAATGATGAGCTCAAAACCAGTCTCCCATAGCCTTGGTAATGGTGTAAGGACCATATCAAAGTGGTCTACACTTCTAGTGGGCTCTAATAAGGTGTTCCTTCTATAAATGCAACCAAACTTTGTTGCCCACCTGAAACTTGTGTGGCACCCAATGTTGATCATGTCACTACTTGTACTTGGCTTTTGACTTCTCCAAGATGTCGTGAACCAGCTCGCAGATGTGTTGAAAGCGTTCAATAAATATGGTAACTTGATCAACCTCAGATAATACATGTGTGGATTATGTCTGTGTAGTCGCATGAGGCATGGAAACATCAATTAGACACAATGGTTGAAATCCTAGAGCCACTTGAAAGGTACAACGACCAGTCGAGCTATGGAGAGCTCTATTATAGATGTGTTTCACATAGGGAATACTATCATCCCAGGTTTGTGGATGCTTGGAGTTGTACATGCGAAGTATGTTCATTATCATCCTATTGACGACGTCTCTCTGGTCATCGGTCTGGGGATGGAAGGCAATTGACTTGGTGAGCTTGGTGTCCAATAACGTCCAGAGGCTTGACCAGAATGTGCTCAAGAACCTGCTATCCTGATCTGATATAAAGGACTGTGGGATCCCAAAATGTACCCACACTCATTCAAAGAGGATTTTGGCAGTGTCCTCTGCCATGATACTCTTCTTGCAGGCTGCTAATATAGCCATCTTAGAAAATATGTCCACGACCACAAATACATAGTCATTACCATGTTTGGTAGATCGGAGACCAAACATATAATCTGTTAGGTTCCTATATTTCATAGGATGAGTTGTTTTTACCTAATGATTTATATTTGAAAAATGTAAATAATATTTCATGTTTGAAATTTATTTCCAAAAGAAAATTATATATATATATATATATATATATATATATATATAGAAAAAGAAAAATAAATTGTAAGGGACAAAAAAAAAATAGAAGAAAGAAATAAATGAAGAAAAAAAGGAGAAAAAAATATATGAAAATTTCCCCCTAGGTGAGCAAGTCTAAATTCCACTAAGAAAAATTAAAATTGCATGAAATAATATTGCAGGAATTTTTGTAAATAAAGTGTGCAACTTATTTAAATGCCACATTATAAATGGGAGTATTAGAAATAGTTAGTATGATCACATTGTTTAAATGTGATTAGGCTGAAAATAAGTTTAATTAGGGGAGTGAATAAATCAATCACACTGTTTAATTGTGATTTAGCTATATTAGTGTAGTTAATCACACCATTAAATCGTGGTTAACTGACAAAGAAAAAATAACCAAAAACCCTTAGAAAAATGAATAAAAGGGGCTTGCAAAATCAAATGCGCCCTAGATTTGATTAATTCGGTTTACATTAATTAATTTGATTTGAAATAAATTAATAATTTCTTGTACACAGTTATTTGTCTGCTACATAGTTATTTGGAGCCTAGGATAGGAGCAGATATTCAAAAGGTTTTGCATCTTAGTGACCAGGTGAAAATAGGTGATTGGTATTTATACCAGAAATACACCGAGATTAGAGTCTATGAGTGTGAATTTCCACCCTATAAGTTGCCAAAATGTGTTCTCGTGAGACCATTCTCATTAGAGTAAATCAAACAAATGATACATATGGATGACTTACATTTTGTGGCAGCTGAGAAGAATGCAGAGTTTAAAATCAAATCATAGGTTGGACCTTTTGTGTGTAATACCATAACAGCTGGTAAAGAAGTTGATTTACTATTGAAGAAATTAAATTTCAAGTTTATATTTACTTGGTCTTATGACCCTTTTGGTATAATTTCAAAGCTAAGGGTGGAGCAAAAGACTACTCCCTACACACATACTCCTCGACCATATATCAAGCAATACGTGAACAAAGACCAATGGGAGGAGAACACATTGCAAGAGGTTGAAGAACAAGTCATATCTACAACCACCTCACAGACACCAGTCCCTCGGGAGAAGCATGATAAAAGGCACAAAGAAGAAGAGTCTTCTCATGTGACATAAATTGAAGCCAAGCAGTTCTTAATCTATACAAAGAAACCTAAAAAGAATCCACCATCAGTGTTTATGCAGGAGGATGAAGAAGGATAGACTACTATAGTCATGACATGTAAACATGTTTCAACAACATCAGAATATATTTTTTCAGGTACAAGACAATATGACATTTTTCTAGGCTCTCCTTCTTCCTATGTTTCACAAGATCCTCCAGAAACACCACAAACATTTGACTTGGCTTAAGACAATGTTGAACCTAATAGTTTTACCAAATATAGGGCAATCAAAAAGAGGAATGAGATGATGAAAGCCACAACCTATAACCAATTTTGGAAGCAAACAGCTTCATCATAGCATAGGCTCCTTTTAGCATTTGATACGAAAAAGGGCAAAATGCAAACTTCATTTCTTGAAGCTAAAGTGTCAGCCCCAAGGACACCAGCATATCATAAAGAATTTGTGTTTAGTTTTGGTACACAGCAAATTCATCCAATAGATCAAATGGACATGCACAAACAAACCAATGAAATGATGTATTCTACACTGACTAATGTTTCCATGTCTGCTTCTAAGTTGCAAGTATCATTAAACAACACACAATCATAGCTAAAGTTGGAAAGGATTTCATCCTTAGCCAAGGATACCAGGATCAAGTCACCAGAAGACTTAGTGATCAAACTGGGATATAATCCCAAAGATATAAAGGCAGCAGAAGAGCTTGTGAAAAGAAAGGATGCTAATATAGTAGCATTGAGGAAGCAACTAAAATTGCCTACCACAAAAGATCCACAGGCTAAGGAAGTCGGAGAGATAGAAAAGCAGAAAGAGGATATGTTCTAAATAACGATTGAACAAAATAGCCAGATCTAAGACATGGAAGTAGAATTGGAGAAATTGCTCAAACAAAAATAGCAGGCAGCATAGATGGCCATAGTTCCAATTTTAGTGACCACAACCCCAGGAGAATCTACATCAACTTCAGCACCAGCATAGACATCGAATTCTGCAAGTGAACTTGTTAAATACATGGATGATCTGTCTATGCAGGAAATAGAAATTTCTAAGTTAAAATCTCAGCTTAAGACACTGTCAAAATAGAAATTAAAAATTGATCATTTTTATGTGGCATAATTGCATAAAACCCATCATCTCAATCTAAAAATTGAACAATTTCAAAGTGAATCAGTTATGTCTCAAACTCTGGCCCAATCTAGAGAAAATATATGGATAGGAATCAGTGAAGCAATCACAGAAATATGGCCTTACATACAAATTATTTTCGAGCAAAAAGAATTGATACAAAGGTCCAAAGAGGTAATAAGGAAAATCAAAATAGACTTAGGACAGAAACCTGGGGAAGCAACAACACTTATCAAATTCTTGAATTCCAAAAACAGAGAAGATTTAGAGCAACTGGGAATTCAAGACAGACCAGAGACTATTCTAAAATTGAGGAGGATGCACACCAAAAGAAACTGTGTGCTACAGTTGGACAATAAATGTCAAAATTTAGAAACCAGCATACAAATATTTCATAAGAAGATGTAGGTACTGGACAGGAAAGGTCTACTAGGACTGATTGGTCGGGAAGATAAACTCATGAGCTTGACATAGTACTAGGAGAAACAAGTAAATATTTGCAGGTATAAACGGGCATATAACAGGAAAAGCATTCCTAGAGGCCTTAGGTTTCAACTTGTTCATCAATCATGAGCTCAGACATTTTTTTATCATCAAACCAACTTTCCGAAAGTACAGAGATGTGGATGAGGGCTATAGAAAAATAGTTAAATTTTTTATCCCCAGTGAAGACATATGGGACAAGATGTGTGAATTACTTAAGTATTTTTTAATCTTCGACAGCAAGGAAAACAACACAGCCAATTTGGAAGCCCAGTCATCAACAGTCATCCTCAACAATAGGGCCCGCCGTTCCAACAGTTCGAAAATTCCTAAATTTTTGTACTACTTTTGTAATTAGTTTTTAGATATTTTTAGGATCCTATCTTGATCTTTAGTATCAAGATATTTTCTAATATTTTCTATAAGTACTACATAATTTGAAGTATGAAGGGATGGGACTTGTTTTGAAGAAAAGGACTTGTATTGTAAAGCAGCTCACAAAGCCACCATTAATCAAATTTTTAATAATACATTGAATCATTACAAGATTCTTGTGTCATTTTTATTGGTGAAGTGCATCTCTCTTTGTCAATTTGTTTTCTCTTTATTATCATATGTGATTCTAAAATCTAATTATTCTAATAAGATAAAGAACAAAATTTGTTTGAATGTACACTTTGTCTCTGGCTTACAAATATTTTTTTTGTTTTCTACTAAAGATTAAAATCAGAATTCTTAACTGCTTTGTTTTTAATTGGATCTCTAAATCTTGTCCTCTCCTTGACACCATAGATCTTAAAGAATCCAATGAATTTGTCTAACCTTCCCTATAATTTTAGTCTATAAACTCTGTATTTGATCACCTCAAGCGTGTGACTCCTTTTTCCCAATGGCATGTCTTCCCAGTTTCAACCCAACAACACAAAAAACCCAAACCTGAACTTAAACAAAGCTAAATTATAAAGAGAGACCCCTCTCTGAAATTGGAAGGGTTAGATTCCCAGTTTCCAAAGTGGTTATGTGGTTACCTTTGTGATTTTTTCCACAACATCAAAAAATTACGGAGTGATAACATCTTGGCAACCATACTAGGGATCGAACATACCTTGATTTGAAATTTATTTCCCTAGTTCAAAAACTTTATTTCAGCAACATTTAAGATTTATTTTTCAGAAATAAATGTTTTGAGGTTGTAAAATTTGTGCATAGTATAAATTGTGTGTTTAATACTATATAGATCTAGTTCCTAAAAGTATTCATACTAGAACTCATCTAGATCTGAATCCTCCTAATATCCTAGATAATCCTAAGAAATTGATAAGGAAGAAAATTTTGATCAAGAGTCAATGGAGTAATAGTCCTCTGCCAAGAGCCAATTCTTGTGTAGAGAGCTTTGTTACCATAGAAAACATTCAATTTGATCTACCCTTTGAGCTCAGTTTCTTTAGAACCAGATCTAAAAACTTTGCAGTTGAAACTGTCATTGATAAGTCGGTGTTAAGACCATACATATCTGAACATCAGTTGGTAGACTAGAATATTGAAAAACAAGCTCTCCAGCAGTTTGAAAAATTAGAAGACCTAGTGATATACCTAGACCAATCTATCCATAAAGCTTACATCGAGCAATCAATTGAAATTTCATCCTTATCACTCTCTTTTTCCTCTCCCATCACACAATTTGTACATCATGTTTCCACTAGTTCCATCTCTTCAACAATTTCCACTACCTCTCCATCATCATCACAAACTGTAATTCAAATTGTGGTAATCCCTTCCACATATGCACCTCTTACAGGTTCATCTGTTGTTCATCCCCATATACTAGTCATGGCAGCTCGATATGCTCCCCTGGTTTTACCTGCCTAATTACATAACATGCCTCAAGACTATCAAAGTAGGACTCCTCAGTTTGATGGCACTAGGTCCATCATTGCACAACATGTATACAAAATGAATGACTACTTAGACCTTCAGGAGTTTGATGAAGAAGATGTGAAGATGAGGCTTTTTGCTCAAAGCCTGAAGAAGATGTGAAGATGAGGCTTTTTGCTCAAAGCCTTAATGGAGAGGTAATAAAATGGTTTAAATATTTACCAGTAGCTATCATAAATGACCTTACTACGTTTCATCAATCTTTTCTCAATAGATGGGAAACTAAAAAGAATCCCCTCCAGATTTTAAATGAATATAAAAATCTAAAAAGAGGCCCCAATGAAATTGTTGAAGAATACTGTGATAGGTTTAATCGAGTCTATAATGCCATTCCAGCTGCTATAAAGCCCCCACCAGGGTTAGCCCTCATTCATTTCCCTGAAGGATTTGATGTTGACATGGCCTACCAATTAAGAGAAAGAGACCCTACCACACTTGAAGAAATGCAAAGTAACACTGTCAAAGTAGAGGCTAATTTATTAGCCAAAAAAGCCAAGCTTAAAACTGAAAGAAGGGTTACCATCAAGGAGGAACCTTCCTCCTCTTCATCAGACTTAAAACTAGACAACCTAGTCAAAACCATGGAAATAATGATGGAGAGGATGACAGTGGTTGATAGAACCCCTCCTAGGGATAACCAAGGAAATTCTCAAAATAGAAATCAGAATCTCAAGAGAAATCCACCTCTGATAAAACAAAGGGAATAGAGGGGCCCTAATGATCAACAACTTAGGCCTCCTTTCTAGGAAAACTATGCTGAAGAAGAAGTGGAAATAGAAGAATATTTAGAGGAAAACCAAATTAATTTGTTTGGGGAGACATAAATTGATCATATCTTTTTTACCAAAGAAGAGCAAGATCAATTTTTGCTTTCACAACCAGAAACAATTCCATTAGAGTTTGAAGAATACAAACAAGGTTATCAGAATTCCATAATGGAAGTGCATAGGCAATATAACCTCAGGAGTAGAAAAATTGTTGATACTCCTCCGAAGAAAATCCTTGATACTCCTTCCAAAAAGACTGTTGATAATCCACCCAAGAAAACTCAGACTGATATCCCTTCTTCTAGTATCAGAACATCAAGGAAATAGAGAAGCCACAAACCTCTTTCAGCATAGAAAATGAATTGGCTAAAGTTAAAATTTCAACCCCCCTCACTAAACTGATGAATAAGAATGCATACAGGACACAAGTAATGAAAGCCTTAAAAGTAGGAGGAGGAATAGATATTGTAAACCTCATCGTTGACAAGCCTAAACTGTTGTTTGGTCCAAAGGTAGAAGGTAAACCCCAAGATTGAATTGTTCCCCCTTTCTATGTCATTCTCAATATCCTTGATAAAATCCTTCATAATGCCATGCTCGACTCTAGTGCCTCACATAATTTAATGCCCCAAGCCATAATGGAGAAATTGAATCTTGACATCACTAGGCCGTATAAATATTTGTATTCATTTGATTCCAACAAGGTAAGATGCCTCGATCTCATCAAAGACCTTTGTGTCACCCTAGCTGAAAACCATACCAAAAGCCTAGTTATTAATATCATAGTGGCATACACACCCCCCAAAATATGGAATGCTACTCTCTAGATCATGGGGGGCAAGCTGAAAGGCACCCTACAAATGGATATGAGTTATGCTACCATACCTGTTTTTGGTCAACCTAGGAGACTTTACAGAGAAACACTAATGAAATACATGGTTAGCAGTCAAGATAGACCAAACAACCATCCCTTGTATTCAGTCCATTCAGATCTAGACTCTTTTATCTTATATAATGATGGAGGTATAGAAGAAAAAATCCCTAACCTAGAAAATGATTTGTGTGAGATGGAAGAAATCAAAACAGACATTGTAAAACTGAATGAAGAAAATGAGCCTTTATGGAACATGGATTTTGATGGAGTTGTAAGCATGGAAGGATTAGGAGCATGTGTGTGGGTTTTCAATTCATAAACTAGAAAATTTGAAGGACATTCATATAAACTTAATCTTCAATGTAGCAATAATATAGCTGAGTATGAAGCCTTAACCCCAAGATTGCAACTTTTGAAAAAATAAGCTGCCAAAAGAATTTCAGTTCATGGAGATTCTAAACTCATAATTAAACAAATCAAAGGGGAATACTCAGCTAAAGATCCAAGGTTATGGGCTTATAGGAATGTTGTTCTAGATTTCCTTGAATGTTTTGTTGAATATGAGTTATTTGTAGTTCCAAGAGGTCAAAATATCATAGCTGGTGGTTTGGCTACTTCACCTAGTACTTGCAAAATGCCCTATCACCCAAGTCACTAGTACATAGTTGAAGTTAAAAACAGACTAGTTGTCCCAGTTAATATCAGGTATTGGCAAGTCTTTGGTAATGATGAACAGATTGAAAAAAAAATTGCAGTCAAAGGATGAATTTGAATGTGCCAATATAGACACAGATTGTGATATAGATAATAATAATGTAGATAAAATGATGAATAAATTTGAATTGAATGAATTAGATAAAGATCAAGAAGAGTTAGAAAATTTGCAAATTGAATGATAATGTTTTGTCTAGAGGGTTAGTTCCCTTAGAAAAGTTATTTGATTTTAATGATGTGGCTAAAAAACCTAAAATAGAACCTACTAGAGTCGATGTGGAAGAATGCAACATAGGAATGAAGAAAATCCTAAAATAGTTAAATTTTCCAAATCTTTGCCTTCTACTGAAAAACAAAAGTACGTAGAGTTTTTCAAAGAATTCATAAATTTATTTGCTAGGAGTTATGAGGATTTAAAGTCCTATGACACCAGCATTATACAACATAAAATTACTATAAAAGAGGACCATAAACCTTTTAAACAGAAACTCAAAAGGATCAACCCAATGTTTTTTCCCCTAGTTGAGAAAGAAGTTAAAAAACTAAATGATGCCAAAATTATTGTACCCTTGCAGTTTTCAAAATGGGTATCAAACTTAGTTCCTACTAGGAAAAAGACTGGGGAGATTAGACTATGTATTGATTTTATAAATCTCAATAAAGCTTCTTTGAAAGACAATTATCCTTTGCACAAAATGGACCACATCCTGTAGAAGGTAGTTGGATCAGCAAGAATTTCCTTATTAGATGGATTTTCTGGTTACAACCAGGTTCTAGTACATCTAGACAACCAAGAGAAAATAGCATTTACAACACCCTGGGGCACTTTCATGTATGTGAAAATGCATTTCGGTCTAATGAATGTTGGTGCTACATTCCAAAGAGAAATGGATATTGCCTTTGCATATGAATTAGGTAGGTTTATAGTCATTTATTTAGATGATATCATTGTCTTCTCAAAGATAGATGAGAATTTGCTCCATTTAAGGAGAGTTTTCGAAAAGTGTAGAAAATTTGGTATCTCTCTTAACCCTAAGAAAACATTATTTGTATTAGAAGAGGGAAAAATTTTAGGACACATCATCTCAAAGGATGGTATAAAAATTGAACCTAGTAGAGTGGAAGCAATATTGAAAATAGATCCCCCTAGGAAAAAAAGGGAAGTCCAATCCTTTATTGGAAGAATAAACTTCCTTCGGAGATTTATACCAAATTTGGCTAAATCTTAAAAGAAATAACTGACATGTTAAAGAAGGATACTAAAATCAAATGGCATAATGATGCAAAGGATTCTTTCACTAAGGTCAAGAAGGCATTAACAACTGCACCAATTCTAATAAGTCCTGATTTTACAAAATATTTCATGATATTCTCTTTTTCATCTGATCATACAATCACAGTTGTGTTGTTACAGAAGAATGTTGAAGGACATGAACAACCAATTGCCTTTTTTAGCAGAGCATTCAAAGATGCGTCATTGAAATACAACATTATGGAAAAATAGGCATTTGCATTGGTAAAATCACTTAAAGATTTGAGGATTTACATTTTGCATTTACACATTATTGCTTTTTTCCTAAGCACAGTTGTCAAGGACATACTCACTCAAACATATCCAAATGGCAGAAGGGGCAAATGGATTGCAACCATTCTGGAATATGATATTGAAATCAGACCAACAAAGCTTATCAAGGGTCAAGGGTTAGAAAAACTCATGGAAGAGTCTAATTGTAATGTGTTAGACATCAATTTTATTGCAGAATTAGATGAACAGGAAGAGCAGGTGACTCCACCGATCTTAGAAGTTTTCATCACATCACCATGGTATGTAGACATAATTTTTGTCTTACAAAACTTATATGTTCCTCCTAGTTTAACAAAAACCAAAGAAAGGTTCCTTAAAATTAAATCTATGAAATTTTGCATTCTTGATAAGAATTTATATTGGAAAGATGTTGGAGGGATGTTACTAAAGTGTTTGTTGAAAGATGAATCAGACAGGGTCCTAGAGGAATTTCATCAAGGAAACTGTGGTGGCCATCTATACTGGAAATCCATAGCCAAAAAAATCCTTAGAGCCATCATTTCCAAATTTTTGAAGGAAAAAGAAAGCTGCTACCTTTACCATTAAAACCCATTTCAGTAGAATTCCCTTTTCAACAATGGGGTTTAGACTTCATTGGTGAAATCCACCCTAGTTCCTCATGCCAACACAAATGGATTTTGACAGCAATAGACTACTTTACCAAATGGATAGAAGCCATTCCCACTAGACAAGCCATTGATATCGTTATTATCCAATTCCTAGAAGGAAATATATTGTCTAGGTTTGGCTGCCCCCATAAAATTATAATTGACAATGTTGTTGCTTTCAAGTCTAGGAAAATGATAGATTTTTGTAACAAATTTCAAATTAAGTTAGGGCACTCTATTGCTTATTACCCCTAGGGTAATGGGTTAGCTGAGTCCTCAAACAATAGTTTGGTTAACATTATCAAGAAATTAGTGCAAGAGAACAAGAAGTCATGGCACAAAAAATTAATCAATGCACTATGGGTTGATCAAGTTACTACCAAGAAGTCCATTGGAATGTCACCATTCCAGATAGTGTATGGGACAGATGCAGTTTTCTCAACATCTTTGGTAATTCCAGTGCTCAAACTTCTACAAGAAACACAAGTGGAGACCAATGATATGCAAAGAAGGATAAACCAGACTATTCAGTTACAACAGTCAAGGGAGGAAGTCTATCATAAAACTCAAGTCATCCAAGAAAATATTAAAAGGATTTATGATAGAAGGACTAAAGCAGATGATTTTAAACTCAATGATCTTGTTTTGAAATGGGATTTCAGAAGTGAGGATAAGGGAAAACATGCTAAATTTGACAACTTATGGAAAGGACCTTTTAAGATTGATGCTTTCAGAGGTAACAATGCATTCCTTCTGTCATATTTGAAAGGAGAAGAGTTCCCAGGTGGACCAGTGAATGGCAGACAGTTAAAGCATTATTTCCTACCTAATTAGATCAAGTCATTCATCAACATTGTAAAATATCATTTTTCTTTTATATTGCAAAAGTGTAGGTGACTCTCAGCATAAGTTGAAGCCCTTAGAGAAGGCCCTAAGCTTCTGATGGTGTGTTACCATAGGTATGAATAATACATAGGTATAACAATTTAGTTGGAAGATTTTTTAAACAAGCCCAATGGATAAGGCACAGGAGTTGTGGTTCTTTGCTGCCCCATAGGGGGGACATCATCCCCAATTGGAGCCACTGTTAGGGTCCTATATTTCATAGAATGGGTTGTTTTTAACTGATGATTTATATTTGAAAAATGTAAATAATGTTTCATGTTTAAAATTTATTTCCAAAAGAAAATAAAAAATATGTATATAGAAAAAATAAAAATAAAAATAAATTGTAGGGGATAGAAAAAATAGAATAAAGAAAGAAATGAAAGAAAACAAAAACAAAAACAAAAAACAAAAAGAGAAAAAATATATGAAAATGTCCCCCTAGGTGAGCAAGTCTAAATCCCATCAAGAAAAATCAAAATTGCATGAAATCATACTGCAGGAATTTTTGTAAATAAAGTGTGCATCTTGTTTAAATGCCACATTGTAAATAGGATTATTAGAAATAGTTAGTTTGATCACACTATTTAAACATGATTAGGTTGAAAATAAGTTTAATTAGGGGAGTCAATAAATCAATCACATAGTTTAATCATGATTGAGCTATAATAGTGTAGTTAATCACACCATTAAATCGTGGTTAACTGGAAAAGAAAAAATAACCAAAAGTCCTAGACAAATGAATAAAAGGGGCTTGCAAAATCAAATGTGCGCTAGATTTGATTAATTCGGTTTAGATTAGTTAATTTGATTTGAAATAAATTAATCATGTGGTTAAACATGATTAAATATTTTTAATAGTGTATATTATTTATAAACATTTCAAAAGTTGTAATAAAGTTGGAATGCGACCAAAAGTGTTGACTGCTTGTGATTATCAAACCGCGCAAGGATAAACGGTTGACATTTCCCCCGCCCGGATCAATGGTGGGGGAGTGTTTTCGGGCCCCCTCAGCTCCATCCCACTTTATCCACTGGGGGGGGGTCTGAAAGGCCCCACTACGTGTCACCCCCATAATGTTTCTTACCCCCCCCCACCCCCAAAAAGTCTTCCAGCATTGACCTCTCGCCCCTCCACTAGTCCCTATCCACCACAACACCCTTCCTGACCCCACTTAGCTTCCACCAACTTAGCCTTGTGGACCCCACTCCCATTACCTTCCCTTCCATTTAACTTATCCTAAGAATTCGTCCCACTCCAAATCAAATGCTACCATCTAGCACTCCCCTGCCCACGTCAGCAAATCGTTACACCAACTAATTCTCTCCCACTCCCATTGCAACGGAACCACTCCCAGTAACGATAAAAAAAACAGTAACTTTAAATTAACCTTATTAAGCACCATTAAGCTTCAATTCCTTCTTTTTGTTGTTTTGCACAACCTGTTCAAGTTTTTAATCCTCCATGTTGTCGCAGTAACCGGACAATTTCCTAATGATAGTGATCCAATTTCTATCAAAGACCCCGCTCCTATATTTTTCAATCAGTTTTTTGTTCCAGGTAATCCTAGTGTCATCATCCCTCTACGTTTACTTTTAAAAAATTATAATGCCTCCTAAAATTAGAACCCCTAAGGACAAGGGAAAGAAACCAGAGGCAAATCCCATGTTACCCCCTCCTATGATCTGGATCATCTACCCTTAGTCGATTTACAATATAAAATTGTTGACACAAACTATGAATTCGACTTGTTTGAACTTCACAGTTAGTTGAAGCATAAATTCTTATATTAGAGCAATGAATTGAATCTATGGGAGTCTACCCTACCTTAATTCATGTTCCCACAAACCCATCATTTCCCTGAGCTAGTCTCTTGATGTCAATTGAGCTATGTACCCTCCCAAAGAGAAATTATGAGTCGAAATGGTGAAATTTTTATCACCATCACAGCCAACACCATATCTCAAATGCTCCAAGTAATAATTCTAGAGTCTTCCAAACCACTATCAATAGACTCTCTCATAGAGCTCTACAAGAATTTAACCTTCCCACAAAGAGCGAAGATATTTGAAATTTTTCTTCCCGAAGATGCCCAATTACCTAAAACAAACCCTCTATACTCATCTTCTATGTTCCCTGAGGTAACCAAACAGATCATCACCATTATTTCATACATTCTCGGTTACCACTCTGATCAGTGGGTTGATGAGGCCATTGTTGGCTTCTTCTCATTTTTTACCATTGGTGAAAAACTTGTTATTTTTAATTACAGTGAATTTATTGTTGCCTTAGTTTACATGTTTATTTATCATAAAGCAGACATGTTTCCCTTTACTTTGTAGAAGATGGATGAGCAAGGTAAAGCTTAATCAGTCATACATTGGACCTCTCTGGTTAGGAAAAACTCCATAGAGTTTAATTTTCCAGACTATGTTGATCAGTTCTTGTAAATAGATATTTGTCTACTACAAAGTGATTTGGAGCCTAGGATAGGAGCAGATATTCAAAAGGTTTTGCATCTTAGTGACCAGGTGAAAATAGGTGACTGGTATTTATACCATAACTACACCGAGATCATAGTCTATGAGTGTGAATTTCCACCCTATAAGTTGCCAAAATTTGTTCCCATGAGACTATTTTCATTAGAGTACATCAGACAAATGATACATATGGATGACATACATTTTGTGGTAGCTAAGAAGAAGGCACGTTTAAAATCAAAGCACAGGTTGGACCTTTTGTGTGTAATACTAGAACAGTTGGTAAAGAAGTTTATTTGTTGTTAAAGAAATTAAATTTCAAGTTGAGCTTTACTTGGTCTTATGACCCTTTTGGTATAATTTCAAAGTTGAGGGTGGAGCAAAAGACTACTCCCTACACACATACTCCTCAGCCAGAGATCGAGCAATACATGAACAAAGACCAGTGGGAGGAGAACACACAGCAAGAGGCTGAAGAACAAGTCATATCTACAACCACCTCATAGACACCAGTCCCTCAGGAGAAGCATGATAAAATGCCCAGAGAAGAAGAGTCTTCTCCAGTGACAGAAATTGAAACCAAGCAGTTCTTAATCTATACAAAGAAACCTAAAAAGAATCCTCAACCAGTTTTTATGCAGGACGATGACGAAGGAAAGACTACTATAGTCATGACATGTAAACATGTTTCAACAACGTCAGAAGATATTTTTGCAGGTATGAGACAAGAGGACATTTTTCTAGGCTCTCCTTCTTCCTTTGTTTCACAAGATCCTCCAGAAACACCACAAACAGTTGACTTGGCTCAAGACAATGTTGAGCCTAATTTTTTTGCCAAATACGAGGAAATCAAAAAAGAGGCATGAGATGATGAAAGTCATGACCTACACCCAATTTTGGAAGCAGATAGCTTCATCACATCACAGGCTCCTTTTAGCATTTGATACGGAAAAGGGAAAAATGAAAATTTCATTTCTTGGAGCTAAAGTGCCAGCCCCAAGGACAACAACAGATTATAAAAAATATGTGTTTAGTTTTGATACACAACAAATTCATCCAATAGATCAAATGGACATGCACAAACAAACCAATGAAATGATGTATTCTACACTGACTAATGTTTCCATGTCTGCTTCTAAGTTGCAGGTATCATTAAACAGTACACTGTCACAGCTAAAGTTGGAAAGGATTTCATCCTTAGCCAAGGATACCAGGATCAAGTCACTAGAAGACTTGGTGATCAAACTAGGATATAATCCCAAATATATAAAGGCAGCAGATGAGCTTGTGAAAAGAAAGGATGTTGATATACTAGCATCGAGGAAGAAACTAAAATTGCCTACCACAGAAGATCCACAAGCTAAGAAAGTCGGAGAGATAGAAAAGTCGAAAGAGGATATGTTCTAAATAGTGATTGGACAAAACAGCTAGATCCAGGACATGGAACTAGAATTGGAGAAACTGCTCAAAGAAAAATAGCAGGCAGCACAATTGGCCATAGTTCCACTTACAGCCATCCCAATTTCAATGACCACAACCCCATGAGCATCTACATCAACTTCAGCACCAGCACAGACATTGGATTCTGCAAGTGAACTTGTTAAAGTCATGGATGATCTGTCCATTCAGGAAAAAGAAATTGCTAAGTTAAAATCTCATCTCAAGACACTGTCAGAACAGAAATTAAAAATTGATAACTTTTATGTGGCAGAATTGCAAAAAAACCATCAGCGCAATCCAAAAATTGAACAATTGCAGAGTGAATCAGTTATGGATCAAACTCTGATCGAAGCTAGAGAAAACATATGGACAGAAATCAGTGAAGCCATCACAGAAATATCACCTTCCATACAGATTATTTTTTAGCAACAAGAATTGATACAGAGGTCCAAAGAGGTAATAAGGAAAATCAAAATAAACTTAGGACAGAAACCTGGGGAAGAAACATCACTTATCAAATTCTTGAATTCCGAAAATGGAGAAGAATTAGAGTAGTTGGGAATTCAAAATAGGATAGAGACTATTCTAGAAGTGAGGAGGATGCACACCAAAATAAACCTTATGTTGCAGTTGGACAATAAATGTCAAAATTTAGAAACCATCATACAAAGATTTCATAAGAAGATGTAGGTACTAGACAGGAAAGGTCTACCAGGACTGATCGGTAGGGAAGATAAGCTCATGAGCTTGGCAGAGTACTAGGAGAAACTATACACTATTGCCCAAGACAAGCCAAGATTTGCAAGTATAAAAGGGCATATAACAGGGAAATCATTCTTGGAGACCTTATATTTTGACTTGTTCATCAGTCATGAGCTCAACCATTTGTTTATCTTCAAACCAACATTCCAGAAGTAGACAGATGTGGATGAGGCCTATAGACAAATAGTAAAATTTTATATCCCCATTAAAGACAGATGGGACAAGTTGTAGGAAGTACTTGAGTAATTTTTTATCTTTGACAACAAGGCAAATAGCATAGCAAATTTTGAAGCCCAGTCATCAACAGTCATCCTCAACAATAGGGCTAGTAGTTCAAAAATTCCTAAAATTTTGTACTACCTTTTAATCAATTTTTAGATATTTTTAGGATCCTATCTTGATCTTTAGTATCAAGATATTTTTTAATATTTTCTATAAGTACTTCATAATTCGAAGTATGAAGGGTTGGGACTTGTTTTGAAGAAAATGACTTGTATTATAAAGCAGCTCACAGAGCCACCATTGATCAGATTTTCAGTAATACAATGCAATCATTACAAGATCCTTGTGTCATTTTTACTGGTGAAGTGCATATCTCTTTGTCAATTTGTTTTCTCTTTATTATCATATGTGATTCTTAAATCTGAATTATTCTAAGAAGATAAAGAACAAAATTTGTTCAAATGTACACTCTATCTTTAGCTTAAGAATATTGTTTATGTTTTCTACTGAAGATTAAAATCAGAATTCTTAACTACTATGTTTTTAATTGGATCTCTAAATATTTTCCTCTCATTCACACCATAGATCTTAAAGAATCTAGTGAATTTGTCTAACCTACCCTATAAATTTATCCTGTAAACTTTGTATTTGATCACCTCAAACATGTGACTCCATTTTCTCAATGGCTTGTCTTCCTAGTTTCAACCCAACAACACAAAAAACCCAAACTTGAACTTAATAGCTAGCCTAATACCTTTAGTCAAACAAAACTAAATCATAAAGAGAGATCCCTCTTTGAAACTAGAAGAGCTAGATTCCTAGTTTCCAAAGTGGTTATGTGGTTACCTCTGTGATTTTTTCCACAACCTCAAAAAAATTATGAAGTGATAACATAGTCCATGGAGATGGATTCCCACGGCTAGCTGGGAGTAGGTAGAGGAATGTACACGCATTGCTTCTTGATGGTCCACTTGGCTATGGCGCAAGAAATGCAGGATATGATATATTTCCCAACTTCCAAGTGAAGTTTTGGCCGATAAAAGTACTTTTGTAGTACAACCACAGTTTTCTCCACACCAAAGTGTCTTGCGACCCGACTGTAGTGCACTTCCCAAATCATCTTGGCACGCTCACTTGAAGGAACACAAAGGTGGCCCAGGTATCATAATAATTCATCCTGGAGGTGGAAATCAAGAAATGGGTTTCCATCTACTAGCATCTAGTATGTGGAGGTGAACTCTGGATCATTTTTGTATAATTGCGGCCATCTAGAGGTTTCATGGTCACAAGAGTTGAGAGCAGTAGTTAGTGCTACAACTGGGGGTTGGCTAGGGCAGTTTGCAACATGATTGGTGTTTCCCTTTTTATATTTAATATTCAAGTGGAATTTTTGCAGATATGTAGACCACTTCTTATGGCAATTGTTCTGCAACTTCCCTCGTGTGTGTATAAATTGAATAGGTCGGTGATCGGTCTGGATGACCATCTCCTTCCCCATAATGTAATGCTTCCATTTTCAGCAAGCCTGAATGATCGAATACATATCTTTATCATAGGTGGGGTAATTTTGAATTGTATCAGAAAGTGTCTCACTATGATAGGCCACTAGATGCCCATGATGGATGAGGACTGCACCAATAGCATAGTCGAAGGCATCTATCTCAATTTCAAATGGTTGTTGCAGGCCTAGCAGTGTGAGTACCGATGCAAAGCAGAGGTGGTGCTTCAACTCAATGAACACCTTCTATTGGGACTCGGACCAGGAAAAGTTTTCTTTCACCACGCCCTTAGTAATCTGACTCAAGGGCCAAGTGATATGGGAGAATCCCAACACAAACCTCCGATAAAAATTTACAAGGCCCAAAAAGCTACAAAGCTCAGTTAGAGTGATCGGGGCTGGTTAATCCTGAATGACATGGATCTTAGTCGAATCCACATGCATGCCATTCTCATTTATGATGCAACCCATATATTGGACCTGGCTCATGCCAAAGGTGAATTTCTCCAAGTTGGCACATAGTTTGTGCTGACGAAGGGTTTGAAGGACTTGTCGAATGTGTTGTAAGTATTCTTCCCATCTCTTGTTGAATATGATGGTTTCATCCAGATAAACAACCATGAATGATTTGGTGAAGGGCTGCAATATATCATACATTTGCCTCATAAAAGTAGCAGGCATTTGTTAACCCGAAGGGCATAACTAACCATTAAAAAAGGCCTTCCTTGGATTTGAAGGTAGTCTTCCATACATCTATGGGCTCTATTGGAACCTGGTGATAGCCAAACTTCATATCGATCTTGCTGAAATACTTGGCCCCCTTAAGTTGGTCCAAAAGGTCATCAATCCATTGGATTAGATACCTGTTCTTAACATTGATTTTGTTTAGTTCCTGATAATCAATGCAGAGCCTCCATGTCCCATCCTTCTTCTTTACAAGTACAATCAGGCTCCCACAAAGTGAGCAACTTGGTCGAATGTGCCCTTTTTGTAGCAACTCCTAGATTTTACACTTTATCTCTTCATTTTCCATAATGGAGCAGCGATATATCGCCCCATTGGGTAGAGGTGCTCTGGGAATCAGATTAATCGAGTGCTTGACGTGACAGTGCAAGGGTACCCTTGTGGGTGAGGAGAAGATGTCCCTGTATTCTTCCATAACCGTATCCACCTGCATCTGTTGTGTGGAGGAACCCTTCTCGGGGGCCATGGATGTGGCTATGATATTTCCCTTGCTTTGAGAGTGAATCAGAAAGAAACAAATTTTCCATTCTAGGAGATGATATTACTGCATTGTTTAGTAGAGATCAAAGAGATGGCGATAGGCGGGGCTACCTCTAGTACCCTGTATAACTTATTACCCAAAGAAATAATAACAGAGTGAGGTCTAGACTCATATACAACATGTCACTTCCACAAGTATAATTTTCCTAATAATACATCACAAACTTCAAGGGGAGCAACATCACAAAGTACCTCATTCGTCAAGGGCTTAATGTTGTAGGGAAGGCGACACTATTGGATGACGCGGAGATCTCGTCCTTGGTGAAGCCACCTGATGGCATACAGTTGTGGATGTGTGGTAGTTGGTAGGCCCAGCTACTTTATGACCTCTGATAAAATGAGGCTCTTTTGGCTCCTTTTGTCGATAATGAACTGTAGTAGTGAGCCCTTCACCCACATGTGTGAGACGAAGAGGTGTTCCCCCTCTTATGGATATTTAGGCTCAATCTTCTGGATATTGGTGGTGGCCACGGTGGAACTGGGCTCTGCATCAACGATCTTCTTCCCTTTGTCATTCCTCTTGTCATTTTCTGACTCAGATTCAAAGTATGTGTCTCATTCAGAAGCCTTCAGCTTGGACACTAGTGATTGTTTGGCCCGACACTCACTTGTGTTGTGAGTGGAGCTCTTATGGAACTCACACCACTTTCCTATGTCCTTGTTTTTCTTCATGGTGTTCTTCTTTTCTTGTGGCTTTGGCTGGTTATCATGGGTTGTACCTCTTTGGATTTGTCCTTTGCTCTATGGTTTGGGGAGCCTTTCCCTTGCTTCGGACTAGCAGATCCAAAGTCTATCTTTTTATGTTTAAACTTCTCTCAACCTTGACAACGTATTATTAAGTTGTGTTGAGTGAGGAGATGTCCAGGAACTCCATCTCATCCTTGATGTACCTATGTAGATAGTTGCGGTGTTTGAGTACCAAATGCCTCTTAGAATCCTTGATACCCAAATTTGTGCGAAGGGTATGAAAAACATTGGTAAACTCTAGCATGTCTTGGTCCCTTCCCTATTGCCGTGTGGTCCACTTTATGTATTTATCCTCATAGCTCCCAACAGAGTACTACTGCTCCTTGATAACGTCCTGGAATGAATTCCAAGTGGGTGCAGCTGAAAATAGTGAGGGTGTTCTTTCGTACTTCTTCTCATAGGAGGTTCCCCACCAGTCCTTGACGTGGGGGGTGGCATTGTGGTGAAGTAAAATTATAAGTGCAGACACGAACAAATTCTTCTAGACCGAGAATGGGTCTAGCCACAACAGATACATTCTATGGAATATCTCCTTAAGTTAGAATCAATCAAAAGGGCCTACCTCTTGGTCACTTATCCTGCTTGATGATGTCCTTGCTTGCTTGCTCCAACAATCTCTCGCTTCCTTCGTCAAACTCCTGAAACAAGTAAACAACAACAGCACACAAACATAATAATAAACAAATTACAATCCAACCTACTTAACGATTCAAGAAGCATTAAGACATGGATATGTAATATTAAAAAACATGTAGGAAATCATTCGATAGTTGCATATATTAATATCAAAGAGAGATTACAACAAATCGTCTTGACGTTGCAGTCTTCCTCTGAAAAGACTAGGTTCCCAGACACTTCTGCTAGCATTCCATGATGGCTTCAAAAAACAATAGTTTAAAGTCTCTTCCCTTTAGGCTTCACTCCAAACCAAACACATTTCTCCCTCACACAACTAGATGGCTACAACTAGTAATAGCTTGCTTGTCTAATCCAAAATAGTATACTCACACTCAGCCAAAAACTGTAACTAGTTTGTGCTTCGGAAGAAGGGAGGTTTATATAGGAAATATGGATGGGAGATGGATCCTCTTCTCATGGGAGAAGGACTTATCCCTTGAAGTAGTTCCATCATTATAGGGGAAAGGAGCCCAAACTGTCATCCTCGACCCCATCCAACCAAACCATTTACCAGACTTCCGTTACGGATCTTCTAGAGTTGGAAGCTTCGGCTCTAATTTAAAAAACTTTCCATAACAAGATCGACGTGACTGAAACATAGCTCAGTCACTCTAGTTGGCATGAGGAGTAGTGCTAATCTGTACACATCGGCGTGTGGGAGACAAAGGCCATTAGCATCGGTCTTTTAAACTGGGCAAAGCAGAAGTTTTAGGGGAAATGGTGCAAAAGGGAAATGATATGCTCATGAAGAGGGACATAATGGGAGTTTATCCATGAAGGAAAATCATGTGGGGTTCATAGTAGAGGTCCTCCAGGATCAAGGAACAGGAAGTACAGGAACAGTGACAAAATGTTGTGTAACAGATGCCCCCTAAAGCGTGAAGGCCGAGTAGGAGTGAGGGATGAAATGCTTTGTAAATCAGTGTGGGGAACGGTCTGCCATTGGAAAACCTGCAAGAAAGTACAGATACATATACATAAACTGAGATCTCTATCAAATGATACATGAATCGTGGCATGAACGCAGCCATCTAGAGAATGATCATGTAAACGGATCCAGGTATGGGCACAGCCATCCATCAAAGAGGATCATAATGAAACCAAGGTATGGTCGCAGCCATCCAATAATGAGAAGGACCACATATGATAACTCATGGTCTGGTCACAGCCATCCATCTGAAGGAGACATGCATATCATCATAACCATGTCACACAACTTCACAACCTGGACTTGTGTGATCTGAGTCTAAGGTCTTGCACTCCAACACAACTTGATCAAAGTACAGATCCTAGCATGTGAATAGATGTGTTGACGTCGAACATGCTAGAAATTCGCTTGATTACCAGTCAATTATGTAAACTATTAACAAGCATGAGAGAAACCACCAATAATGACAATGGTCCTCAAGGTACTATCAACACAATCCACAAAATGTGAATACAGGAACTGAAGTCGAACATCTGTGAAATCACTCAATCGAAAACCAATGATGTGAACTTTCCGTCAAGTGTGAATAACTTGCCATTAGGGCATGCAAGCTCTAAGGTACTGGAAGGGAGTCTCTCAGTCAACTTCCTGGATAATGAGTTGAAGTCGATAGAAAGCGACCATATCAAAGGAGGGCCATAATGTATCCCACATCATCGACGCGAGACAAGAGGATGCAAAATGATTTTGGATGATATAGAGAATCAGAGGTAAGTGTAACTACAGAAGGACAACTCTTGAACATATCGGCGACACACCGGAATTTCAGCAGCTTTTGGATCCATGGGATCGATGGTCATGATGACACGCCAAAGATCAAATGGAAAGCAAAAATGAACAGCCCAAACCCAGGAAGGTCAACGATACAAAGGAGGATGTCCCAACCCGACACGAAGCAAAGAGTGTCATGTTCAAGAGTGAGCTGCTGACATGACTCATAGATTTCCAAATTTTCCCCCACCATTTCTGGCAAGTACCCCAATTATTTTTTAAATGCAAGCTTGAAGGGGATAGCATCTACTTGCATTGTAATTTCATCCTTTGGATGAATCCGACCTAGTAAGTTTAATGAGCCCTAGGAAGGAGAAGCTCATGTTTGTCATGGTGATGAATCTAATGTCGTTTAATAGTTTAATGAGTCCGACAAAGTTGTAACTCGGTATCTTTTTCATGTTTAGAGTGTTTGAAAAAGACACGTAAAAGAAAACTCCACATGGTTCCTTTTCGCACGTTTGTGTCCCTCAAGCCCGAAAAGGTAGAAAACAATACTTGAGAGAACCGCTTGACTATTTCAATCAAGGAGTACCTTTTTCGTAAATAGTGCCTCCTAGCCCGAAAAAGGGGTAAACTTATAATGGAGCATGACGTTTCACATGCATTAACGAGTTCGAAATGACAAGGGCTCGGCCATCTTTTCACTTTTAAATGGTCATAAAAGAGTTGAAAGCGGACCCCCCATTTTTATTCTCTTTAACGAGTCAAAAAGGGAAAAATAATCGGCAATCTTTTCATATGAGTTTAACGAGTCGAGAAAAGCGTTGAAATGTGACTTGTCATCATCATTGACCATCCATCACCTATTGCTTCACAAGTAAGGCGAAGTGTATTATCGAGTCCTTAGGTAAAATAGGTCAAAAATATTTACAAAACCTGATATTTTCATGAAAAATGAATAAAAAGGGAAAAAGTAAATATATTTTTACCATTTACCATTTTACCTTTGCAATGAAGACTTTTTACCCACTTTTTCCCTAGTTGTTCTGGAGCAGATTTTGGGCGATCCAGGAGGTCAATCGATGAGCCGTCAGTTCCAAGTAACAGTCGAAGCCCCAAGCTCCATTTTCATGCCATTCATTTATATTTTTAGCCATTTTTTTAGATTTTTAGGTAGGTTTTTTGAGAAATTTTTTCGCCCTCAATCAGCACGATTTCCAGGAACGGGATCGCGCTGGCCAAGGGTGATTTGCACAATCATCTGCATGGATCGGTGCAACTATTTTTAAAACAGGCACGTCAGCGTCGTGGATAGGTCAAAAACCATTTTTCTCAAAAACTGACCGTTTAAACTTGAATTTTATATGCCAATGATGATTATTGACTTAAATTAATGGCTTTTGCAGGAGAGAAATCGCCGAAAATAGTGGATTGGAAGGAAAAAAGAACATGAAGATGTTGACACCTAGGCACTGAATGATTGAAATTTCCTGGAGGATTTTAGGGCTTGCAAGCTCCTCAAATTCTTCCTTACACCATGGATGTGGGCCTAGCCCGAGTTTCTTTGATACTTGATAAGGCTTTGGGACATTAATCACAAGATTTTTGTCATTGGGGACCAGGAGCTGGAGTTGACAACCTTAGATATCTACTTCATCATTGGACTGCCTCGCAGAGGAGAGCCAGTTAAGTTGTATGGGTCACGTCTGGTCAGGGCAAGCATATCTTCCCTGCTTACCGAACACTGCCCTAAGGCCCTGAAATCCAAGAGTTGGAAGATAGAGATTTCCAATGTGAGGGATTTGACACTGAGGGTGCTTCTGTTAACTATCAATAGAGTGGCGTGGTCCTAGGTGGAACATGACACTAACAAGTCGAAGTTCCTTTATGCTATTGACCTCACAGCTTCTACGATCTTCAACTAGGCAGAGGCCATGAAGATGAAAATCAAGCACCAGTTGTCCAAGGCCAAGGCGGGGAATCTAAAGCAATTTGGCTTTAGATCAGTACTTTTGACCTTTTTCCTGGAACAAGTGACATTGTTATAGTATCAGTTGACTAAGGTCAATCCTCCTGCGCCACGCGATCTATGGATTCCCGCTAGAGTCGTTTGATGCCCAAGATCACTGGGGTCAACATATGTCATACTAGACTGCATTCTTCTCATGGCTATGACAACAGAAGATTTCCATGGAGGACTAGCCGTATAGCGGTAATGATTTCCGTGGAGATCCAGATATGCCCTTAGCAGATGGAGAGGACTTTGATGATGAAGGTAAAAAATCAGAAATTTTAATTTTGAGACTTTTTAGTTGTTTTTTGGTATATGCATGCTTACAGCATTTCTCTTTTTTATGCAGATGTTGGACCGAAGCGGCCAGCCGGGATGTCCTCGATAGCCAAGCACATCCCCTGTCCCATTGATGTTGTCACCCCTTATTAGGAAGGGAGCGACAACGAGGAGGAGATCGTGAGGAACCTTGAGGGGTTAATTCATGGTATCCCAGAGTATGCTCAGATAGGAGACATGCCCTGTCAGTACCAAAGGCGTACAGTGGGAGTCTCAGATCGGATCTGCCAACTGCTGAGCCGTCTAGCATGATCTATCTCGTGCTACCATGACCACCATGCTGAGTAGTTCCTAGGTCCAGTACTTACATTTTTTTTTATGCCTGCGTGCCACGGATGTATGAGACCTACGAGCCGCTAATGTTATTATAAACACACATATTATTTTTTGCGGTTATGATATATCAAACATTCTCACATATATATGTTGTATTTTCCTCTTTGTTATGGTACAAATGGTTTGTCTTATCTTTTATATGTTTCGTAAATGTCTATCCAACATGTAATTAGCTAATGCATCTGTCAATGTATTCATGTGTCTAGAAATATGATGATATGTAATATAATCAAAATTTCTTTCCAATAGATGGATATAGAGACACATTCGTAATATCTAAGGGTTCCTGATAGAATATTTCCTATTGAGTTGAAGGAGGACAAGCTGTGAATCCAGGTTGACAACCAATTCTGTGATTCCCAGAGCAATGGCTTCTAACAATAGTTCGATGACCACACTGTATTCAGCAATGTTGTTGGTTGTATGACCCAAGCAAATACCTTGAAGGTCAATCAACTCACTGTTAGGGTCATAGATAGCCCATGCCATGGATGATAGGTGTCGGGTACTACGTCAAGCACCATCGGTGAAACCAATGTGAGGAGTTGCAGACATCTACAAAGCAAGAAAAGCATAGTAAACAGGAAATTTTTTTGAAGACTATCACACAAAACCACGTTGTACAAAAATGAATCACACACTAATATACATAAGTAACCATGCAAGATGACCTAAGCATAGTACTTTTTGAGGTAAAGCCCATTTCGGGGCTTATCAAGAGGATTTCCTTCATAATCAATAAGCTCATAGGCTCCTTTCTGCAAAACGCATTTTACAATATAGGGCCCATGCCACATAGGTTTGAACTTACCTGCCCCCAACTTATCGTTAGCTTGGTCATATAGCAGGACCAAATCACCCTCAGAGAAAGCGTGAGGGGAGACTGACTGATCAAAATGGGATTTGACCTGTTTCTTTTGTGCTTCGATGACCAAGGCAGCGAGACGGTGAGTCTCGTCTAGTTATTCTAAATATAAGAGGCGTTCCTCTTGAGGTGATGTTTCGGGGAGGATTTCAACAACTAATTTGAGTGAAGGAATCTCGCATTCAATCGGCAATGTTGCTTCCAAACCATAGACCAGTTGGAATGGTGTGAAACCAGTTGTGTCTTTGGTTGAATTTTGGTAGGCCCACAGAGCTGAAAAGAGCATGAGATGCCAATTTGACTTGTGCATCCCAATAGTACGCTGAAGCATGGTGACCAAAACCTTGTTCACAGCTTCAACTTGGCCATTGGCCTGAGGGTAATATGGGGTTGAGCCATCGTGGCACAAGCCCAATGCAGATGTCAGTTCTGCCATCATGTAATCTCTGAAATGGGAGCCATGGTCTATGACAATGGCTTGGGGTACACCAAACCTGGAAATAACATGGTTAAAAAGGAATTGAGCCACCGTCTTACCATCTGTAGAATATGTAGGCATCGCTTCAGCCCATTCAGTGAAATAATCCACATCAACGATAATATAACCATGCCCACCAACCGAACATGGGTTACATGTCATATAATCGATGCCCCATTTGGCAAAGGGACCAATGGTAATGACAGGGTGTTACATAGCATTTTGTCACTATCTCTGTACTCCCCATTCCTTGATCCTGGAGGACGTATACAGTGAACCCCACATGCTTTTCCTTCATGAAGAAACTCCCATTATGTCCCTCTTCATGAGCAAATCATTTCCCTTTTGCACCATTTCCCCTGAAACTTCTATTTTTCCCAATTTACAAGGCGGGCACTAATGACCTTTCTCTCCCCCGTGCCAATGTGCAAAGATTAGCATTATTCCCTGCGCCAATTGGTGCAACTGAGCTATGTTTCAGTCATGTCGATCCTGTTATGGAAAGTTTTTTAAATTAGAGCTGAAGCTTCTATCTCTAGAAGCTTCATAACGGAAGTCTGGTAAATGGTTTGGCCGGATGGGGTCGAGGATGATAGTTTGGGATCCTTTCCCCTATAATGATGGAACTACCTCAAGGGATAATTCCTTCTCCCATGAGAAGAGGATCCATCTCCCATCCATATTTCCTATATAAACCTCCCTTCTTCCCAAGCACAAGCTAGTTAGAGTGTTGGCTGAGTGTGAGTATACTATTTTGATTAGACAAGCAAGCTATTACTAGTTGTGTGAGGGAGAAGTGTGTTTGGTTTGGAGTGAAGTCTAAAGGCAAGAGACTTTAAACTATTGTTGTTTGAAGCCATCATGGAATGGTAGAAGAAGTGTGTGTGAACCTAGTCTTGTCAGAGGAAGACTGTGACGACAAAACGAATGGTTGTAATCTCTCTTTGATATTAATATATGCAACTATCGATTGATTTCCTACATGTTTTGTAATATTACATATTCGTGACTTGATGCTTCTTGACTCATTAATTAGGTTGAATTTCTATTTTTCTATTATTATGTTTGTGTGTTGTTGTTGTTTACTTGTTTCAGGAGCTTGAAGAAGGAAGCGAGAGATTGCTGGAGCGAGCAAGCGAGGACACCATGAAGCAGGATAAGTGACCAAGAGGTAGGCCCTCTTGATTGATTCTAACCTAAGGAAGTCTTCCATAGAATGTATCTATTATGTCTAGACCCATTATCGGGCTAGAGGAATTCATTCATGTCGCACTTATAATTTTACCTCACCACAAATTGGTGACTCCGCTAGGGAGATCCCATCTTTTGTTTGTTTTGGATTTCAAGATTTTGTGAGAACTTTTCTAGTTTCACGTTTTCCCTTTGGTTCCGTTTCTTTTCTCCTGCTTACTGGCCTAAGTCTAAAATTCATAGTAGCAGATCTAGTCCCTGTTTTGAAGAAAAAAAAATCCTTAGTTCCCTCAAATAGCGCATTTAATCGACTGAGAATCGCGGCGACCAGCGAATTGCGGAGGAACAGTCGCACCGACCAGCCTCTGGCACTTGTTTCTAGTTAGGCAGTCAAGCCGATCCTTGTAAGTGAAGATTAGGGCTAGACCCCAATCTTTGCCAATGTGTTTTGCTCTTGTTTTTTGACCTCGTGAGCCTTTTTATCTGTTTTCTCCCCGATTAGGAAGTTAATGTTCATTTGGTTTTGCTTGCTTGTTGGTTTGTCATATTGTTGTTTGATTGATTGAGTCATTGAGTGGTCAACGACACTAGGGCATCTAGCAAGTCGCCCATTCAGCAGCTTGTGGACTCATCAAGTCCGGTTGTGGGTGTGTTTGCTCCTTACATTTGTTTTTGGTCCCTCTTATGACTTTGACCTCTTTTTGCCCAAGTTTGAAAAAGTTGTGCTTACTAGTTTGAACGTCTTTTTCTAGCATAGATTACATTTTTAGTCTTGTGTTTTGTAAAGTCGGTGTTTCATTGATCTGAATGAACTTCTCTTTTCATGTTTTCATCTGCTTGAAGAGCTCATAGTCTCAAAAAAAATTTCATTGAAAGATTGTATGCGAAAAGTTTGTTTCATTGTTTCATGAGAAAGTATGAAATTCTAGCTTATTGCATCATTATGATTTGCATGTCTTAAAAACTAGAATTGCATCAGCATTTGAAAAAGGAAGAGAATTTTTTTCATTTTCAAAATACTAATAGATAAGTGCTTGATAGGAAATTAGGAATTGGAATGCATTTTTCATTATTTTATTTTTTTTAAAGTGAAGTAGTGAAATATCACTTCATTTTCAATTGCTTGATTGTTTCCATTTGATTGAGTAGTTTCTACCCTCTCTAGTGTAGGAATTTCATCGAATTGAAAGGGTCTTGTCCCATTTAGTTGCATTTTATGTTTTTCGAGTAGCATCGCCAAGACCTGAAAATTGAAACTTAACTCAAGATCAACTCTAAAATGAATTCAATTAACCTAAGGTGCATTTGACATTAATGATCATATCTAGAAGGTCTAGGCTAGAGATGTGTTCCGGCGTCTGTAAACCTAGCAGTTGTCGTTAGCTTCGGCATTAGATAGTGCTAGCATGGATTTATGCTTGTTACACTAAAAAATGTCACCATGACTACTTACAGTTAGTATGGCTCAAAACAACAGTCATACTACCCTCTTAGGCAAGTCTTATGCCTCTGCTATCCATCTCAAACTCAAAGAAGAGAGAAAGTCTTGTAAAAAATGTGTTTATCTCTGGGGTCGCAGGTTCTCTCTAGCCTTACCTACGGGGACGCTCACAATGTTCACAAAAGTTGCGTCCTTGGACGCTCTGTATGTCAAGGGACAGGTGCGTCCTTCTGTAAAAGGCAAAATGCGCAAGTTTCATCTTAAAAAAGTTACTTGTGGTTACTTCTAGAACTTTCTAGAGGTCGGTTTAATGAAATGGATGCGCCTCCAGTTGGTTCATGTATCCCTATTAAGGAGGAACTTATCCCATCAATAAGGGAGCTATCCCACCCAAAGAGGGGGATTATCCCATTGATGGTGGACCTGAATAACCTCTTTACAGCACTATAAATAAAGGCATTGAGCTAGAGGGAGGGGAGGTTGGAGCTATACATTTTCTTTGGGTAAATGCTGCAGGAATTAGGACTCCCATTTAGAACCTTGTGAGGAGAGATTGTCTTTGCTTGATTCTACTTGGAAGTGGGTGAGCTTTGTCAAAGTAGAGGAAAACCCTTAATGGACCCTGGAGGAACTTGCACAACACCAAGGCCAGGTTGTAAGAGTTTCTTTGTTTCGTTATTAATACAAACTGGTTTATTTTTCTCAATAGCTTGTGTTAATGAGTTATTTCATGTGTTCCTTGGTCTGCATGTTGAATATATGTTTTATTATATGAGATACAAGTGCTTGGTAATTGTTTGATTGTTTGTGGTTGCAAGAATTGATGTGAAGGAGGAGCTCATCCGGATCGGCAAGGACGGACTACAACAACAGCGTTTTGGAATAAGGTAAGCCTAAACATTTGTAGTTTTCATGTTTTAAAAGGTGTATTTAGAGAAAGATCGCTCCATTTTGTCTTGTTTGTCGCTAGAGGCAAAATGCGCAAGTTTCATCTTAAAAAAGTTACTTGTGGTTACTTCTAGAACTTTCTAGAGGTCGGTTTAATGAAATGGATGCGCCTCCAGTTGGTTCATGTATCCCTATTAAGGAGGAACTTATCCCATCAATAAGGGAGCTATCCCACCCAAAGAGGGGGATTATCCCATTGATGGTGGACCTGAATAACCTCTTTACAGCACTATAAATAAAGGCATTGAGCTAGAGGGAGGGGAGGTTGAAAGCTATAGATTTCTTTGGGTAAATGCTGCAGGAATTAGGACTCCCATTTAGAACCTTGTGAGGAGAGATTGTCTTTGCTTGATTCTACTTGGAAGTGGGTGAGCTTTGTCAAAGTAGAGGAAAACCCTTGATGGACCCTGGGAGGAACTTGCACAACACCAAGGCCAGGTTGTAAGAGTTTCTTTGTTTCGTTATTAATACAAACTGGTTTATTTTTCTCAATAGCTTGTGTTAATGAGTTATTTCATGTGTTCCTTGGTCTGCATGTTGAATATATGTTTTATTATATGAAATGCAAGTGCTTGGTAATTGTTTGATTGTTTGTGGTTGCAGGAATTGACTTGAAGGAGGAGCTCATCCGGATCGGCAAGGACGGACTACAACAACCGCGTTTTGGAATAAGGTAAGCCTAAACACTTGTAGTTTTCATGTTTTAAAAGGTATATTTAGAGAAAGATCACTCCATTTTGTCTTGTTTGTCGCTAGAGAGTTTAGACTCCTAGGGAGGTCAGTTGTGTCCGCACAAACGACTTTTTCCGCCACTACAAATTGGCGACTCCACTGGGGATTCCATTAATGTGAAAGTCTTTTCCTTTGTGTGAACTTTGCTCTGAGAAAATCATTTTTATTTTCTGGTTTTTGACTGTGAGAATTAGTATTTGGGTGGCTTAGCTTTAGATTTAGTTAGATTTGGTTTTTCTTAACTTTTCCAGAAGGACGCACCCTCTGAGTACTGCACAGTGCGTCTTTGGACGCGCTGTTGCCGTTTGCACAGAGCGGGCCCGCGCTTGTTCTAACGGGTGGCCTGCGTCTTCCTGTAAAAATTTAGGAAAACTCCATTTTTGCTTTAATTGCTTTTAGATTTTGGTTTTTCTTAGTGTTTTCTGCCCAGATCCTTTAGTACCCTGTCAAAAATTTTCACCTAAACTTGTTTCATTAGCATTCCTGCTTTTAGCTTTCATCAATTGGGTGTTTTGAGTCTCTTTTTTGAGAAATTCTTAATTTGATTTCCTTTGGTCATTACTTGGAGGTTTCTCTCAGTCTTTTCACAATTTTGCATCTTTTTGCTTTTGTTTTTGCAAAAAAAATTCCCCCTCATTCGCCGGGGGGGGCTAAATTGTGTATGAGTGTTAATCGCCTTTGAGTGTTTTTATGTTTTGATCTTTGGAACTCTCACCCAATTTTCTCGACTTGCACTTGATTGGTTCTTAGATTACATTAGAATCATCTTGTGTTTGAGAATTCTCTTGCATAGATCACATTTGCATAATTAGAGTTCTCAGTTTCAGAATATGAATGAAAAATGTGCATAGATTACATTTGCATACTTTTCATGTGAATTGTGCATAGATTACAATTGCATAGTTTACATTCTGAAAAATCAATCGTATATTTAGATCAGCTTTCTTTGATTTGAATTTACACAAAAATAAAAATAAAAATTGGTTTGGAATTGATTTGCATTAGTTTTTCTTGATGAAATTAGTGCATTAGAGAATTTGTTAAATTTTCTCTTAATGATCAATTTTTTGCATTGTTGGAAGTGAATGGAAACTCTCTCCTTACTCTAGTTAGGATTCATCGAATTGAAAGGATTGCATTATCATATTCGATTGCATTCAGTTGAGTCGGGTCATAACACCATTGGTTTCATCTCCATTTACCCACTTGAGTAATAACAGCCTTAATAACACAGCGCTTAATTAAAATTCATCTAGTAATTTTTACATTTCTAGGGCTCTGAAACACCAACATAGCTTAGGCTAGGGTCTTGGAGTAGGTGAGTACTTAACTCTCCAAGACTACAAAACCAAACAGATAGTTTATCTTGAGTAGAATAAATCCAATTGTTTCAATTGCACTCTAGGAAAGCTCCTCTTAAAGGAGAAGCACGAGCTCGTGTCCGAACCAATGAGGGGATCATTCCCCCCTCGTTGGGAACGACGCCAGACAGTACGTATTACAAACGGTAAACCTCGGATTAACCATTGTCGAGGAGCCAGGGGTCACTTATCGGTAAACCTTGGATTGTTGTCAAGGAGCCGGTAAGGGGATTGAGCTTGCTACTCTGCCCTTGCATGCTGTCGGAGTTTAGACTGTTCCCCCAGGTGTATTTGTTACTGTTGGTGACCTTAGTGACCATAATCTTTAGGGTTCTACCGAGGTGACGGTGGAGGGAAGGTCCCACTGTACCTGGAGCAGACGTCGGTTATACTCACTTGGATTTTCCGGGGGGTTCACTTCACTTCGAGACGGTTAAAGTGGAGGAACTTGTGCCGGTCTATTCATTAAGCAGGTTGCCGGGGTAACTGTTCCACCCGCCATTTCTGTACTGAATTCTGCGAGGTTGGGCTTCATCACCAACTAGTGTTTTCGGTCCGGAGAGCTTACTGTTTGTGTGTGGTTTGACTCCTAGATTTGATAGCGCGTGTTAATTTGTTTGTTTTTACTTTTAGAGACCATAGGTGTGAATTGTGAATTTTAGTTGTTAAGTGTGAATTGTGAATTGTTAATTTTAGTTTTAAATTGTTAATAAAATTCACTGAAGTTGAATATAATGGCAAATGTTCCGGAATTTATCAACCTAGGAACCCCTCCTAATGAGAATCCTAGTACTTTTCCTTACTTTGGAAATGTTGGTCCTCCTTATATGGCTACTTTGTCATTACCTGGATTTACAATAGGTTTACCGATATGGTTATTTTCAACTTCGTTGGCCCAAAATACTCCAATTGTTCCATCTCAACCGGATGCTTCACCTCAACAGAGTTCACCATCTCAACATCACCAACCTTCTGTTGACCCTTTACCTTCTTCGCCTAATTTTTCTTCCTCCATTTCTTCCTCTTCGCCTGGTAAAAGCCTTGATGCTAGTAACCAGGAGGCTAAGAAGAAGAAGAAAGGGAAGAAGAAGAAGAAGAAGAAGAAGCAAGATAAGAAAGAAGTCAACCAACCAACCATGGCTGTAAGTGTTAGTTGTGTTGAGGAAAATTCCGACATGCATCGTAAACCCAAATACCCTTGCAGGCTTTGTAAGGGTGACCACTTCCTTGTCAATTGTCCTGGTATTCCAAAGGTCTTGGAAGTATGGTCAGAAAAATCTCATCAACTTTCCATTGATCCATCAACTAGTGATAGTCAGGTTCCTGGGAAAAAGGGTAAAGTTAGGTTTCCTTGTAAGTTATGCAAAGGGAGTCATCAAACTCACATTTGCCCTCACATGGATGAAGCCTCAACATTGTTGGAAAACCTTACTGTTCCACAGCAAGAATTTCCAACTGGTTACCGTAAACTTTCTCCCAACCTACCGTCAACTGACGGAGTGATTGATCTAAATTCAAGTACAGTCGATCACACTCTCCCATTGGAGAGTGAAACTCATGTCACTCAGGTTGATGATCCATTAGTTGATCAAGTGGTCGATTCAATTTCACATTCGGTCGATCACACTCTCCTTTTCGAGAGTAAACTTCATACCGCTCAGGTTCTTCTTGTTACATCAGATTCTTCTATGCCGGGGGGTATTTCACCTGTTTCTACAGAACCCCCTCCAAACACTGAGGTCTTTTCCTTTGATTGGAATAGACTGACAGAACCTCGTCTTCCTTCCTCCATCCCTTTCCAAATCATTGTCAAGGCTGGTGGTAGGGACATACATCGTACACAGGTAGATGAAGGTGCTTCTGTTAGTATTTTATCCTCAACTGTTTGGAAAGCTTTGGGTTCCCCTCAGCTTGCGCCTATTACGCAGAATCTGAAAGCTTTTAATAGAACCATTAGTGAACCTTTAGGGATCCTTCCTAAGTTTTCTATTACCTTGGAAGGTAAAACTGTCTGTATTGATCTTATGGTAGTTCGAGGTCCCTTGGATTTCAATTTACTCCTTGGGCGAGACTATGTTTATGCAATGAAAGCTGTCGTATCGACACTCTTTCGCGTGATGTCTTTCCCTCACAATGGAAGTATTGTGACTGTAGACCAGCTTTCGTTCCCTAGTCTTGTCTCAACTACCAATAATATGACACCCCTAAATGTTCCTGATTCTAAAGTGGTATCTACCCTGCCATGGGTTAATTATGTGGCAACTGGTCCCATGTTTTCAGTTACCGATGTAAGTGAGCCTCTCACTGTTGATTTAGATCCGGTAATTGACATGGAAAACTCTATGGGATTACTTGAACACGATGTTCTTATCCCTTTTGAGTCCCTTGACATGTGTTCCTTCCCAAGAAGTATTCTTCCTTCGGATGAAGACCTCTTGGAAGCCATGATCAAGGTGTGTCCATTGACATGTCTTTCCTCCAGTTGGAAGCCATGATCAATGTTACGAGGATAGTTTTTTCTTGTATCAACCTCGTTAAAAAATGAAACAGGCTGTCATGAGGACAGTTCTTTTACTGAGTCAACCTCATTAAAAAATGAATCAGCTAGTTTTTAGGTCATATAGATAGTTAGAAAGTAGGATTGTGAGGAAAGTTCCTTTTACTGTGTCAACCTCATTAAAAAATGAATCAGTGTGTACGAGGCAAGTTCCTGTTACTGAGTCAACCTCGTTAAAAAATGAATCAGTTTTGAGGATAGTTCTTTTCTTGTGTCAACCTCCTTAAAAATGAAACAACTCCCTTTTCAAGTTAAATGTTGAAAGTAAACCTTCATTTCATCCAGCTGGTTGAATGCAATGAAGCCTGGGGGGCATGTACCTCTCTTTGCGTCATTATGCTGGGGGCATGCGAACTTTTTGAGCATAGTTCCTTGTCTTGTGTCAAGCTCGTTAAAAAATGAAACAAGGGTAGGTTAAGTAGGTAGATTGTAGAGAGTAGTCATGAGCATAGTTCTTTGTCTTGTGTCAAGCTCGTTAAAAAAATGAAACAAGGATTTTAGAGCATAGTTCCTTGTCTTGTGTCAAGCTCATTAAAAAATGAATCAAGGTTTTTAGAGCACAGTTCCTTGTCTTGTGTCAAGCTCGTTAAAAAATGAATCAAGGTTTTTTAGAGTATAGTTTTTTGTTAGGTAGATTGTAGAAAGTAGTTATGAGCATAGTTCCTCGTCTTGTGTCAAGCTCACTAAAAAATGAAACAACTCCCACAAGTCTTTCCAAGATCTTGAAAGTAAAGCTTCATTCCATCCACCTCATTGAATGCAATGAAGCTTGGGGGGCATGTACCTTGATTTGCATCATTATGCTGGGGGCATGTGAACTTATAACAAGCATAGTTTTTCGTTTCAAGCTTGCATAAACATGAAACTGAATCCGAGCATAGTTCTTTTCCTGTGTCAAGCTCGTTAAAAAATGAAACAAATCCTCCTCTAATTGAGTCGAGAGTTTGACTAGACCTCATAGATGTTAGGTTGTACGTTTAGGTTAGTTATTTCAGTTTTTGCATAATTTTCTTACAGTTTTAGGTCGAGTCTTTCAAATGATCTCGTTCATGAACCTTCATTTCATCCAACTGGTTGAATGAAATGAAGCTGGGGGGCATGCGCTCTAGCAATCATGCTTAGGGGGCATCAAGCACAGTTTTCTCTCTGTTTCGAGCTTGTGAAAAAATGAAACTACTCTGAAGCATAGTTTTTCTTTGTTTCAAGCTTTTGTAAAAATGAAACCTATCTCGAGTCAATTTCAGTTATTTTCAAGACTCGTTAAACTCATGAAAATACCGAGATTATTTTGCTATCTTTCATTCTCGTAAAACAAATGAAAAATGTCGAGTTCTTTCCGTCTTTTCCTGCTCGTAAATTAAATTGAAAGTCGGCCATATGAGTACATTTTTATCCCTTTTTCGAACTCGTTAAAACTTACGAAAAAGTGAAACCTTAGAGTCATCTTTTAAGCCCTTTTCTGACTCCTAAAATATGAAAAGATTGTCGAGCGTTTCTTTTACACTCGTTAAAACGGAATTAAAAGACGGTCCCCTTATAGCTCTTTTCTGACCGTAAAATCAGGAAAAGATTGCCGGGTTTTTGTCGTTTCAAACTCGATACGGAAATAAAACGACGTGTCCTTGATCGCTTTTTACTTTTTAGGTCAGTGGCACTAATTATGAAAGTACTCCTTGGTCGCAAGATCAAGCGGTTCCCCCAGGTATTATTTTATACTTTTTCGGGCTTGAGGGACACAAATCTACGAAAAAGTTCAACTTGGAGTCTCCTTTTGTTTTTTCAGACTCTCTAAAAATGAAAAACGCCGAGTTTCTCCTATACTGGGCTCGTTAAACTTTTACAGTAAAGGACCTGTTCAATTACAAACAGGAACGAACCACTCCTTCCTAGGGTTCGAATTTAAACTAGGTTGGACTCGTCCGAAGGATGAGCTTATAATCAAGCATATGTTATCCTCCTCAAGCTTGTTAAAAATAAAGAGGTACTTGCCAGAAATGGTGGGGGAAAAGAGAGAAGAATGAACCTGTTTGTTACCTTTTGTCTCAAAAGAAACTTTATTACCACTCTTGAACACGACACTTTTCATTCACCTGGGTTGGGAAATCTTTTACCTCACAGTTGACCAAACCACTTTGAAAGTCTTTAACCGGTTTCCGGGGATTAACTTTGAGTTATTCGTCACCAAGCCATCTGTCGTGTCGTTATGTGTTCAAGAGGTTTGCAAGCAAAACTTTCATCTGCAAAATACTTGTCATCCATTTGACCATCCCTGAGTCAGTCCTTACAGCAACATTTCTTCAACTTGAACAATGATTTCGTGTTGCGGGCTTGCCTGCAACGGGTCGCTTTCTATCGACATCAGCACATTATCTAGAAAGATGACTTAGGAATCGACAGTACCTTGAAGTCTGCATCCATCAATGGCAGGTTTCTCGCCTTTGACGTCAGTTTACATCATTGACTTTCGATCAAAGGATTCCGTGAAGTGTTCGACATCAAAACATCTATTCACATTTCACGGGTTGTGCTTGGTACTTTGAGAACCATTGACATTACTGGTGGTATCTCTCACGCTTGTTAACAGTTTACATCATCGACTGGTAATCAAGTGGTTTCTAACATGTTCGACATCAAATCATTTAAATCACATGGCTAGAATCGTACCAATTCGGGAAGTAGAAGTGAAGACCCTGGATCTAGTTTCTACCATCCAGGCTGCGAGGAGTTTTGTATTCATTATCTATGTAGACTAATCATAAACAGATGGCTGCGTCCATACTGTGTCTACAAAAGTCTATAAAAAATGATGTACTGCAAGATCATTCCTGTATCAGAATAGTTAGTCCATTAGTTAAAGTTTTGAATCTGAGTATGGGAATGCCTACCTCAGTGATGATATAATCTTATACATGTATTTTGTGTTGAAAATTGCAGGTTCCAACCAGGTCATCCACAAGACAATCCTTGAAATGATAAAGCGCTTCACCCTTCCTAGAATTACAAAACCCTAATCTATTCCAGGCTTTGCACTTTAGGGGGCAATCTGTTACACTAAAAAATGTCACCATGACTACTTACAGTTAGTATGGCTCAAAACAACAGTCATACTACCCTCTTAGGCAAGTCTTATGCCTCTGCTATCCATCTCAAACTCAAAGAAGAGAGAAAGTCTTGTAAAAAATGTGTTTATCTCTGGGGTCGCAGGTTCTCTCTAGCCTTACCTGCAGGGACGCTCACAATGTTCACAAAAGTTGCGTCCTTGGACGCTCTGTATGTCAAGGGACAGGTGCGTCCTTCTGTAAAAGGCAAAATGCGCAAGTTTCATCTTAAAAAAGTTACTTGTGGTTACTTCTAGAACTTTCTAGAGGTCGGTTTAATGAAATGGATGTGCCTCCAGTTGGTTCATGTATCCCTATTAAGGAGGAACTTATCCCATCAATAAGGGAGCTATCCCACCCAAAGAGGGGGATTATCCCATTGATGGTGGACCTGAATAACCTCTTTACAGCACTATAAATAAAGGCATTGAGCTAGAGGGAGGGGAGGTTGAAAGCTATAGATTTCTTTGGGTAAATGCTGCAGGAATTAGGACTCCCATTTAGAACCTTGTGAGGAGAGATTGTCTTTGCTTGATTCTACTTGGAAGTGGGTGAGCTTTGTCAAAGTAGAGGAAAACCCTTGATGGACCCTGGGAGGAACTTGCACAACACCAAGGCCAGGTTGTAAGAGTTTCTTTGTTTCGTTATTAATACAAACTGGTTTATTTTTCTCAATAGCTTGTGTTAATGAGTTATTTCATGTGTTCCTTGGTCTGCATGTTGAATATATGTTTTATTATATGAAATGCAAGTGCTTGGTAATTGTTTGATTGTTTGTGGTTGCAGGAATTGACTTGAAGGAGGAGCTCATCCGGATCGGCAAGGACGGACTACAACAACCGCGTTTTGGAATAAGGTAAGCCTAAACACTTGTAGTTTTCATGTTTTAAAAGGTATATTTAGAGAAAGATCACTCCATTTTGTCTTGTTTGTCGCTAGAGAGTTTAGACTCCTAGGGAGGTCAGTTGTGTCCGCACAAACGACTTTTTCCGCCACGACAATGCTCCCCGTACCATCGAGTATATAACAGGAGACCCCACTAGGCTACAATCCTTTTATCCTTAGGAAGCCGAGTCGGCCGCCTTGTGAACGTGATACACCGAACACAGCATTCGGGGAGATTGCCTACTCGTACTTCTTGGTTCGCCAGGAGGTATTCTGTAGTTCACGGTTGCCTAGTAATCCTGTTTACCTAGATCATCCAGAGTAGTCATTTGATCTTTTTGACTCATTAAACTTAAAATATCATTCGAGCACTTGTCCTTTCGAGCTCGTTTCCAATCAAAAGTGATAGAGTCATCTTTGTTTCTTTCTCGACTCTTTAAAAATGAAAGAACATCAGTCTTTTATGTGTCTTAATAATTAATTGCCCACGATCCAAAACATCCTGTTAGTCTCCTTGACCAAATCGTGAGTTCCCTTAAAAAGACATTTTAAAGCCTTGAAGTTATTTGTTTTGTCGACTAAGACAAGGTCATCGTGGTTGAACCATCTGGTTCACCTAATTCCTCTTCCTCTCCTCCATCTGAAATATTGTCTGAGGATTCGTTTCCTGAGTTATCAGAGTCACTTGAGGACCAAAATGTTGAACTCACAATTGTTTTGAATGTTCAACAATTTTCATCTCATCCTCCGCCTACTTTTGATTCAGGGTCATCTACTGATCTTAGCCCAGAATCTTTGGATAATCTCGTTTGAACTCCAGAGAACTCGCTGACCATTGACGGTCATCTTGGACTGGTTATCTATCCTCTGAACCCTTTGTTTGATGTTGTTGAGATATAACCGCAGCATCCTTACAGTCCATATGACCAACTGGGTGTTCCTTTGGAACTATCCCCCAATACACATTCGGCCATTTGTCGTCATTTGTTTTCAAACATGGAACCCGAAGGCGATGCTCCAGTCACTTCTCTGGATGAGTCTAAAGTTTCTACTCCACACACTGTTGAGGGAGAAGAATTGCGATTACAGTTTCCTCCTGAGGGTTTCCCTTATTCAGAAGGTATTCCTGTCAGCTTGCCACCTGGCTATGTGTCTTTAGGGCACTTAGTTTCAAGCACACCTGGTGCCTCATCACTCTACCATAATCCTATTTTGGCATCAGGCATTAGGCCTACGTCAGTTACGTTCGTCATGAACACGACTTCCCAACCAGCTATTACTTTAGTCCCGGTGCAACCCACTGTTCCAAATACTCTTATATCATCAATCCCAGTTACACGCCAGTCATAATCGGTAGTTTCACACATTGTTTCCATCAGTTCTTCTATCCCATTAGTCAGTGGTAAGATTGTGCCACCACTTGGGGGGCAGAACCTGAATGTCTCTATGGTTTCAGGTGCCACTAATGTGAGCGGCTCACAAGCTCACATGCTTAGTATAAACCAGCCCTCTTCTGTTATTATTTATAACCCTGCTGACCCTACTGGATCAAGCAATGTCCAGTACCAGAAAGTTCAAAATCCTGGTGGTCCGTCTAGATCAAGCAATGTTCAGTATCAGTAACCCTATGGGGCTTAGGTCCAATACCAAAATCCTTACGTTCCATATGGTTCTCAAGGATTGGTTAATCAACCTCACACCCTCCAATCTAGGTAGTACATCCAACTTGGCTATGGCCAGATTCAATTCGGTAATTTCTTGGGCATTGTTCAAGTACCCTTGCAACAGTAAGGACAGCCTCAACAACAACTAGGGCAGCCTTTGTTACCGTAAGGGAAACCTTTGTTGCAGCAAGGGTTTTCCATGCAACAGCAAGAGAATATTATCCCGCAGCAAGGTCACTTGCAACAACCACAAGGTCAGTCCTTTCAACAGTTGTAGCAAGCCGCACAACACTAGATGCAATATGCTCTGGATACATCTCAACCCATACCCTCGCAGGGCCAACCTATGCAGCCCCAGGGACAAATTTTGCAACAGCAAAACCAACCCGAATAATAGCAACCCTTATATACATATCGACAAGGTCAACCCTTGCAGGGACACGGTCAAGGTCAAATCTTGTAGTAGCAGGTGCAGAATCCTCTTGTCCAGGGTAAATAGGTTCAGAATCCTGCCGACTAAGGGCACCAGGTACAAAACCCCTATGTCCAAGGGTAACAAGTGTATCAACCTTATTCCCAAGGACTGTAGGTCCAAAACCCTCTTTTTTAGTGACAACAGGCCCAACAGCACTATGTTCCAAGACAACAGGTCCCATATCCATATGTCCAAGGTCAATAGGCTCAGCTGCCTTTTAACCCATATGTTGCCTATCAGCAACCTGTGCCTAGACAGTTTCAAGGTATTCAAGGTCTGAATTCTCCCTTTGATCAACGTAATCCGCAATGGGGGCAGCCTCAGATGCAATATGGCTAAAATCCCATGGGGCCAAAATCCTTACCAGCAGGGATGGGATCCTCCTTATGGACCCGCTTATTGACCTCCCATGCCTTTTAACACTCAATTACCTTTCTTGGCCACACTTGAGTTGTTAGATGTATCGCGTCTTACGAATGATCTGATTCTTCATTCGCCTTGCTAGCCTCCAGTGTTGTCCAAGATACCATGTGATTGCCCAAAGTTCAATGGAAAGGCTAAAGAAGATCCTCAAGCCCATGTGATGACATATCACCTCTGGCACTTGTCAAACTCATACTTGGACAATCCCATTCGTCTTCATCTTTTCCAACGAACCCTCATGGGTGCCGCAGCAAAATGGTACATCGAGCTACCTCGAAGTACTTTCCATGACTTCAATTCGTGAGCCATGGCTTTCATCACGCATTTTTAGCTACCGGTATGTTATGAAACTAACACCTATTTGCTCACATCGCTTAAGCAAGACATTGCGACGCACATATCTGATCATATCCATGAATGGAGACGTAGACGTCGCCTAATCAAGTTTGAAATAGTTGATCAGCTTCTCATTGAATGGTTTACCAAATCATTTGTAGCCCCAATTGCTCGCGATATAGCTATGGGTGGATGCGTCACTAAAGAGAAAGCCATTGCCTGTGCTTAGTACTTGGATCTGGTCTACTCTCAACCTGGCACCTTATACGAGTTGTTACCCAATGCTCCACAACCATCATCCGATCCCACAGCATCAAAGTCACCAGTTGTTCCTCCCGTTGATGGAGTTGTTGGTTCAGTATCCCAGACCCCTGCTAAAACTTCTTCCAAACAGAAGTTGATCTCGAATGCTGCTCCTAATAGTTCATCTCAAAACCTTCCAGGCCCTGGTAAAACATCAGAGATACACGTTGTCTAGTCTACTGCAGCAGACAAATCCTTGAAAGGAAAAAAGAAAGGAAAAAGGCAAAGCTAAATTCGATGCCCCGAAATAGGGTCCTCCTAAATCGTAAGCTGGCGAATCTTTGCAATGGAAACCTAAGTATCCCTACCTCATTTGCGAGGAGGATCACTACACTAAGGATTGTCCACGACGATTTAAAGTTAGTCGCCTGCTCAAAGGGACCCCTGTTGTCCTCAAAGAGCCATTTCCATCTCAGCAGATTCAAATGGTAGACCAACCTCGATCTGCTTCCTTTGGATCTCAAGTGTTCATGATGAGAACACCCATTAATGTGGCTACCCAATCGAAATATTATCAAACTCCAGCTCCAGCAGATGGGAAAGAAAAAGAAGTTGCACCTTCTTCTTCTACCCTGAGTTCTGTCCCTCTGCAAATTGAGTGCCCTAACCTTGATTCCACTACGTGGCCACCCTCTCGAGGTGTGCTACAGAAATCCTCGTATAATCCCAACGCCCGAGTCGCTCAGCACTACAATATTTTTGAGGATTTGGCTCAAGCGCCATCAGCCATGTTGGTTCTTGAGGTACTCCAAAGTTGCCCATCATAGTGGAAATCTTTATTGTTGGCTATCAGGGGCATCGATCCCACCGATTCTAATTTGATATGTTTCGATCTGGAGAAACATATTCCATAGCTCCCTCATTAGATTTCCTTTCTTATTCAGGTAATCATTAGCAAGAAGATCATCCACCACACTTTCATAGATGAAGGTGCTTCCACCTGCATCATGTCAACTGCATGTTGGAAGGCCATTGGTTCCCCTACATTGAACCAGTCTCTGAACACTTTGGAAGCTTTTGATGGGTGCGATTCGCAACCCTTTGGTGTCTTACCTAACCTTGCCATCACCCTAGAAGGCAAGACAGTGCAAGTCGAAGTAGAGATTGTTGACGCCAATCTCAATTATAATCTTCTACTCGGCCGAAGTTGGACTCATGCCATGCATGCCATTCCCTCTTTATTTCACGTGATCTGTTTTCCCCATCAAGGGAAGATTTTCATCGTCGATCAGTTGTCTTTCTTTGCTTCTTCCTCCTCGGATGGCAACGTTCCGTGTGTTGAACACTCTGGTGCTCCCTATGAGAGTGTGGGGGTAGGTCTCTTCAAAGATTCTACCTTAATGGGAATTTTTCCACTCCCACCTCCTCATGTTGCCTTTGTCAACATGGTCTCGGTCAAATCTGATCCCTGGGTCATACCTGCACCAGATCTTGTTGATGCTTGGGGCGAGGTCATGCCACTTAGTCTCGCCGAAGTCAATTATGTGGAAATTGTTTCGGCTTCGAACTCTGCATCCTATGATTCTCATATGTCGAAGACCTCTCTTGATATATACTCTCAATACCCCTGGTTTGGCACCTTGGAATCATCTAATCCCTTAGCCGAGACCTTCCTCACTAATGAAGGTATCATGGAAATCAAGTCTCTTGAGGAACCACCATGGATTGATACTCATCATCGATCCTCCTTCCTGCCTCGCCCGGTAGTCATGTCTATCACTTTTGAAGAGTCTTCTTCTCCATTTCTGCCACTGACTGTTACTCATGATGGTCAAAAGGAAATTTGGGTAATATTACCCAAGCGATGCTGATTGACATTTCTATCAAACCCAGTGTTGTTGAACACGTGCATATTGGGGTATCTTGTTCTCCGGATGAGATCAAGACATATACTCATCTATTTCAGGAATTTCGTGATGTGTTTTCATGGTCTTACGAAGAAATGCCTGGCATCGATCCTAGCATTGTGGTGCATGAAATACCAACGTATCCGCATGCGAAGCCCATTCGCCAACGGCTTTGACCGGTGCACCCTAGGAAGGTCATTGCTATTAAGGGTGAAGTTGAAAAGCTTCTCAAAGCTGGGCTCATCTATCCCATCCCCCTTACAAAATGGGTGTCCAATATTGTCCCAATGACTAAAAAAGAAGGCATGATTTGCATTTGCATGGATTATCAAGATCTTAATTGTGCATGTCCTAAAGACAACTACCCTACTCCCTTCATTGATCAAATCATTGATGAATGTGCTAGGAGCAGATCTTTTCCTTTATGGATGATTTTTTTGGTTATAACGAGACTAATATCACACAGGTCGACCAAGAGAAAACAACCTTTATTTCCCCATGGGGAACGTTCACGTACAAGAATCTCCCGTTCGGCCTCAAAAATGTTGGAGCCACATTTCAACGAGCAATCTCCTATATGTTTCATGATACTCGCAACATTGTCTAGCCTTACTTTGATGACCTTCTTGCCCATTCTCGTAAGCGCCAAGATCACCAAGACCATCTTCGGCAGATTTTTCTACGCTGCAGACACTATAACATTCGGTTAAATCCACACAAATGTGTTTTCTATATGGAATCAGGATGACTCCTTGGCTTCATCATTTCCAAGGACAGAATTCGCCTAGATCCGCTAAAAGTCGAGGCCATTGTAAATTTACCCCCTCCATCTTCACTGCACCAACTCTAGAGCCTGCAAGGAAAGGCCAACTTTCTTTGTCATTTTATACCTAACTATGTCGAGCTAGCTACAGGATTTACCCTGTTTCTCAAACAAGGAACACCCTTTGCGTGGGATGAGATGGCCCAAAAATATTTTGATGGTCTTAAGGTCATCCTCATAAATGCTCCTCTGTTGCATCCACTAGACTATTATCGAGATTACTTCCTCTACCTAGCTGCAGCCCCTAGCACCATTGCTATGGTGTTGGTTCAAGACGACGACAAAGGTGGCGAACATGTGATCTACTACCTTAGTCGGAATCTCCTCGAAATTGAAACGTGTTAGGCAGAAGTTGAGAAGTTGGCTTTGGCTATCGTTCAAGTTGTTCAACTTTTTCAGCACTATATTCTTTTACATACGACTACAGTGATTTCTGAATGCAACCCTATGACCTATATCCTGACTCATCAGTTGCTAGGTGGCATGTGTTCTAAATGGATCGTTATCCTGCAAGAATTCGATTTGGTCTTCACTAGAGCCAAATCTAAGAAGTCACTTGTTTTCACTGAATTGATTTGTTCCCTTCCCTCCAAAGCTCTCCCTGCTGATGCAGATGAACAACTTCCAGACGAGACCCTTTTCCTAATTAGCACCCTTGATCCATGGTACAATGGTACCATCATGTATCTCCAAACCTCCATGTTCCGGTTTGCGTTTACCAAGGATGATCATTGAAGTATTTGGCATCATTCCCAACCCTACTGTATTATTAGCAATACTTTATACTGTGTCAGCGTCGATTATGTTCTTCGTTGATGCCTCATGATCAAGGAAGATGGAAGAGCTCTCAATGATTACCACTCCAGGGCATGTGGTGGTCATATGTCTGGTTATGCTACAGCTCAGAAAATCCTTCGCGTTGGTTATTTCTGGTCATCTATCTTCAAAGACTGCATTCTTGCTGTCCACAAGTGTCACGAATGCCAAATTTACCAACGCAAGATGCGTGCCCCACCTGCTCACCTACACCCTGTCATTATTGTTGGTCCCTTTGCCAAATGGGGCATCGATTATATGACATGTAACCCTCGTTCGGTCGGGGGGCATGGCTATATTATCGTCGTCGTGGATTATTTCACCAAATGGGCTGAAGCGATGCCTACATATTCTGCAGATGGTAAGATGGCAGCTCAATTCCTTTTTAACCATGTTATTTCCAGGTTCGATGTACTCCAAGCCATTATCACCAACCATGGCTCCCATTTTATAGATTACATGATGGCAGAACTAACATCTGCATTAGGCTTGTGCCACGATGGCTCAACCCCATATTACCCTCAGGCCAACGGCCAAGTTGAAGCCGTGAACAAGGTTTTGGTCACCATGCTTTAGCGTACTATTGGGATGCACAAGTCAAATTGGCATCTCATGCTTTTTTTAGCTCTGTGGGCCTACCGAACTTCAACCAAAGACGCAACTGGTTTCACACCTTTCCAGCTAGTCTATGGTCTAGAAGCAACAATACCAATCGAATGTGAGATTCCTTCACTCAAGTTAGTTGTTGAACTCCTCCTCAAAACATCACCTCAAGAGAAACACCTATTATATTTAGAACAACTAGAAGAGATTCGTCGTCTCGCTGCCTTGGTCATCAAAGCACAAAAGAAATGGGTTAGATCCCATTTCGATCAGTCGGTCTCCCCTCACGCTTTCTCTGAGGGTGATTTGGTCCTACTATACAACCACGCTAACAATAAGATGGGGGCAGGCAAGTTCGAACCTATGTGGCATGGGCCCTATATTGTGAAACGTGTTTTGCGGAAAGGAGCCTATGATCTTATTGATTATGAAGGAAATCCTCTCGATAAGCCCCGAAATAGGGTTTACCTGAAAAAGTACTATGCTTAGGTCATCCTGCATGGTTACTTATGTATATTAGTGTGTGATTCATTTTTGTACACCATGCTTTTGTGTGATAGTTTTCAAACAGCTTTCTTGTTTACTATTCTTTTCTTGCTTTGCAGATGTCTACAACTCCTCATATTGGTTTTGCCGATGGTGCTTGCCGAAGTACCCGGAACCTATCATCTGCGGCATGGGTTATCTATAACCCTACCAATTAGTTGATTAACCTTCAAGGTATCTACCTAGGTTGTATAACCAACAACATTGTTGAATACAGTGCGGTCATCGAACTGTTATCAGAAGCCATCACCCCGGGCATTAGGGAATTGGTTGTCAACCTGGATTCACAGCTTGTCGTCCTTCAACTCAATGAGAAATATTTCGTCAGGAACCCTCAAATATTATGAATGTATCTTCGTATCCATCTATTGGAAAGATATTTGATTATATTGCATATCGTCATATTCCTAAACGCATGAATACATTGACAGATGCATTAGCTAATTGCGTGTTGGATAGACATTTACAAAACATGTGAAAGATAAGACAAACCATTTGTACCATAATAGACAAGAAAATACAACATATGTGTGTGTGTGTGTGTGTGTGTGTGAGAGAGAGAGAGAGAGAATGTTTGATACATTAGAACCCAAAAATTAATATGTATGTCTATAATAACATCGGCGGCTCGCAGACCTCATACATCTCTGGCACACAGGCCTCAAAAAATATGTAAGTACTGGACCTAGGAACTACTCAGCATGGTGGTCATGATAGCATGAGACAGCTCGTGCAACACGACTCAGTAGGTGGAAAATCTGATCTGTGACTCCCACTATGTGCCTCTCGTACCGCTGAGGCATGTCTCCTATCTAAGCATACTCCGAGATACCATGAGTCAACCCCTCGAGGTTCCTCGCGATCTCCTCCTAGTTATCACTTCCTTCCTGATAAGGGGCGACAGCATCAATAGGACGGGGGACACGCCTAGATATCGGGGACATCCCAGCTGGCCACTCTAGTTTAACATCTGCATAGACAAGAGAAATGTTATAAGCATGCATATACCAAAAACAATTAAAGAACATCAAAATCAAAAATTTGATTTTTTTATCTTCGACATCAAAGTCCTCTCCATCTACTAAGGGCATAGTTGGGTCTCCACGGAAATCAATGTCGATGTATGGCCAGTCCTCCACGATGATCTTTTGTCATCATAGTCATGAGAAGAATGTCGATCGGTATGACATAAGCTGACCCCCAGTGATCCTGGGCATCAAACAACTCCAGCAAGCCATCCATGGATCACGTGGTGTAGGAGGATCAACCTCAGTCAAGTGATACTGGAACAGTGGTACTCATTCTAGGAAAAAGGTCACAAGTACTGATCCGAAGCCAAATTGCTTCAGATTCCCCGCCTTGGCATTATACAACTGGCGCTTGATGTTCATCTTCATGGCCTCTACCCAGTTGAAGACCGTAGGAGCTGTGCAATCAATAACATAAAGGAACTTCGACTTGTTAGTCTCATGTTCCGCTTGGGACCCCGCCACTCTGTTGATAGTCAACAGAAGCACACTCAATGTCAAATCCCGCACATTGGAAATCTCTATCTTCCCACTCTTGGATTTCAAGGCCTCAGGACAATGTTTGGCAAGCAGGGAAGATATGATTGCCCCAACCGGACGTGATCCATACAAGTTCATTGGCTCACCTCTATGAGATAGTCCAGTGATGAAGTATATTTTTGAATTTGTCAACTCCAGCTCTTGGTCCTTAATGACAAAAATCTCGCGATTGATGTCACAAAGGCTTATCAAGTGTCGAAGCAGCTCGGGCTAGGCCAGCATCCCTGGTGTAAGGAAGAATATGAGGTGCCCGCAAGCCCTCAAAGCCTCCAGGCAATTTGGATCATTCAATGCCTGGGTGTCAACATCTTCATGTTCTCTTTCCTTCCAATCCACCATTTTCAGCAATTTCTCTCCTGCAAAATCCATTTATTTAAGTCAATGATCAATTTTGACACATAAAATTCAAGTTTTAACAGTCGGTTTTTGAGGAAAGATGATTTTTCCCTATCCATGGCACCGGCGCCCCTGTTTTAGAAACATTCATACTGGTCGGCGCGAATGATTATGCAAATAACCCTCGGCCAGCGTGATCCCGTGCCCGGAAATCGCATCGACCAAGGGCGAAACAATTTCTCAAAAACCTCCCTAAAAATCCTAAAAATGGCTAAAACATAAATGAATAGCATGAAAATGGAGCTCAGGGCTTCGGCTGTTACCTGGAACTGATGGCTCGTCGATTGACCTCCTGGATCTCCTGTAATCTGCTCCGAAAAAACTAGGGAAAAAGTGGGTAAAAAGTCTTCACTGCAAAGGTAAAATGGTAAAAATATATTTACTTTTCCCCTTTTTATTCATTTTTTTCATAAAAATATCAAATTTTGTAAATATTTTTGACCTATTTTTCCTCAAGGACTCGATAATACACTTTGCCTTACTTGTGCAACAACAGGTGATGGATGTTCGACGATGGCAATGAGTCACATTTCAGCTCTTTTCTCAACTCGTTAAACTCATATGAAAAGATTGCCAAGTATTTTTCCCTTTTTAACTCGTTAAAGAGAATAAAAATGGGGGGGGGTCCGTTTTTAGCTCTTTTCCGACCCTTTAAAATCGAAAATATAGTCAAGCCCTTGTCGTTTTGAACTCATTAATGGATGTGAAATGTCGTGCGCCCAATGTAAGTTTACCCCTTTTTCGCGTTGGGAAGCACTATTTATGAAATAGTCAAGCGGTTCTCTCAAGTATTGTTTTCTACCTTTTCGGGCTCGAGAGACACAAACGTACGAAAAGGGACCATGTGGAGTTTTCTTTTACATGTCTTTTTCAAACTCTCTAATCATGAAAAGGGTACTGATCTACACCTTTGTCGGACTTGTTCAACTATCAAACGACATCGGATTCGTCACCATGACGAACACAAGATTCTCCTTCCTAGGGCTCATTAAACTTACTAGGTCGGATTCGTCCGAAGGATGAACTTACAGTGCAAGCATATGCTATCCCATTCAATCTTGTGATTAAAAAGAATTGGGGTACTTGCCAAAAATGTTGCGGGGGAATTTGGAAATCTATGAGTCATGTCAGCAGCTCAGTATTGACCATGACACTCTTTGCTTCGTGTCGGGTTGGGACATCCTCCTTTGTATCGTTGACCTTCCTGGGTTTAGGCCATTCATTTTTTCCTTCCATTTGATCTCTGCCACATCATCATGACCACTGATCCTATGGATCCAAAAGCTGCCAAACTTCCAGTTGTGTCGTTGATATGTTCAAGAGTTGTCCTTCTATAGTTACACTTACCCGTGATTCTTTGTATCATCGAAAATCATTTTGCATCCTCTCGTCTTGCGTCGATGATGTGGGATTCATTATGGCCCTCCTTCGACATGGTTGCTTTCCGTTGACTTCAACTCATCATCTGGAAAGTTGACCGAGAGACTCCCTTCCAATACCTTAGAGCTTGCATGCCCTAATGGCAAGTTCTTCACACTCGACGACAAGTTCACATCATTGGCTTTCGATCGAGTGATTTCACGGGTGTTTGACTTCAGTTCTTGTATTCACATTTCGTGAATTGTGCTGATAGTACCTTAAGGGCCATCGTCATTATTGGTGGTTTCTCTCATGCTTGTTAACATTTTACATCATTGATTGGTAATCAAGCGACTTTCTAGCATGTTCGATGTCAACACATCTATTCACATGCTACAATATGTACTTTGATCAGGTCATGTTGGAACACAAGACCCTGGAATCAGATCACAAAGCGTCCAGGTTTCGAAATGATTTGACATGGTTATGATGATATGCATGTCTCTTTCAGATGGTTGGCTGCGACCAGACCATGAGTTATCATATGTGATCCTTCTCATTGTTAGATGGTTGCGACCATACCTTGGTTTCGTTATGATTCTCTTTGACGAATGGTTGCACCCATACCTTGATCCATTTACATGATCATTCTCTGGATGGTTGTGTCCATGCCATGATTCATGTATCAATTGACAGAAATCTCAGTTTATGTATATGTATATGTACTTGCTTGCAGGTTTTCCAACAACATACCATTTCCCCGGACTAATTTATAAAGCTTTTCATCCCTCGCTCTAGCTCGACCTTCATGCTTTAGGGGGCATCTGTTACACAGCATTTTGTCACTGTCCCTGTACTCCTCGTTCCTTGATCCTAGAGGACCTCTACAGTGAATCCCGCATGCTTTTCCTTCATGAAGAAACCTCCATTATGTCCCTATTCATGAGCAGAGCGTTTCCCTTTTGCACCATTTCCCCTGAAACTTCTGTTTTGCCCAATTTACAAGGTCGGTGCTAATGACCTTTGTCTCCCCCGTGCCAATGTGCAGAGATTAGCACTATTCCCCGTGCCAATCGGTGTGACTGAGCTATGTTCCAATCACATCGGTCATATTATGGAAATTTTTTTAAATTAGAGTCGAAGCTTCCAGCTCTAGAAGCTTCGTAACAGAAGTCTGGTAAATGGTTTGGCTGAATGGGGTCAAGATGACAATTTGGGCTCCTTTACCCTATAATATTGGGACTACCTCAAGGGATAAGTTCTTCTCCCATGAGAAGAGGATCCATCTCCCATCGATATTTCCTATATAAACCTCCCTTATTCCAAAGCATAAGCTAGTTAGAGTGTTGGCTGAGTGTGAGTATACTATTTTGATTAGACAAGCAAGGTATTACTTGTTGTAGCCATCTAGTTGTGTGAGGGAGAAGTGTGTTTGGTTTGGAATGAAGTCTAAAGAGAAGAGCCTTTAAACTATTGTTGTTTAAAGCCATCATGGAATGCTAGCAGAAGTGTGTGGGAACCTGGTCTTGTGAGGAAGACTCGGACATCAAGACGAATGGTTGTAATCTCTCTTTGATATTACTATATGCAACTATCGATTGATTTCCTACATGTTTTGTAATATTACATATTCGTGTCTTAATGCTTCTTGACTCATTAAGTAGGTTGAATTGCAATTTGTCTATTATTATGCTTGTGCGTTGTTGTTGTTTACTTGTTTCAGGGGCTTGAAGAAGGAAGCGAGAGATTGTTGGAGCGATCAAGTGAGGACACCATCAAGCAGGATAAGCGACCAAGAGGTAGGCCCTCTTGATTGATTCTAACCTAAGGAAATCTTCCAAAGAAATGTATCTGTTGTGGCTAGACCCATTATCGGGCTAGAGGAATTTGTTTGTGTCCGCACTTATAATTTTACTTCACCACACGGGCTGTAGGTGAGCGGGTGAGGCGTGCATCTTGCGTTGGTAAATTTGGCATTTATGGCACTTACGGATAGCAAGAATGTAGTCTTTGAAGATAGATGGCTAGAAATAACCAGCGCGAAGGATTTTTTGAGTTGTAGCGTAACCAGACATATGACCACCACATGCCCCAGAGTGGCAATCATTGAGAGCTCTTTCATCTTCCTCGATTGTGAGGCATCGGCAAAGAACAGAATTGACACTGACACGATATAAAGTATCGCCAATAATACGGTAGGGTTGGGAATGATGCCGAATCCTTCGACAATCATCCTTGGTCAATGCAGACTGAAACGTGGAGGTTTGGAGATACACGATGATATCACCGTACCATGGATCAAGGGTGCTAATTAGGAAAAGGGTCTCATCTGGAAGTTGTTCATCTGCACCAGCAAGGAGAGCTTTGGAGGGAAGGGAACAAATCAATTTAGCGAAAACAAGTGACTTCTTAGATTTTGCCGTAGTGAAGACCAAATCAAATTCTTACAGGATAACGATCCATTTAGAATACTTGCCCCCCAGCAACTAATGAGTCAAGATATAGGTCATAGGGTTGCATTCAGAAATCACTGTAGTCGTATGTAAAAGGATATAGTGCCAAAAGCATTGAACAGCCTAAACGGTAGCCAAAGCCAACTTCTCGACATGTGCATAACATGTTTCAGTGTCAAGGAGATTTCGACTAAGGTAGTAGATCACATGTTCACTGCCTTCATCATTGTCTTGGACCAAAATCATAGTAATGGTGCTATGGGTTGCGGCTAGGTAAAGGAAGTAATCTCGATAATAGTTCGGTGGATGTAAAAGAGGAGCATTTATGAGGACGGCCTTAATATCATCAAAATATTTTTGGGCCACCTCATCCCATTCAAAGGGCGTTCCTTGTTTGAGCAACCGGGTAAATCCTATGGCTAGCCCGGCATAGTTGGTATAAATGACTGAGAAACTTTGCCTTTCCTTGCAGGCTCTGGAGTTGGTGCCGTGAAGATGGAGGGGGTAAATTTATAATGGCCTTGACTTTTAGCAGATCTAGGTGAATACCATCCTTGGAAATGATTTAGTCGAGGAGTCGTCCTAATTCCACATAGAAAACACATTTGTGCATATTCAACCGAATGTTATAGTCTCTGCAGCATAGAAAAATCTGTTGAAGATGGTCTAGGTGATCTTGGTGCTTACGAGAATGGGCAGGAAGGTCATCCAAGTAAGGCTTGGAAATGTTGCGAATATCATGAAATGCGTAGGACATTGCCTGTTGAAACGTAGCTCCATCATTTTTGAGGCTGAAAGGGTGCTTCTTATACTTGAACATACCCCATCGGTAGATAAAGGTTGTCTTCTCTTGGTCGGTTGGTGCGATATTAATTTGGGTATAACCAGAAAAACCGTCCATAAAGTAAAATATCTCACTCTCGGCACATTCATCAATGATTTGATCAATGAAGGGAGTAGGATAGTTTTCTTTAGGATAGGCACGATTAAGATCTCGATAATCCACGCAAAGACGGATCGTGCCTTGTTTCTTAGTCACGGGGGCAATATTGAACATCTAGTCTATAAGGGGGATGGGGTAAATGAACCCAGCTTTGAGAAGCCTTTGGACTTCACCCTTAATAGCAGCGGCCTTCCTGGTGTGCACTGGGTGAAGCCGTTGGCGAACGGGCTTCACATGTAGATACGTTGGTATTTCATGCACCACAATGCTAGGATCGATGCCAGGCATTTCTTCGTAAGACCATGCAAACACATCACGGAATTCCTGAAATAGATGAGTATATGTCTTGATCTCATCCGAAGAACAAGATACCCCAATATGAACATGTTCAATGACACCGGGTTTGATAGAAATGTCAATCGACATCGTTTGGGTAATATTACCCAGATTTCCTTCCGACCATACTTCATGAGTAACAGTCAGTAGTGGAAATGGAGAAGAGGACTCTTCGAAAACGATAGACATAACCACCGGGTGAGGCAGGAACGAGGAGCGATGATGAGTATCGATCCATGGTGGTTCCTCAAGAGACATGATTTCCATGATGCCTTCATCAGCAAGGAAGGTCTCGGCTAAGGGATCATATGATTCCAAAGTGCCAAGCCAAGGGGATTGAGAGTACATATCGAGAGAGGTCTTCGACATATGAGAATCAAAGGATGTGGAGTTCAAGGCTGAAACGATTTCCACGTAATTGACTTCGATGGGACTAAGCAGCATAACTTCGCCCCAATTATCAACAATATTTGGCACAAGTATGACCTAGGGATCAGATTTGACTGAGATCATGTTGACAGAGGCAACATGAGGAGGTGGGAGTGAAAAAATTCCCATTAAGGAAGAATCTTTGACGAGACCCGCCCCCACACTCTCATAGGGAGCACCAGAGTGCTTGATGTATGGAATATTGCCATCCGAGGATGAAGAGACAAAGAAAAACAGCTAATCGAAGGTGAGAATATTCCCTTGATGGGGAAAACAGATCATGCAAAACAAAGAGGAGGCCACGGAATGCATGACATGAGTCCAACTTTGGCCGAGTAGAAGATTATAATTGAGAATGGAATCAACAATCTCTACTTCGAATTGAACTGTCTTGCCTTCCAGGGTGATGGAAAGGTTAGGTAAGACACCAAAGGGTCACGAATCGTGCCCATCGAGAGCTTCCAAAGTGTTCGGAGACTAGTTCAATGCAGGGGAACCAATAGCCTTCCAACGTGCAGTTGACATGATGCAAGTAGAAGCACCTTCATCAATGATAGTGTGGTGGATGGTATTCTCATTAATGATTACTTGAATAAGAAAGGAAATCTCATGCGGGAGCCATGGAACATGGTTCTCCAGATCAAAACATATCAAATTAGAATCAGTGGGATCGATGCCCCCGATAGCTGATAGCAAATATTTCCACTGCGATGGGCAGCTTTGGAGTACCTCGAGAACCGACATGGCTAACGACACGTGAGCCAAATCCTCAAAAATTATTGTAGTGCTTAGTGGCTCGAGCGTTGGGATTATATGAGGACTTCTGCAGCACACCTGAAGAGGGTGACCACATAACAGAATCAAGGTTAGGGCGCTCAATTTGTAGAGGGCTAGAACTCAGGGTAGAAGAAGAAGGCACAGCTTCTTTTTCTTTCCCAGCTGCCGGAGCTAGAGTTTGATAATCTTTCGATTGGGTGGCCACATTAATGGGCGTGCTCATCATGAACACTTGAGATCCAGAGGAAGCAGATTGGGGTTGGTCTACCATTTGGGTCTGCTGAGATGGAAATGGCTCTTTAAGGACAGCAGGGGTCCCTTTGAGCAAGCGACTAACTTCGGATCGTTGAGGACAATCCTTAGTGTAGTGATCCTCCTCGCAAATGAGGCAAGGATACTTAGGTTTCTGTTGCGAAGATTCGCTAGCAGACGATTTGGGAGGACCCTGTTTTGGGGCATCGGCTTTAGCTTTGCCTTTGCCTTTCTTTTTTCCTTTCGAGGATTTGTTTGCTGCAGTAGATTGAACAGTGTGGACCTCTAAGGTTTTACCAGGGCCTGGTGGATTCTAAGATGAACTATTAGGAGTAGCATTTGAGACTGACTTCTGTTTGGAAGAAGTTTTAGTAGGGGTCTGGGATACTTGACCAATAACTCCATCAACAGGAGGAACAACTGGTGACTTTGATGCTGAGGGATTGGATGATGGCCAGGGAGCATTGGGTAACAACTCGTATGAAGTGCCAAACTGAGAGTAAACCAGATCTAAGTACTGGGAATCCGTAATGGCTTGCTCTTCAGTGACACATCCATCCATAGCTATACCATGAGCAATTGGGGCTACGAATGATTTGGTAAACCATTCAGTGAGAAACTGATCAAATATCTTGAATTTGATCAGGCGACGTCTACATCTCCATTCATGGATATGATCAGAGATATGCGTCGTAGTGTCTTGCTTAAGAGATGTGAGCAAATAGGTGCCAGTTTCATAACGAACCAGCAGCTGAAAATGAGTGAGGAAAGCCATGGCTAACCAATTGAAGTCATGGAAAGCACTTCGAGGTAGCTCGATGTACCATTTTGCTGCAACACCCGTGAGGGTTGATTGGAAAGACGAAGACGAGTGGAATCGTCCACATATGATTTTGAAAAACACCAGAGGTGATATGTCATCACATGGGCCTGAGGATCTTCTTTAGCTTTTCCATCGAACTTTGGGCAATCACTTGGTATCTTGGATGGCACCGAAGGCCAGTACGGCGAATGCAGGATTGGATCATTAGCAAGGAACAATACATCTGGAAACTCAAGAGTAGCAAAGAAAGGTAATTAAGTGTTAAAAGGCATGGAAGGTCAATAAGTGGCCCCATGGGGAGGATCCCATCCCTACTGGTAAGGATTTTTGCCCCACAGTGGGGGATTTTGGCCATATATCATCTGAGGCTGCCCCCATTGCGAGTTACCTTGATCATAGGGAGGATTCTGACCTTGAATACCTTGAAACTGTCCAGGCACAGGTTGCTGATAGGCAACGTATGGGTTAAAAGGTTGTTGAGCTTGTTGACCTTGGACATATGGATATGGGACTTGTTGTCCTGGAACATAGGACTATTGAGCCTGTTGTCCCTGAACAAGAGGGTTTTGGACCTGCAATCCTTGGGCATAAGGTTGATACACTTGTTGCCCTTGGACGTAGGGGTTTTGTACCTAGTGCCCTTGGCCAGCAGGATTCTGAACCTATTGACCTAGGACAAGAGGATTCTGGGCTTGCTGCTGCAAGACTTGACCTTGACCCTGCCCCTGCAAGGGTTGACCTTGTTGATATGTATACAAGGGTTGTTGCTACCCTGGTTGGTTTTGTTATTCTAAGGGTTGACCTTGCGGTTACAAAATTTTCCCCCAAGTTGCAAAGGTTAGCCCGGCAAGGGTATGGGTTGAGAGGTATGTGGATCATATTACATATGTTGTTGCGTGGCCTGCTGCAACTGTTGTAAGGATTGACCTTGCGGTTGTTGCAAGTGACCTTGCTGCGGGATAATTTTCCCTTGCTGTTGCGTGGAGATCCCTTGCTGCAACAAAGGTTTCCCTTGTGGTAACAAAGGCTGTCTGGTTGTTGTAAAGGTTGTCCTTGCTATTGCAAGGGTACTTGAACAATGCCCGGGAAATTACCGAACTGAATCTGGCCGTAGCCAGGTTGGATGTACTGCCCAGATTGGAGGGTGTAAGGTTGATTAACCAATCCTTGAGAACCATATGGAATATAAGTATTTTGGTATTGGACGTGAGCCCCATAGGGCTTCTGGTACTAAACATTTCTTGATCCAGACAGACCAACGAGATTCTAAACTTGTTGGTACTGGACATTGTTTAATCTAATAAGATCAGCAAGGTTATAAACAATACCAGAAAGGGGTTGGTTTATACCAAGCATGTGAGCTTGTGAGTCGTTCACATTAGTGGCACCTGACACCATAGAGACGTTTGTGCTCTGCCCCCTAGGCGGGGGCACAATCTGGTCACTGACTAATGGGACAGAAGAATTGACAGAGAAAATCTTTGAAACTGACAGTTGTGACTAACGTGTAACTGGGATCGATGATACAAGAGTATTCGAAATGGTGGGTTGCACTAGGAATAAAGTAACAGCCGTCGGGAATTCGCGCTCACGGCGAATGGACCTGACATAGGCGTGACGCCTGGCGCCCATACAAGATTATGGTAGAGTGATGAGGCACTAGGTGTGCCTGAAACTTAGTGCCCTAAAGACACATAGTTGGGTGGCAAGCTGGTGGGAATACCTTCTGAATAAGGTAAACCCTCAGGAGGAAACTGCAATTGCAATTCTTCCCCCTCAATAGTGTGTGGAGTAGAAACCTCGGACTCATCTGGAGATGTGACTGGAGAATTGCTTTCGGGTTCCATGTTTGAAAACAAACAACGATGAATGGTCGAACATGTACTGTGGAATAGTTCCAAAGGAACACCCGGCTGGTCATATTGACTGTAAGGATGTTGTGGTGATATCTCAACAACATCAAACAGAGAGTTCAGAGGATAGATAACCAGTCCAAGTTGATCGTAAGTAGTCGACGAGTTATCTGGAATTCGAACGAGATTGTCCGGAGATTCTTGGTCAAGATCAGCAGATGACCTTGAATCGAAAGTAGGCAAAGGGAGAGATGGCAATGGTTTAACACTCAAAACAATTGTAAGTTCAACATTTTGGTCCTCGAGTGACTCTGATAACTCAAGAAATGGCTCCACAGACAATCTTTCAGGCAGAGGAGAGGAAGAGGAATTGGGTGAACCAAATGGTTCAGCCACGATGACCTTGTCTTAGTCGACAAAACAAATAACTTCAGGGCCTTAAAATTTCTTTTTAAGGGAACTTGCGATTTGGTTAAAAGACTAATGGGATGTTTTGGATTGTGGGCAATCAATTATTAAGACGCACAAAATACTGATGTTCTTTTGTTTTTTAAGAGTCGAGAAAGAAACAAAGATGACTCTATCACTTTCGATTAGAAACGAGCTCGAAAGGACAAGTGCTCGAATGATGTTTTAAGTTTAATAAGTCAAAAATATCAAATTACTACTCTTGATGATCTAGGTAAACAGGATTACTAGGCAACCATGAACTTCAAAATACCTCTTGGCGAACCAGGAAGTACAAGCAGGCAATCTCCCCGAATGTTGTGTTCGATGTATCACGTTCGCAAGGCCGCTGACTCGACTTCCTAAGGATAAAAGGATTGCAGCCTAGTGGGGTCTCCCATTATATACTCGATGGTACGGGGAGCACAAATCCGTGCTAGCGTTGTCTAATGTTGAAGCTAATGACAACTGCTAGGTTTAAAGATGTTGGATCACGTCTCTAGCCTAGACCTTCTAGATATGATCATTGATGTCAAATGCGCCTTAGGTTAATTGAATTCATTTTATAGTTTATATTGAGTTAAGTTTCAGTTTTCAAGTCTTAGCGATGCTACTCGAAAAAACCTAAAATGAAACTAAATAGGACAAGACCCTTTCAATTTGATGAAATGCCTACACTAGAGAGGGTAGAAACTACTCAATCAAATGCAAACAATCAAGCAACTGAAAACGAAATAATCTTTCACTACTTAAATTTTTCAAAAAATAAACTAATGAAAAAACCATTCCAATTCCTAATTTCCTGACAAACACTTATCTATTAGTCCTTCCAAAATGAAAAAATTATCTTCATTTTTCAAATGTTGATGCAATTCTAGTCTTTAAAAAGATGCAAATTTCTTAACACAATGATGCAACAGGATAGAATTTCATACTTTCTCATGAAACAACGAAACAAACTTCACATACAAACTTTCAATGAAAATGTTTTCAAAACAATGAGTTCTTCAAGCAGATAAAAACATGAAAAGAGAAGTTCATTTAGGTCAATGAAAAACCGACTTTACCAAACATAAGGCCAACAATGTAATCTATTCTAGAAAGAGACGTTCAAGCTAGTAAACGAAACTTTTTCAAACTCATGTAAAAAGAGGTCAAAGTCATAAAAGGACCAAAAACCAAATACAAGGAGTAAACACACCTACAATCAAACTTAGTGAGTCCACAAGCTATTGAATGGACGACTAACTAGATGCCCTAATGTCATTGGCCACTCAATGACTCAATAAATCAAATAGAAAGATGACAAGCCAACAAGTAAGCAAAACCAATCGAAAAGTAGCTTTCTAATCAGGGAGAAAATAGTGAAAAAAGCTCACGAGGTTAAAAACACAAGAGCAAAACACACTGGCTAAGATTGGGGTCAAGCCCTAATCTTCACTTACAGGCATCGATGTGACTGCCTAACTTACAACAAGTGCCAGAGGCTGGTCAGTGCGACTGTTCCTCAGCAATTCACGCTGGTCGGCGCGACTGTCAGCAGATTAAACGAGCTGGCCGAGGTAACTAAGAAAAAATTTTAAAAAAATTCAAAACAAGAACCAGATCTGCTACTATGAATTTTAGACTTAAGCCAGTAAGTAGGAGAAAAGAAAGAGAACCAAAGGGAAAACGTGAAACTAGAAAAGTTCTCACTAAATCATGAAATCCAAAACAAACAAAAAGATGGGATCCCCAGTGGAGTCGCCAATTTGTGGTGAAGTAAAATTATAAGTGCGGACACGAACGAATTCCTCTAGCCTGATAATGGGTCTAGCCACAACAGATGCATTCTATGGAATATTTCCTTAGGTTAGAATCAATCAATAGGGCCTACCTATTGGTCACTTATCCTACTTGATGATGTCCTCGCTTGCTCACTCCAGCAATTCATCAAGCTCCTGAAACAAGTAAACAACAATAGCACACAAACATAATAATAGACAAATTGCAATTCAACCTACTTAATGAGTCAAGAAGCATTAAGACATGGATATGTAATATTACAAAACATGTAGGAAATCAATCGATAGTTTCATATATTAATATCAAAGAGAGATTACAACCATTCATCTTGACATTGCAGTCTTCCTCTAACAAGACTATGTTCCCACACACTTCTACTAACATTCCATGATGGCTTCAAACAACAATAGTTTAAAGGCTCTTACCTTTAGGCTTCACTCCAAACCAAACACACTTCCCCCTCACACAACTAGATGGCTACAACTAGTAATAGCTTGCTTGTCTAATCCAAAATAGTATACTCACACTCAACCAAAAACTATAACTAGTTTGTGCTTCGGAAGAAGGAAGGTTTATATAGGAAATATGGATGGGAGATGGATCCTCTTCTCATGGGAGAATGACTTATCCCTTTAAGTATTTCCATCATTATAGGGGAAATGAGCCCAAACTATTATCCTCGATCCCATCCGGCCAAACCATTTACCAGACTTCCGTTACGGAGCTTCTAGAGCTAGAAGCTTCGGCTCTAATTTAAAAAACTTTCCATAACAGGACCGACACGACTGAAACAAAACTCAGTCACTCTGGCCGGTGCGAGGAGTATTGCTAATCTCTACACATCGGCGTGACGGAGACAAAGGCCATTAGCGTTAGTCTTGTAAACTGGGCAAAACATAAGTTTCAAGGGAAATGGTGCAAAAGGGAAATGATCTTCTCATGAAGAGGGACATAATGGGATTTTCTTCATGAAGGAAAAGCATGTGGGGTTCACTGTAGAGGTCCTCTAGGATTAAGGAATGGGGAGTACAGGAATAGTGAAAAAATGTTATGTAATAGGCATTGAGAAGTGAAAATGTAATCATTCCTTGGCTGGAAAAATCATGAACAGAAAAAATATCCTTCCAATAGATTTAACCATTTATCTAAGGCATCCACATCTATCTGACCTTCAAATATGGGGATGTCAAAGTTAACTTGTACCTTGAATGATGTGGCACTTCCAGAGTAGCTGCTGGAAGGAGATGTGTCACCTTTGGGTAGATGCTGAAGGATCTAGGAAAAATTGTCCATCATCGTGTTCCTCTATCGCTCGAGGGATTCTTTGAGAAAGATTTTGAAAGGATCTCCTACCCCCTCATATTTCTTCACTTCCGCCATAGGAGGCCATCGGGGTTGCAATGTTGGTCTTACAAAGGTTTGACCAATTCAAGGCCTAACTCTTTATATCCTAACCTTGTTGGGGACATGCAAAGAAAAATCGAGAAGAGCGGACTGCTCTAATACCACTGATCTAAACTTAAACAGAAACACAACAAATTACAAATATAAACATAAATAGAGAGACGTGGAAGAAATAGCACTTCGTTTCATTAATAACAAATACTGAAATAAGCTTACAAACAGAATGGAAATAAACTAACTCGGGTGATGGTAGCTTATCTATGAGAATAGATGTGGTAGCTACATGCCTCAGAACTGTGTTACAATGAGGCTTGAAGGCCTATTTATTATTGAGAAACAATGGAAAACCCTAACCTTGGGAGATGAAGCGCCAAAATTATGGGCCTTGTTTGGGTCAATTGGTACATCAAATTCCTAGGGTTGTAACTTTGGCATACGATCTTTGTTTGACGCGCATAATACCTCGTTAGAAGGATCTATCCAAGAACTGCAACTTTCGAGTGGAAAACATCGGTTGGACCCCTGTTTCAAATAGTAAAATGTGCTACAATTAAGGAAACTAAAAGAGAAAATGGTGGGGGTCCAAATGGAATAGGTGGGTGGCCACCACAATTCACCTGGATCAGTCCTACCCCCTTAGGAAGCAATGACCCCCATTGTGTTGAGTGCCTCCATGAGATGGGGAAACTTCTACTGAACTTGGTCCCTGGTGAGCCACTTGCCTTGGTACAGGAGTTGGCCAGCTTTGACAACCCGATATAGTTGGATTTTCTGTTGGTGAGTGTTCTTAATCTATGTGTCTATAATCCGATCAGTTTTGGCATATTCCATGCAGTCTAGTTTTAAATCTGTTGGTGTGAGTTTTTCTGCAATGTATGATGTGTCCAGAAATGATTGGAAGTATGGTAGAAGGCGGTCCACATTGAACATTGGGTGAAGGCCCAAGGAATGGGGGAATTTTGAGCTCAAAATTATTTTCTTCCACAACCTTGGTAATGGTGTAAGGAATTCTTTCTGCAAATTCAACCAAACTTTGTCACCCACTTGAAACTTGTGTGGCACCTGATGTTGATCATGTCACTGCTTGTACTTGGCATTTGACTTCTCCAAGATGTTGTGAACCTGTTGAGATGTGTTGGATGTGTTCAAAAAATTTAGTCACTTTATCAACCTCGGAAAATACATGTGTGGATTATGTATGTGTAGTTGCATGAGGCATGGCAACATCAATCAGACACAATGGTTGAAATCCTAGACCCACTTGAAAGGGACTGCGACCAGTCGAGCTATGGAGAGATTTGTTATAGTTGTGTGTAACATAGGGAAGACTATCATCCCAGTTTCATGGATGTTGGAGTTGTACATGCGAAGTATGTGCACTATCATCCTATTTACAACCTCTGTCTAGCCATCAGTCTAGGGATGGAAGGCAGTCGACTTGGTGAGCTTAGTGTCCAATAGTGTCTAAAGGCTTGACCAGAATGTACTTAGGAACCTGCTATCATGATCTGATAAAATGGTCTGCGGGATCCAAAAATGTACCCACACCCGTTCAAAGAAGAGTTTGGTAGTGTCCTCTGTTGTGATACTCTTCTTGCAAGTCACTAATATAGCCATCTTAGAAAATCTATCCACAAGCACAAAGACACAGGCATTACCATGCTTGGTAGAGGGGAGGCTAGACATATAGTCCATGGATATGGATTCCCACGGCTGGCTGGGAGTAGGCAGAGGAGTTTATAGGCCTTGCTTCTTGATGGTCGTCTTGGTGATGGTGGAGGCAATGTAGGATTTATATATTTCCCAACATCCAATTGGATTTTTGGTGAATAAAAGTACTTTTGTAGTACAGCCACAATTTTCTCCACACCAGCATATCTTGCGACCCCACTGTAGTGTGCTTCCCAAATCAACTTGGCACTCTCGTTTGAAGGAACACAAAGGTGGCCTAAGTAGCATAATACTGTGTCCTCGAGTGTTATCAGGAAATCTAGTGTCCACTCGGATCTGCTATTCCCACTAAGACTGGTAGCTATCTTAGAAACAAACAAACTAAAACCACTTTTGTTTTCCTTTATGAGAAGTATATAAGAGGGGAATGAAGGACACCAACCTCAGTCTTGCACTTGGTTCCTTGCTCGGTTCCTCTCCCTTCTGACAGATCTTTTCCACTTCTCCTTCATCTACCCAGCTTCAAAGAGCACCTGTGGAATCAAAGCAGCATTATACTATCGAAGAACAGAGATCTATAATCATAAACAATATAGGACCAGATATATATTGACCACACAAATGCATATATCATCAAACATACAAGAATGTGGAGGAAAACTTGAATAGCTTTATTAATAATCAAGAATAGCAAAGAGGATTACAACCAATTGTTCTGACCCAGCATCACCCTCCAGCATGAAAGCCCTTGTTTCACCTCATGAAAAGCTTAGATCACCCAACACTATGATATTCCAACAAGAAACCAACAGCACTTCCTTACAAGATACAAAATTCCAGCCCCTGGATCTCTGGGATGAGGGATCCATATATAGATGATTGCAAGGGGGTGAGTCAGCTTTTGGGATTCTGATTAGTGTCCTCTCTCTGATAGTTCTTGATTCCACTTGGAGATTGATGATCTCTTACTCATCCCTGGGTGAATTCAGAGAGGCAAGTGTCACAGGAGAAGTTTCTGGAAGATTCCATGATCATCCACCTCGCAAACTGTCTTTGCCATTTGTCCTCTCTCGCCCATCGCACCCCATAGAAGGGCTTTTCAGTATGCATCACACCTCCCGTGTGGATTAGGTGGGATTCATCACACTTTGACCATGGAGCAGGTGAGATGGTCTAGTTTTGACCAGTTATGAGTAGTTTTTCATGGAGAACTTCTGGGAGATGATGTAATCAGCTGACCTTGTTCTTTTAGGGTGTGGAACAACACTTTTAGGGACTTAGGAGCCCTTGATTTATGGACATGTTTGATTGGGGTTGCAGTGCCCAAAAATGCCTATAACATTGAGGTGGAAATCAGGAATTGGCTTTCCATCTACTATCATCTGGTCTGTGGAGGCGAACTCTGAATCATTTTTGTATAGTTGCGGCCATCCATAGGTTTCGTGGCCACAAGAGTTGAGAATAGTAGTTGGTGCTGAAACTGGGGGTCAGCTGAGGCAGTCTGCAACCTGATTGGTCCTGCCTTTTTAGTATTTAATGTTCAAGTGGAATTGTTGCAGATATGTAGACCACTTTTTATGGTGATCGTTTTGCAACTTCCCTTGTGTCTGTATAAATTGAAGAGGTCAGTGATCGGTGTGGATTACCGTCTCATCTCCCAAAATGTAACATTTCCATTGTCGTCAAGCTTGCACGATGGAATACGTCTCTTTATCATAGGTGGGCTACTTCCGAATTGTATTGGAAAGCGTATCAATATGATATGCCACTGGATGCCCTTGTTGGGTGAGGATTGGACCAATAGAATAGTCGGAGGCGTTTGTCTCAATTTCAAATGGTTGTTTCACATCTAGTAGTGTGAGTACCGGTGCAGTTAAGAGGTGGTTCTTCAACTCAATGAATGCCTCTTGTTGGGACTCGGACCAGGGAAAATTTTCTTTTGCCCTACCCTTAGTAATCTTACTCAAGGGCCAAGTGATATTGGAGAATCCAAACACAAACCTCCAATCAAAATTTGCAAGGCCCAAGAAGCTTCGAAGTTCTATTAGAGTGATTGGGCCTGGCCAATCCCAAATGACTTGGATCTTATTCGAATCCACATGCATGCCACGTTCATTTATGATGTAACCTAGAAATTAGACCTAGTTCATGCCAAAGGTGCATTTCTCTAAGTTGGCACACAGTTTGTGTTGCCAAAGGGTGTGAAGGACCTGTTGAATGTGTTGTAAGTGTTCTTCCTAACTCTTGTTGAATATGAGGGTGTCGTCCAAATAAAAAACCATGAATGACTTGGTGAAGGGATTCAAGATGTCATCCATTAGCCTAATAAAAGTAGCAAGGGAATTTTTCAACCCGAAGGGCATAACTAACCATTCAAAAACACCTTCCTTGTATTTGAAGGTGGTCTTTCATACATCTGTGGGCTCTATTGGAACCTGGTGATAGCAAGACTTCATATTGATCTTGATGAAATACTTGGCCCCTTTAAGTTGGTCCAGAAGCTTGTCAATATGTGGGATTGGATACCTGTTCCTGACAACGATTATGTTTAGTGCCCGATAATCAATGTAGAGTCTTGAGGTCTTGTCCTTCTTCTTTACAAGTACAATCGAGCTCCCACAACGCAAGGAACTTGGTCACATGTGCCCTTTTTGTAGCAACTCCTAGATTTTTTTCTTGATCTCTTCATTTTCCAATATGGATCAGTGATATATTGGCCCATTTGGTAGAGGTGCTCCGAGAGTCAGATCGATCGAGTGCTTGACCTGACAGTGCAAGGGTACCCCTATGGGTGAGGAGAAGATTTCCCTGTATTCTTCCACGACCGTATCCACCTGCTTCTACTACATGGAGGAACCCTTCCCAGGGGCCATGGATGTGGCTACGATCTTCCCCTTACTTTGAGAGTGAATCAGAAAGAAAACAAATTTCCTAGTTTGGGAGATGATCTTACTACATTGCTTAGTAGAGATCAAAGAGATGGTAGTAGGCGAGGATACCTCTGGTATCCTGTATAACTTATTACCCAAAGAAATAATAACATAGTGAGGTCTAGACTCATATACAGCAAGCCACTTCCACAAGTATAATTTTCCTAATAATACATCACAAACTTCAAGGGGAGCAACATAACATAGTACCTCATTCGTGAAGGGCTTTATGTTGTAGCAAAGGCGACACTGTTAGCTGATGCGGAAATCTCGCCCTGGGTGAAGCCATCCGATGGTGTATGGCTGCGAATGTGATGTAGTTGGTAGGCCTAGTCGCTTTACAACCTCTGCTAAAATGAGGTTATTTTGGCTCTCGTCATCGACAATGAACTTCCAGGGTGAACCCTTCAACGACATATGCGAGTGGAAGAGGTGTTCCCCCTCCTTTGGATCTTCAGGCTCAATCTTTTGGATCTTGGTGGTGGTCACAGTGGCACTAGGTTTTGTGTCAATGATATGCTTCCCTTTTTCATTCCCCTTGTTGGGTTCTGACTCAAATTCGGAAAGAAAATCTAATTCGGAAGCCTTTAGCTCGGCCACTAGTGACTGTTTGGACCGACACGCACTTGTGTTGTAAGTGGAACCCTTATGGAACTCACACCACTTTCCCATGTTCTTATTTGTCTTCATGGTGTTGTTCTTTACTTGCAGCTTTAGTGGGTTATCCTGGGTCACCTCGCCTTGGATTTTTCCTTTGCTCTATGGTTTGGGGGCGTCTTTCCCTTGCTTCAAATTTGTAGATCCAAAGTCTCGCTTTTTCTGTTTAAACTTCTACTCAATCTTGACAGCATATTAGTACACCGTGTCGAGTGAGGAGACGGCTAAGAACTTCATCTCATCCTTGATGTACCTATGTAGTTAGCCATGGTACTTGAGTACAAAATGCCACTCAGAATCCTTGATAGCCAACTTTGTGCCAAGGGTATGAAAAACATTGGTAAACTCTTGTACGTCTTGGTCCCTTCCCTATCGCAGCATGGTCCACTTTATGTATTTATCCTCATAGCTCTTGACAGGGTAGTACTGCTCCTTGATGGCGTCCTGGTATGAATTCCAAATGGGTCAGACTAAAAATAGTGAGCGTGTACTTTTGTCCTTATTCTCGCTGTAGGTTTCCCACCAGTCCTTGATGGGGAGGGCATCTTTAAGAAGTGAAAAAGTAATATTTTCCTGGCTGGAAAAATCATGAGCAAAAAAAATATCCTTCTAGAAGATTTAACCATTTATTTGTGGTGACTGCATGTATCTGACCTTCAAATATGGGGATGTCAAAATTAAATTGTACCTTGAATGGTGTGGCACTTCCAGAGTGGTGGTTGGAAGGATATGTGTCGTCTTTGGGTAGCTGCTGAAGGATCTAGGCAAAGTTGTCCATCATCTCATTCCTTTGCCACTCGAGGGCTTCTTCGAGCAAGATTTTGAAAGGATCTCCTGCCCCCTCATCTTTCTTCTCTTCCGCCATGGGAGGTCATCAGGGTTTGTGAGGTTGGTCTTGCAAAGGTTTGACCAGCTCGAGTCCTAACTCCTTATATCTCGACCTCGTTGGGGACATGCAAAGAAAAAACAAGAAAGAATAGACCGCTCTGATACCACTTATCCAAAATTAAATAAGAACACAAAAAATTATAGATATAACCATAAATATAGAGATGCAACAGAAATAACACTTCATTTCATTAATATCAAATACTAAAATAAGGCTTACAAACATAATGGAAATAAAATTGCTCTAGCGATGGTAGCTTATCTCTGAGAAGATATGTGGCAGCTACATGCCTCTAAATTGTGTTACAATGAGACTCAAAGGCCTATTTATTATTGAGAAACAATGGAAAACCATAACCATAGGAGATGAAGTGCCAAAACTATAGGCCCCGTTTGGGTAAATTGGTACATCAACTTCCCGAGGTTGTAACTTTCGCATACGATCTCTATTTAACACGCATAATACCTCATTAGAAATATCTATGTGATGACTACATCATTCTAGTGGAAAAAATTGATGGAAACCATGTTTTTGTTGGTTTTTAGAAGAAGAAAAAAAAAAGTAATTTAGGGCCTCAAAACGACTCTGGAAGTTCAGGACCCGAAAAAATACCAAAAATAGTAAATTGTGCTACAATTAAGGAAACTAAAAAACTGAAAGACAGTGGTGGGGGTCCAAGTGGAATAGGAGGGTGGCCACCAACATCCACCTGGATCAGTCCTCCCCCCTTAGGAAGCAATGGTCCCCATTGTGTTGAATGCCTCCATGAGATGGGGAAAATTCTACTGAGCTTGGTGCCTAGTGAGCCACTTGCCCCTATGCAGGAGTTGGCCAGATTTTAAAACTTGATATAGTTGGATCTTCTACTAGTGAGTGTTCTTAGTCTGTGTTTCCATAATCCGATCAGTTGTGGCTTGTTATGCAGTCTGGGTTTAACTCTGTTGGTGTGAGTTGTTCTGCAATGTCTAATGTGTCCAGTAATGGTGGGAAGTATGGTCGAAGGTGGTCCACATTGAACACTGGGTGAAGGCCAAGGAATGGGGGATTCTGAAGTCAAAAACATTGTCTCCCATAATGTTGGTAATGGTGTAAGGACCATATCAGAGTGTTCTAAGATTTTGGTGGTCTTTAGTAAGGCGTTCTTTCTACAAATTCAAACAAATTTTGTCACCCAATTGAAACTTGTGTGGCACCCAATGTTGAACATGTTGTTGCTTGTACTTGGCATTTGACTTCTCCAAGATGTCATGAACCTGCTAGCATATGTGTTGGATGCATTCAATAAATTTGGTCACTTTATTAGCGTAGGAAAATACATGTGTGGATTTTACCTGTGTAGTCAAATGAGGCATGGCAACATTAGTTGGACACAATGGTTGAAATCCTAGACCTATTTGAAAGGGACTGCAACCAGTCGAACTATGGAGAAATTTGTTATAGTTGTGTTGCACATAGGGAAGAATCTCATCCCAGGTTCATGGATGCTTGGAGTTGTACATGCGAAATATGTGCACTATCATCTTATTGACCACCTCGTCTAGCCATCGGTCTGGGGATGGACAGCAGTCGACTTGGTGAGCTTGGTGTCCAATAGTGTCAAGTGGCTTGACCAGAATGTGCTCAAGAACCTGCTATCCCGATCTGATATAACGGTGTGCAGGATCCCAGAATGTACCCACACTCATTCAAAGAAGAGTTTGGCAGTGTCCTCTGTTGTGATACTCTTCTTATAGGCCGCCAATATAGCCATCTTAGAAACTTTGTCCACAACCACAAATACATAGTCATTACCATGCTTGGTAGAAGGGAGGCCAGACATATAGTCCATGGAGATGAATTCCCAAGGCTGGCTGGGAGTAGGCAGAGGAGTGTACAGGCCTTGCTTCTTGATGGTCAGCTTGGCGATGACGTCAGCTTGGCGATGGCGTAGGTAGTGCAGGATCTTATATATTTCCCAACATCGAGTCATATTTTTAGAAAATAAAATAGCTTTTGTAGTACATCCACAGTTTTCTCCACACCAAAGTGTCATGTGACCCGACTGTAGTGTGCTTCTCAAATCAACTTGGCACACTCACTTAAAGGAGCTCAAAGGTGGCCCAGGTAGCATAATAATGCATCTTAGAGGTGGAAATCAGGAACTAGCTTTCCATCTACTAGCATCTAGTATGTGGTGGTGAACTCTCGATCATTTTTGTATAGTTGCAGCCATCCAAACTTTTCGTGGCCACGAGAGTTGAGAATAGTAGTCAATGCTATTAGCCTCCTGTTGCAACAGGTTTCATATTTCATGATTGATAGTGGAAGTGCCAAAAATGTTCATCTTTTTCATGCTGCAAAAGTTCCATTTTTGAAAATTTCTCAGTTAAAGGAAAGCCAAACAGTCTAAGCTTGGTTTCCCTAGGTTTAAATTGCTTACTTTAGAATATTGAGAATGTATCTGTCCAAACAGCTTAAGCTTGGCAGAGCAGTAGCTAGGTAGAGAATGAAAGAGCCCAACAACTTAATATGGGCCCTTGGAAGAAATAAGGCTAGTTTTCAGATAGAAAAGCAGTTTAAAAGAAAAAGAAATCAGGGTTTGCAAGCCTAAGTGCACCCTTCCGGAAGTAACAAAAAATGCTAGGTGTATTAGGTTGGGTAGGTAGCCTGGGGTTGCAGAAACAAGATCATCTTCAGTTTTGACTTTGACAAGGGAAACTCAGCTCATCAGTGGTAAAGGTGGCAAATCAGTGTTTGATGGCAGAATGCTTGAAGCATGTCTAACTCTCCTTCACTCCCCCTAAAAGTATCTTACTAACATCCCCCTTAAAGAATCTTGGGATCTACCCAACAAGTCCTAGTCTTGCTTCATTTTTGTGAAACAGCAAGGTAAATGTTGGCTCTCTTAAATGAAAAGAAGCCACATTTATTGTCTAAGATCACTTTTCACTTTCATTTTGCCCCTATATCTAAGTTTCACTGTTGAAACTTAGCTTTCTATTCTTCTTCCACCTCATAAAGTCATATTAACTTCTAATTGTATTATATAGCTCCCTAACTATTCCCCACCCCCATTACTACAAAAATTACATAAAATCCCAAAAATAATAAATATCCCCCCCTTTGGCACTATAGCCATATGATCTAGAATTTGGGAAAATGTCAAATCCATCTGGGACTTGTATTTAACCCTCCTCTTATTTTCCCCAAGGAATCAATCAACACCCGGTTGAATTGATAACCATTTTTGTTTCCCCCCCGCAGTCGCCGTTCCAAAGTTTAAATGTTTAAATGTTATATTAAAACATTAAACTCTTCATTTAACCCGCACCGCGCAAACCCAAAAAACCCACTTTACTAATGTATAACCCCCCGCCATATGAATAAACAAATGAGTTAATGCCGCGGGCCCCGTCATTAACGGTCCGCCGTATTATTAATCCCGCCAGCCATTAGATTTGGCCCGCCCAAGATCTACGGTGGGCGGGTCTTTTCATGCGCCAACTGCCCGAGGGTTAGCGTCCAGGACTTCGGCGGTTTTGCCGTCGTACTCCCGCCACGCGTCGCCCTCCGGGATGTGGCGAAGCTCCCTCCTCCCAAACCGCCCAGGCGCCAAAGCGGTGCGCCTGAAACCACTTACCGCCCTCCCCCCTGTGACATCAGCTGCCACGTCTGCCCTATGACGTCACCCTCCTTGCCTCCGCCGCTATGCCACGTCGCCGCCACCTCATCTCTTGTGTGCCCGCGCCCTGCCACCGTGTCACTGCCATGTCACCGCCTCGTCAGCTGCCACGTCATCCATCCGTACCCCGGGACCCGCCGATGACATCACGCTGACTTCATCCCGAAAAAGCGCCCAAATGTCAATTTTTGCTTAAAAGAGCGCGGACGACCGTTATATTTTACTTCTAGTGGCTCATTTGAAAGGCTCTGGTTCCCTGTTTCATTCATTTCCTTGTTTCCAAAGCTAAAGCGTCCAGTTGAGCTGCCACGGCCTGCAAATTCGGCTCCATAGCCTACCTCCGCACCAGCTCATCCACTCTCGGCGTTGTTTGTACCAGGTATTTGTCACGTCTTGCCCTTTTTCGCTCCAGTTCTTTCGTTTTGTCCACTGCACATATTGTAAGCCTGCACTTTTCCCCAATTGGCAGCTCTGCCTCAGTTAAACCTTCATGCAAAACCTCTGCAAGCCCTTTACTTCAAAAAAAACCTTACAAGCCTCGTGCCCATTTACCTTTCCACTGGCTAATCCCGTTTAGAGTTTGACCCCCAGGAAAAATCCCGCAGCAGCTCTGCATTGCCCTATTTTACCTGATCTTGCTGTTCAAACCCGTTCACTGAAACTATAATTATCCTCGGCCCCTTTGCATCGTCCCTCAAAGTCTCTTGCTCCAAAGAAATTCACTAAGAGAGGGAAGTTTCAGCTCAATCATTCAAAAGTTGCATAATGGCCACTCCATCTGCCCTGAACGTTACGCCCGTAAATCCACCAAGTAAAGAACTTGAAACAATGTCGTTGGCTGATACAGGCTACCTTATTCAAGACTTGGTTGGAAACAGAAATCATTTGCATACATACTGCCAGCTGAGAAATAGTTTCATAAACAAAACTGACATGTATGGCATATGGGAGTCCAATTCGCCACAATATTTCCTCCCTTCTGTCAATATTTTTCCTGAGGTTATTCACCTCTGTGCTGCAAATTATGAGCCAAATCAGAGATCTGTTAAGTCTCCATCTGGTAGCATACTCTTCTACATCACCGCTGACTCCATCAACCAGATGTTGAACTTCAAGAAGGCTCAGATACTATTTCCCTTCTCCATGAACAACTTGTTGGAAGAAGCCTCTTGGCTCCCTGGCCCCAGGTTTGAAAAAATTGTTAAGACATTTATGAGGGCAGATTGCCAACCTAAGGAGCCACCTCCATTGCCATACGACCATTTTAATGAGGTGGGCCAGTTACTTATAGACATGATATCTTATGTGTTGGGTTTCACAACAAGTGAGCATGTGGATGAAACAGTGCTGGTTATATTGTCTTCATTTAGCCAAGGACAGCCTCCTACTGTCAAGTATGATTATGCTAGGTCTATAGCAAATAAAATCCATGACCAGCTCCTTAACCTGGATAGGCAGGGAGTTTTCAAATACTCTTCATACATTTATCACCTGCTCATGTATTATCAATCTGAAATCTTCCAGTGTCCCATCAAAAAGTTAGATTCTAAGGGAGAAAGAAGATCTGTTGTCTTCTGGTTAGCTGTTTTCCATCAAGTCCAGCATTCCCCTTACTCGTACTGTGAGTTCATTGACCAGTTTGTGTATCCAGTCTCTTGCCTGTTAATGAAAACTCCCCCTCCCAGAATAACCTATGAGATGCAAAAGTTATTACAGCTTTCTAAGAGCTACAAAGTAGGTGATTGGTATCTATATCAGGACCACACCATTTTTAGAATCTATGGTTGTGAGCTTTGTCCTTACAGGCTCCCGAGATATGTGCCAATGATTGCATTGGAGTACTACAGACAGCTTATAAATTCAGATTTAACTCATTTCCACAGCACTAAGAAGAAGGCTTAGCTAAAATTTAAAGACCGCCTAGGCCCCTTCATCATGAACAAGAAGGATAGTTGGCAAGATGCTGACCTAATATTGAAGGATCAACTTAAGTTGAAGAGGAGTTTCTGGTGGGTCCCTTATGACCCGCTTGGTTTTATTAATGCCAGAAGGGTCAAATATAGATTGACACCCTATGACCATTGCAAATACCCACACATTGAACAATATGCCAATCAAGATGCATGGGCACATGGGACTTTAGTTGAATAATTTACTCAAGAGGAACTTTTGGAGCAAACTGCTAAGGATCTCGAAAAGACTCTTGACTTGGATTCTGATGACCAGGTAAATTTCAAGCTACCTTACCAAATTGAAGAGGGCACATCTACAGCTGCACCTTCACAAGCTGCCCAAGGAGCATCTACATCAGCAACAGGTACAGCCAAAGGGAAAGAGCCAATGGAGACAGAGCAAACAGTCACTGAACAGCTGGTCACCTCAATGGAAGAAACTCAAATGCAAGCCCCTCCACAGCAAACAGAAACAGCCCAAGTGCCACCTCTGCAAACTCCGGTCAATGAAGAAAGAGGCAGGAAACGAGACCGGGAAGACTCCACACCTGCTAGTGGGTCCACACAGCAGCCTGAGTCAAAGAGGCAAAGAGGGGACTCTCCAATTGAGGAGGAGGTCAGTGAAGGGGTCATAGAAAGCCCAAGAAGGGAAGCAAGCCAGCATACACCCACTAGCTCTTTTCAGCAAGAGCAAGACAGACAACACGGCATGGAGGTCTCTTCCTCCACACAACGAGGCAAGAAACCAGCTAGCGTTAAAGCTAGCTTCAAAGAAATCAAAGCTCAAAATGAGCTGCTAAGAGTGCAACTTTATGATCAATTCCTAAAATCAACACCTGCTAAGCAAGAAAGATTGATGGCAGCATTTGATATCAAACAAGAAAAGATGATTCTTAGCCACTTCAAGCCCAAGGTTTAACAGCCTCAGTCAGCTGCAGATTTTGTTAAGACAAGGCTAGAGGTCCTGGCCAAGGACATTCACCCCATGGACCAAATAGAGCTACATAAGCAGACAGCGGAAATGCTCTATGCTACCCTTGCAGAGAAGGCCACATTGGCCCATGAGTTGAAGGAGTCATTGAAGAATACTAACACTCAGCTGGATTTCGAAAGACTGTCCTCCACAGCCAAAGACAATAGAATTAAAACATTGGAGGAGATTATTGTGGACTTAGGACATGATCCTAAGGATTCTAAGGGTGTGAGGACCCTTATGAACAAGAAGGATGATGACATTGTTGTATTGAAGGAGAGATTGAGGTTGGTTCCTATTGAGCATCCTCAAATAGGAGAACTGTAGAAAGAGAAAGAAGTTGAAGATCAATTGGATTTGATGTTGAAATTAAACCAAAGAGTTGGAAGGGGAATTGGAGAAAGCACTGCAAGGAAAGCAGGGAGAGTTGACCTCCCAGCCACCTCAAACAAAACCAACTGTTGTTGTTCCTCCATCACAAGCAGCAGTGACCCCTCCAATTATTCCAGCCACAACAACAGCTACAGAAGCTACAGCGGCAACAACAACAGTTCCTGAGTCTGGCACGAGTGTGGATGAATTGACAAGAGCTGTCAATGAGCTAAAGCTACAAGCAACAGAAATAAAAGAGGCCAAAGAAAAGCTGGCCAAATTGGAAGAAAAATATGACAAGTCCAAAATGACAGTAGCTGAGCAATCAAGGGAAATTAAGGCCCTGAAGGAGAAAGTTAAAACATTGGAGAAAGAGCTGTCATTGGACAAGACCCTGGCTGAAATAAAGAAAATCCTGTGGGCCAAAATTAATCAAATAATTACCAGCCAATGGAGGTCAATCCAGGCAATGTATGAACAGGTAGAACTACTTGGTCGTGCTCAAATTGAAACTCAAAGAGCCAAGGTAGCATTAGGAAACATGCCCGAGCAGGCCAATAGAATGATCAATTTTCTAAATCATCAGACCAAAGAAGAGCTGGCAGCGCTGCATATCATGAACCGAACAGAGGCCATATTAACAGTAAAGAGGGTGCTCACACTGAGAAGCTTTGTGCAAACCTTAGAGGCAAGATATCGGGAAATACAAAGGGATGTAGACAATTTTGAGTTAAAACTCGCAGCACTACAGACTAGGGGATTGCCCAGCCTACTCACCGGCGCTAGAAAATTGTTGACACGTGACCAATATACAACCAGAATCAATAATTACGTCACAAATCAGCTCACTGCTGCATCAAGTTCTACAACAGAAGCAGGGCCGCCTGCAGGACAGACTCTTTATGATAAGCTGGAAGGTTTGTTTTTTATGGAGCATGAAGTCAGCCATTTGTTTGAAATGCCGCCCAACTATTACAAGTATACGGAGGCCAATGAGACACTTATCAAAATACAACAGCATCAATTACCTCCTCAGGATTGGTGGCAGGCAATGCTGGCCGTTTTGCCTAAGTAAATTTCAATAATGGCCCCATTTTGTTTATTTCAAAAATCTTGGTCAGCTACAAGTCAGCAGCAAGCACAGGATAAAGCGCTAAATCACCGGTCAGAGCAGTCAAGGAGCACGCAAAACAGGTGGGAGCAGTCACAAAGCAGTGCGCTGGGACAGCAAGCCCAAAAAGCGCGGATTTTTTAGAGCACGGCCCCAACCGACTCAAATGAAATCAAAAGTCAATATTTCCTGGCAGAAAATAACAGCTGTCATACTTGTATTTATTTCAGCATTTACTTTCTCATCAATCGCTCCTTAGGAGTTGGTAAAGAAGTTATGAACTATTAACTTCTCACTCAGATATTTTTGCATCCAATTTTTGTATATATACCTCCCCTTGCATTGTTAAAAGGGTTGGTCGACTAATGTATCCAGGAAAGACTCGCACTGTATTTTTGATATTTTTCTATAATCAAAGACTGCATACAAGCTTGGAGAATGGACTGTTGATGTGTCATTAATGTTTCTGAAGAGTTAAATGAGGAATTCTTGTGCTGCAATATGATACAATAAGTGTTCCCTACCTCTGTTATTTCATTTTCATATATGCTCAAGTCACATAACAAAGGATTGGTATGGAATTTGCTTTGCTGCACTCTATGCCCAGGTTCTGTGGCTTCTTAATGTTTTTCTTCTTGATCTAGACATAAATATGAATTCTGTTATGGCTCATGTTTGATCTATTTCACATATGAATGACTGTCATCTAGGAATTCTTAGCTGCTCCCAGATAGAGTTTATTCATCTTCTTCCTGCTAACCTGTTTGAGAGATTCTTTGTTGCCTCTCATTCCTTAGCCCTTATTCATCTTTTAAACTTGCAAAATTGTTTCATGAACAGCTACCTTGCTCCTCATCTTTTTGTGATTAAGAAAGCACACCAGCAGTATTCCTCCATGACTCCATGCCCAATGGTTTGAAATTTAACACCATATGCCTTGCCTCTCTACCTAAAAACATCATCTTTCCAACCAAAACACAAACAAAACCCCTAAACTCAATAGCTAGCCTAAAATCATCATCAACAAAGCTAAATCAAAAAGAGGGAGCCCTCTCTGACTGCAGGTGGGCTAGAACCTGCAGTCCAAAGTTGGTTTGTGGTTACCTCGGCCATATCCTTTCTGGAGCTTAAGGACAACCTGAGTGATAACAAATGCTACAACTCGGGGTCGGCTAAGGCAGTCTACAACATGATTGGCGCTGACCTTTTTGTATTTAATGTTCGAGTGGAACTGTTGCAGATATGTAGACCACTTCTGATGGCGATCATTATGCAGCTTCCCTTGTGTCTATATAAACTAAATAGGTTGATGATCGGTGTGGATGATCATCTCCTTCCCCATAATGTAATGCTTTCATTACCAGCAAGCTTGCACGATGGAATACATCTCTTTATCATAGGTGGGGTATTTCTGAATTGTATCAGAAAGTTTCTCACTATGATAGGCCACTAGATGGTCATGTTGGGTGAGCACTGCACCAATAGCATAGTAGGAGGCATCTTGCTCAATTTCAAATGGTTGATGCAGGTCTAGCAGTGTGAGTACTATTGTAGAGCAGAGGTGGTGCTTCAACCTAATGAATTCCTTCTGATGGGACTCAGACCAGGAAAACTTTGCTTTTGCCCATCCCTTAGTAATATGACTCAAGGACCAAGTGATATGGGAGAATTTGATCCAAGTGGATCTTCATATACAATGGCATGGAAAAACTCAGAAATCGAAGTGATCGGAATGAAGCCAACCTAGGATCAGAGCGTAGATCTCGTCTTCCTGATTCCAACGGCGCAAATGGTACTTTAATCCGAGTTTGGATGATGAAGTTATCACACAGGGAAGGTTGCTTTGATCCTTAAGAAAATAAGGATTTTTCCTTTGAAAATGGGTCTTAAGCCTTAAAGGCAAAATTGCAATCGGAGGACTTATGGAGGCAGATTTAAGAGCGGTGCAATGGAACCCCCGATCGGCGATCAAATAATCGGCGGGACCATTATCGGGACGCCGATATCGGTGATCGGCGATCGGAGGTCAGCACTTCTCCAGTCACAGGACTTTAGAGACGTTGATATGCCAATTTTCAACCTCAGGTCGAACCTGATATGGAATATATGCCTGATTTCACTAGTTTTGAAGTCCAGGTAAATGGTTTTGGGGCGGATTTTTAGTGTTTTTCAGGATTTTAAGGCCTTATCGCCTCAATGATAAAAAGGTCATTTTAAGAGGCAGTTACGCCCGCCGATCCTTCCACGACACTGGCCTCCATTGTTAACCAGACAGCCCTGATTTAAAGGGGATTCTGTCCGAAAACCCATTATAAAACCTGATCAATGGAAAGAGCGGGGAGGAGGCATTTTTGTTGCAGCACGTTGTTTCATTGGCAGGAGGCCAAGAGAGCATCTTTGTCTGTGTTTAGACAATTTTACATGACTCCAGCCCCTTTCATTGCTACGGATGCATTGGTGTTGTTTACCTCTCCATCATCAGGCATCCATTTCATAGCCATCTTGTAGATTGGAGGTATAAGCCTCTTGTGGACAGTTGATGATTGTAATTCTCTTTTCTTTCATGACATTTAATAAGAAAGGCCTCCCCATTGTTGAGCTAGGCCCAGAGACGTAGTTCGAATAGGATGAACTTCGTTATCAAGCCTTGGTGTCTTCTTTTGTGCCTTTTATGTGTTTACTTCTTCTTTTCTTATGTGCACATTTCTATGTTAAGTTGCAAATTTGCATGTGATTCTTTTCATACATATATAAGCGAAAACATCCTGGATCAAGTGGTATCAGAGCAGGGCTTTTTAGATGTGAATTGCATGTTTGCATGCTAACAAGAGGCAGGATTCAAAGAGGTGAAGGGGAACTAGAACCTTTCAATCCAAAAGCAGGGTGTGCACCTCGAAGGAGAAACATGGCAGAAGATGAAGCTCATATTGAAGAGGAGTGTAATTTCAGAAAGACTTTCTATTCAATGGCAAAGAACATCAGTCAGCTGGTTTTAAGACTGGAGAAAGCAGAGGAGAGAAATCCAGAAGGACAAGGTTTATCACATGGGAATGGTGGAGACGATCCCCCTCCTTCTCCTTCTGGTAGTGAAGGATCTCCTTCCTCTCACCACCATAATCAGAGAAATCCAAAGGATGCATCTAAGAAAACTTTTTTTAAATTAGATGTTAAATTTGATCTTCTTGTGTTTAATGGTGAAAGTAACACAGAGAAGCTTAACAATTGGATCAGGCAGATTGAGGTTTATTGCAGGATTCAACAAATCGTAGAGGATGAGGCGAAAATCCAGCTGGCCTCTCTACGGTTAGGTAGCACAGCTCTCGTTTGGTGGGAGAGCAAATTGCAGAGCAGTAAAAATGTGGGTAAGATCTTTTCCTCATGGTCTGATTTCACTTCTGCATTAAAGGAATAGTTTTATCCCTTAGGATACAAACAAAAAGCTTTGATGAATTGGCAATATTTAAGGCAAGGCAAAGAGCAGGATGTTCAGAGTTTTATAGAAGAGTTTAGGAAGCAAGCACTGAATTTGGGTATTGCACTTGATGCACCTGAAGTTGTAACTAAGTATATTGGCTCACTGCATAGTTATATTAGGCATTCATTGTTATTATTTGAACCAACCACTATTGATTCAGCCAGCATGAAAGCAATTCATATTGAGAACAGGGGCAAGAATGAAAGAGAGGATTAAAAAGCCACCGTTCAAACCTCCCAATGGCAAATCCAAAGTGAAATGGAAAGGGAAGGAGAAGAAAATAGCAGCAACCAAAGATGGAGAGTGGCCTTATTGCAATCACTACAAGAAGGAAGGCCATGATGACGATCATTGTTGGAAGCAACACCCAGAAAAGCGTCCAAAGAAGTATGGAGGAAAAGGGAAGCAGAAAACAATAGCAGCGGCACAACAAGACCTTGGATCAGATTCGGGAGATGAAGCGTTGGTCACAGTAGCGGGAACAAAAGGTACCCTTACACCTCCTGTTGATTCTAAATCGCATGAAAGTACTAGTTTTTTAGATGAGTCCCTTTCGAATGATAGAAAAAGAATTGAATTATTTCATATCAGGGTTGTAGTAAATCACACTACATTAGAAACTCTATTTGATACTGGGTCCCAAGAAAACTTATTTGCAGAATCCCTAGTAAAGAAGCTTGGCTTAGAGACAAAACCACACCCAAAACCTTACCCGCTGGGATGGATACATAATAAAGCGAAATTGAATGTAACCCAGCAGTGCAAGGTCAAATTTGTGATTGCGTCTAAGCTGGTAGACGAAGTAGAAATGGATGTAATACCATTGGATATCTGTGGCATGGTATTAGGGAGCCCATACCTGTATGACAGAAAAGCAGTCTTTTTCTGCCATGAGAATAAATATCACATCACCAAGGATGGGGTAGAATACATAGTGCGGGCTCATTAAAATAAGATTAATTCCAGCCTCATAAGCACTGGGAAAATGAAAATACTGGTGAATTCCAATAAAATATGCAGGCTTATGGTTGCAAGGAAAAAAGAAGCCGAATTTGTTGATGCATTCCAGGGCTGCGATGGGAAGCATAAACAGGAATTAATGGAGTTGATTTCTGATTATAATGAATTGTTTCAGGAGCCGAAGGGACTACCTCCCAAGAGGGAAATCCAATATGAAATCCATCTATTGCATGACTCCTCTCTGCCAAATATCGGCATGTACAGGATGTCAGTGACTAATATGGAGGAAATCAAGAGGCAAGTGCAGGATTTGTTGGACCAAGGCTTCATCAGGCCGAACTCCTCTCCATGTGGTTCGCTGATTGTTCTAGTGCCAAAGAAAGACAACAATTGGAGGATGTGCATGGACTACTGCGTGCTCAACAAGATATCAGTGAAAAATCGCTAGCCCCTCACATGCATAGATGATTTATTAGACCAATTAAAAAGTGTTGTATATTTCACAAAGATGGATTTGAGCAGTGGCTATCACCAGGTCAGAATTGCGGAGCAGGACATGTGGAAAACCGCTTTCAATACCAAGCAGGGGTTGTTCGAATGGATGGTGATGCCATTCGGGCTTTGCAATGCTCCAACCACCTTTATGCAAGTTATGAATGATATATTCCAACCTTTCATTGATGAGTTTGTTCTCGTGTATTTAGATGATATACTAGTTCTTAGCAAAAGTTGGTTTGAACATGTGAATCATGTAAAGAAAGTGCTTGATGTGATGAAGAAATAAAAACTCGTTGTAAAATTGTCAAAGTGTGAATTTGGGAAAACCTCTTTGGGTTACCTAGGTCATATTGTTGGTCATGGTCAGTTAGAAATTGATCCCTCTAAAGTTGAAGCAATTGTAAATTAGCCTAAGCCTACTAGGGTAATCGAGGTCTGTAGCTTTTTAGGTGCAGTCCAGTATTGGAGGAGATTTATTTCTAATTTCTCTGTTATTGAACCACCTTTGCACACCTTGACAAGTGTGAAACGAGACTTCCAATGGGGAGGAAGACAGCAGAAGTCCTTCGAAACATTGAAGGAAAAAATTAGCACCGTGCCAATCTTAGCCTTACCCGATCTCCAACAGCCATTTGAGATCGAAACCGATGCCAGTGATTATGCCATGGGATTTGTACTAATGTAGCAAAAGAAGCCGATTTTTTACCATTCTGAGAAGTTTTCTCAAGCTATGATAAATTATCCCACTTAAGACAAGAAGCTTTATGCCTTGGTGCAGAGTGTGAAAAAGTGGAAACACTACCTGATTGGCAAGGAGACCATCATCCATACAGATCATCAACCCTTGCAGTACCTTCAGTCACAAACCAAGTTGCAGCAATCTCGTCATTTCAAGTGGATGGGATTTCTTCAACAGTTTCATCTGGCAATAAATTATAAGAAGGGCACTAGCAATAAAGTGGCCAATATGCTATCTCGCACTCCTATTTTTGCTTCTGTTATTTTGCATAATGCTTCGTTATCTTTTGAGAGTTATGCTAAACAATATGCTAATGATGATTACTTTAAGGAGGTTTATGCAAAACTAACCCATGGTTCACAAGTGGACAACTATCACTTGCAGGGGAAATTGTTGTATCACCTTGGTAAATTGTGTATTCCCACAGGAGAAAGAGTACATGTAATTCGAGAGGCCCACACCTCTCTTGTGTCTGGAAAATTTGGTGTCAAAAAGACTCTATGTCATGTACAAAGATTTTGTTTTTGGCCTCATATGAAAAAACATTGTGACTCGCTATGTAAAGGGTTGTGTGATTTGTCTGTTTCAAAGCCCTCTAATACAAAACTTGGGCTCTACACACCACTCCCTATTCTGAGTCGTCCATGAGAAAGTGTGTCAATGGACTTTGTAGGAGGTTTACCTTTGTCTAGGAAGAGTTATGACTATTGTATGTTGTCGTTGACCATTTTATCAAGATTTGTATTCTTATGCCTTGTAAAAAGAAAATTACTGCAGAGCAGACTGATTCTCTTTTCTTTCAACATGTTTGGGTCCACTTTGGATTACCCACATCAATTGTGTTAGATCTGGACTCTCACTTCCTTGGAGAGTTTTGGACCAACTTGTGGAGGATGATGGACACCAAATTGAAAAGAAGCACGGCATTTCACCCCCAGACTGATAGACATACAGAGGTTGTTAACCGTACCGTGGTACACTTATTATGAGGCTATTGTGGGATGAACATCTCCCCTATGTACAACATTCTTACAACCGGGCAGTGCATTCATCTACGCAGTGTTCACCATTCGAGACATGTTTTGGATACCTACCAAAGAACGCTTTTGATATGGTATTTGGCAGGGAAGATGGCTCCAGTAGACGTAATGATAGGTACAAAGCTCAGCAGTTCATTCAACGAATCCAATTGATTCACCAAGCAGTGCAAGAGCAATTGGAGAAAATTCAAGCCCATTACAAGGTTCAACATGATAAACACTGATTCAACCATTAATTCCAAGTGGGTGACAAGGTGTGGTTCCACATCAGCAAAGATAGGATGAAGGGAGAAGGAAAGAAGTTGCGGCCAATCTGGTATGGACCATTCACCATATTGGAGAATATTGGGAACAATTCCTTTCGTCTTGACTTGCTAGTATATATGCAGATGTACTCAGTAGTGAATGTGGAGAACCTAAAGCTGTATGAACCACCTTTGATCATGGACACTGATGAGGTGGGCATAGTTCCTACAGTCGATGATTTTGCACTAGAATATCTCGATGAGTTGCCCGAAGACATCATCCTCGATAGAAGAACCAAGACTTCACGGTGAGGAGATGTAGAATACCTTCGAGTTGGATTCAAGGGAATGCACCCCAGCAAGGCCAGATGGCTGGAGAAAGAGAAAGTGAGGGAACAGTTCCCTCACTTGCCAATTGACTAATGAAAAGCTTTTGGCGGTCCAAAAGCTCCTCAATGGGGAGGATTGATCCAAGTGGATCTTCAGATACAATGGCATGGAAAAACTCAAAAATAAAAGTGATCGGAATGAAGTCAACTTAGGATCAGAGCATATATCTCTTCTTCCTATTTCTAATGGCACAAACGGTACTTCAATCCGAGTCTGGATTATGAAGTTATCGCACAAGGAAGGTTGCTTTGATCCTTAAGAAAATAAGGATTTTTCCTTTGAAAATGGGTCTTAAGCCTTAGAGGAAAAATCGCAATCAAAGGACTTATGAAGGTGGATTTAAGAGTGGTGCATTGGAACCCCCGATCACCGATCCCCGATTAAATCATCAGCAATCAAATAATCGGCAGGATCATTATCAAATAATCAGCGGTCAGCACAGCGATCGGCGATCAAATAATCTGTAGGATCATTATTGGGACACTGATGCGATCGGCTGACGCTTATATCGGTGATCGGTGATTGGTGGTCGACACTTCTCCGGTCACAGGACTTTAGAGACACCGATATGCTGATTTGCAACCTCAAGTTGGACTCGATATGGAATATATGCCCGATTTCACCAGTTTTGAAGTCCTGGTAAATGGTTTTGCGGCGGATTTTTAGTGTTTTTTAGGATTTTAAGGCCTTATCGCCTCAACAATAAAAAGGTAATTTTAAGAGGCAGTTACGTCCGTCGATCCTTCCATGACACCAGCCTCCATTGTTAACCAAACAGCCCCGATTTAAAGGGGATTCTGTCCGAAAACACATTATAAAACCCTATCGATGGAAAGAGAAGGGAGGAGGCATTTTGGTTGCAGCAAGTTGTTTCGTTGGCAAGAGGCTGAGAGAGCATCTTTGTCTGTGTTTAGACAGTTTTACATGACTCCAACCCCTTTCATTGCTACGGACGCATTGGTGTTGTTTACCTCTCCATCATCAGGCATCCATTTCATAGCCATCTTGCATATTGGAGGTATAATCCTCTTGTGGACATTTGATGATTGTAATTCTCTTTTCTTTCATGTCATCTAATAAGAAAGGCCTCCTCATTGTTGAGCTAGGCCTGGAGACATAGTCCAAATTGGACGAACTTCGTTATCAAGCCTTGGTGTCTTCTTTTGTGCCTTTTATGTGTTTACTTCTTCTTTTCTTATGTGCACATTTATGTGTTAAGTTGCAAATTTGCATGTGATTCTTTTCATACATCTATAAGAGAAAACATCCTAGATCAGAATTCCAACACGATCCTTCGATAAAAATTTGCAAGAACCAAAAAGCTGCAAAGCTCTGTTAGAGTGGTCGGGGCTGGCCAATCCCAAATGATTTGGATCTTAGTCGGATCCACATGCTCATCTATGAAGTAACCTAGATATTGGACCTAGCTCATGCCAAGGGTGCATTTCTCCAAGTTGGCACACAGTTTGTGTTGCCAAAGGGTTTGAGGGACTTGTCAAATGTGTTGTAAGTGTTCTTCCCAAATCTTGTTGAATACAAGGGTGTCGTCCAGATAAAAAACCATGAATGATTTGGTAAAGGCCCGCAAGATGTCATCCATTAGCCTCATAAAAGTAGGAGAGGCATTTGTCAACCTGAAGTGCATAACTAACCATTCAAAAAGGCCTTCCTTAGATTTGGTTGTGGTCTTCCTTACATCTGTGGGCTCTATCGGAACCTGGTGATAGCCAGACTTTGTATATATCTTGCTGAAATACTTGGCCCCCTTGAGTTGGTCCATAAGGTTGTCAATCTATGGAATTAGATACCTATTCCTAACAGTGATTTTGTTTAGTGCCCGGTAATCAATGCAGAGCCTCCAAGTCCCATCCTTCATCTTTACAAGTACAATCAGGTTCCCACAAGGCGAAGAACTTGGTCCGATGTGACCTTTTTGTAGAAAATCCTAGATTTTCCACTTGATCTCTTTATTTTCTATAATGGAGTGGCAATATATCGGTCCGTTTGGTAGAGGTGCTCCGGGACTTAGATCGATCTAGTGCTTGACCTGACAGTGCAAGGGTACCCTTGTGGGTGAGGATAATATGTCCCTGTATTCTTCCACGACCATATCCACTTACTTCTGTTGCATGGAGGAACCCTTCCTGGGGGCCATAGATGTGGCTACGATCTTCCCCTTACTTTGAGATCGAATCAGAAAGGGAAAATAAAACTTCCTAGTCTGGGAGATGATCTTACTTCATTGCTTAGCATATATCAAAGAGATGGTGGTAGGCAAGGCTACCTCTGGTATCATGTATAACTTATTACCCAAAGAAATAATAGAGTGAGGTCTAGACTCATATACAACATGTCACTTCCACAAGTATAATTGTCCTAATAATACATCACAAACTTCAAGGGAAGAAACATCACACAGTTCCTCATCCGTGAAGGGCTTGATGTTGTAGGGAAGGCGGCACTACTGGATGACACGGAGATCTCATTCTTGGTGAAGCCACTTGATGGTGTATGGTTGCAGATGTGTTGTAGTCGATAGGCCCAACCTATTTACGACCTCTTCTAAAATGAGGCTCTTTTCACTCTTGTTTTCAACAATGAACTGTAGCAGCGAACCCTTCACACACATTTGTGAGTGTAAGAGGCATTCCCCCTCCTCTGGATCTTCAGTTTCAATCTTCTGGATCTTGGTGGTGGCCACGGTGGCATTGCGCTCTGCGTTAATGATCTACTTCCCTTTATCATTCCCCTTGTAGGGTTCTTACTCAAAGTCGAAACATGCGTCTGATTCAAAAGCCTTCAGCTCAACCACTAGTGATTGTTTGGCCCGACAATCATTTGTGTTATGAGTGGAGCTCTTATGGAACTCACACCACTTTCTCATGTTCTTCTCTATCTTAGTGGTGTTCTTATTTGCTTGCAGCTTCGATGGGTTATCCTGGGTCACCCCACCTTGGATTTTTCCTTTGCTCTGTGGTTTGGGGCCACCTTTCCTTTGCTTCGGATTCATAGATCCAAAGTCTTGATTTTTCTATTTAAACTTTTGCTCAATCTTGACAGCATATCAGTATGCCATTCCCAGCAAGGAGATGTCTAGGAACTCCATCTCGTCTTGGATGTACCTGTGTAGACAGCCGTAGTACTTGAGTACCAAACGTCGCTCAGGATCCTTGATACCCAACTTCGTGTGAAGGGTATGAAAAACATTGGTAAAATCTGGCACATCTTGGTCCCTTCCTGTTGAAATATGGCAACAAGAATATTCCAATTTAATTTGTCCTTGAATTAAATTATGAATTAAAATTGAATTTAGTCTTAACAGCTACTTGGAAATAATTTATTTATTTTTTCTAAATTAATTAGTTGGAGAAATTCAAGTCAGAAGTCTTTCTGAAGTCATGCAAGAGTTGTCCCTTAAATTAGTTAACTCATTTTACTGAGTTAAGTCCAGTTAAACTAGGACCAAACTGTTTGAGGAACTAATAGTGAGTTAACATTCAGTTGATGCATTAATGCACTCAACTAGTGCTACTCCAGTTAACTAAAGATTCCCTCATCGGAAACTCATGCATGTCTATTCTAAGAAAGACCCAGTTGAGATTAATGTTCAAGGATAGTGTACTATCAGTTGCATGTGTTTTCTCATGGAGAAAACTCATGCATTCAGTCAAGGATTTATCCTTGAGGATTGCACAGCTTTGGAGGATTGGTTTTCCACTTGGTAATAGGCAAATCATCCACAAGGAACAGAGAAAGGAAATAGGAGCTTGGAGGGCAGAGAGGAAGGTTGGAGAGAAGCCAAGATTTCCTATGAGCATCTGTGAGGATTGTACTGAGAGCTGGCTAGCTGTGAGAGCTAAGGCTTTATATAATTCGTATGTATTTCCACCATGTATGATAATACAATAGTGTGGGGTTTTTAGCTGAGGCTTTCCCCAAAGTATTTTCATGTGTATTGTTCCATTGATTCTTCTTTTTCTAGTTATATTGTTCAGCTCAATCTTTAAGATTCCACAAATTGATAGTAGAAGTAGGTTATAGTATTCTGCTTCAATTTATATTGCAATATCGGGTTAACCTATCACATATTTTCTACATGGTATTAGAGTTGTAACAGTATACTGAGAAGAGAATTCAAAGTTTGAAGTTCAGGGTTGCAGGTGCAAATCAAATTCATATCATACTTCAAGGTTGGCCAATGGCGTTCTATGGCTTGAGACTCGAGTATGCCTTGGAAGATAGCTCAAATTACATAGCATGGAAAGATAGAATGGAGGCTGTATTACAAGACAATGGCTTGAAGGAATTCATTGATCAAGAAATCCCAAAGCCAGCTTCAACTAATGCACAAGAGTTGGCTGAGTGGAAGAAGTGTGTGGCGAAGGTGAGATGGATCATCCTTAAGGGAGTTAGAGACCATATTATCTCGAGTCTTCATGAGAAGGATACTCCATTTTCAATATGGAATACATTGAAGGACCTCTACCAGAATAGTAGAGACCAGAGGAAATTTGCGCTCAAGGATAAGCTTCAAAGAAACAAGATGGAGAAGGGCGATATTATTTCCACATATCTAAACAAGCTCACCACTTGCAGAGATGAGCTTGGCAGTGTGGGAATAACTACTACCGATGATGATATGGTGAGCCTCGCTGTCCTTGGCCTTCCAAAGAGTTGGAATAGCTACCAGGACTCTGTGAATGGAAGGGAGAAATTGCCGGATTGGGAATGACTGTGTTCGGATCTTATGCAAGAGGAGATCAGGAGGAGCACACGAGATGGTTCTTCATCCAAGAATTATGATGAAGAAAATCTGGCCTTAGCAAGTAAGGCAAGGAAAGGGAAGGAGAAGGCTTCCCATTTCAAATTAAATTCTTCTCATGGAGGGAAGAAGAGTGACATGTCTAAAGTAATATGTTTTAATTGTCACAATATGGGACATTATGCAACTAATTGTCCATCAAATAAGTCCAAGAAGGGATACTCGGAAGGTGAGGCATTAGCCTCTCAGTTCGAAATGGACTTTACCATCATCGCATGCATGGTGTCATCGATGATGGGTTGTGTCTAGTATCTTGACAATGGAGCCTCATTCCACATGACCAGTGATAAAAATTTATTTAGTGCCTTGGAGGAGAAAGACCTCAAGATGCGCATAGAGATGGGTGACGACGGAAGGTATAGTGTTTCAGGAGTGGGCACGGTTGCTTTTCAGAGGGAGCATGGAGCTCCTCTCACCTTGACAGATGTGATGTGTGTGCCTGGACTGAAGAAGAACTTGGTATTAGTCACGATGTTGGAGGACAAAGGCTACGATGTTGTCTTCAGTAAAGGAAATGTGTTCCTAAGACACATAGCCACGGGTCAGACCAAGAGGATAGGGATTCATGTGAAGAATCTCTATAAACTAGAGGTATATGATTGTGCAGCATTGAGTACGAAAGCAGAATCGATGCAAAGCCAAGACATTGGCGAGTTGTGGCACAGGAAATTGGGCCATTTGCATCATGGGGATTTGAATATAATGCAGCAGATATCTACAGGACTTCCCAAGGGTGAACTTGAGCAAGTTTACACATGCAAAGGTTGTACCTTGGGAAAGTACACCAAGTCTTCCTTTCATGATTGAGACAGTTGAGCAGAGGTTATCTTAGAGTGAGCTCATACTGATTTGTGTGGACCATTCTCAACGGCATCCACAGCGAAGAAAAGGTATTATGTGATTTTCATTGATGAAATGCCAGATTTATTTCATGCAGAAGAAGGACCAAACTTTCACAAACTTTTGTGAGTTCAAAGCTTTGGTCAAGAAAGAGTCAAGGAAGAAGATAAAGGCCTTGAGAAGAGACAACGGTGGATAATATGTCTCTCAAGAGTTTAAAGACTTCTGTGTAGAGGAAGGAATTAAACGAGAGTTGACGGCACCTCATAACCCACAGCAGAATGGGATGGTCGAGAGGAAGAACAGAACTATTGTAGGGGCAGCACGGGCAATGTTGCATGACCAAGGCCTACCAATTCACTTGTGGGTTGAGGCATGCAACACAGTAGTCTATTTGCAGAATAAAAGCTCGATTCTCATACTTTGGATGAAGACACCAGAGGAAGCTTTCTCTAGTAAGAGACCAAATGTGGGTCAGTTCAGGATCTTTGGCTCATTGGTATATTGCCATGTGACAAAGGATGCACGGAAGAAGCTTGAGCCAACAGCAGAGTTGGGGATATTTGTGGGGTACACTAATACACCTCACAACTATCAGGTGTACTTGACTACTAGTTGAAGGACAGTGGTTCGCAAAGATCTCAAGTATGATGAGCAGAAGGCCATGTGAGTTTCCCTTGAGAGGGAGCTCCAATTACAAGTTGTGTAGGAATTATTGGTTCCTAAGGAGGAGGAGCCTCAGACTGATGCGGAGCAGCTACATGCAGAGGTTCCAGGAGTGGATACATCCACTCAAGCAGAGTCTTCTAGAGATGGACGAAAGCACACAAGAGAAGCTGACAGATTGTTGAAGGATGCAAGAGAGAATGTGGGAGCACCATCTTCTTAGTGCAAATAGAGGAGGTCACCTGAGAGGTACATTGGACATGGCCCTTGCTAGGGAATGTGTTGAGACTGAGCCATCTTCCTTTGAGGAAGCAGTGTAGCAGCCGATTTGGGTTGATGCTATGGTGGAGGAGTATAACTCCATAGTTCGCAACAGTGTTTGGGACATGGTTTCAAGACCAGAGAGCAAGTCAGTTGTGAGTTCCCGTTGGCTTTACAAGGTAAAGAAAGCTGTTGATGGTAGTGTGGAGAAGCATAAGGCAAGATTTATTGTTGCGAATTTTCATAGGTCGAGGAGGATCATGTTGTTGCAGAGTATTTCGACAGAGGAGCAAGATGCTGACATTTTGACAAAGGCATTGTCAAAGTGTAAATTTGAGATCTATAAAAATAGGATGGGGGTGGAAGATAATCCCTTTCATGTTGAGAGGGAGTGTTGAAATATGGCAACAAGAATATTCCAATTTAATTTGTCCTTGAATTAAATTGTGAATTAAAATCAAATTTACTCTTAACAGCGACTTGAAAATAATTTATTTATTTATTTTAAATTAGTTAGTTGGATAAATTCAAGTTAGAAGTCTTTCTGAAGTCGTGCAAGAGTTATCCCTTAAATTAAGGAGATAAGACTGATCTATATTTGAGTTGTAATTATTTAACTCAGTTTACTGAGTTAAGTCCAATTAAATTAGTTCCAAACTGTTTGAGGAACTAATAGTGAGTTAACATTCAGTTGATACATTAATGCACTCAACTAGTACTACTCCAGTTAACTAAAGATTCCCTCATCAGAAACTCATGCATGTCTATTCTAAGAAAGACCCAGTTGATATTAATGTTCAAGGACAATGTACTATTATTTGCATGTGCTTTCTCATGGAGAAAACTCATGTTGTGTGTGGAGCATGATTGTTCAAAGGTCTTTGTTTCAGCCGGATGTATACCCCAGGAAGTCCTGTACACCCCTCCACGCGGGGGGGTGCGGGGGGAACTTGTCCCCCTCGCAGGGGTCCGAGGTGGCCAATCCCCCCTGGCTGGGGGGTCCGGGGGCCAGCAGTCCCCCGGCGGGGGCTCGGGGGTAGCGCCCCCGAAGTTAAAAACAAATGTAAAATTGCCTTGTAAAAGTATAGTAATTTCTAGTCAATCTGGGCCGTTCATTAGGCGGATGATCTGACGGTAGAACTTATGTTTAGTTTAGGGTTTTTTGCCCTAGAAGGAAACCCCTCTCTTTGTATGAGGGTATTGTATTTGAGGCTGAAATATAGATGTGTATTCTATGAGCAGGAAACGGAAAGGTGAGACTGTGAGAGAAAACAGAGGATATTACAGCGGATTTGCTGTAGGTTGTGTCTCTTCATTTTGCTGGATAATAGAAAGGAAGGACTGGCTGTTCGGGGTGGACGTAGCCCAAATTGGGTGAACCACGTATATCTGTGTCTCTCTTGTTTTGTGCATTTTCTGTGTTTATATTTCTGCAATATTTTATGTGTTCCATTGCTCCGTAATATATAATTTTCTAACAACTCATGTATGCAGTCAATGATTTATCCTTGAAGATTGCGCAATTTTGGAGGATTGGTTTTCCACTTGGTAATAGGAAAATCATCCACAAGGAACAACACAAGGAAATAGGAGCTTGGAGGGCAAGAACGAAGGCTAGAGAGAATCCAAGATTTCCTGTGAGCATCTATAAGGATTGTACTGAGAGCTGGCTAGCTGTGAGAGCTAAGGCTTTGTATAATTCCTATGTATTTCCACCATGTATGATAATATAATAGTGTGGGGTTTTTAGATGAGGCTTTCCCCAAAGTATTTTCATGTGTATTGTGCCATTTATTCTTCTTCTTCTTCTTCTTCTAGTTATTGTTGAGAATGCAACAAGATGATGGAGCTTAGTGGAAAGAAGTCGCATTCACTAAGTGGGCCCGCAGGCTATTTTTGGCGCAAAGTCTATTTTTAGACTATGTCTGTTTTTAGACATATGGATCATGGTCTATGAGTTCCAGGATGTTATTTGTGGATGATTGGTCATGTTGGTAAAAATAGATGGACTTCTATTTTTAGACATATGGGCGGTTTCTATTTTTAGACTTCCAGGCTAAAAATAGAACAATCGAATATTATTGTCTCATAATAATATTTGGACTATAAACATTATCTTATCCTCTTGGAGCACTTCAGTTTGAGCTACAGATGTGGCACATGCAGCTGTCAGAAGGAAATACGCTTTTCTTGTGGGTCAGTTGAGCTATTGCATGCAGGACTTCAATTAGAACTCATGTGGTTGAGTTTTGGTGGAGTTGATTGTGGAGTTGATGGAGTTGTGTTCAGTTTGACTTGGTTAAACTAGTTGTATTTAGTTTAAATGCAAATAGACTAGTGATGAGTGATGTGAATTAATTGTTAAATTAATTCACTAATTATTAACTCATAAAAGCAACTAAAGAATACATCAATTAACTCAGTGCATGTACAGTTTAGTGGAGACAGGTGTTAGAGGTTGAGATTGCTATCAGTTGCGACTATAGTTGTGCATGAGATTTGCACATGCATGGATGGAGATTGCCCATGAGGCTTGCGTAGTATAACCAAAGGAATTCGATTTCACGGAGTGATTGATTCTCTTGCAGGATTGCGCAGTGGAGGCAGGAAAACAGTGGAGAAGATTTGAGGCATTAGATCTAAGCTAGTTTGTGTGTAACAGGTGGAGATAGTACTGAGTACTTGTGAGGAGTATTGTACTATGTATTGTTACATGTTCTCTATCATTATAATATATAGATAGTGTGGGGTTTTCAGCTGTATGCTTTCCCCGGATTACATACTGTGTTAATGTGTGCATGCGATTGATGTTTCATTGTTTTTAATGCTGCTAAATTGATGATCAACGTAGAGGAGATTATGTATTGTGCATGTATTCCGCAATAGTGTATGATCGGGATAACCTCTGTGAATAAGTGTCATATTATTCAAAATTTCTACATTATATTGTTCAGCTCGATCTTTAAGCTTCCGCAAATTGATAGTAGAAGTAGGTTATAGTATTCTTCTTTGATTTATATTGCATTATCGGGTTAACCTATCACAGATTTTATACACTTCCCTTTTGCAGTGTGGTCCACTTTATGTATTTATCTTCACGGCTCTTGACAGGGTAGTACTTCTCCTTGATGGCATCCTAGAACGAATTCCAAGTGGGTGCGGCTAAAAATAGTGAGGGTGTACTTTCATCGTCCTTCTCACAGTAGGTTTCCCACCAGTCCTTGACATGGGGGGCGGCTTTGAGAAGTGAAAAGTAATCTTTTCTCGGCTGGAAAAATCATGAAAAAAAAAACATCCTTCTAGAAGATTTAATCATTTATCTATGGCGTATGCATCTATCTCACCTTCAAATATTGGGATGTCAAAGTCAACTTGTACCTTGAAGGGTGTGGCACTTCCATAGTGGCTACTAGAAGGAGATGCATCGCCTTTAGGTAGAGACTGAAGGATCTGGGCAAAGTTGTCCATCATCATGTTCTTCTGTCACTCAAGGGATTCTTCGAGCAATATTTTGGAAGGATCTCCTACCCCTCGTATTTCTTCTCTTCTTCCATGGGAGGTCATCAGGGTTTGTGAGGTTGGCCTTGCAAAGGTTTGACCAATTCGAACCCTAACTCCTTATATCCCTACCTCGTTGGAGACATGCAAAGAAAAACTGAGAAAGAGCAGACCGCTCTGATACCATTGATTCAAACTTAAATAGGAACGCAACAAATTACAGATATAACCATAAATACAGATATGCATCCAAAATAACACTTCATTTCATTAATATCAAATACTGAAACAACCTTACAAATAGAATGGAAATAAAATAGCTTGGTGATGGTAGCTTATCTCTGAGAAGAGATGTGGCAGCTACATGCATCTGAACTATGTTACAATGAGGTTCGAAGGCCTATTTATTATTGAGAAATAAAGGAAAACCCTAACCCTAGGAGATGAAGCACCAAAACTATGGGCCCCATTTGGGTAAATTGGTACATCAACTTCTCGGGGTTGTAACTTTGGCATATGATCTTCGTTTAACATGCACATTACTGTTGTGAAGACAATCCCTTATATGGACAGAAGTGATCTCTATAGTCCTATGAGAGGATCTAGCAACAATCCAGACAAACTAGTTCAGGATTTCCTAGTTTATGTTGAAGAATGAAAAGTGAGAGAGAAAAACCTACCTCTCTCTGATGCTAAGCCCTCAACCTTTGATAATTATCTCGATCCCTTAGCTTCCAGGCTCACTCCTCACTATTCCTTGTGTCTGAATACCTGCAAGTGAGATCAAAAGACAACAAGAGATACAATAGCGTACATAGTATAATTCAAACATAAACTACATGATAGATCAAGGAGCATCATGCTAAATGAATAAATATTAATACACTTATGGAAAGTAAACACTAGATGTATTTATTAATGAATAAAAAATGGAAGCACACAACCATTTCCTTGATGTTGGAGACCTACATTGTAGTGGATTTCCAAGTCCAAGCCAAGACCATTCAAGCACTCCTCCTTAATTAGATGGGTAGAATTTGGGCATAGTTTCAGCATAGGAATGCAGGCAAGCAATGACCAACTATTTGGGGATGGAAGGGACTTGATTTATAGGAAGGGAGAGGGAGTTAGGGATACACAAAAGATAGAGGATGGTCAACATATCAATGGGAATACCCCTAAATATAGGATCAAGGACTCAAAATGGGAGAGCTCGACCATATCTCTATCCAACAACATCTAGATTGTTGTTCTCGAAGATTCTCCTCCACTTTAGGAAAGACTACTAGAAGAGGTTCAATGTGAGTTTTCATATCAAAATTCATGCTGGTAGCACTAGGCCAACATGCTGCAACAAGCCATCAACATTGGTTAGCAATGGTGCAAAGCGCATTGATCCTTAAAAGTAGGGTTTCAAGAAAATTTCTCCAGAATTCTCTCAGGGTAGCTCTTCTTTTATTCTTCATGGATGTTTTTGTATGTGTTTCATGGTGAGTACACTTTGACATTTTTTGTCATTTTGATGCTTCAGGATATGGGATGGGAAGTGTGACAAAATATTGTGTAACAAATGCCCCCTAAAGCATGAAGGCAGAACAGGGAGTGATGGGTGAAATGCTTTACAAGTCAAGGCAAGGACCCAGAAAAACATTGTCAGGAGACCTGCAAATCAAGCATGATACAATATACATATATGACATCTATGATATAAATATGCCTAATGATACATCTCTGAATAGGAATTTATCAATACATGAATCCATGACATTGACGTAACCATCTGAATAGACGGGATCATGTGTATGGATCCACGGCATGGACACATCCATCCAAATAGAAAGGATCATATGTATCGACCCATGGTATGGTCGCAACCATCCGTATAGAATGAATCATGTGTACAATCATGAATAACTCATAACTCCATGCAACATGGATTTATCAGATGAAACCCAGGGTTTTCATCTCTGTCTCGATATGATCAATGTATGAATTCTACCATGTGAATAGATGTGTCGGGGTCGAACATGATAGAAAACCACCTAATTACCATCAACGATGTAAACCATTAACAGGCACGAGAGAAACCACCAATAATGACAATGGATCTCAAGGTACAATAGCACAATCCACAAGTGTGAATAATGAAGTTGAAGTTGAACACCTGCAGAATCATTTGATTGAAGGCCAATGATGTAAACCTATCATCGAATGTGAAGAAATTTCCATTGACGCATGCAATCTCCAAGGTATTGGAAGGGAGTTTCTAGATCATCTTCCTAGATAATGAGTTGAAGTAAACAGGAAGTGACATGCCAAAGGAGGGCCATAATGTATCCCACATCATCGACATGAAACAAAAGATGTAATAGAGTAGGTAAGTTTGATTCAGGACTATGGCAGAAAGGTCAGACAGTGTATAAGCAGTAAAAAAATGCAGATGGGACTTCTCTTGAACATATTAGTACACGACTCCAGAGTTTGGAAGCATTTGACTCAACATAGGATCAGAGATCATGATGAAAATGCAATATAATTAGATGAGAGGCAAAAAGGATTCCCAAAACCCAGGAAGGCAAGTGATGAAGTGAGGATAACCCAAACCCGACATGAGCAAAAGATAAGTTCCATGTTCAAGGGCGACATGTTTCCTTTACACAAAATACAAGAGGTGTTCACTTTCATTTTTGTTGGGCGTGGGATCCCCCCAAGGCAAGTTTTTGGGCTTAAAGCCCAAGTTTTGACTAAGTCTGATGTAAAGACTCCGTAATTTGTGGGCGCAGAGCGTGAAGTTGTAATTGAGTCATAGATTTGGCCGCCCTTACTTTTGTAAATATAATGTTAGCTTGAGAGTTCTACCCCTGGTCCATGGACCATGGGATTGTATAAATAGAGAAAGGCTCTAAGTGTAAAGAGACAACATAAAATAGAAGGAATAGAAGAAGATCTAATGAGGAAGCATTGAGTAAAAAGTGTAAAGTCGTGTCTTTGGGTCATAGAGTAGGAGAAGGCTATGCAGCTGAGTGCGTAGAGGCCTAGTAGTCCGCAGATAAGTGCGTGGACCCCTGGAGCTGAGTGCGCAAGGCAGGTTGAGTCTATAACCGATTGAAGCATTAATAAAGAGAAGTTTTACATTATTTATGTGTATCGTTTCCTATTTTATGCATTGAAGTATATTGGGTATGAATTGCAAGTTTACTATTTATTTGTTGCGCGAACTTATATGAATATGTTGAATAAAGGAATATAAGATAAAGTATTTGTTCACGCAAAGATAACTAACTGTTATAAGAAGATAAGTAAGATCCACAGTGTAACTTGGGGAAATAGCACAGATCATTGCTCTAGCAGCATGAAAGCTTCATAGCCCCTGTTTAGGGCTGCACGAAGGCGAATATAACAGGGCGTGAAAGCCTCACAGGTCAGAAAAGTGCACGAAGTAACCTACGTGAAGGTAGTCACAGTTGGACTAAATCAACCCCTCAGACATCTCAAGGGTGCAGAAACTTGGTTCCAGCATCCCCCCACACTACTTCGGGTGAGACCTCAATCCGCACTCCACGGACTGTTACCAAAAGGGCTAGTAGTACAGGAATTTGTTTGGCTACATAACTCTAAACCTGGGTCAGGCCACATCAAGCCAACAAATGGTTTCATTGTCAGGACCGGAATATGGATAGAGATGTCTGATGTCATATCATTGGAATCCAACTAAGAAAGAAATTGAAGGTTGGTTGGATAGGAGAATTCACGAGTTCACAGCACAAAAGAACAGGAATCCGTGACTATCAAAGGAAGAGTGGTTAGACTGCTACCTATACATGGAAATCCATGAAATTTTCTTCGTATCTTTCCCTACTGAGCTGTACGAGTGGATCGCGAAGCTAGCAAATAGCCAAGGAAGGTGGAAACTCGATAATCCTATTGTGTGGACCTCAGAGTTGGTGCACATATTGGAAGTATCGAAGGATAAGATCACATGCGTTGTTGATCACTGGCTCGATCAGATTATAGGAGGATTCATGACTGAGTTCGCGGTAGATACTTCAGTTAGCTATAGCGAGGCAGAGAGATGCTTTCTCAAAGGACCGCGAGGTAATTACGTAAAGTCTATGAATACTTGGATTAAAATGTTATTGTGTGAAAAGAGGGTTATGCAATTACCTTGATGTTCAGAGCTACGCAAAGTGGAAAAACCTACAGAAACGAAGAAAGTAAGGGACCTGAGAATAGCCCCTTGATTTCACCTCTGCAAAGGGATTAGGAAGAGCTCGCGAAGGTCTCACCGAGAAGTGCAATCAATTTGATAAGGCATAGGATTCTGAGCATACCACCCCCACCCACACCACCACCAGCTTCACCGCCTTCACCCCCATCTTCACCCGTACCACCTCCACCACCACTGCAAGTCAATATGGCAAGCACGATAAAGTTGCCATACACGGGTGGCCAAGCTATATAACTAGCCAATAGAAGCACAGTCGTCGCGCTCCAGGGAATTGAAAGAAGGCACAGGACTATAAACAAATGCAGGGGATGCAAGAGCAGATACAGGGGAGCAGTTCTGACACTGTGGTCTTGGAACAGCGCATACAGGAGATACAGCAGGCATCCGCTGTCGTGGCGGAAAAAGTCGTTTGTGCGGACACAACTGACCTCCCTAGGAGTCTAAACTCTCTAGCGACAAACAAGACAAAATGGAGTAATCTTTCTCTAAATACACCTTTTAAAACATGAAAACTACAAGTGTTTAGGCTTACCTTATTCCAAAACGTTGTTGTTGTAGTCCGTCCTTGCCGATCTAGATGAGCTCCTCCTTCACATCAATTCCTGCAACCACAAACAATCAAACAATTACCAAGCACTTGCATTTCATATAATAAAACATATATCCAACATGCAGACCAAGGAACACATGAAATAACTCATTAACACAAGCTATTGAGAAAAATAAACCAGTTTGTATTAATAACGAAACAAAGGAAACTCTTACAACCTGGCCTTGGTGTTGTGCAAGTTCCTCCCAGGGTCCATCAAGGGTTTTCCTCTACTTTGACAAAGCTCACCCACTTCCAAGTAGAATCAAGCAAAGACAATCTCTCCTCACAAGGTTCTAAATGGGAGTCCTAATTTCTGCAGCATTTACCCAAAGAAAATGTATAGCTCCAACCTCTCCTCCTTCTGGCCCAAGGTCTTTATTTATAGTGCTGTAAAGAGGTTATTCAGGTCCACCATCAATGGGATAATCCCCCTCTTTGGGTGGGATAGCTCCCTTATTGATGGGATAAGTTCCTCCTTAATAGGGATACATGAACCAGCTGGAGGCGCATCCATTTCATCAAACCGACCTCTAGAAAGTTCTAGAAGTAACCACAAGTAACTTTTTTAAGATGAAACTTGCGCATTTTGCCTTTTACAGAAGGACGCACCTGTCCCTTGACATACAGAGCGTCCAAAGACGCAGTTTTTGTGAACATTGTGAGCGTCCCCGCAGGTAAGGCTTGAGAGAACCTGCGACCCCAGAGATAAACACATTTTTACAAGACTTTCTCTCTTCTTTGAGTTTGAGATGGATAGCAGAGGCATAAGACTTGCCTAAGAGGGTAGCATGACTGTTGATTTGAGCCATACTAACTGTAAGCGGTCATGGTGACATTTTTTAGTGTAACAGATTGCCCCCTAAAGTGCGAAGCCTGGAATAGATTAGGGTTTGTAATTCTAGGAAGGGTGAAGCACTTTATCATTTCAAGGATTGTCTTGTGGATGACCTGGTTGGAACCTGCAATTTTCAACACAAAATACATGTATAAGATTATATCATCACTGAGGTAGGCATTCCCATACTCAGATTCAAAACTTTAACTAATGGACTAACTACTCTGATACAGGAATGATCTTGCAATACATCATTTTTATAGACTTTTGTAGACACAGTATGGACGCAGCCATCTGTTTATGATTAGTCTACATAGATAATGAATACAAAACTCCTCGCAGCCTGGATGGTAGAAACTAGATCCAGGGTCTTCACTTCTACTTCCCGAATTGGTACGATTCTAGCCATGTGATTAAATGATTTGATGTCGAACATGGTAGAAACCACTTGATTACCAGTCAATGATGTAAACTGTTAACAAGCGTGAGAGAGACCACCAGTAATGTCAATGGTTCTCAAAGTACCAAGCACAACCCGTGAAATGTGAATAGATGTTTTGATGTCGAACACTTCACGGAATCCTTTGATCGAAAGTCAATGATGTAAACTGACGTCAAAGGCGAGAAACCTGCCATTGATGCATGCAGACTTCAAGGTACTGTCGATTCCTAAGTCATCTTTCTAGATAATGTGTCGATGTCGATAGAAAGCGACCCGTTGCAGGCAAGCCCACAACACGAAATCATTGTTCAAGTTGAAGAAATGTTGCTGTGAGGACTGACTCAGGGATGGTCAAATGGATGACAAGTATTTTGCAGATGAAAGTTTTGCTCGCAGACCTCTTGAACACATAACGACACAACAGATGGCTTGGTGACGAATAACTCAAAGTGATTCCCGAAACCCGGCTAAAGATTTTCAAAGTGGTTTGGTTAACTGTGAGGTAAAAGATTTCCCAACCCAGGTGAATGAAAAAGTGTCGTGTTCAAGAGTGGTAATAAAGTTTCTTTTGAGACAAAAGGTGACAAATAGGTTCATTTTTCTCTCTTTTCCCCCACCATTTCTGGCAAGTACCTCTTTATTTTTAACAAGCTTGAGGAGGATAACATATGCTTGATTGTAAGCTCATCCTTCGGACGAGTCCAACCTAGTTTAAATTCGAACCCTAGGAAGGAGTGGTTCGTTCCTGTTTGTAATTGAACAGGTCCTCTACTGTAAAAGTTTAACGAGTCCAGTATAGGAGAAACTCGGCGTTTTTCAATTTTAGAGAGTCTGAAAAAACTAAAGGAGACTCCACGTTGAACTTTTTCGTACATTTGTGTCCCTCAAGCCCGAAAAAGTATAAAATAATACCTGGGGGAACCGCTTGATCTTGCGACCAAGGAGTACTTTCATAATAGTGTCGTTGACCTGAAAAGTAAAAAGCGATCAAGGACACGTCATTTTATTTCCTTATCGAGTTTAAACGACAAAAACCCGGCAATCTTTTCCTGATTTTACGGTCAGAAAAGAGCTAAAAGGGTACCGTCTTTTAATTTCGTTTTAACGAGTGTAAAAGAAACGCTCGGCGATCTTTTCATATTTTAGGAGTCAGAAAAGGGCTTAAAAGATGACTCTGGTATTTTTGTTTGTGAAGAATGACAATTTCCCTTGAAATCCTTTTGTCCTGTACAAAAGCAACACATTACTCATACCTGTTTAAAATAGGCAAAAATACATCGAAAAACATCTTTTCATGGTAAAAAATGAACTAATTCATCCAAAAAACCTATAAAAAGACTTTTTACCATGTCATTTTTACCGTTTCACTGTTGAGGTTGAAAAAGGAGCTTTTGACAAGAAACTTCCCGTGGCTGCTGCGGAAAATCTGACCGTCGGAACTGAACACCGTCTTATCCAGGTATTTTACACATCCTACTCTGCATTTCTATCCGTTTAGAATTAATTTTTAGGTCTTAGTTTCATTTTTTGGGGGGGTTTTGGTTTTGGAATGCGCCTCTCGGCGGACGCGGGTGCCCTTCGGGTGACCCGCGTCCCCCGACTTTTTCCTACACAGGAAAACGGTCGGAAGACGCAGCCCGTCTTCGGAGAAGCCGCGTCCGGACGCCCTGTGCTGCAAAGTCGGGGTGCGTCTTCCGTGAAACGCGCATTTCAAAACCCCAACCTCCTCAAAAAACCATAAAAAATTCCCAAATCAATTTCTAATTACTGTTTTTGATGTGCAGGGCATTAACCATGTTAGATTGGAGAGAAAGAGAGCATGTAGACGATGATGAAGCTGCAATAAATCATCAACCTTCCCTGGATGCCCTAAGAGCATGCGGATTATACAAATATTGGACCATACCGGGCATGAGGGGCCAGGTAAGATTCTTGGAATGGCTGGTTGAGCGATGGAACGTTCAAGAACAATGCTTTTACATAGGAGGGCACCAGCTCGAGATAGAGCCCTCGGATGTATACTTTCTTACTGGCTTGCCAAACAGAGGTGAGCAACTTAGTCTTGCGGGGACTAGGCCGGGTGGCCAATCCCTTGATAGTCTCCGCGACGAGTGGTGCACACCTGGGGCTCACCATGCGAAAGGCATAGAGATAAAACACATCACTCTGCGTGAACTCAAAGTCATAGCGTTCACGGTTACCAGAATTTGCGGCGCGGCCGCTTTACACATTGCTTCCGGATCCCAAATGCGGATGGCAATTGACTGTTACCAAGGCACCATTTTCAACTGGTGTGAAGCTGTGTCGGCTCATATGAAGAGCCAACTGACCAAGGCGAAGAACGGACGACTAAAGACTTTTGGATATGGGCCTCTAGTCGTGAGCTTTGCCTTGGAGAGAGTTCCAATGCTGATCCCTCAGCAACTCACTGTTGATACGTTGGGTCCTCGGGAGCCAAAGCTGATACGATGGGTTGCGGTGATGGCCCGGCATCCTGACGAGGGCGCGACAGTGGTTCGATTCTCAGATAGTTACTTTCACTGGTTAGAAGACCAGGTTTTTGCGATACAGGACTTTCCGTATGCCGGAGTAGACTTTCGACATGATCCGGACATGATTCTTCCACAGGGAGAACAATGGGATGACAGAGGTACTTTATTTTCCACAAGTTTTCAAATTATGTATTTTTTTTTTATTTTTCATATATATCGTCTCAAAACTAACAGTAAAATTTTCAAAATGCAGATGTTGGTCCACAGCGTCCAGCCAACCTCCGGCCTTTTGATAGACTACATCCAGCTGCACCGGTACCGGTCCCACAGGATGCGGCTGCAGAAGTACTAGCTGAGTTGGAGCATGATCTAGAGCGTCTCACGGCAGATATACCCGAGACTACAATGGACGACATTCCTATTCGGCTTCAGCGCTTCGTAGTCGCGGTTTCTGAAGACCGATGAAACGACCGCTGTCATAGCATATGACCAACTTCGACCCAAAAGAAGGTTGTAGTCTAGAGGGGCATCAACCACTTCCACATCTAGACTAACGGTTTTACCTTCTACCCCTATAGGCAATTCTTGTAAAATACCAAACGGACGGAACCCACGGCCATCAAAGGCCTTAAGGATGGTGGGGGATTGGTTCAGCGGAGGAGAACCAAGGGATCTCCAACATTGAATCGACATAATACACGTTGAGGCTCCCTCATCAATCACAGTCCGATGAATAGGCCTGTTTTTGACTATCACTGGAATTTGGAAAGCCATTTGATGGGGGAGACGCGGTGTACTATTTTCTAGATCAAAGATCATTAGGTTCGGGTCCTGAACATCGACAGCTCCGATAGCCGACAAAAGCAATTTCCGTTGTGCTGGGCATGATTGCAGCACTTCGAGCGCCGACATTGCTGAAGGTGAAACAGCTAAGTCTTCAACAATGTTGTAATTCTGGGCTGCTCTCGCATGTGGATTGAAAGCAGACCTTCGAAGTACACCCTTGGCGGGCGGCTTTATCACTAAGTCTGGGTTAGGTTTTTCGATCTGTAGTGGATCGGAACCAGGAGTTGAAGTTGATGGATTAGAGTGAGAAGATTCTGCTTCCTTACCATCAACAGGAGCCTTACTACCATAATCTTGCGATCGAGTCGCAATCCTCACATGAGACATCATCAAAATGGGTTCTTCACTGGCATTCGAAGAAGAACCTATCATCTTATTCTCCTGCTCCGGAAATGGATTCTTTAACACAGCAGGAGTGGGAGAACCTTTGACTATTTTCACAACCTCGGCCCGATGAGGGCAATCTCTCGTAAAATGATCCTCTTCACAAATAAGACAAGGATATCGAGGTTTGCGTTTTTCGTCATTGGTTTCCGACTTTTCAGTTTTCTCCTTTGGAGCCTTGTCTGCTTTAGCCTTCTTCTTTCCTTTCTTCTTTCCACCGTTTTTTGATTTGGCCGTAGATGACTCTACAGCGTGAATGTCGGCGGTAAGTTCAGGAGGAGAAGACTCTCCTGTCGGAGAATCAGGCAAAGTGATTATTGGAGTATTGGAGGCCTTGGAAGACTTCTTCTTACTCTTCGTAGTCACTATACCAATCATACCATCAGCGGCATGAGATCCCGAAGGAGCAGCAGCGATTTGATTCGACTTTGGAAGATCCGGAATCTTCTCGTGTAACGTACCCGACTGAGTGTAAACTAAGTCAAGGTATTGCGCTTGAGCAATGACTTGCTCCTCAGTGACTACTCCGGCCTTAGCTACATCTTCAGTAATCTTCGGTAATAATGATTTGACAAACCATTCAGCTAAGATTTGGTCCGGAATAAAAACTTTCACTAACCTCCTACGACGTCTCCACTCATGGATGTGATCAGAAATGTACGTGGACGTCGATTGTTTTAGCGAAGTTAATAATTCCGTGCCGTTATCGTATCTGACCGGCAACTGAAAGTGAGTTAAGAACGAGGTAGCTAACTGGCTAAAGTTGTAAAAAGAGGCCCGTGGCAACTCAATGTACCACTTGGCCGCGAGACCAATGAGTGTACGCTGAAAAAGACGTAAGCAGATGGAATCATCAGAGATAGAATTCGAAGCACACCAGAGGTGGTAAGTCATCACATGATTGGACGGATCCTCTCCAGACTTACCTTCGAACTTGGGTATATCGCTAGGCAACTTATTTGGCATTGGCGGCCAGAACTGAAGATATTGAATTGGATCATTAGTTAGGCGCGTCAAGTCGGGTAAATCCAAAGTTGCGATAAACGGTAACTGCCGGTTAGGATCTCTAAAACTCTGGGTCACAATACCAGCCCCAGGAGGAGGATATCCAGGATAACTAGGAACAGGAGTCGCATTTGGGATATTATATCCTCCTGGAAAACCAGGATTAACCGGACCGTACTGGGGTTGTTGAGGTTGTTGATAAGTGTACCCAGGATACGGTTGATACTGGTAAACCGGTTGTTGGACAGCTTGCCCATGTTGGTACTGTCCCTGGTACGGAGGTTGAACAAATTGAGGTTGAGTAGTGACAACCGTACTTATACCAGGCTGACCTACAGGCATCTGGACCGTGGTTTGAATCGTAGATCCAGACAACGGTAAAGATGTCTGAGGTGCGGTAACAGGGACAGTAGAAACTGGAGCCGTCGATACTCCAGAAGTAAGTATGGTAGATGTAGCGGTAGTTGCAGCAGCCGTTTGAGATGGAGTACTAGGTGCAATTGACGGCTGAGTAACTACCGAAGTTACAGAAGTTTGAACATTGGGCTGGACAGGTTTCGGTTGCTGGGTTGGACCAGAAACTACGGGTTGTCCAGCTTGAGGAAGCATCTGTACACTTGGCTGCAACACCTGTTGACCCTGTGATGGGTCCCACACTAACATTCCAGGGTATTGACCCGTAACAGGTTGAGGATACTGAGATCCATAACCAGATTGAGGGTAGGATTGATAATTGTAAGGTGCAGTTCCCATACTTGGAACATATGATTGACCTTGAGGCGGTTGATAACCTTGACCTGAGTATTGACCTTGAGGTTGATAACCTTGAGGTAAATACTGATACTGGGGTTGACCTTGACCTTGAGGTTGGTACCCTTGAGGTTGATAACTTTGGGGTTGATACCCTTGAGGTTGCCATCCTTGGGGTTGCCAGCCTTGAGGTTGATATTGATACTGAGGTTGACCTTGGGGTACATATTGAGGCTGAGGTTGACCTTGAGGCACGTATTGCACCATAGGTACATACTGACTTTGAGGTTGCCCCCCAGACACGATTTGTGTACCTTGAGGTTGCCCCCCAGGCGTTAACTGCGGTTGCCCCCCAGGCGGTAATTGGCCACCTTGAGGTTGGGAAACGGGAACTGAACCTGACATCATGTAAATGTCTCCTACACCCAATGGTACATTACCACTGTTTCCAGCAAATAACCCATGATCAACGGGTTGAGGAGATGCCCCCGCAAAAGTACCAGAAAGTGACTGATACCCAGTGGGAACAGAAGGACCGCCGTGTACAAAAGATTCAGGACTTTGAGTAAACACGGACGACTGACCAGACATATTTACAGGAGTATATATACCTCCAGGTGGAAAAGGAGTACGAGGTGTAGAAAAACCTACTGAGTTGTCCAAAAAGTTGGTTAATGCAAGGTACCAAGGAGTACTTCTAGGAGGACTGTAAAAGATGGATTCACGCTCCCTTAGATCAATAGTAAGTTGACCTTCAAGGTAAGAGACACCTATATCCTCTTCTGGAGCAAGTTCTTCTATAGCAATCAAACCAGAGGGAAGATTTTCGGTGATAATTCTTTCTATTCTCGGTGAATCAGGGACACTAGAAGTTGGAGTAACAGGTTCGGAAATTTCAGGTTCTTCGCCTGTTTCACTGGCAGATGAAAAACTACCAGCAAGCTCGGAAACTGTAACAGTTTCGGGATTGTAACCTGTTTCTAAACTTTGGTAATCTGGATGGACTACCAAGGAAGATTCTCCTTCTTCAGGCGAACCTACTCTACTGTCACTAGGAGGAGTTACAAGGACCTTTAAACCTTCTAAATTACCCGGGTCGTCTTGAGGAGGTGATCCCCTAAGTCTACGGGATCTTCTCAACAATTCGGCCACAGAAACAACTTCAGGAGACTGGCCCCGAAGTCTACGGGACTGTCTCGGTAATTCCGCCACAATTAAAGATTTTTAACTACAACACACGAAAGCAAAGTAAAAAATTCAAATCCAACCACCTAAAGTCTTCTAAGAAGCAAACAAATTTGAAGCACACGCCTAAATAATCTAGAGCGTCAAACCAAACACAAACAGTAGTCTTCCGGACCAAAAGCGCTAGTTGGTGATTAGGCCCAACCTCGCTGGATTCAGTACAGAAATGGCGGTTGGAACAGTTACCCCGGCAACCTGCTTAATGAATAGACCGGCACAAGTTCCTCCACTTTAACCGTCTCGAAGTGAAGTGAACCCCCCGGAAAATCCAAGTGAGTATAACCGACGTCTGCTCCAGGTACAGTGGGACCTTCCCTCCACCGTCACCTCGGTAGAACCCTAAAGATTATGGTCACTAAAGTTACCAATCACAACAATTACACCTGGGGGAACAGTCTAAACTCCGACAGCACGCAAGGGCAGAGTGACTAGCTCAATCCCCTTACCGGCTCCTTGACAACAATCCAAGGTTTACCGATAAGTGACCCCTGGCTCCTCGACAATGGTTAATCCGAGGTTTACCGTTTGTAATACGTACTGTCTGGCGTCGTTCCCAACGAGGGAGGAATGATCCCCTCACTGGTTCGGACACGAGCTCGTGCTTCTCCTTTAAGAGGAGCTTTCCCAGAGTGTAACTGAAACAATTGGATTTATTCTACTCAAGATAAACTATCTGTTTGGTTTTGTAGTCTTGGAGAGTTAAGTACTCACCTACTCCAAGACCGTAGCCTAAGCTATGTTGGTGTTTCAGAGCCCTAGAAAAATAAAGATTACTAGATTGATTTTAATTTAAGCGTTACTTTTAAGGTTGTTTCTTAAGTCAAAAGGTGATGGAAGTGAAACCAGTGGTGTGTTGACTCGACTCAAAACCACTACAAAATGCACCTAGAATGATTTACCCACTACTTTACTTTTTCGATGAATTGCTTAACTAAAAAGTTGAGAGAATGCAATCTTTATAAAAGCAACTTCTTAATTAAAGACAATCAAAGAAACAATTCGTTTGTCTTTTCCAAGCATAAAAACATGACCGCTCTTTACATGCACGAAAAAACTCTTTTTCTCTTTCAAAAACAAAAAGCTACTTGAAACAAGACTTTTTAAAGAAGATGTTTTTGTATTTTTCTTTTAATAAAGCAAATAAATCTAAGGTAACAAAAAATCAATCTTAACAACTATTAAAATCTACGAAAATTCACTCACAAGCAAACTAAAAGGTAAATTTACTCTAAGCAATCTTAACGAGGCCAAAACCAACAATGATTATTCTAAGGTGTTTTACTTGATCACAATCAAATCAAGGACCAGCTTATTGCAGAACCAAAAACTAGTCAAAACAAAATTCTAATCTTTTTGTTCTTTTGTAAAATGGAAATCAACACTTTATAAACAAGTAATTCGAAATTTGACCCAAAACAACTTAAATGGCAAGCTGCTCACACAAGGAGACTTTACGACAGGCCCGACTTCTAAGAAGGCTGACAAACCAGAGAGATCTAAGGTTGGACAACTTTCTACCGTCAAAGTCACTACAGGACCTATGTAAAAATCAAACCCTAGGCCTAAACTTCGTTGAAAACCACTAAAACACTCAAAGCTCACAAAACAAGTTCAGGTGAAAATTTTTGACAGGGTACTAAAGGATCTGGGCAGAAAACACTAAGAAAAATCAAAATCTAAAAGCAATTAAAGCAAAAAATGGAATTTTCCTAAATTTTACAGGAAGACGCAGGCAACCCGTTATCACAGGTGCGGCCCCGCTCTGTGCAAACGGCAACAGCGCGTCCAAAGACGCACTGTGCAGTACTCAGAGGGTGCGTCCTTCGGGAAAAGTTAAGAAAAACCAAAACTAACTAAATCTAAAGCTAAGCCACCCAAATACTAATTCTCACAGTCAAAAACCAGAAAATAAAAATGATTTTCTCAGAGCAAAGTTCACACAAAGGAAAAGACTCTCTCATTAATGGATTCCCCAGCGGAGTCGCCAATTTGTCGTGGCGGAAAAAGTCGTTTGTGCGGACACAACTGACCTCCCTAGGAGTCTAAACTCTCTAGCGACAAACAAGACAAAATGGAGTAATCTTTCTCTAAATACACCTTTTAAAACATGAAAACTACAAGTGTTTAGGCTTACCTTATTCCAAAACGCTGTTGTTGTAGTCCGTCCTTGCCGATCCAGATGAGCTCCTCCTTCACATCAATTCCTGCAACCACAAACAATCAAACAATTACCAAGCACTTGCATTTCATATAATAAAACATATATCCAACATGCAGACCAAGGAACACATGAAATAACTCATTAACACAAGCTATTGAGAAAAATAAACCAGTTTGTATTAATAACGAAACAAAGGAAACTCTTACAACCTGGCCTTGGTGTTGTGCAAGTTCCTCCCAGGGTCCATCAAGGCTTTTCCTCTACTTTGACAAAGCTCACCCACTTCCAAGTAGAATCAAGCAAAGACAATCTCTCCTCACAAGGTTCTAAATGGGAGTCCTAATTTCTGCAGCATTTACCCAAAGAAAATGTATAGCTCCAACCTCTCCTCCTTCTGGCCCAAGGTCTTTATTTATAGTGTTGTAAAGAGGTTATTCAGGTCCACCATCAATGGGATAATCCCCCTCTTTGGGTGGGATAGCTCCCTTATTGATGGGATAAGTTCCTCCTTAATAGGGATACATGAACCAGCTGGAGGCGCATCCATTTCATCAAACCGACCTCTAGAAAGTTCTAGAAGTAACCACAAGTAACTTTTTTAAGATGAAACTTGCGCATTTTGCCTTTTACAGAAGGACGCACCTGTCCCTTGACATACAGAGCGTCCAAAGACGCAGTTTTTGTGAACATTGTGAGTGTCCCCGCAGGTAAGGCTTGAGAGAACCTGCGACCCCAGAGATAAACACATTTTTACAAGACTTTCTCTCTTCTTTGAGTTTGAGATGGATAGCAGAGGCATAAGACTTGCCTAAGAGGGTAGCATGATTGTTGATTTGAGCCATACTAACTGTAAGCGGTCATGGTGACATTTTTTAGTGTAACATCCACTCAATGCGTTGTTGACCTTACAGCAGTCCGAGCAGAGTTGGGAGGTCTCCGCGTGATGATCTCCACATCGATAGAGTAACTCGAGCGCAAGTCACGATGTTTGTGTTGGGGGCCTGTTGGGCATGGGATCCCCCCAAGGCAAGTTTTGGTGCTTAAAGCCCAATTTTTGACTAAGTCTAATGTAAAGACTCCGCGATTTGTGGGCGCAGAGCGCAAAGTTGTAATTGAGTCATAGGGTTGTCTACCCTTACTTTTGTAAATATAATGTTGGCTTGAGAGTTCTACCCCTAGTCCACGCACCATGGTATTGTATAAATAGAGCAAGGCTCTAAGTGCAAAGAGACAACATAAAATAGAAGGAATATAAGAAGATCTAATGAGGAAGCATTGAGTAAAAAGTGTAAAGTCATGTCTTTGGGTCATAGAGTAGGAGAAGGCTCTGCAGTTGAGTGTGCAAAGGCCTAATAGTTCGCAGCTGAGTGTGCAAGGCAGGTTGAGTCTGTAACCGATTGAAGCATTAATAAAGAGAAGTTTTGCATTATTTCTATGTATCCTTTCCTGTTTTAGGCATTGAAGTATCTTGGGTATGAATTGCAAGTTTACTGTTTATTTGTTGCGTGAACTTATATGAATATGTTGAATAAAGGAATATAAGATAAAGTATCAGTTCACGCGAAGATAACTAACAGTTATAAGAAGATAAGTAAGATCTGCAGTGTAACTTGGGGAAATAGCACAGATCATTGCTCTAGCAGCGCGAAAGCTTCACAGCCCCTGGTTAGGGCTGCGCGAAGGCGAATATAACAAGGCGCGAAAGCCTCGCAGGTCAAGAAAGTGTGCGAAGTAACCTGCATGAAGGTAGTCACAGTTGGACTAAATAGACCCCTTAAACATCACAAGGGTGCAGAAACCTTGGTTCCAGCATCCCCCCACACTGCTTTGGGTGAGACCTCAATCTCTGCTCCGTGGATTGTTGTCAAAAGGGCCAATAGTACAGGGATTTGTTTGGCTAAATAACTCTGAACCTAGGTCAGGCCTGTTACAAATCCATTTTGGCATCAAATGCCAACATTTAGATCAGTGTTTTAGTGCTCATCAAACCCTAAATTCAGTTGTTTCAAGCCCTAAACAAGTCACCCCTTTGAATGCCTCCTTCCCAGACAGTTACATTGCTTGAAGACATCCAGAAATTGCCTCTAGAGGGACCAGCGCAGGTAAGCCCTTATAAAGGTGCACTGTAGAGCAGTTAAGTCCACTGCTAGGGTGCTCTAGAGAGCAGTTAGGCTTCCTTCCACCTGTGTTGGGCGAGAATGAGAAAAATTCACATAGGGTTTGGGGAATATTCTTATCTTTTGGAGTCATCTAGAATTTTCCCTATCTTATCAACTCCTATGAGCTCGAAAATGGATGAGGAATGAGCTAAGGAGAACCTTATCCTCGCATCCCTTCCTCCATGGAACTAATTCTAAGTATGGAAGGCCATTCAATGTCACCATTAATGACAAAACCTCCTTCATCTTCCTATAAATTGACCACTCATCTAAGTGAACAGGGGCTAGACTATGTTGAATTGTAAGGAGATAATGCTGCTATGAGACTTGACTTTGGAGCAAATGATGTGATGCCACAAGATTTTCTTGCTTTTGATGTGATGTGGATGGGAACCAAGCTAGAGGAATGACTTTGAATCAGAAACTGATGGTTGTACTTCCTTCTTCTATCTAATAAAGTGTTTGAACCTTTTTCCATATGTTGTGTTCTTTCATAGTGCTTATATGTATGAATTGCTTCTAACTCCTTTCATTTATATTCAATGGATCGCATGCTTTAATCAGTTTTTTGTCTTCTGTTGTGTTTACAGGGTACTTCTCAAGCGGATTAAGTACAGGAAGGAGTGATGGAATTGATACAAGGGAGATGAGAGGAAAGTAAAACTACAGGTAGGACTTCTATCCTCTCATCTTATCTATTGCTTATAGGAAAAGTCTAAAACACTTTAAACTGTTGTTCTAGGCACAACCACTTGTCTAGTGAATTAGTGTTTATCTGTAGATGCTAAATTCTCCAAAACAAATTGGCGACTTCCACTGGGGAAGAATCCTCTTTCCTAGTAGCTTATCCACCTCCCAAGATATCCTTGTAGACTTTATTTGTGTTCATCGATTGTAATTCAAATATTTACTTTGAAAAAATGGTCAAAATTGTGTCAAATTACCTCTTGAAATGGCTTACTATCACCAGCGCAAGCTTGTGAGGGACATAGTGCATTGCAGAGCATCCCTGGCTTAGGGGCAGTGCTCTGAAGTGCATTGTCTCCCACTCTGGATTGCGCTGATCCTCCTAGGATCAGTTTCCCACCTTTGGAAAGAGTTTTTTGCCAAATTTTCTTTGTTTGATTGTTTGCTAATTGATCAATGAATGTTATGTCTCAGAAAATGAGTTTTTATCTCCTGGTCTAGCCCAACTTTGATAGGATTGATTAATGTTTCTTCATTTTTTCTTTGTCATTATCGATCAATAGTCAATGTTGGGATATTAATCTTCATTCGAAAGAAAGTGTCATAAATTCTTCTCTTCCTTCGAATTTGAACTGTCGTAAAAGTCTTCGTTCATATGAAAGATTGATTGATTGTATGTGCATATTTCCTTTTTGTTCATATTCACTTGAAGGGAATAGAAAAGAGATACATGCATGTTGCATTGAAAAAGTTTGTGTGTGCTGATAGGAATAGTGTAGGAAATTGCATTTAGATTGTGCTTTTTGCTCTTTGTCAAAGATCTGATTGCTCTATCCCTACTAGCTAAGGATTTTCATTGTTCAATTGAATGGAAAGAATGCTTATCATATTAGTTGAATTTTAGGAATTGCAAACATACATCATGTGGTGAACCTTGAAAGGAAAATTCTAAAGAAGATCAACTTAAAATTTATCTGAATTTACCTAATGGAGCATTGTCAACTAACGAAAAACATTTAGAGGTCTAGGCTAGAGATGTGTTTTGGCGTCGTAAAACAAAGCAGCTACCGCTAACTTGTCTGCAATACATCCCGAGTGTGATACCTCATTCCACATACATGAGTATATCGTAGCTTGTCCACGTACCTTTGGGTATATAGGGTGGTGTTACAGTACGTAAAGTATATGGGAATGCTCTCATTATGCGGTTTTGCATTAGACAACGCTTATATGGACTGGGCCTCCACGTAATTTTGGGTATATATGGGAGTACAACACTAGGTTTCTATCCATCCTTAGGTAACCGAGTTGGCCACCTTGAATACTATGATACGCCGAACACAGCATTCGGGGAGATTTCCTGCTCGTACTTCTTGGTTCACCAGGGGGTATTCTACAGTTCACAGTTGCTTGGTAAACCTTTTGCCTAGATTATCCCTCTTTTGTTTTGTTATGTTACTTTGATTAAAATAAATTTAATTGACTGCAGATAACATCCTCCATGCTCACTCCTTAGTTGATCTTAGGTTGAAACATATGGCGACAAATCCGGAGTCCACCGATCAAGGAATTCCTTTTGATGGGAATCCTAGTCCTTTTTCTCCTTTTGGAAATATTGGTGCTCCATATATGGCTACATTATCCCTTCCAGGATTTACCATTGGCTTGCCCGTATGGTTCTTTTCAACCTCCTTGGTTCAAAATATCGTGATTTCTATGCAATCAAATACACCTCCAATTGGACAAAATCAACCTCAAGTTGACCCTAAAATTGACCCTTTGCCTTCTTCCTCGGTTGTTTCTTCCTCCCCTTCTTCCTCTTCACCTGGTGAAAGTATTGGTACTAGTAACCAGGTGGCTAAGAAGAAGAAGAAAGGGAAGAAGAAGAAGAAAATTCAGCAGAGGGGAAACCAAGTAACCATTTCTTTGAATGCAACATCTAATGAGAAACCATCCATCAAGCCTCACAAAGTTCGATATCCATGCAAACTTTGTGTGGGAGACCATCTTCTTCGAAATTGTCCTGATATTTCTCAGATCTTAGAAGAATGGTCTTCTCGTTCACATCATCCTGTGTCATCAACTTCTGGAGACCATGCTGGTGACACACCATCAACTAGTGGTAGTAAAGTTCATGGAAAGAAGGGTAGAGTTAAATTTCCCTGTAGGTTATGTGAAGGGGATCACCCCATTCACCTTTGTCCCTATCTGGATGAAGCCAAAAAAGTGTTGGATAACCATCCTGCTTCATTGCAGTGACTTCCATCTGGTTACAGGAGACTCTCCCTAAATCCTTCACTAGTTGATGAATTGATTAACCAAAATCAACCATCGGTCAAACCCACTCTCTCTGAAAGTGAATCTTATGAGTCTATACCTGACCCAAATCAACAGGTCGAGGAAACAGTTGACCCGATTTCACCTTCAGTTAATCGTACCTTTCCCGAAGAGAGTGAATATGATACTACTCAAGTTCTTTTTGTTTCTTCAGATTCTAATGCACTTGGGGGCAATCCTCCTATTCCATCAAGACAGGAGGAAAATCTTCCTGCTCTCATAACTCAAGGGGTTAATTCTCCCGTTTCTACGGGACCCCCTCCAAGTAGTCTGGTCACTTCCTCTTATTGGAATTGATTGGCAGGATTTCATCTTCCTTCTTATGTGCCTTTCCGGATCATAGTACAGGTTTGTAATATGATTGTATCTGGCACTATTATAGATTAAGGTGCATCTGTGAGCATCCTTTCCTCAACTGCTTGGCAAGTGCTCGATTCGCCACCGCTTGTGCTTGTTACCCATAATATGTTGGCTTTTAACAGAGGAACGAGTCAACCATTAGGGATCCTCCCTCAGTTACCTATTACTTTGGGAGGAAAAGTTGTTTATCTGAATGTGATGGTAGTCCCAGGCCATTTAGATTACAATTTACTTCTTGGTCGCGACTATGTTTATGACATGGGAGCTATTATTTCAACACTCTTTCGAGTGATTTGTTTCCCGCATGAAGGCAGAATTGTCACTGTTGACCAGCTTTCATTTCCCGGTCCAAATATGGTTTCCAGTCAACCATCTTCCCTAAATGGTCCTTTTGTACCAATGGTATCATCCCCGCCACGGGTTAATTATGTGGCAACCCGTTCCATGCCTACATCAACTAACGATCAATTCAGTGATGTTGTACATCATGTACTGGGGGCATTAGAACCAGATCTCTCCTTCATGACCTCTTATGAGTTGTGATCCAAGGAATATGAGGATAGTTCTTTTACTATGCCAACCTCCTTAAAAAATGAAACAGGTCCATGAGGATAGTTCTTTTATTGTGCCAACATCCTTAAAAAATGAAACAGATCCATGACGATAGTTCTTTTATTGTGCCAACCTCCTTAAAAAATGAAACAGGTCCATGAGGATAGTTCTTTTACTGTGTCAACCTCCTTAAAAAATGAAACAGGTCCATGAGGATAGTTCTTTTATTGTGTCAACCTCGTTAAAAAATGAAACAAGGAATCTTAGCAAAATTCCTTGTCTTGTGTCAAGCTCATTAAAAAATGAAACAAGGAATCTAAGCAGAGTTCCTTGTCTTGTGTCAAGCTCATTAAAAAATGAAACAAGGTCCCCTGGAGCAAAGGTCCAAGTCGAGTTGTTGAGTAGATCTCGTAAAATCCCAGTCGATTCTTTCACTTGATCTCGTAAATGAACCTTCATTCCATCCACCTGATAGCCACGAGTAGTCTACTTAGGTGAACGTAATGAAGCTTAGGGGGCATGCACCTAGTGCTAAAGTTAAGTTTCCCTATAGGTTATGTGAAGGGAATCACCCCATTCACCTTTGCCTCTATTTAGACAAATCCAAAAAGGTGTTGGATAACCATCCTGCTTCACCACAACGACTTCTATCTGGTTACAGGAGACTCTCCCTTTCATCATGTTGGGGGCATGTAAACCAATCTCAAGCATATTTCTTCATTTCAAGCTTGTGTAAAAATGAAACACAATTCAAGCATATTTCTGCGTTTTAAGCTTGTGTAAAAATGAAACTGAATCCAAGCATAGTTTTTCGTTTCAAGCTTGTGTAAACATGAAACTGAATCCATGCATAGTTCCCTATGGTTCAAGCTTGTGTAAAAATGAACCCATTTCCATTTTTAACCCTTGTGATTTCCATTCTATCAGCCTCTTTTGTCAGATGAGCCTTTTTTGTTTTCATCCCATCACCACCATCCCTTTGGTCGATCATACGCTTTCACTTGGTTGTTTTACACTTTTTGAGGAACAGTTGCAATGAGTGGTCTTATTAGCCATCCTATTCACATAAATCAGCATGTTTTGGGAAGTTCCAAACATCACCTGAACCAGTTGCTATCCTAGACACCACTCGTTCCTCAAAGCTAGAGTCCTCTTTAAGCTCTTTTCAGACTCTCTAAATATGAAAATATTTTCGAGCACTTGTCCTTTCCAGCCCGTTAACGAATTGGAAATGATATCTCTTGTATTATTTTACGCTTTTTCGGACTTGAGAGATTAATTTATGAAAAATAACTTGTGGAGTTTTCTTTTCGTACCTTTTCAAACTCTCTAAACATGAAAAGGACTAAGTTATCTTTGTCGTTAAACTCGTTAAAAACATAAAATAGCAACAAACTTGTCCATCTAGACAAGACCGAGTTTCACCTTCGCTAGACTCGTTAAAACATCAAATAGCAATGGATTCGCCCGAAGGGTGAAATTATACAACAAGTATATGTTATCCTCCTCAAGCTTGATAAAAATAAAGAGGTACTGGTAAGCAATGACTGGGGAAAATGGGAAAAAGGGAAAAACCACTTTATGGTAGCAGGTCGCTCTTGAACATGACACTTTCACTTCATCTCCGTGACTATTTGGGTTGGGTTATTAGCCTGATGTTTATCACACCATTGGTCTATCATACCATCCATCACTTTTTTTTGGGTCAATGCTACCACTTCACTTTAGTGTCGTCGACATGTTCAAGAGAAGTCATCCAATCAAAATTCATCTTTTGCAATACCATAAGCCTTCATTTTCATGACCGCCATTCCTGAACCTTGTGTTGTCAGCCAAATTCCATCTCTAAAATCACTACACTCATTTCGTATTGTTGATGTGGGATACATCAAGGCCCTCCTGCGACGAGTCGCTTCTTGTTGACATCAACTCATTATCCAAGAAGTTGACTTAGAAACACCTATTCAGTACCTTGAGGCTTGCATGCATCAATGGCAAGTTTCTCGCTTTCGGCGATAGGCATACATCAATGGTCTTCGACCAAAAGACTTTGTATGGTGTTCGACATCAAATCATCCATTCAAACCATGCAGAATGTACTGCAGTACCTTGAGGATCATTATCATTATCGGTGATTTCTCTCGCATCTATTAACAGCTTACATCATTGGCTGGTAATCAGATGGTGTCTTCCCATGTTCGACTTCAAATCACATATTCACATGGTTAGACTCATACTTGAGCAAACGGTTGAATGAGATTGAAGACCCCGGATCTAGTTTCATCCATCTGGGTTGCAATATTAGGAGTACTAAATCATATGTACAATGGCTTTACATTGATAGTCATTCCGATCATGGGTCTATATCTGTAGACGACTGTTTATGTACATGTAATGAAAGTTTATAAGCTGAGCATGGGTATGCCTTCCCTCAGCAATTCATGTAAAATCAAATATCATGATATATGTATTGTAATTGATGCAGGTCACCTTCCACTTTGATACCTCCTCATCACATCGTAAAGCATTTCATTCGACATTGGCATTTTTCCGACTTCATGCTTTAGGGGGTAGCTGTTACAGATCCATTTGGGCACATCAAATCCCAACATTCAGATCAGTGTTTTAGGGCTCATCAAACCCTAAATTTAGTTGTTTCATGCCCTAAACAAGTCACCCCTTTGAATGCCTCCTTCCCAAATAGTTTCATGACTTGAAGACATCCAGAAATTGCCTCTAGAGGGACCAACGCAGGTAAGCCCTTATGAAGGTGCGCTGCAGAGCAGTTAAGTCCACTACCAGGGTGCTCTGTAGAGCACTTAGGCTTCCTTTCACTTGCACTGGGCGAGAATGAGCGAAATTCACATAGGGTTTGGGGAATATTCTTATCTTTTGGAGTCATCTAGAAGTTTCCTTGTCTTATCAACTCCTATGAGCTCGAAAATGGATGAGGAATGAGTTAAGGAGCATCTTATCCTCTCATCCCTTCCTCCATGGAACTAATTCTAAGTATGGAAGGCCATTCAATGTCACCATTAATGACAAAACCTCCTTCATCTTCCTATAAATTGACCACTCATCTAAGTGATCAGGGGTTGGATTATGTTGAATTGTAAGGAGATAATGCTGCTATGAGACTTGACTTTGGAGCAAATGATGTGATGCCACAAGCTTGTCTTGCTTTTGATGTGATGTGGATGGGATCCAAGTTGGAGGAATGAATTTGAATCAGACACTGATGGTTGTAATTCCTCCTCCTATCTAATAAAGTGTTTGAACCTTTTTCCATATGTTGTGTTCTTTCATAATGCTTATATGTATGAATTCCTTCTGATTCCTTTCGTTTATAGTCAATGGATCGTATGCTTTGATCAGTTTTTTGTCTTCTATTGTGTTTACAGGGTACTTCTCAAGCGGATTAAGTACGGGAAGGAGCGATGGAATCGATACAAGGGAGACGAGAGGAAAGCAGAACTATAGGTAGGCCTTCTATCCTCTCTTCTTATCTATTGCTTATAGCAAAACTCTAAAACACTTTAAACTGTTGTTCTAGGTGTTAGTGTTGGTATCTTCATGCCTCCATCAGTGATCAAAATTCTCTATTTTCATGCATTCTAGGTGTCTCATCTGATCAGCTGCATTCCATTAGGATCATGGATCATCTGATGGTAGTGGCTCATTATCAAATTTCCCTCATGGTCTTTACCTGCTGGCCTATTTTTACAAGTTCGGGTCATTTACAGTCATCTTTTGTCATTACATTTGCAAAAACTATTTTTAGGGTTTTAGGTCTCATTAGGTCCAGGGTTTGTTACCATAGTCATGTAAAAGCTCAATAATGGTCAGCAGGCACATGAGGAGGTTCAATAAGGTCTCAACATCAAAAATGTCAATAATGACATACTCAGTAATTGATTTATCCTCAAAACCCTGTTTTGAGGAAAAACAAAGTTTTTATGTTCTATGTATAAAAATTTCTTGTAATTTTAATTTTCCTATATGTAATAAGTTCAAAACTGCTACCCTTGGTCACCTTGCCAAATTCTAGCCACCGCAAGCAAAAACACAAGCATCAAAGCATCAATTTGTCAAATGACTAAGAAAAGTCAATTTTAATGGAAAAATAGAGTCAAAACCAAAAGTGACTTTAACATTAGAAAAGTGGGTTTGAGATGAGTGAAAAATTAAAGTCATTCATATTTAAAGTGAAAAGGGTCCCTTTGGTCATTTTATTATGCAAATTCATTCTTGGAGAGTCCAAAATCGCGATTTGGAGCAAAAGAGGCAAAAACCCTGTTTTTAAGGCAACTTGGCCTGGCGCTGCGCATGAGAGGCCGAACTGCAGTGCAAAATTGAATAGGCATTGTGCATCAGGAGTGTGCTATGCATTGGGCCAAAAGCGCTGCGCATCAGTCCAACTTGCTCCAAATCATCCCAAATTGCTCAACAAACTTGAAATTTTCCACATTTTCCCTCTATAAGTAAGTACTCATCTTCCTAAGGTTGAAATTGAAGTCACTTTGGTGTTTCTCATAAATCTTGCATGTGAAGAATGAAACCCTAGTTTCTCTTCATTGTTGCCATCTAATTGTGCAATTTTCATCCCACCTCCACAAACACTTCATCAAACCCATTTTCACTCTTTATGTACCCTAATACACTTCATTCATCATATTTTCTCATACCCCGCTCCCCTAAAGCAAAACTTTCCCTCACCAAACCCTAAATCCCTCACTAAACCCTAATCCCCCAAAATCATTCCTTTCACTCCCCAATTTCATCTCTCAAGAGTAAAATCTCTTCATACTCATCATTATTGTCCTTTTTCATCACCATTTTTCATCATACCTTCATTCCATCATTTTCCCTAAAACAAGCACAATGGCAAGAAACAGTGACTCAATCTATGAGCAAGAAACACAAAGTGACAGTTCAGGAGACAAAAATTTGCAGCCTAGGAGACCTCACAAGAGTGGGAACATCATCAGAGAGGAGCCTATTAGTATTGTCGAACTTATTTCTTGTCCTCTTGCCACCACTTGTTTCAAATACCAATCCTGCTTTGAGTTTTGTGAGATGGTAGAAAGGGTCAGGTATCATCATGAATTGGCTAAGCAAATTGTCATCAACATGGAGGACAATATGGTACAGCTTGCTGGCATCAACTTCACTCTTTCACCAGCCATTATTGCAGAAGCAACTAAGATGCCAGATGTGGGGGAAAGATGGAATAAGAGACAAAATATTAGCAAACAGAACTATGAACCCTACATTAAAGCTAGATACCATAGCCAATTGGGCAGGGTGTTTCCCTTCAAGTTTTTATAGGACCGGTATGTTGCATTAATGAAACTCATCATTAAATACTTCACATGTGAGGGAAGGTTCTCCCGACTCTATGCTTATCATATCAGGTTGCTTATGCATTTTACTAGGGTTAGAATGATGAGCATACCATACTTCATTTGCAAAAGCATAGAGAGGATGACTGTAATTGCAAAGAGGAAACCCTACCCATAGCAGCTCAATAGCATATATCACTTTGCTATCATCAAAATTGTTGTTTTGCACTAGTTGACTCAGTTGGGAGTGCCATGGGAAACCTTCATTGCCCATGAGATTTTCAAGCGACCTCAAATATTTGCAGAACCTCAAGAGGAAGCTGGACCTTCTGGGAAACAAAGAGAACATGAAAGAAAAACTAAAGAGGCTCACATTCCTATTTTTATCACTTATCAAAAGGGGACAATAATGCTTTTTGCAGCAGCAAAACAAGTATTATCTCCACCAGGGGTGGAAGGGGTCTCGTTCTCTTCACCAGACAATAGGCAAATGTTATCTTCACCCAGGGTGAAAGGGGCTTTGCCTTCTTCTTTGGCAGAGTAGGTATAGGATAGAGGAAAGAAACCATTGCATGATGAAGGGCCTTCTGAAGGTCAAGAGAGAGACTTCATTTTGATTCAGGAGGAGGATACTGATTTGATCTCCCAAAACTCAAGGCTCAAGGAGGTCATTAGAGAACAAGAAGCTGATATCAATGCATTGTCCATCAACCTTGAGAGTGCTAAGTGGATTATTAAATACCTTGAGCAACAAAACAAGCAATTGGAGGATAAACAGATGATCATGGAGCTGCAAACTATCAGGGAAAATCGATAAATGGCAAAAAGGAGGAAAGTCAAGATGACTTCACTAGAGCAAGAAATAGAGGCTGATCGAGAATCATGGTTGGAAAAAGTGAATGTACACCTTTAGAAGCTTCTTGACAAGGCTAATAAGGACAAGAAAATGTTGAGGCACATGGCCTATCACTATTTGGCCCGAAACAAAATTTGTAAGGCAAGAATAAGAACACTGAAAACCAAGCTAGGGAGAGCCTGAAAGGACAAAAATGAGAAAGACAAACTTAGAATATTGGCTGAAGCTTCCTTGGCTCAGAAAAGTAGTTGATCAGCTTGCCTCATGCCAATTTTGAGAAAATTTGGAGAACTTTTTGTCATTTTCAAATTTTTAATTGCAAAACACAGGGATTTTCCTCTAATGCACAGCGCCACTGGCGCTGCGCATTGAGATGGTAGGGAATTTTGAAGAATGGATTACATTTTTGGATTTTTCATGAAAAAATATGAAAACCCAGAAAATTTCATGAATTTTGGAGGAGTTTTGGGTCACCAAAAGGGCAAAAAACACCTCAAAAATGCCCTCTCTGCCACTTTTTGGACCCACAGGAAGCAGTGTTGGGAGAACTGATTTTTGGAGGGGCAAATGGACACCAAATTCAAAAATTCCACTTTTCCTAGAAATTAGATAGACATACCTTTCTAAAAAGCCAACTTGGAGAAAATTTGGTGAAGGGGAAGGCCTCCAAATCCAGCTGGGAAAAGGTGTTGCGCATCAGGCACAATTTGCTCAATTTTGCTCAAAACTCAAAATTTTCGCCTAGTTTTTTCTCAGTTTGACTTTTTCTCTCTCATGGTCAAAATCATGATGTATATTGATGTAAATTGATGTAATTTGATGTAAAAATTATTAAAATTGACTCAAGGAGGTAGATACATCATGTATAGGTGGTTTTGAACTAAATGAATCAGTTTCCACAGTTTTAGAGGCAAGTTGTTCCACTACCTATTTTTCAGTTATTAGTTTAGATCTTGTTGAAATAGCTCCTAAACTCATGAATTCGACCCCTAAAGGCTAACATGGGTGGTTTTTTGCTTATATCTAGTAATTTCTTAGTCATTTGTTAAGTTTGGACTCTTGTGAATGCTTTGAGCACTATTGTACATCACTTCTGCAGTTTGGCAAGGAAATAGACCAGGGTTTGCAACATTTTGTGGGATTCTTGTGGAAAAGTGACTTAATATTGTTTTTCCTTCTATGATTCAAGTTATCATGTGTTTATGTGTGCCATTGTCTCTCTCTTTTCAACTTAACTAAATGAATCAAGTATAAAGGTGGAAATCATTGATGTTGCAGTGCTCTACCTTAGGGTTTCATTAGTTTTACATGTTTTCTATTGTTTGAAGAGGACTCATGACACATTCATGCCTCTCCAACTCTTCACCGGTCTCAAGACTCACCATTACACCTAATATGAAGTACTAAAGCATTTTCCTACCTCACCCCACAGAAACCTCTGCAAGACTGAGTTCATTCCCTGGACCCAAAACTGCCTTTCACATTTGATCCAGTAAACCAACATAAAACTCAATCAAACTCCTCTGAGCATATACCTAGCCTAAAATTAGTCTTTATATCAGTCATATCAAGCTTTATTGGCCATATTTTCCTGATATTGACAAGGAGAGATCCCTCTCCCGACCTGGTAGGGCTAGCTACTAGGTTAAGCATGGTTTGATGTTACCCTAGACCTGCCCTTCTCAACCTGAGGTAGATTTAGGCCATAACATATTGGAAACCGTACTGGAGAAAGAAAAGTTTGTATGTTGTTGTTTGATTTGTAGACTACAGATAGAGCCTAAAGTTAGCCAGGTAGCCTTCGAACTGCTCTTTCTTTGCAAGTGCATAAGTAGATGAATGTTGCTTCAGTCAATCTCTGGTTTAGTTTATGAACTGAACATCTGAACTAAAAACTATTACCCCAGTATCTTAAAGAAATTATAAACTTTGGATGATGAGTTTAGAATTTGATAGGCTGACAAATTGATAATGTCCATTTGATTTTTGGGAATAATTCAACACACTGGCTTCCAGATGATACACTAGGGCCAATCCTGATCCTGATCCTCCTCCCGTGTATGAAAACCCAAATCTCATCCCGAAAATTCTCCGACAAGAAAGTTCTGTGATTCTCGTTTTCAAATCTCATTCATGTCTAGTTGTTTTTTAATACCTTGAAGATCTTGAGTTTGATGAACATTTTTATCTATCATTGTTTGAAACTAAATCTGAAAGTGCAGTTGGTTCTACTGTTCTAAATCCAGAGTTTGTCAAAGATCTTGAAACTGAAAAGGCTAATAGATCAATTGATGATTATATCTTGAATCTGCAAACTTACATTGTGGCTAAAAATATTCCCGAGTTTTTAGAATCTACATCTACAACCCTTGGCTCATCTGCTGTTACATCTAGTTTAGAAATTCCTACTGAAACTCCTTTTATTCCCACCATTCTCGTGCAACCCACCATATCTAATCAGAGACCCCCTGTCTCTTCTCCCCCATCAACCCCTTCGAAACCTCAAACATCTCATATTTCCTCCCCTCCATCTACACCTCATACACCAATTACATTGTTTGCTATTGTTGTTTCGACTCCTCCTACATCCCCAAGGCCAGTTTCAAATCCACCTAGAACAATGGCTGCCCAATATGCACCTCTCATTTTGCCACAAAAATTGGATGTTATGCCTGTTGATTACCAAAGAAAAATTCCATTGTTTGATGGTACCCAAGGTATCACAGCGCAGCAGCATGTGTATAAGATGACAAATTTCTTTGACCTTCATGAGATAGATGAAGAAAATGTGACCATGAGATTATTTGTGCAAACTTTTGGAGGCAAACTGAGGAAGTGGTTCAGAGCATTACTAGCTGGGACTATCAATACATTGGCGGTTCTCCAGAGACAATTCTTGGATCGTTGGGAGGAAAATAAAAATCCTCTTCAAATTCTCTCTGAATATGAAAATATAAAGAGGAATGTTGGTGAAAGTGTCCAGGATTATTGTGTTAGATTCAATATTGTTTATAATGCAATTCCCACTGATATAAAGCCACCAATGGGGCTGGCTTTGATTAAATTTCTTGATGGCTTTGATCCCGACATGGCATATCAATTGAGAGAAAGAGATCTAGCCACATTGGAGGATATGCAGAAAATTGCAGTGAGCGTAGAGGCAAATCTGCTAGCCAAGAGAGCTAGAACAAAGACCGAGAAGAAGGTGACCATAAAGGAGGAAGCTTCTTCCTCAGATCATTTGCTTCACAAGATCGAGAAGATGTTTGATAGACTCACTATTGCAGATAAGCCTGAGACACAGATCAGAAATCCAAACTTCCATGGTCAGCAGCAACCACAGTTCAGAATCAAACAACGGGAACAAAGAGCACAAGACCAAGCAGCACAGCAGCAAGTTAAAACACCATTACAGTAGAATTTTGTACATGGTCTAGAATCAAATGATGATGAGAATATAATAGGAGAGGAGAATCATTTCTTTACACTTGATGGTTTGCCAATTTATATCACAGAGGATGAAGAGTATTCAGAAAGCCCAGCTGTACAAAAGGATGAAGATTTTATCTTAGCAAATGAAACAGTCCTAGAAGAAGAATCTAATGAATATCAGAGGGGATACATGAATGCCTTGACAGCCCAGCAACGACAATATTCACTCAAGAGTAGAGAGGTACCCATCAATCCAATTCAAAAGATGAAGGAAGCGACACCACCAAAGAATGATTCTCCAAATGTGCAGAAAAAAGGAAAGGAGGCAGCAGATCCTACCACCAGCAAAACACAATCAGCAAATGAAAAGTCAAATCAACCAAGTGCATCAAAGGAGAAGACTAAAAAGAAAGATTCTCCACTCAAAGAGGTAGAGAAAACTACAGCCTTTAGCTTAGAGAATGAGATTGCTAAGTTAAAAGTGTCAATACCTTTGACTGAATTAATGAAGAATAGCAGCTATAAAGGTCACATGTCAAAGATTTTGAATTTAGATCCATTATCTGATATGGTTAATGTGGAGGATGACTAGCCCGAGCTTATCTTTGGTCCAGCATTAGAAGGTCAATCTGAGGATAGTGATGTAGCTCCTTTTTACATCAGCCTTAGATTACATGATTATGTCTTGCACAATGCCATGTTTGATTCAAGAGCATCTCATAATCTGATGCCAAAAGCAATTATGGAAAAGTTAGGTTTAGACATCACTCGCAAGTACCATGATCTTTATTCCTTTGATTTTGGTAGGGTCAGATGTATTGGTCTCATTAAACATTTGGTTGTCACTTTAGATCAGATTCCAGTGAAGAATGTTCTTATGGATGTGGTTGTGGCTGACATTCCCCCTAGATTTGGCATGCTTCTATCTAGATTGTGGGGTGCAAAACTCAAAGGGACATTGCAGCTAGATTTCTCCTATGCCACTATTCCCATGTTTGGTCAGTTGAGGGAATTATATCAAGAGAAAAATATGAAGTACATGATCACAAGCAAGGAGAAACCTTTAAATCATCCAATCAATTATGTACATATAGATTTAGAATCTTTTTTTCTTTATTCTGGTAGTTTTAATGATGTAAATAGTCAATTAGTTGAAGTAGAAGATATTCTAGAGATCACAAAAAATTTCAGAGCCGTACTTGATAAAGAAAGACAAAGTATTGATAATACCATTGAACAATCAACCTTCCGCCAGCAGCAGAAAATTGATGGACAACAAGCAAAGGTAGAATAGCACGCAGAATTTCAGCACTTGGAGGACGAAACTAGTTTGTGGAGTATGGATTTTGATGGAGCGGTAGGTAAGGATGGTGCTGGAATTGGTATTTGGATACGCAGCCCTGTTTTCCTACCAAACAAAGTCCTGAGTAATGTTAGAGTTTGTTTGTACAAATTGGCTTTTGATTGTTCCAATAATGAAGCTGAATATGAAGCTTTAATTGCTGGTTTGAAAATCCTCAAGAAGTTGAATGCAAAAAGAATTTCAGTTTATGGCGACTCCAAATTAGTAATCAAGCAAGTCGCCAAACATCCTCGAATGCAGGCTTACCATAATGCAGTATTAGATATTTTGAGGTTGTTTCCAGATTATACTTTGACATGTGTCCCTTGTGTACAAAATGTTATTGCAGATTCCCTTGCAACAACTGCAAGTAATTTGAAAATCCCAATGAATTCAAACAATAAGTTTGAAATTCATGTGAAACATCGCCCAGTTGTCCCTGATAATCAAAGATATTGGCAGGTGTTTCAAGATGACAAAGAGATTGAAGAATTTCTGCAAAATGAAGGCAAATACAAAGATACTTCTATCAATGGAGAGCAAGATGATGGTGAATCAAACATAGAGGTAAATCAAATGGAATTTTTGCAGCTAAAGGACAATGTCATTCCTAAAGGTCTAATACCTTTAGAGGAGTTATTTGATCAAGATGATGTAGCCCGAAAACCAAGCTTGGTGCCGACCGAGAAGGGAGTTGAGGATGTGAATATTGGAACAGTAGAAAATCCAAAGATGGTGAAGTTTTCAAAGGCATTGCCTCCTCAAGTAAAGGAAAAATACATTAGTTTATTGTCTTGATTTACTGATGTATTTTCATGGGACTATTCAGATTTGAAGGCATACGATAAGAGTATAATTCAGCACATCATTCCAATCAATCCAAACCAGAAGCCATTTCGACAAAATTTAAGAAGGATAAATCCAAAGTTGCTACCATCAATAGAGAAAGAGGTGAAACGATTGTACAAGGCTGGTATAATCGTTCCAATAAGATTTTCAGATTGGATTTCCAATTTGGTGCCTATGCAGAAGAAGACAGGTGAGATTAGATTATGTATTGATTTCAGAAATCTGAAGGAGTCTTTGAAAGATAACTATCCATTGCCAAAAATGGACCACATACTTCAAAGAGTAGTTGGAGCATCTCGTATGTCGTTGCTCAATGGGTATTCGGGCTATAATCAAATTCTGGTCCATGAGGATGACAAGGAAAAAACAGCATTCACCACTCCATGGGGGACTTTCCATTATGCCAAGATGCCATTTGGATTAAAGAATGCTGGTGCAACTTTTTAGCAGGCTATGGATATCGCCTTTGCAAATGAGAAATATGTATTTTTAGTAGTTTATCTTGATGATTTGACAAGTTTTTCCAATTTAGATGAAGAGAATCTTTACCATTTGAAGATTGTTTTTCAGTAGTGTAGAAAGTATGGCATATCTCTTAATCCAAAAAAGAGCTTGTTTGCCATGGATGAAGGAAAGCTTCTCGATCACATCATATCCAAGGAGGGCATCCGCATCGATCCTGCTCGAGTGGAGGCCATTCAGAAAATTGATTTTCCACATAGCAAAAGGAGATCCAAACATTCAACGGTGAGATGAATTTCTTATGTCGTTTTGTGCCAAATCTAGCTGAACATTTGAGGGAAATCACAAACATGTTAAAGAAAGATAGTGTAGTAAAGTGGACTGAAGAAGCTATCAAGTCTTTCAATTTGGTAAAGTTGGCTCTTTCTTCAGCTCCAATTTTAATCAGCCCAGATTATTCCCAAAATTTCATTTTGTTTTCATTCGCTTCGGATCATACTATGGCACCGGTCTTAATGCAGAAAAGAGACTAGCTTGAGAAGCCAATTGCCTTTTTCAGCAGGACAATACGAGATGTAGCCTTAAAGTATAACATTACTGAAAAGCAATCTCTTGCCTTGGTAAAATCTTTGAAATATTTCCGGGTATATATTCTGGATTCTCATATTCTTTCTTATGTCCCTAATGCAATCGTTAAAGATGTCTTAGTACAAACAAACCCGGAAGGGAGACAAGGTAAATGGATCGCAGCTTTGTTAGAATATGACGTGGAGATAAAGCCAACAAATCTCATCAAGGGGCAGGGGCTAGCAAAACTGATGGCGGAGTCTAATTTGCATGCCTTGGACATAAACTTGATTGCAGCTATGTCCGAAGAAGATGAAGACAGCTCACTTGTTCAGGTATCAGAAATTTTTCTTCTTTCTCCTTGGTATTCAGATGTTGTATATGTGCTCCAGCATCTTTCACAGCCACCGTGGATGGCAAGAAATAAAAGTAGAACTCTGAAATTAAAGGCTGCTAAATTTTGTATTATGAATAATGCACTTTATTGGAAAGATCCCAACGATATTTTGTTGAATTGTTTGGTTGAAGAGGAAGAAAAACAAGTCATGGATGATTTTCACAAAGGAGACTGGAGAGGTCACCTATTTTGGAATATGACAGCGAAAAAAATTTTGAGAGCGGGGTATTATTGGCCTACCCTCTTTGCTGATGTATATAAAACTGTCACAAGCTGTCACGAATGCCAAATTTTTCAGGGAAGGAGAAAGTTGCAGCCTTTACCTTTCAAGCTAGTCGAAGTTAGTGCTCCATTTCAGCAGTGGGGTTTAAACTTTATTGGCAAGATTCATCCTACATCTTCAGCCCAGCACAAGTGGATCCTCATAGCGACAGATTATTTCACAAAATGGATTGAGGTGATTCCCACTCGGCAGGCCACCGACTTGGTAATAATCAGTTTCTTGAAAACAATATTTTGTCAAGTTTTGGTTGTCCTAACAAGTTGATTACAGATAATGCAACAGCTTTCAAATCTAAAAAGATGATTGATTTTTGTAACAAATACCAAATTACCTTGGGGCATACTATCCACAAGGTAATGGATTGGTTGAATCTTCGAACAAATCATTGGTTAGCATCATCAAAAAGCTGCTGGAAACAAACAAAAAGAGCTAGCATAAGAAATTGGTTAATGCACTATGGGCGGATAGAGTAAGTCAGAAGAAATCAATAGGCATGTCTCCTTTCGAAATCGTATATGGTGTTGACACAGTGTTCCTGACATCTCTCGCAGTCTCGGTTGTTAAACTTCCATGGGAAGCTGGCAGCAAGGAAGATCATTTACAACGAAGAATAAACCAAATGATCCATTTACAGCAGATGAGAGAGGAATTTTTTCAGAATACCTTTAGGCTGCAAGAGAGAATCAATAAAATCTATGATCGAAAGGCAAAGGCAGAAAAATCTCATATTGAAGACATAGTGCTAAAATGGGATGCTAGAAATGAGGACAAAGGCAAGCATGACAAGTTCGAGAATCTGTGGAAGGGACCATTCAGAATTGTTGCATATTGGGGTCAAAATGCTTTTCTGTTGAAAGAAATGAATGGGGAAGATTGTCTAGGAGGGCCAGTCAATGGGCGGCTGTTGAAACGGTATTATCTTTGAGATATTTCTTGTTGTCACATATATCACTGTACATACCATTTTATTTCCTTTATTGCAAAGTGTGTAATGTCGTCATTCATTCAGTTTGGGGCATGAAGTGAAGGCTATAAAACTGAAGGTCTGATGTCAGCTTTGGGTTATTTAGTGTGGATTATTTGATTCAGTTTTGAGTTAGTTTCCAATTTTTTAATTGAGTCAGTTTTGAGTCAAGATATTGGTTTTGGTTTGCTGAAGTTATTGACTCCATTTAGCCCAATGGAAGAGGCATTGCCTACTTTCCAAAGATCTGTAGTTCTTGGCACCTCCCAGGAGCTACCATCCCCATTGGAGCCATTGTTAGTGTCAGTGTCTTCATCCATCCATCAGTGATCAAAATTCTCTTTTTGCATGCATTCTAGGTGTCTTATCCGATCAGCTACATTCCATTAGAATCATGGATCATGTGATGGTAGTGGATCATTATCAAATTTCCCTCATGGTCGTTACCTGCTAGCCTATTTTTACAAGTTCAGGTCATTTACAGACATCTTTTGTCATTACATTTGCAAAAACTATTTTTAAGGTTTTAGGTCTCATTAGGTCTAGGGTATGTTACCATAGTCATGTAAAAGCTCAATAATGGTCAGCAGGCACATGAGGAGGTTTAATAAGGTCTCAGCATCAAAAATTTCAGTAATGATATACTCAGTAAATGATTTTTCCTCAAAACCCTGTTTTGAGGAAAAACAGAGTTTTTATGTTCTATGTATAAAAATTTCTTGTAATTTTAATTTTCCTATATGTAATAAGTTCAGAACTGATACCCTTGGTCACCTTGCCAAATTCCAGCCATTACAAGCAAAAACACAAGCATCAAAGCATCAGTTTGTCAAATGACTAAGAAAAGTCAATTTCAATGGAAAAACATAGTCAAAACTAAAAGTTACTTTAACATTAGAAAAGTGGGTTTGAGATGAGTGAAAAATTAAAGTCATTCATATTTAAAGTGAAAAGGGTCCCTTTGGTCATTTTATTATGCAAATTAACTCTTGGAGAGTCCAAAATCGCGATTTGGAGCAAAAGAGGCAAAAACCTTGCTTTTAAGGCAACTTGGCCTTGCGTTGTGCAATAGAGGCAGTGCGTTGTGCATCAGGCAGGCACTGCGCATCAGAGGCTGAACTGCAGTTCAAAATTGAACTAGCGCTATGCATCAGGAGTGCATTGCGCATTGGGCCAGAAGCGTTGTGCATCAGTCCAGCTTGCTCCAAATCATCCCAAATCATGCCAAATTCCTCAACAAACTTCAAATTTTCTAAATTTTCCCTCTACAAGTAAGTACTCATCTTCCTAAGGTTGAAATTGAAGTCACTTTGGTGTTTCTCATAAATCTTGCATGTGAAGAATGAAACCCTAGTTTCTCTTCATTGTTGCCATCCAATTGTGCAATTTTCATCCCACCTTCACAAACACATCATCAAACCCATTTTCACTCTTTATCTACCCTAATACACTTCATTCATCACATTTTCTCATACCCCACTCCCCTAAAGAAAAACTTTCCCTCACCAAACCCTAAATCCCTCACTAAACCCTAATCTCCCAAAATCATTCCTTTCACTTCCCAATTTCATGTCCCAAGAGTAAAATCTCTTCATACTCATCACTATTGTCCTTTTTCATCACCATTTTTAATCATACCTCCATTCCATCATTTTCTCTAAAACAAGCACAATGGCAAGAAACAGTGACTCAAGCTATGAGTAAGAAACACAAAGTGACAGTTCAGGAGACAGAAATTTGCAGCCTAGGATACCTCACAAGGGTGGGAAGATCATCAGAGAGGAGCCTATTAGTATTGTTGAACTTCTTGCTTGTCCTCTTGCCACCATTTGTTTCAAATACCAATCCTGCTTTGGGTTTTGTGAGATGGTAGAGAGGGTCAAGTATCATCATGAATTTGCTAGGCAATTTGTCATCAACATGGAGGACAATATGGTACAGCTTGCTGGCATCAACTTCACTCTTTCACTAGCCATTATTGCAGAAGCAACTAAGATGCCAGATGTGGGGGAAAGATGGAATAAGAGACAAAATATCAACAAACAGAACTATGAACCCTGCATTAAAGCTAGATATCATTTCCAATTGGGCAGGGTGTTTCCCTTCAAGTTTTTGGAGGACCGATATGTGCCATTAATGAAACTCATCATTAAATACTTCACATGTGAGGGAAGGTTCTCCCGACTCTATGCTTATCATATCGGGTTGCTTATGCATTTTACTAGGGTTATAATGATGAGCATACCATACTTCATTTGCAAAAACATAGCGAGGATGATTGTAATTTCAAAGAGGAAACCCTACACACAGCAGCTCAATAGCATATATCACTTTGTTGTCATCAAAATTGTTTTTTTTCACTAGTTGACTCAGTTGAGAGTGCCATGGGAAACCTTCATTGCCAATGATATTTTCAAGGGACCTCAAATATTTGCAAAACCTCAAGAGGAGGCTGGACCTTCCAGGAAACAAAGAGAGCATGAAAGAAAAACTGAAGAGGCTCACATTCCTATTTTTATCACTTATCAAAAGGGGACAAGAAGACTTTTTGCAGGAGCAAAACGAGTATTATCTCCACCAGGGGTGGAAGGGGTCTTGTTCTCTTCACCAGACAACAAGCAAATGTTATCTTCACCCGGGGTGAAAGGGGCTTTGCCTTCTTCTTTAGCGGAGCAGGTATAGGATAGAGGAAAGAAACCATTGCATGATGAAGGGCCTTCTGAAGATCAAGAGAGACACTTCATTTTGATTCAGGAGGAGGATACTAATTTGATCTCCCAAAACTCAAGGCTCAAGGAGGTCATTAGAGAACAAGAAGCTGATATCAATGCATTGTCCATCAACCTTGAGAGTTATAAGTGGATTATTAAATACCTTGAGCAACAAAACAAGCAATTGGAGGATAAACAGATGATCATGGAGCTGCAAACTATCAAGGAGAATCGACAGATGGAAAAAAGGAGGAAAGTCAAGCTGACTTCCCTAAAGCAAGAAATAGAGGCTGATCGAGAATCATGGTTGGAAAAAGTGAATGTCCACCTTGACAAGCTTCTTGAAAAGGCTAATAAGGAGAAGAAATTGTTGAGGCACATGGCCTATCACTATTTGGCCCAAAACAAAATTTGTAAGGTAAGAATAAGAAGACTGAAAACCAAGCTAGGGAGAGCCTTAAAGGAAAAAAAAGAGCAAGACAAACTTAGAATATTGGCTTAAGCTTCCTTGGCTCAGAAAAATATTTGATCAGCTTGCCTCATGCCAATTTTGAGCAAATTTGGAGAACTTTTTGTCATTTTCAAATTTTTAATTGCAAAACACAGGGATTTTCCTATGATGTGCAGCGCCACTGGTTCTGCGCATTGAGCTGGTAGGGAATTTTGAAGAATGGCTTACATTTTTGGATTTTTCATGAAAAAATATGAAAATCCAAAAAATTTCATGAATTTTGGAGGAGTTTTGGATCACCAAAAGGGAAAAAAACACCTAAAAAATGCCCTCTCTGCCACTTTTTGGACCCACGGGAAGCAATGTTGGGATAACTAATTTTTGGAGGGGAAAATGGACACCAAATTCAAAAATTCCACTTGTCCTAGAAAGTAGACAGACATACCTTTCCAACAAGACAACTTGGAGAAAATTTTGTGAAGGGGAAGGCCTCCAAATCTAGCTGGGAAAAGGTGTTGCGCATCAGGCAGATGGCGCTGCGCATCAGGCACAATTTGCTCAATTTTGCTCAAAACTCAAAATTTTCGCCTAGTTTTTTCTCAGTTTGACTTTTTCTCTCTCATGGTCAAACTCATGATGTAAATTGATGTACTTTGATGTAAAAATGATGAAAATTGACTCAAGGAGGTAGATACATCATGTATAGGTGGTTTTGAACTGAATGAATCAGTTTCCATAGTTTTAGAGGCAAGTTGTTCCACTGCCTATTTTTCAGTTCTTAGTTTAGATCTTGTTGAAACAGCTCCTAAACTCATGAATTCGACCCCTAAAGGCTAACATGGGTGGTTTTTTGCCTATATCTAGTACTTTCTTAGTCATTTGTAAAGGTTGGACTCTTGTGAATGCTTTAAGCACTATTGTACATCACTTCTACAGTTGGCAAGGAAATAAACCAGGGTTTGCAGCATTTTGTGGGATTCTTGTGGCAAGGTGACTTAGTATTGTTTTTCCTTCTATGATTCAAGTTATCATGTGTTTATGTGTGCCATTATCTCTCTCTTTTCAGCTTAACTAAATGAATCAAGTATAAAGGTGGAAATCATTGATGTTGCAGTGCTCTACCTTAGGGTGTCATTAGTTTTACATGTTTTCTATTGTTTGAAGAGGACTCATGACACATTCATGCCCTCTCCAACTCCTCACCAGTCTCAAGACTCACCATTACACCTAATCTGAAGTACTAAAGCATTTTCCTACCTCGCCCCACAGAAACCTCTGCAAGATTGAGTTCATTCCCCGAACCCAAAACTGCCTTTCACATTTGATCCAGCGAACCAACATAAAACTCAATCAAACTCCTCTGAGCATATACCTAGCCTAAAATTAGTCTTTATATCAGTCATCTCAAGCATTATTTTCCATATTGTTGGCATTATGGCACAGGTTTGGAGCTATGGCACAGGTGTTGTCCTTGATGGCAACTCTCTTTGGTAACAGATCTCAGTTCAGGCTTTCAGAATGAAGGAAAAGACATATACGCAGGTTCATCTAGACGAAGACGCGTATACACACGGGTTAGACGTTTCAAAGGTGCGTGTGCGTATACAAGCACTTTCATGCAAGGAAAAGCATGTATATGTTGGAGAACTTACCTTTGGTCCATGGTAGTTAGTCCTTGGTATTTGAACCTATGGTTTTGGACCATGGTACCTTGTCAAACGTGTTGATCCCAAGTATTGGGTCCGTGGTATTGGTTTATTATGGTTTTGGACCGTGGTATTGTGGAAGGCCTAAAACTATAAAAGAGGAAGGAGATCATGTGGCAAGGAATCATCTGAATTGTTATTGAATATCTGATAAAGTGCTAGATCTGGAATACTGGTAATTGGGTTATGGTGCAAATCTGAATCTGAATGAAGGAGGAACCTTAGCACAAAGAGATGGATAAGTTATATTGATGGATCATAATCCTTAAGCTTGAATGATAGTATCTTTGTATGATTTTGATCTGTCATAAGTGGCCTTTGCTTGATCTATAAAACTGATAATCTGGGTTAATTAGTGTTTGAATATCTGAAAGAGCGAATTATCCTTTATAGATCTGTACACAGGTTCAGTGAAGCGAAGGCGCGTATACACGCTGGCTGAGTGAAGTAAAACAGTGTGTACGCAGGTTGTTCCATATGCAGAAGCGTATGCATGCAGGTTTCAGGCTATTAAAGTAGCGTATATATTTTGAGTTGTGATCTTGCTGCTTCTGTTTATTGCTACAGTGTTCTGGGTTCAGATTTGGTGTGTGGTTATTGTTACTGTGATCTGGGTACAGTCGTCAGAGAAGTGTTTATTTTGATTCAGTTTTGATTGGTGAAAAGGTGATTGGTTGATGTAGAAATTCTTGATGTTTGATTGATGCTATTTGTGGATCCAGTCTGAAAATTTATGAAACGTGGTTCCTGAAAGAAAGAGAAGGTTGTAGCCTTTTATAGGCCAGCACCTACGTACTAGTATCTTGGCTAGTGCAAGAGATAAGGGGGTTGTAGCTCCCTTCCAGGAGAAGCTAGAAAACGAGAGAGGGTTGTAGCTCTCTGCAGGTTGCAGCTTGCGTACTGGTAAAGGACTGCACCAGTACAATTGTAAAAAGAAATTTCTAATTAAAGAGAAGATAGAGACGAATTACAGCAGGTGGTTTTCACCCACATTGGGTTTCCACCGTATATCTTGTGTTCTTGTGTGCGATTGTCTTTCTGCTCTGTTTTACTGTTTCTGGTTACTGGTTATTTGATTCTCAAACACAGATTAATAATCATCATCAGAAAGATAAAGTCATTTAAAAGTTTGCATTGTATACGCGGGTTTCCTTCTGCATAGTTGCGTATATACGTGGGTTTAATTAACTGAAGTAGCGTATATCATTTGATTTTGAAAAAGGAATATTTGACTTGATAATACTGATTCACCCCCCCCCCCCTCTCAGTATTATTTCCAACAATTGGAATCAGAGCAGGTCCTTCAGAAGAAGCTTGATCGCTTGAAGGAAGATCTTTCATCATGAGCAACTACGAGAGGGAAGCATCAATCAGGCCACCGATTTTTGATGGGACAAACTTCGTTTATTGGAAGGTAAGAGTTACTGCCTATCTTCAATCTCTTGGTACAGAAGTCTGGAATATCATAGATACAGGGTATACTTTTCCATCAGCAACTCCTACAAATCCGGCTGAGAAGAAGAAATATCAAACAAATGCAAAGGCGGTCAATACTCTATTAGGATATCTCAATCAGAATTTGTCAAGGTAATTTAGTTTAAATCCACAAAAGAGATATGGGACAAGATTGTTCTGAGCTATGAAGGAGATGATCAGGTAAAACAAGCAAAACTTCAAACCCTCAGGATTCAGTATGAAAATCTCAGGATATATAATGATGAAAGTGTGGCTAACTATTTTCTTCGTGTAGATGAGATTGTTAATTGTATGAAAAATTTGGGTGAAGAAATAAAAGAGGTTGTTGTGGTTGAAAAAGTTCTAAGATCTTTGTCCCCTAGGTTTGAATCTAAAGTTTTTGCAATAGAAGAAAAAGAGAATCTACAAAACCTTAAAATGTCACAGCTGCACGGAATTCTAACTGCTTATGAAATGAGGAAAGGAGGTCCATCAGACAAGAGAGAAGCTGCCTTCAAGGCTTCAGGCAAAGGAGAGTACTATGAGTAAGGACACGTGTCAGAAGAAGAAGAATCAAATTTTGTCAGAAATCTTCAACGGGGTACTGGATTGTTCCAAGGTAAGTTACCTTTCAAATGCTTTGCTTGTGGAAGAGTTGGTCACTATGCTGCCAAATGTCCTCATAAGGATAAGGTTGACAAAGGAAAGGAACCTGTTAGATGGAACAAGAAACAGAATGCAACTAAGAAAAGTTACTACACTCATGAAGACAGTGATGGCCTATCAAATAGTGACGAAGATGAATGAGGTAATGATTATAAACTTTTAATGGATTTCGAAGATGATGATTACATGGATGCTATAGATGTAGATGGTTTTTATGAAGAGATTTCTAGACTCAAAACATGTTTAGAAGAAAAGAATATGATCATTGATACTCTGCAATTCCAACTTGATGAAAAAGAAAAATTTCTTGAGAAGTTAGAATGTGAAATTGTTGGCCTTAGAAAATAAATTGAGAAAACAAAGGCTCTTAATCTTAAATTTGTTAAAGGATCTAAAAATCTGGATGAGATTATCAATGTACAACGTTCTCCACTAATCAAGACAGGTCTGGGGTATAATGGAGAAGCAATTCAAGCATCCACCTCAAAGAGTTATCTTGATGCAGCAAGGAGGAATGAGCAAAAGCCCAATGGAGATCACCAGCTAAAACAGGGATGAATTACATCAAGAATAAACAAATACCACCAGGTAAATCAGGGGCAATCCATCTTAAGGGTGAACAAAAGCTACAACCAGCCACAGGTAAAAACTTCTCAATTTGCTTCAAGAATGGATGACAATCGAAACTACAATCATTTGGCTGGTAGATTTGATAATCGAAGAAGTTTCTTCAATGGCCAATGTTTCTCTTGCCATAACTTTGGTCACAAAGCAGCTCAATGTGTTGCCTATAAGACAATTAAGACTAGAGAAGCTCAAAAATAAAGAAGTATGACTGTAATCACAAAAACGACTTATAACAACTTTTCCGCCCTTGAAAATGAAATTGAATGTTCTATTTGTAATAACTTCGGTCATGAATATTCTTAATGCAGGAGCAGGTTTTGGAAGACAACTCAAAAGGAACAAACCTCAAGTGCCAGAACATGGAGAATAAAGGAACCGCAACCAGAAAGATGTGGGATAGCTTTTTATGCAACAGGACAGGAAAATATATGGTACATTGACAGTGGATGTCCGAAGCATATGACAGGTGATAAAAAAAAAACTTGAATCATATACTGCTTTAGAAAAGGGAAAGAAAGTTTCTTTTGGAAATGATACTCCTGCAGCCATAAAAGGAAAAGGCACTGCTCAGTTGAAAGAAAAGGTCAAAGCTGGAAATGTTTTGTATGTTGATGGCTTGAAGCATAATCTACTGAGTGTCAGTCATATGTGCGATCAAGGAACCAAGGTAATATTTCGATCAAATGGATGTAGTGTTCGTGATCTTGATACAGGAAAAACAGTGATCAAAGGCAAAAGAACTACAAATAATCTATACATATTTGAAGAAGGACAACAACAATGCTATTTGAGCAAGGATGATGAACACTGGTTATGGCACCGGAGGTTGGGGCATCTAAGCTTTTCACAAATAAGGAAAGCATGCAAATACCAGGCAGTTCGTGGTCTTCCAGATATCAAAATTCCAGACAACACCATATGCAAATCACGTCAGTTTGGTAAGCAAACCAAAACTAACTTCCCTGAGAAGGAAGGATCAGCCAGCAGGCCTCTTGAACTAGTCCATACAAATGTATGTGGTCCATTTAGGACAAGGTCACATCGAGGAGAAGAATACTTTATATTATTCATTGACGACTTCTCCAGGATGGTTTGGTTAGGACTTATGAAGCACAAAGACGAAGCATACGAAAAATTCAAATCCTTTAAAGCCTTGGCCGAAAACGAATCAGATCACAAAATTAAGTGCCTCAGATCCGACAGAGGTGGGTAGTTTACCTCAAACGAATTTTTCGATTTCTGTGAAGAACATGGAATAAGAAGGGAATTCTCTACAGCTAGGACTCCTCAGCAAAATGGAGAGGTGGAAAGGATGAACAGAATGGTCCAACAAATGGCTCGTGCTATGCATGATGAGTCTGGAACTCCCGCAACCTTCTGGGGTGAAGCTGCATTTGTTGCGGTTGTTATTCTCAACAAAACAAATGTCTGAGTGAACATCACTCAAACTCCTCATGAGCTCTGGTATGGTGAGACTCCTTCGATAAAGCATTTCAAAATTTGTGGAAGCAAATGCTATATTAAGAACAATGATGAACAGCTTGGCAAACTTGAACCTAGAGCAGATGAAGGCATTCTCCTTGGTTATTCCCCCCACAGCAAGGCATATAAGTGTTACAATAAAAGACTTGGAATAATTGTTGACAGCATTGATGTAGTGATTGATGAAAAAGGATACATTCCTAGGAAAGTAAATTATGAAAATATCGAAGATGATGAAGACTACTCTCCAAATCAGACTGATGATGAAGAAGAACCTCAAGAGGCATCAGAGGAACAGATAAGGATAGAAGAAAAGACTCCATCCAAGTACGTTCAGAAGAATCATCCAGAATCTTAGATTTTGGGACAGAAAGAGGCAGGTGTACAAACAAGAAGAAAAATTGCAGAAGCCTCAAGCTATTTGGCATTGCTATCCTCCACTGAGCCACAAAATGTAAAAGAGGTATGCAAAGATGAATGCTGGGTCAAGGCAACGGATGAAGAACTTGAGCAGATCGAAAAGAACAACACTTAGGAGTTGGTTCCTAGACCAAAAGATAAGAATATCATAGGGACAAAATGGATCTTTAAAAATAAGTTGAATGAAAATGGAGAAGTAATCAGAAACAAGGCCAGACTTGTGTGTAAAGGTATGCTCAACAAGAAGGAATAGACTTTGAAGAAACTTTTGCTCCCGTTGCTAGACTTGAGGCCATCCAAATGTTCCTTTCTCTCTCAAGCTTTCAGAAGTTCAAAGTATTTCAAATGGACGTGAAATCAGCCTTTCTGAATGGAGACTTAGAAGAAGAAGTGTACATTGAACAACTAGATGGTTTCATTCTTGGGAATGATCCAAATATTGTATGTAGACTAAAAAAAGCTCTCTATGGTCTTAAACAGGCTCCAAGGGCTTGGTACTACCGGTTGGACAAATATCTTCATCAAAAAGGTTTTTCAAAAGGATCAGCAGATAGCAATCTCTATATAAAAATTGAAAATGACAAATTGCTAATACTTGTTGTGTATGTAGATGATATCATCTTTGGAAGCAATGAAGAAGCTATGAGTCAAAGCTTTGCCTTGGTGATGCAGAAAGAATTCGAAATGTCCTTGCTTGGAGAACTAGCATACTTTCTTAGATTACAAATCTAACAAAATGAAGGCGGTATCTTCTTGTCTCAAACCAAGTACCTCAAGAAGATTCTGAAGAAGTATGGCATGGAAGATTCGAAACCAGTATGTACCCCCATGGTTACAGGATGCAGCCTCAGTGCAAATGATGAATCAGCAGCAGTGCATCAACCAACCTACAGATCTATGATTGGAAGTCTACTTTATTTGACAGGTACCTGACCAGACATCATGCATGCAGTGGGAATGGTTGGAAGATTTCAGGCAAATCCAAAGGAAACTCATCTTCAGGCAGTGAAGAGAATTTTCAAGTATCTTCAAGGAACTCAAAATTATGGCTTATGGTATCCTAGAGATACAAATCTCACTCTTCATGCGTATATAGATGTAGATTGGGCTGGAAGCGTGGATGACAGGAAGAGCACAAGTGGTGGTGCATTCTTTATGGGTTCCAGATTAGTATCTTGGTTCAGCAAGAAACAGAGTTTGATTGCTTTATGTACAGCTGAAGCGGAATATGTGGCTGCTGCATCTTGTTGCACTCAACTTCTTTGGATGATGCAAACCTTGCAGGATTTTCAAATCACTTGTCCACCACCTATCTCCATCTTATGTGATAATACAAGTGCAATCAGCATTTCAAAGAACCAAGTCATGCATTCAAAGACCAAGCACATACCGATCAAGTATCACTTTCTCCGGGAACAAGTGTTGGAACAAAAGGTCAAATTGGAGTATGTTCCTTCTAAGGAACAAATTGTTGATGTTCTCACCAAACCACTGCCCAGGGAGACATTTGAATACCTCAGACAGAAGCTGGGAGTAGTTGAGGCATCATCGTGCTGTTAAATCTTGTTTGTTTCAGAGAAAAATGGGTGTACGCGAGTTGCTTAAGGAGGATCAGTGTACATACGCCGGTTTGTGCGGAGACAGTCGCGTATATGGAGGTTTGATGGATATCACAGGCTGTGGTTGAAGATATTCTGATATGGGTCTGACAGAGACCATCCGGCACAGGTGGAACAGAGGCAGAGGGAGGACAGAAGGAAATCTTGGTTGCTGATCTGAATGGTGATTGACAGATGCTGCTGCTATCAGTTATTGGCGACTTTCATAAGTCTTGTTCTAGATATTTCGTCTCTATGTCATATATCTCATTTGTGGTATCTCCTTTATGGTATCAAGGTCATGTAACGGCCTATTTTGGTTTCCCCACTATGCCTGAGATGAACATGTAATGAACTTGGTTGTCATATGTAAATTTCTGATGTATCCCCACTTGGTTGGGTGGATGATCCCCACTTGGTTGGGTGATGGATGTATGTATTGAGTCTTTTGGTGATAGGAAGGTCTTTTATGATGTATAAGTCATGGTTCTTCTTGAAGAACATCTTTTGCAGATCTTGCCTACAGTCAGGGGGAGCACAACCCTTTGCCCTTGATGACAAAGGGGGAGAATGACTTTGAGGATGTTGGGTTGCCATCAAGTCCAAAGGGGGAGATTTTTGGCATTATGGCACAGGTTTGGAGCTATGGCACAGGTGTTGTCCTTGATGGCAACTCTCTTTGGTAACAGATCTAAGTTCAGGCTTTCAGAATGAAGGAAAAGACATATACGCAAGTTCATCTAGACGAAGACGCGTATACACGCGGGTTAGACGTTTCAAAGGCGCGTGTGCATATACACGCACTTTCATTCAAGGAAAAGCGTGTATATGTTGGAGAACTTACCTTTGGTCCATGGTAGTTAGTCCTTGGTATTTGAACCTATGGTTTTGGACCATGGTACCTCGTCAGACGTGTTGATCCCAAGTATTGAGTGCGTGGTATTGGTTTATTATGGTTTTGGACCGTGGTATTGTGGAAGGCCTAAAACTATAAAAGAGGAAGGAGATCATGTGGCAAGGAATCATCTGAATTGTTATTGAATATCTGATAAAGTGCTAGATCTGGAATACTGGTAATTGGGTTATGGTGCAGATCTGAATCTGAATGAAGGAGGAACCTTAGCGCAAAGAGATGGATAAGTTCTATTGATGGATCATAATCCTTAAGCTTGAATGATAGTATCTTTGTATGATTTTGATATGTTATATGTGGCGCTTGCTTGATCTATAAAACTGATAATATGGGTTAATTAGTGTTTGAATATTTGAAAGAGCGAATTATCCTTTATAGATTTGTACATAGGTTCAATGAAGCGAAGGCGCGTATACACGCTAGCTCAGTGAAGTAAAACAGCGTATACGCAGGTTGTTCCATATGCAGAAGCGTATGCACGCAGGTTTCAGGCTATTAAAGTAGCGTATATATTTTGAGTTGTGATCTTGTTGCTTCTGTTTATTGTTGCAGTGTTCTAGGTTCAGATTTGGTGTGTGGTTACTGTTACTGTGATCTGGGTACAGTCGTCAGAGAAGTTTTTATTTTGATTCAGTTTTGATTGGTGAAAAGGTGATTGGTTGATGCAGAAATTCTTGATGTTTGATTGATGCTATTTGTGGATCCAGTCTGAAAATTCATGAAACGTGGTCCTTGAAAGAAAGAGAAGGTTGTAGCCTTCTTTAGGCCAGCACCTACGTACTAGTATCTTGGCTAGTGCAAGAGCTAAGGGGGTTGTAGCTCCCTTCTAGGAGAAGCTGGAAAACGAGAGAGGGTTGTAGCTCTCTGCAGGTTGCAGCCTGCGTACTGGTAAAGGACTGCACCAGTACAATTATAAAAAGAAGTTTCTAATTAAAGAGAAGATAGAGATGAATTGCAGCAGGTGGTTTTCACCCACATTGGGTTTCCACCTTATATCTTGTGTTCTTGTGTGCGATTGTCTTTCTACTCTGTTTTATTGTTTCTGGTTACTGGTTATTTGATTCTCAAACACAGATTAATAATCATCATCAGAAAGATAAATTCATTTAAAAGTTTGCATTGTATACGCGGGTTTCCTTCTGCATAGTTGCGTATATATGCGGGTTTAATTAACTGAAGTAGTGTATATCATTTTATTTTGAAAAAGGAATATTTGACTTGATAATACTGATTCACCCCCCCCCCCCCCCCTCTCAGTATTATTTCCAACACATATTTTCCTGAGATTGACAAGGAGAGAGCCCTCTCCCAACCTGGTAGGGCTAGCTACCAGGTTAAGCATGATTTGATGTTACCCTAGACCTGCCTTTCTCAGCCTGAGGTAGATTTAGGCCATAACACTAGGCACAACTACTTTTCTAGTGAAGTAGTGTTTATCCGTAGATGCTAGATTCTTCAAAGCAAGGCCACATCAAGCCAACAATTTTCCTCCACTATTTCTAGTGAGTATCCCATTATTTTTTATCACAAGCTTGAAGGGGATAGCATATGCTTTCCGTATAAGTCCATCCTTCGGATGAATCCATATTAGTAATTTTAATAAGTCCTAGGAAGGAGAAACTCAGTCTCTTCATGGTGACAAGTCCTGCATCATTTAAGTTTTACGAGTCTGACAGAGGGGTAATGTGCCATATTTTTCATATTTAGAGAGTTTGAAAAATAGGCAAAAAAGAAAACTCCATAGGTCCCTTTTCGTAAATAGTCTCTTGAATCCGAAAAGGTAGAAAATAATATCCAAGAGAAAACCTTAGCCATGTTCGACTAAGGTATTCATTTTTCGTACAATAGTCTATCTTAGTCCGGAAAAGGGTTAAACTTATACTGAGTATATGTCATTTCATTTACTTTAATGAGTTCGAAATGACAAGTACTCAACAATATTTTCATATTTCGAGAGTCAGAAAAGAGCTTAAAGATGACTCCAGGGGGTTCCTTTTTCATTTATTTTTTACGAGTCTAAAAAAGTGATAAAATAAAACTCGTTGAATCAATCAAAATTAATCATTGTCCCCATGTATCCATGACCTGTCGCTACACAAGTGAAATGATCATTACCCATTTCGAGAAAAAAATATATTAAAATATAAGTAAAATGTGCCCTAAACATATTTAAAAACTTATAAAAATTCAAAAAGTAAAAACATTTTTACCATTTCACATTTTGTAAATCAGAGAGAATTTTTTACCCTATTTTCCCTGATCTTCAAGCAAGGAGTGCAACCAATCTAAGACACCATTCTTTGATCTCTTTGCTGCAGGTAAGAGATATGTCTCTTCTCTTCATTTTGATTATGATTTTAGTTGTTTTCATCCATAGGATAGGTAGTAAGTAGGCTTGGCAAAAATTTGTGTCGAGGGCGATCAGCGCAGGTTTTACCCATAGGACCTGCGTTGCTCACCCTGTGGTCAATTGTGTCAACGCGTTGGAAGCATTGAAAAATATGGAAATAGAAGCATTGGTGTAGAGTTACAAAAATTTCGAAAAATCCTCCATATTTAAATATTGTCTTCTGAATTTCTCTCCATAGATGCTCATGAAAACGTGTTTTGTGGATGTTCCACAGGTGAATCAACGAAAAATGGTGATCGAATGGAAAGAGAGAGGGAATGAAGCAAAATATCATTAGGTAGCCCAAGAAACAAATTGCATAGTTTCCGTTCGAGCATGCAGGTTATTGAAATTCTTACTAATCCCTGGGATTATCGAATTACTGCAGCATTTGATTGGTTGGTGGGATGTAGATCATCAACTTTTTATGATTGGGGACCAAGAACTTGAGACAGATATCACAGACATCTATTTCATTATGGTTTATTCCAGAAGGGGTAATGGATTTAACTATCTGGTTCTTGTACTCAAGAGGAGAGTACAGATATGTTGATCGCAAGACATTGTCCAGGCACTCAAAAAACTCAGAGTGGGAAGATAGACATAAAAACAATCACCAATCTCCCACTAAAAACAATTCTTCATACCATAGCCTGAATAGATGGAGCTCAGGCATTGCACAAAGTCACTAAATCTCATTTCCAGTATGCCATAGATTGTCTAAGTCCCATAGTTTTCGATTGGTGTGAAGGATTATTGGTAAACATGAAGAGCCAACTCATGAAATACAAGACAAGGAAGTTGAAATAGTTTGGCTATGGATCTATCTTGGTGACATTCTTCTTGGAACATGTACCATTGTTCATATATTAGTGGATAGAAGTGGGTGCACCAGTGCTCAAGGATCCACGGTTGTTGAGGTGGGGTGAGCTAATGCATTAACAGGGAGATGGTCAGCAAATGTCATTTCCTTTTGGATGGGTGCGACATCAGCTAATCATGGTAAATGATTGGGCATATGCTAGCACGAATTTCTGGGGAGATCCCAACCATCCACTTCCACCTAGTACATAGTGGACCAATGCAGGTAAAAACTATTTTTTAAAGTTTTTGAATATTTTGATTTTTTTGTTTCATGTGTACCGAGATTCGACACTTGTGATTTTTTCAGATGTTGGACCATAGAGACCTCCAGGGGTTTCTCCAATAGCCAAGTGAGTGGCACAATAGATAGAGGATGCTCCCTATGAGGAGGGAGTTGACCCAATTGTAGAGGTGGAATGCAACCTGGAAGCCTTGACAAGAGACATTCCATAATACGTGTCTATTGATGAGGTGTTACTGCGATATCAAAGGCATACTGTAAGGGTGTCTTCTAGACTACGTATGTTGTTAAACTAAGTCATCAAAGTTGTTTCGTGTTGCCATGAGCACCACATTGGCAGATAGTTGTCTCTAGTTTTCATTTGTCTACACTTATATAGGCTCGAGAAGCCATGTGTCTCAAAACACGAATTTTGATTTGTGATGTAACAGAAATTTTGCAAACTTATATATATACATGTTTCCCTTGATGCTTATCTAATGTTTCTATTATATGTTTTTGTATTTACATATGATTCAAATGTCTATCTAGAACGTAATTATCCAATGTATTTGTTAATGTGTTCAAACACCTCGGAATATGTTGATAAGTGATATAATCAAAGTCTTGTTCCAAGAGACAAACTCGCAAATACATTCTAAAAATCTTAGGGTTTCTGACTAAATATTGTCTGTTAAGTTGTAGTACAATGAGTTTTGAATCGAGATTAATGACTAACTCTCTAATTCCAAGAGAAATGGCTTCTGACAAAAGCTTAATAACCACACTATATTTAGCAATGTTATTAGTGGTATGACCTAAACATATTCCTTGTAAATTCACGAACTCACCATTATGGTCATAGATTGCCCATGCGGCGGAGGATAGATTTTGTGTACTGTGACAAGCACCATCAACGAAACCAACATGAAGGTTCGATGAAATCTACAAACCAAGTACAACACACAGTAAGAAGAGGAAAACACGTTTGAAAAACAAACAAACACACCAAAACCAACTGCACACTAATGTACAAAGTATTTACACAAATCATGCATAATACTTTTTGAGGTAAAGCTCATTTTGGGGCTCATCCAACTGATTTCCTTCATAATCAACCAACTCATAGGCACCTTTCTGTAACTCATTTAACAATGTAAGTCCCATGCCACATTGGTTCAAATTTACCACCTCCCGATTTATCATTGCCTTAATTGTATAACATGACCAAGTCACCTTTAACAAAAACATGGGGAGTAACAGTTTTATCGTATTGTGCTTTAACTCGTTTCTTTTGAGCTTCAATAACTAATGTAAAAATATGACAAGTTTCATTAAGCCTTTCAAGGTAAAGTAATCATCCTCCTCTGGTGAAGTTCTTGGGAGTAATTCAACAGCTAGTTTTAATGAAGGAATCTCACATTCAATCGGAAGGGTTACCTCTAGACCATACACCAACGAAAGGGTGTGAATCTAGTTATTGTCTAAGTTGTGGTTCGGTATGCCCACAGAGCTGAAAATAGCATAAGGTTCCAATTTCGTTTATGCATCCCAACAATTCATTGAAGCATTGTAACCAAGACTTTGTTGATTGCCTCAACTTGGTAGTTGGCCTGTGGATAGTAAGGATTTGAGTTGTGATGTAGACCCAACTGAGAAGTAAGCTTTGTCATCATATAATTTTGAAAATGAGAGCCATGGTCGGAGACGATGGCTTGAGGGACACCAAATCGAGTTATGACATGATTAAAAAGAAATTGAGTCGCAATTTTACCATCAGCATCATATGTAGGCATCACCACAGCCCATTTAGTGAAATAATAGATGGCGATGATGATATAACCATGCCCCCCAGTAGAGCGAGGGTTACATGTCATGAAGTCAATACCCCATTTTGAAAAGGGTCTGGCGGTAACGACTGGGTGCAAGGGAGCGGGTGGGGCGCAATGTTTGTGGTTATAAATCTGATAGGCATGACATTTTTGGACTGCTAAATGCAATCTTTAAAGATCGAAAGCCAAAAATAACTAACGTGGAGGATTTTTTAAGTTGTAGCATATCCTGATATGTGACCTCCATAGGCCCTAGAGTGACAGTAATTTAAGACTATCTCAGCTTACTTAAGCATTAAACATTAACGAAGGATGGAATCGGCACCAACATTGTACAAAGTATCCCCAATAATTTCATAAGGTTGGGACTAATGTATAATGAAACGACGTTTAAAGCTGGATAATTCTGGTCAAAAAGTTTAGGTCTGGAGATAGATAATGATATCCCCATACCATGGGTCGACAATATTGATGAGGAAGAGATTTTCATTGGGAATCAGCTCGTCAAATGCATTAGACCTAGTTGCAGAGGGAAGGTCACAAATCAACTGAGAAAAAACCAGTGATTTCTTCGATTTACTTTAGAAAATTCCAAATCGAATTCTTATAGGATAATAATCCATTTAGAATACTTGCCCCCCAGTAACTGATGAGTCAGAATGTATGTCATGGGGTTGTAATCAAATATCACAATGGTCTTACATAAGATAATATAGTGGCAAAATCATTGAACAGTGTGAACAGTCGCCAAAGACAATTTCTCGACATGGGAATATCGAGTTTCAGTGTCAAGAAGATTATGACTCAGGTAATAAATCATGTTTTTGTCTCCATCATCATCGTCCTAAACAAGTACCATAGCAATAATATTATCGGTGGCGGCCAAGTACAAGAAATAATCGCAGTGATAATTTGGGGGATGTAGTAAAGGAGCACTAATGAGGGCATTCTTCAATGCATCGAAGGATTTTTTAGCAACTTCATCCCAAATGAATAGGGTCCCTTTCTTTAACAAGTGAGTATATCCCTTGGCAAGTTTAGTGTAATTTGAGACAAAACAATGAAAGAAATTTTCTTTCCCTTGTAAACTTTGCAACTGATGTAAAGAAGATGGAGCGGGCAAATTGATAATAGCCTCCACCTTAAGGGGATCAATCCGGATGCCCTCTTTGGATACAAAAAAACCCTAAGAGGTGACCAAATTCGTTGCAAAAGACACACTTATGTGGATTTAATCGAATATTGTAGTGTCGACAATGAAGAAAGATTGCTCGAAGGTGATCAGGATGGTCTTGACACTTAGCAGAATGTTTCGGTAAGTCGTCGAGATATGGTTGAATGATATGCTTAATATCGTGAAAGGCATAAGAAATCACTCGTTGGAAGGTAGCACTAGCATTATTCAGACCAAAAGGGATTTTTTTGTAAGCAAAGGTTCCCCAAGGACAAATAAAAGTAGATTTGTGTTGATCAGTAGGAAGAATGTTAATCTGGTTATATCAGAAAAAACATTCATAAAGGAAAAAATCTCACTCCCGGAAGATTCATCAATGATTTGACTTATAAAGGGAGTTGGATAATTATATTTAGGACATGCCCGATTGATATCATGATAGTCAACAAAAACGCAAGTAGTCCCTTGTTTCTTAGTCATGGGAACAATATTCAAGACCCAATGTTTCAATGGAATAAGATAAATGAAACCAACTTTAAGAATTTTTTGAACTTCTCCCTTTTTGGCAGCTGCCTTAGGATAGGGTACACAAGGCAAATACGTTCATGAACAAGCTTTTCATTTGGATAAGTAGGTATCTTGTGCACTAATATACTTGGAGCTATGCCAAGCATCTCTTCGAATGACCAAGAAAATACATCACATAACTCTTTGAGGAGGGTGGTATAAATCTCGATCTCATCTGGAGAACAAGAAACGCCAATATGGATATTTTCAACAATCTCTAGTTTGACAGAGATGTCGATGGGCATTGTAGCTAAAATGTTTCCCATGTTTCCTTCGAACAACACTTCATGAACCAAAATAGGTGTCTAAAGTGGATGAGTCGGTACACTGGAAATAAGGGTTTCTAGACAAGAAGAAATCTCACCAAGGCTTGGGAGAAACGAGGAACGATGATGGGCATCATTCCATGGAGTTTCCTCGAGAGACATAACTTATGTGATACTTTCATCAGTTGGAAATGTCTCATTCAAAGGATCTAGAGAATCCCAAGAACCAAGCTAGGGAGATTGTGAATATGCATCTAGAATCATACTGAAATGATCATGAATTTCAGAAGTAGCCACAGAAGTCGAAATGACAGCCTGATATGCTTGCTCTATAGGGATAAGTGGCATAACATTTCCAAAACTATCAATATGATCAAGACAGGGAATGACCCAAGGATCATGACGAGTCCAGACCATGTTAATTGAAGTGAAATTTAGAGGTGGAAGGGAAAAATTTCCCATAAGGGAAGAGTCTTTGAAAGGACCTTCCCCAACACTCTCATAAGGGATATCAGTATTCCCAACATATGGCACATTTCCATTTGAGGAGTTGTAAGAGAAAAAGATGAGTTGATTGACAGTGGCTATTTTCCCTTGATGATGAAAATAGAGCACAGGATATAGGGTAGAAACCATGCAAAACATTGCATGGTTCTATCTATGACCAAGTAGAAGTTTGTAATTCAGATTGGCATTGACAACTTCTACTTCCAGGTTAACAATTTTTCCTTCCAATTGAATTGGAAAGTCATTGAGAATACCATATGGATGGGAACCTCTACCATCAAAACCTTCCAATGTATTAGGGGATCAGTTGAGAGGTGGAGATCCAATAGCTTTCCAACATGAAAGGGACATGATGCAAGTAGAAGCACCTTCATCAATAACAGTCTGCTGAATAGTCTTCCCTTTGATAACAACTTGTATAAGAAAGGCAAGTTGATGCAGGAGATGAGGAACATGGTTTTCGAGATCAAAAGTAATCAATTTTGAATATGTAGGATCAATCCCTCCTATGGTGGATAGTAATGCTTTCCTTTGTAATGGACAAGTCTAAAGGACTTCCAAAGATGACATCATCGAAGGCGCTTGAGCTAAATCTTCCACAATGTTATAATGTTGAGCAGCTCGCACATTCGGATTATACAATGACTTTCGAATAACACCTTTGGGAGTTGGTTAGATAATGGAATCATTAGTAGGTCGTTCAATATGAATAGGAATAAAATTGGGTGGAGTGGAAGTATAAGGGGTATCAGTGGCATCATTTTCCACAATCGGTTTGGTAGGACTCTGATAATATTTTGATCAAGTAGCAACAGAGACAGGTGTCGGGCCACTCATAAAAACTTGAGAGCCTCCAAATGAAGAGGATTGAGGTTGATCTACCAAATGAGTCTATTCTGATGGAAAGGGTCCTTTCAACACGACCGGTGTCCCTGGGGTTCCTTTTATAAGATGACTAACCTCAACACGACGGGGACAATCCTTGGTATAATGGTCTTTGTCACATATAAGACAAGGATATTTCAGCTTGTGTTTTGATGTATCATCAGCAGATGGTGTAGCAGAATATTGTTTAGGGGTATCAGATTTACCCTTACCTTTATCCTTTATTTTCCATTTCGAGGCTTTTTCTGTTGTGGTAGATTGGACGGCATTCACCTCGGAAGTTTTACCAGGATTTTTGGAAGTATTCAAAAGAGGAGAAGGTGCAGTAGCGAGAACAGATTTATGCTTCATAGAAGAAAAAAAAGCATTACTAGAAGGTTGAGCTACTAACCCAATAATACCATCAATGGGTGGCATCTTCATAGGTTGAGAAGACACCAGATCAGTCGAAGTTCGTCGGGCATCGAGTAACAGATCATAGAGCATGCCAGATTGTGAATATACCAAATCTAGATACTGAGCACGGGCGATGGCTTGTTCTTTAGTCACACAACCACCCATAGCTATGTCTTTGGTGATTTGATTAACGAATGACTTACTAAACCATTCAGTTAAAATATCAGCATGGATATTGAACTTAATAAGACGGCATCGACGTCTCCATTCATCGGATGTGATCGAAGATTTGAGTAGCATTCATCTATTTCAAACACGTTAAGAGATGAGTCTCAGTTTCATATCGGACTAGTAGCTGAAAGCGAGTGAGAAAAGCCATAGCCAAGGTATTGGAATCTTGAAAGGCACCTTGAGGTAACTTGATGTACCATTTGGTGGCAGCACCCATTAGAGTGCATTGGAAAAGACATAGTCGAATGGAATCATTGACCAAAGAGTTGGACGAACACCATAAATGGTAAGTCATGACATGAGCTTGGGGGTCTTCTCTAGACTTCCCTTCAAATTTTGGACAATCACCAGGAATTTTGGTAAGGACCGGAGGCCAATACAATGAATGGAGTATTGGGTCGTTTGTAAGCCTCGACACATCCGGTAACTCCAATGTAGCTAAAAATGATAATTGAGGATTAAAATACATGAAAGGCCTTTGATAAGGTCTAGATTGAGGATTCCAACCTTGTTGGTACTGATTTTTCCCCCGTAATGGAAGATTTTGAACATATGGATTTTGATACTGCCCCCACTACGAGGAATTTTAACCATACAAAGGTTGAGTCTGTCCCCACTGAGGTGGGTTCTAACCAAGATAGGTTTGATATTGACCCAACATAGGCAGTTGAGAACCATAAGGAGGATAGGTAGCCTGTGAGGAGTATTTAGCATAGGGTTTTTGATGCAACAGTTGACCTTGTTGATGCAACGGTTGACCTTGTTGATGCAATGGTTGACCTTGTTGATGCAACAGTTGACCTTGTTGATGCAATGGTTTTCCTTGTTGCTGCAATGCTTGTGTATGAAACCCTTGTTGCATGTAAGGTCCTTGTTGCATGTAAGTTCCTTGTTGTTGATAGTTTCCTTGTGGATATTTATGGGTTCCTTGCTGATATTGATAGGTTCCTTGTTGTTGATATGAGCCTTGTTGCTAAGGATTAAAAATCTCCTAAAGGATAAGTTCCAGAAGCATACTAAAACTAACCAGATGACCCAAATGAGGGATTAGGACTAGACTGCATTTGGGATCCTACATGTTGATTAAGAGGTGGGTTTTGAGGTTGTTGTGAACCATAAGGAGGGTACAGGTATTGGTAACGTATTTGAGCTAAAAGAGGCTGCTAATAAGGAATATGACCAGATCTAGATGGATTGGAGGTTCCACCTGGATAAGTAATACTACCAATAGTTTGACATGCTCCTATAACATGAGTTTGGGATCCAGCACTCACATAAGTTCCACCAGATATAGGAGGTATATATGGAGGAGGTGGTTTCCCCTTAAGCAGTGGGATAGACAATGTAGAAGATTGACCACTCAATGGAGGAGGTGTAAACACTGTAGTCGTTGAAAGAGGAGCTAAAGAACCTATAGGGACATTAACTGCCCCAATCATGACTATAGGTTGGGAAGAAACTGAAGGTTGAACAAGAATTTGGGAAGCTACGTTCAAAACAAATGGGCTAGTGGTAGGCATAATGCTAGATGACCATATCGAATGGTGATAAATTGAAGATGCGCTTGGAGTACCTGAAACCAAATGACCAAGAGAGGTATAATTTAGAGGAAGTAAAGGTTCGCCACTTTTAGGGGGTGGATTCATCCCACTCCCCATATAAGGAGAGTGCACATATGGAAATCCTTTAGGCGGAAAGGGATATTCAAAACCATCATCAATACCAGGAGTATGGGTGGTTGAGACTTCCAGAGGAGGATCTCAAGGCGACGTTGGCATAGATGGGATCTCACCCTCTGATGCCATGGGTGGAAACAGTTGACAAGGAGGAACCCATGATGTACTAGGAGAACGTTCCAAAGGTACATTAGGATTATCGAACGAACTATATGGGTGTTGAGGAGATATCACCAAAGGATTTGATTCGTAAAGAAGATTCGGGGGAAAGAAAAAGAACAGTTGAGGAACCTCATAACTTTCTAGTTTAGATTCCTGAGATGACAAAAATGACTCTCAAGGTGGAGGACGAGAAGAAAGGGGTTGAATGCTCAGGACAAGTCCAAGTTCAAAACCTTGATCTTCAAGTGACTATGGAATCTCATGATGGACTCCTTATAATAACCCTCAATATCATATTGTGAAGGGGGTATGTGAGGTGAAATAGGCAGTTCTACCATGATGACCTTTTCTCAAAATCAAAATGAGAGGAGGTTATTTATTTGAGCTTTAATTACAATTTACCATTAATAAGGCATAATGAGGCCAAGGAGAACTGCATGGGTAGGACATGTTATCGTGGGCACTAAATTTCAGAACTTTAAAACAAAAAATAAATCAAAAAGGGTAATCCAGGAAAAAGGTTTTACCAAGTATCTGTGAACCGCTATATATACCTTGGCGGAACCAAGGACTTAACATACGGCAGCCAATTTTCCCTAATGTTGTGTTCGGTGTATCACATATACAAGGCAGCTAACTCAGTTACTTGTGGCTAAAGGATAACAACCTAGTGGGGTCTTCCAATATATACGCGGCGGTACAGGGAGCACAAGTCTATGTTAGCACTCTCTAATGTGTAACCGTTCAATGAGAACGTTCCCATATACTTGTCATACGTGGAGCGCCTACGATATACCCGAAAGTACTGGAGAACGATCCTATATACGTACGTACGTGGAATGGGATATCACCCTTGGGGTACAATGCTGGCAGATGACGACAATTGCTATGTTTACAGATGTCGAAACATGTCTTTAGCCTAGACCTCTAAATGTTTTCATTAAGTTCCAAATGATCCTTAGGTTAATTAAGTAAATTTAATTTTTGCCTTGAATTATGTTTTAGTTTTATGGCTCAAAGCGAAGTCACCTGAACACCTAAGATGCAGCTATATGAAAAAAAGAAACTTTATGATTCGGTGAAGGCTATACTAATCAAAGGAAGAGGTTTCAATCAATAATGCATCAAACAAAATGCCTTCTACTAAATTTCACTTTTTCTCTCCAAATGCAATGCCAAAAAGTAAAAATGATTTTCATTTTTCACTGTCCTAAATGCAACTTTTCAAGAGTAAAATGACTTTTACTTTTACTAAGATGCACTTATATGAATGATGCTTTTCTTTTGATTTTAAATGATCTAATGCAACTAATGCATCAACCAAAGAAAAATGAAATTCACTTACATGAAAATATTTTTTCACTTTTCCTTTTGAACAAATTATGATGTATGTCTTTAAGCTTGAGAATCAAACAATGTGACCTATGCTTGATTATAAACCAAAAATAACTTTCCAATGCAAATGTCCTAATGCAACTTGAAAAGAAAATTTTGAAAAACAAGCTAAAACAAATGCAAAATGATGTTTTTCAATGATTTCCACATAAATAAATAACACTCAATCAATCAGCAAAACCAGTATCCCAATGACATAAACAAGAAGCAAGTGATGACCAATTGACTAGAAACCCTAGAACTCAATCAGATTTTCACTTCTAGCACTTCAAAGCCAATGAAACAAATTTCACAAATTAACAAGACAACCAAACAAAACACTAACAAATCCAAGCACAGAGGATAGGGAAAGACCTCAAAGGTCAAGACACATTGGACCCTATGACAAAAACCCTAAAAAAATTCAACTCTCTGTGATCAGCATGACTGTTATAGTCAAACTTGTGCTGATAGGGGTTTCAGCGCGACTGTTATCAACGAAAACACCCTGACAGCGTGATTGTTCCAGGGAAAAATGCGTTGGATGAGAAAGATTGGGAAAAATAAAAAGAATTTCAAAGGGAAGTCCAGAATTAACACTCTAAAATACTAATCACTCAAAGTGCAGGCCTATACAAAATCCAAATGACTGATAATTCAATGGTTGGCCAAACTGATCGAAATACCAAACACAAGAAAGAGGTTGAAAGGGCTATAGGTTCCCTAGTGGAGTCACCATTTTGTTGTGAATATAATCCCTTATGCAGACAGAAGAGATCTATCTAGTCCTATGAGAGGATCTAGCAACAAACCGGACAAACTAATGTAGGCTTTCCTAGTTTATGTTGAAGAATGCAAATTGAGAGAGAAAAACCTACTTCACTCTGATGTTAAGTGCTCAAACTTTGATGATGATCTTGATCCCTTAGCTTCTAGACTCACTCCTCGTTATTCCTCATGTATGAATACCTATAAGAGAGATCAAAAGACAACAAGGGAGACAAGGGAATACATAGTATAATTCAAACATAAACTACATGACAGATCAAGGAGCATCATGCTAAATGAATAAAGATTAATACACTTATGGAAAGTAAACACCACATGTATTTCTTAATGAATCAGAAAGGGAAGCATACAACCATTTCCTTTATTTTGGAGACCTCATTTGTAGTGGATTTCCAATTCCAATCCAAGACCATTCAAGCACTCCTTCTCCTTAGTTAGATGGGCAACATTTGGGCATAGTTTCAGCATAGGAATGCAGGCAAGCAATGACCAACCATTTGGGGATGGAAGGGACTTGATTTATAGGAAGGGAGAGGGAGTTAGGGATCAACAAAATAGGGAGGAAGGTCCACATCTCAAGGGGAAGATCCCTAAAGGTAGGATCAAGGACTCAAAATGGGAGAGCTTGACCATATCTCTATCCAACAACATCCAACTCGTTGTTCTCGAATATTCTAGCAGGAAAAGCTTCTCCTCCACTTTAGGAAAGACTGCCAGAAGAGGTTCAGCATGACCTTTCATATCAAAAGTCATGCTGGCAGTGCTAGGTCAACATGTTGAAACAAGCCATCAGCATGGGCTAGAAATGGTGCAAAGCGCACTGATCTTGAAAACCAGGGTTTTAGGAAAATTTCTCCAAAATTCTCTCAAGGTAGATCTTCTTCTATGCTTCAAGGATGTTTTTGTATGTGTTTCATGGTGAGTACACTGAGAGTTTTCGTCATTTTGACGCTTCAGGATATGGGACGAGAAGTGTGACAAAATATTTTGTAACAAATACCTTGTTATAAAGATCTATCCAAGGACTACAACTTTCAAGTGGAAAACATTGGTTAGAACCATGTTTTCCCTGGTTTTTCGAAAAGAAAAATAAAAAGTCCTTTAGAGCCTCAAAACGGCTCCAAAAGTAAAAGACCCAGAAAAATGCCAAAAATAGTAAATTGTGCTACAATTAACAAAACTGAAAAAATGAAAGAGACAGTGGTGGGGGTCCAAGTCGAATAGGCGGGTGGACACCAACATACACCTAGATCAATACCAAAATAAGAAGAAAATATTTTTTACGAGCGTTTTGGGGAACATCAAGTCTTCTAGAGGGAAAAGGGATGATAACCTGGAAAAAAACAACATCTCAAGATAATGTGTGGCAAAAGATGTTATAACACGAAGTGAGTAAGGGAATGTGAGAGAGAGGGGGGGTAGAAAGAGCAAGTGAGTGAGAGACAGAGAGAGAGAAAGATGGCATGTGAGAATGAGAGATTGAGAGAGAAAGGGAGTGAGAGTTAGTAAGAGTGAGAAAGATATGTGTGTGTGTGTGTGTGTGTGAGAGAGAGAGAGAGAGAGAGAGAGAAAAGGGCCCAAGAAAAGCTTGTTTATAAGGATTTCAAAAGTGGATAGGACATTTCAAAGATCAAAATTCATCTCTAAAAACTCATCATGTACTTCATATGCAATGGAATGAAGTTTTCGAAATGTCTAATTCCTCCGCTCCGCTTTGGTAAAGATCGAGTTTAATGAAGAAATATGCCACGAAAAATTCATCCAATAGGTTGTTAATGACTAGAATCTAAAATTTATCTTTAGTTATCAACTTGTTATGAATGTGAAAGTAAAGGAACATGCCCTATTTCCTCAAAACCATGACTCGTTTTATTTGAACCATAGTTCTTACCCTAATTGAATCCTTGAACTTATGAGAAAGATGAATTGTTATAAGTCTTTATGAAGAATTGGAATACAAGAGATTATAACCTTTATTAATGAATGGTTGTTCCTGATATATTAACATGTGTAGGACAGCCTTCGACTCTTAGCTAATTTTATTGTTAGGAAGATTTTGAGACCCTCCTGGATGTAAATGTCGAGTTGTTTCATCCTAGTATAATCAAAGTCATTTAGTCTCAAAATATTGTTGTAGTTTGAAGGCCTTGTAAGTTTATCTCCATAAAAAGGCTTGGTACTTGAGATTTGATTTGTATTAGGCCTTTGGGAGGCCTTAAGTTATCCTATTTGAATTAGAGTAATTAATCTCACTTATAATGTTAACTAAGGGTAAAAGTAACCTTATACCTTAATTACATTCGCTCACTACAAATATAGTGTGATGCTTGTCTATTAATGGTTCTTATGTTTCCAAAGTTACAGGGATAAGGCATGGGTCTGGATAGCCTAAATTGTTGAGCTTATATGAGGAGAAAGGCCCACTTCTCATAAATGCCAACAAAATTCACCTAAGTGTAAGTACATAGTTTGAGTAAAGATGCATTAATACATAGGCATAAATCCATCTTAACTCTAGATATATCAAGCACATACATGATCAAATCTTTCAAGATGTGAATGTCTTTCTGAATCTAAAATCTGAGAAAATATTTACACCTTCATAGGTTTGATTCCTCTCGACACTAGGTATACCTAAAGTTAATATGGATCTATGTAGGTTCTTAATAACATTATTTATATTTATATGAATTTCATACACACACACGTGGCTTTGACATTTTCTTTTTATAATTTTTTTAACTTAATTTTTTAATGTGATATGCATAAAATAGATACACACACATGTTTATATATATATATATATATATATATATAGAGAGAGAGAGAGAGAGAGAGAGAGAGAGAGAGGACATGGGTAGGGGTTTCTTCTATTAAGTCAACAGGTTTGAAGGCTATAACCTTTTACATCTACTTCAAAAACATCGTCCATTTTGCACATACATGGCCAAAAGAGATTAACATGTTTTTCCCTATGTATACATACTACTTTTATGATCTGACAAAGCTTATACTGCGTCCAAAAAACTCCTAATAAATAAACAAACTTACAAAACATATCTAAAACTAGAGAGACTATCCTTCATAATTCAACCCAATGGAAATATTGACTTCAAAATTGACAGTTCAAGGTTGGGAGGGAAGAGAAGGAAAATCCACAGTGTCCTTCGAAGCATCCACTCTCAAAAGAACAAAAATTTCACTTTTCAACTCATGAACCTCTGTATTTAATTCCTTTTCCACCCTGCTAATTCCTCCTTCAAGTAGGGATATCACTCTGTCCATCTTTAGAATCATGATATCATAAGCCACTTGTAGCCTCTCTACCTTCGTCTGCAGCAAGTTAATTTTTTGTTGTAAGAGAATTGATTAGGCTTGAGATTTTGTCTTTCCTATCTCCCCATTCTTTGATATCAAGGTCAGAATGTATTCCATTGAAGCTGTCAAATAGTGCAACTGCTGATTAAAATCCTCCTTCTCAGCATTAACAGAGTTCTCCATTTTGTTTATCACTCCATAATCTAACCTCACTACTGAGATTTTGAATAATAAAACTTTAATTTCTTCTGAAGCCAAAGTGCACAAACAATCCTTATATACTTGTGGTCTTACCTCGACTAGCTCGTTACCTCTCCCCATTGCATTGAAAAATCCATCAACCTCACACATTCTTTGTCCCCAAAGGACAATCATAGAATTAAATCCTCTGCAACTGAAATCCTACTTCATTAAAATCGGGATCTTCAAGCATGTTGTCTAAACTTCAAAGATGGAAATATTAAATATTTGCCTTCATCTGGGTTTATTAACAAGGAAACAAACCTTCCACCTGTCCCTTATTACTTCCAATATCCCGTGGGTTGTCCACTTCTACTCTCAATCCGAACACTCGACCGTGGAGTGGAGTTGCCAAATCCAAAGGGCGAGAGAATGAAAGTACAACAAAATTTCTTGAATACTGGTAGGATGACGTTGAAATTCTAACCCAATCTTTTCCACTTTAATTCTAATTAGTGCACTCAGAACTCGTATTATCATATTTGTAAATGGAATTTTCATGGAATAGATTTAAGAACTATGATGTTATCATCCTGAGCCACCATTCCTTGATATAGAGATACTCCTTTATTAGTGAGTGAATCTACCATTGTGTTGAGGTTCCTCTTGAGATGGAGGAAATTAACGACCTCAAACTTCAGAATTTGCAAACTTGTTCTATGCAAAATAGGAAGGAAACTTTTCTCCTGGTTATCTTTGACCTTGCACACTTGTTGAATGACTATCATAGAGTCACCGAAAACTATTAGGTATTGGATGTTTTTTAAAATTTTAAATTCAAGCCCTTGCCATAATGCTAAGAATTTGTCTTGATTGTTAGAAGTACACCCCATTTGTAGGTTTTAACCTCGTACAAAAATTACCTACATATGAATTCTAAAAACAAAAAATAAACAATGGTGAGAGCATAACACATAAAACAAATTGTGATGCAGGAAAGTGTTCCCTCTACGGACAGAGGCAACCCCTCTAGCCCTAGAGTGGGTCTAGTCACAAACAAGGATAGATCAAAAATAGATTTCCTTAAACAGTCATAGTTGGAGGCCTACCTCAACCGGTGGTCGATGGAGTTCCGTTGCGCTGCTCCAGCTTCCGCTTCCTAATGAGTAATCAACCTGAAACAATGCAAAGGAAATACAACAAAGCATGTAACCAGAACAACAATGATCTATTTACTCACAAAGTCAAGAAGTCATGAGCTATCAAGTACATTACATACAAGACATAGGAAAACATCATTGATTGCATTAATTATGAAATAAGAGTAAGCTTACAACCAAAGTCTTGACGTCACAAGCCTTCTCAGAGGGATCCAGCCAACATGTTCCTCAAGCATTCACTCTTGAGAATGGATCTCCCAATACACAAGTCTCTCTCACTCACAAGTTTTACACAAGATCAAAGGCACTTCACAACCTTCCTCAAGCTATCAACAATCCCACACTTGTCACACTCACACCAGCTATCTAGCAAACTCACAAGCACTAACAGCACTATCAGCAATCACTCCAAAGACTAAGAACTCAAAACTAGCAGCACATAGCAATGGTGAGAGTTTAAATAGGAGGAGTCTCCATGAAAGGTGGGAGAGTGAGCTTATCTCCAAGGAAGGTAGCACAAATGACGGAACAACCACGCCAGAGAAAGGAGGGCAACATAAACTAGGCCAACAACTAGGTCTGGAGTCATCTGGAAGGCCGACTGTTGGAACAAATTCGCCCAATCTGGATCATCGCGGGCACATAACTGGATTGTCGCGCTGACATCGCTATTAAATAACGTAGCCAGTCAAGTCATCGTGGAATATTACAAGCTACAGTTGCGCTGGCACATAAAATCCGACCATCGCAGGAATCAGGTGTACTTCCGCAATGGCAGCGCTTCTGGACTGTTCTGGAGCGCCCATCAGCGTGTTTATTTAGCCAACAGACGCGATGAGGCAGAAACTTTGGAAAAGTGGGTCATTTGGCAACATCAGAGAGCATTTTTCTAACATGAGCATGAACAACTTTGGACACATGACACAGTAGGAAGACTGGAGTGAAGACAGTGACAAATTACTGTGTAACAGATGCCCCCTAAAGTATGAAGCCCAAGAGAGAGGGAGGGGTAAAATTCTTTATGAAACTGACTGAACTGGAACACCATCTGGAAGAACCTACACGCAAGTACAACTAATATCTCTGATAATGAAGTACATGTAGTCTAGGCATGGGCGCATCCATGCAAAATACATACAAAATAGGTCTGTGGTATGGATGCAGCCATCCAGCTAATAAGACCATGATGATGATTAAGGTATGGTCGCAGCCATCCATCAATGAGTCATGTAATCATAAACCAATCCACGCAGCCCAAACCTATGTAATCTAAGTTCGGGGTCTTGAACCCAACCAATCATAGTACAAATTCTAACATGCGAATAGATGTGTTGAAGTCAAGCATGATAGAACATCGCTTGATTACCGGTCAATGATGAAAATCGTTAACACTAATGAGAAACCACCAATAATGCTAATGGTTCTCAAGGTACTGTCCAGCACACTCCACTAAGTGTGAAGAAGGAGCTGAAGTCGAACACTCGTGGAATCACCCAATCGACGACCAATGATGAAATTCGACCGTCAGGTGTGAAGAACTTGCCATTAAGGCATGCAAGCTCTAAGGTACCAAAGGGGATCTCTAGATCAATCTCCTGGAAAATGAGCCGATGTCGACAGGAGACGACCCGTCGCAGGAGGGCCATAATGTTTCCCCCATCAACGACACGAGATAAGGAACAAGAGGCAAATGGCGAAACAGAGTACCAGAGGAGAAGGCGAGGGTGTAAATTGCAGAAGGATTATACTCTTGAACATGTCGGCGACACGACTCTAGGGGGTGGCAGCATTCAGGCATCAAGGGATCAGAGGCTTGAAGGAGACGGCATGAATCGAATGGAATGAGGCTAGAATGATAACCCAAACCCGCGAAAGGCCAAATGACGATGTATGGATGTCCCAACCCGACAAGAAGCAAAAGTGTCGATGTTCAAGAGTGACTAGCTGCCATAGACAATCAATGATAAACCTGCTGTTGAGTCCAACCTAGTAATAGTTTAACGAGCCCTAGGAAGGAGAAGCTCGAGTCTCGTCATGGTGACGAGTCCAATGTCATCAGGGTTTAACGAGTCCGACATAGGTAAAACTCAGAGTCTTTTTCATGTTTAGAGAGTTTGAAAAAGACAGAAAAGAAAACTCCAGGGGGGTCCTTTTTCGTAGAGTTGTGTCTCTCGAGCCTGAAAAAGTATAAAACGATACTCGAAAGAACCGCCCGACCATTACGATTGAGGAGTACTTTTTGTAGGTAGTGACTTCGACCCGAAAAAGTAGAAAAGCGGTCGGAAGCACGTCGTTTCGCAACCAATAACGAGCCTGAAACGACAAAAACCCGGCAATCTTTTTGTGTTTAAACGGTCGAAAAAAAGAGCTTAAAGGCGACCACCTCTCGTTTCTTTTAATGAGTCAAGAGGAAAACTCGGCCATATTTTCATTTTTCAAGTTGGAAAAGAGCTTAAAGATGACTTTTCGGGATCAAGCGTATATGAAACGGTCATAATTCCACTACCTGAAGCTCTGCACAAAAACACGTCACACGTAAACCCGTTCGAGATAATATGAACAATACACATAAAATCATAGGTAAAAACCATATTTTGACTATCCATGTAGCAAAACTATGAGAAAAAACCCACATTTATAAAGTGTAATTTTTTAATTTGCAAAAATCACTATAAAAAGGGATTAACTCATTCATTTTTACCATAGCACTGTTTAATTTACCGTGGAGCAACTTGGAGCACCAAAGTTGGCGAGCGAAATTCGACCCCATTCGTGCATCATTCGTCCCGAAACTGGTTCCAGGTAGACACACGTTGCCCTGCGCTTCAAATTAATACTTTTTTCATGCGTTTTGATCGTTCCATGTGCTAGTTTAGGCAGATTTTCAAACCGGGCTCCGCTGCTCGGTCATCGCGGGTTTACCCTATCGGGTCCGCGATGGCCGAAAAAAATTTGCACAAGGCACGCTCCGATCATCGCGAAAAAGTGGTGTACTTCCGCGATGATCGCGAAAAATCTGAACTAGCAACCTCGCGCCATCGCGTCTGTTTTTAAAATAGACGTGATGACGCCGCGAACTTATGTTTTCATGCAAATTCCATGTTGAAATTTCCAAATGAAGTGCTAATCCAACTTTTCTCATCCTGCAGGCTATAATGGCATTTGTCTGGCAAGAACGTATGCATGATAACAATGATGTAGAAGATTTTGCCATGTGGGGTGCTGAAACGCATTACGGGCATGCGGATTGCTCAAATTCTTCCTCACTCTGCATCTTCGATCACAACTTGATTCGCTAGAGCTATTGATTAGAGCTTGGGATCACACAAATGGGAAATTCATCATCCGAGGCCAGGATATTGAGTTTGACTCTACAAACATATATTTTTTGACCGGGCTATCCCGTCGAGGTGAGAGGCCCATTCTGGAGGGGCATCGACCCGGGGGTGATTCCTTAGATATGCTGATGGCTCAAGTGTGCCCATGGGCATGCAAGTCAAGGAGTGGGAAGGTGGAAATCCCAATAGTGGATGACGTAATCCTTCGTGCTATGCTTTTCATGGTGACACGGGCAATGGTCTCCCAAGCCCAACATGAGGCTTCGAAGACCCATCTCCGGCTGGTTCTCGAGTGTCTCAATCCCACCATGTTTAACTGGGCAGAGGCGGTAATGGCAAACATGAAGAGGAAACTCACCAACTGCCGTCGAGGAGAGACGAAGCAGTTTGGTTATGGATCCATCTTAGTCCCGCTCATGCTGGAGCGGGTGCCGGCACTACAATTACAGGACATGGATTTGGATTTACCCAGGCCACGTGAGACAAGGGCCACACGATGGGCTCATGTCATGCCACGAGGAGGTGGCGGACGACCGGTGGCGTGGGGGACATTGTTCCGAGAGTGGCTGGAGCACCAGACGATCTTCGTGGAGGATTGGCCATATGCTGGCATGGACTTCCGCGGAGATCCTAACATGCAGCTGCCCGCTGGAGAGCAGTGGGATGATGGTGGTAAGACACTTGATCATTTTTATTTTTTATGATGTTTTTGATTTTTTCATGTACATGTCCTAATGATGAACGCTATGGTATGCAAATGTAGGACCAGTGAGACCCATCGAGCTGGCTCCAAAGGCGCATAGGGATGCGCAGGGCATTGCAGCACTAGCCCTGGCTCCTCCAGAAGATGATACGATGGAGACAGTTATCCAGAACCTTGAGGGCCTGCTAGCAGGGATTCCAGATTACATGGGGATCGAGGAGGTCCCCAGAGCGTCCCAGATCCACACAGTAGGAGTGGAACCCAGGATGCACTGCCTGTTGAGGCGAGTGACACGAGCAATGGTGTACTATAGGGAGCACAACCCACCGCAGTAGACACCTAGGTTTTTATTTCCTGCTAGTGATTTTTGAGAGACATGTGTCTCAGATGTACGGAGAACACAGACTCTATTTGGACATGTACACTTATTTTTGAGCGCCTCAGTGCGCCACACGATATATATATATATATATATATATATATATATATATATATATATATATATATATATATATATAGATATATATATATATATATATATATATATATATATATATACATATTCCTATGGTCTATTATTATGTTTTACATGCTTCTTGTATGCTATTTTGATTACATGTTACGCAAATGTCTGTCTAATACATGATTAGCCAATGCATCAGTTAACGTGTTTAATCGTCGTGGGATATGCTGATATGTAATGAAATCAAAACTCCTCTCCAACAATTTAACACGTAAATACAACCTTAAAATCCGTTAGTCTCTGATGAAATATCACCCATTGAGCTGGTGGACGACAAGCTAAGAGTCCAGGTTCACAACCAATGCACGAATACCAAGATTAATCGCCTCGGCCAGTAACTCAGTCACAGCACTATATTCAGCAACATTGTTTGTGGTACAACCTAAACACACACCTTGAAGGTCTAGCAACTCACCATGAGGATCGTAGATCACCCATGCCGCAGAGGACAAGTTGCGGGTACTGCAACAGGCACCATCGGCGAAACCAACGTAAGGTGCACTAGACATCTGCACAAGAAGCCAAAGACACAATAAGCGGCAATCACGCCTTCACACCAAGCCAAAAAACATGAAAACACACACACAACACACCTGCTAAAAACACAGGTATGTACAAATCAAAGTGCATGGAATTCACGCATAGTACTTTTTTAAGTAAAGCCCATTTCGGGGCTTATCGAGAGGATTCCCTTCATAATCAATTAGCTCATAGACCCCTTTCTGCAAAACTCCCTTTACAATATAAGGCCCAAGCCACATGGGCTCGATTTTGCCTGCCCCCAGCTTATCATTCGCTTGATCGTAGAGCAGGACTAAATCTCCCTCAACAAAAGAATGAGGATGGACAGTATGATCAAAGTGAGTTTTCACTCTCTTCTTTTGTGCTTCGATAGCTAGAGAGGCTAGGAGATGGGTCTCGTCCAGCCATTCTAGGTAAAAAAGGCATTCTTCTACCGGAGTAGTGTTGGGAAGTAATTCGATGGCCAACTTCAAAGAAGGGATCTCGCACTCGATTGGAAGGATAGCCTCCAGTCCGTAAACTAATTGAAATGGAGTGAAACCGGTGGCATCCTTCATAGAGGTTCGATAGGCCCACAACGCGGAGAACAACATCAAGTGCCAGTTAGACTTGTGCATGCCAATGGTACGTTGAAGCATCGTAACTAGAACCTTGTTAACGGCTTCTACTTGGCCATTGGCCTAAGGATAGTATGGAGTCGAACTATCATGCTGTAAGCCTAGCTGGTTTGTTAGCTCGATCATCATGTGATTACGGAAATGCTTCCCATGATCAGTGACAATAGCCTGGGGGACTCCGAACCATGAAATAACATGATTAAACAAAAATTGCGCCACTTTGTGACCGTCTTCAGATAATGTGGGCATCGCCTCGGCCCATTTTGTGAAGTAATCAACGGCAACGATAATATACCCATGCCCCCCGGTCGAGCAAGGGTTATAGGTCATATAATCAATGCCCCATTTCGCAAAAGGGCCGACGGTAACAACAGGGTGCAATGGAGCGGGAGAAGCACGCACCTTCCGCTGGTAGATCTGGCACTCGTGACAGGAGCGGGCGGCAAGAATGCAATCCTTAAAGATGGAAGGCCAAAAATAACCAGCGCGGAGGATCTTTTGAGTAGTAGCATATCTGAACATGTGACCACCACAGGCGCCAGAATGGCAGTCATTCAAAACTCGCTCAACCTCCTTGAATGTTAGGCATCGGCGGAGAACGGAGTCAGCGTCGAGACGGTACAGGGTGTCCCCGATGATACGATAGGGCTGAGACTGATGACGAATCCGTCGTGGAGCATCCTTAGACACATCGGGATGAAAAGAGGATGTTTGCAGATATACAGTGATATCCCCGTACCAAGGATCGAGGGTGCTAATTAGGAATAGAGTTTCGTCCGGGATATGGTCCTCTGACCGAGAGGGCGTGGTAGGAGATGGAAAAGAGCAAAGTAACTCAGCAAAGACAAGGGATTTCTTAGACTTGGCGATGGTGAATTCCAAGTCGAACTCTTGGAGGATGACGATCCACTTCGAGTACTTTCCCCCCAGCAACTGACGTGACAGAATGTACGTCATCGGGTTGCAATCAGAAACCACGGTCGTAGTGCGCAACAAGATATAATGGCAGAAACATTGGACGACACAAACAGCAGCCAGTGCCAACTTCTCGACGTAAGCGTATCGAGTTTCCGTATCTAGAAGATTGCGGCTGAGATAATATATGACATGCTCAGTGTCATCATCGTCATCTTGAACGAGAACCATGCCAATAGTGGTATCGGCAACGGCCAAATACAGAGTATAGTCGCGATGATAATTCGGAGGACACAACAATGGAGCGGAAACAAGGAGACCCTTGAGACGCTCAAAGGACTCTTGAGCAACAGCATCCCAATGAAAAGGGGTATCTCACTTCAGTAACCGCGTGAAACCTTTAGCCACTTCGGCATAGTTCGGAATGAATCGTCTTAGAAAATTCGCTTTGCCCTGCAAACTCTGCAATTGCTGCAAAGAAGCAGGGGGAGGAAGATTCAGAATAGCCTCGACTTTAAGGGGATCCAAATGGATGCCCTCTCGGGAGACGATAAACCCGAGCAATCTGCCTAACTCAACGCAGAAGACACACTTATGAGGATTAAGCCTGATGCGGTAGTGTCAACAACGGAGAAAGATTTCGTGAAGATGAGCGGGATGGTCCTGGCGTTTTGCTGAATGAGCTGGTAGATCATCCAGGTATGGCTGTACAATGTGTCGAATGTCATGGAATGCATAGGACATTGCACGTTGGAAGGTAGCACTGGCGTTCTTCAAACCGAAAGGGAGGTTTTTGTAGGCGAAAGTGCTCCATGGACAGATAAAGGCAGTCTTGTGTTGATTTGTGGGCGCAATATTGATCTGGTTATACCCAGAAAAACTGTCCACAAATGAATACATTTCGCTCCCAACGCACTCATCAATGAGCTGGTCAATGAAGGGTGTGGGGAAGTTATCTTTGGGACAGGCCCGGTTAATATCACGATAATCAACACAGACTCGAATGGTACCCTATTTTTTAGTCACAGGGACGATATTGGAAACCCAATCTGTGAGTGGGATGGGGTAAATAAAACCAACCTTAAGAAGCTTTTCAACTTTCGCTTTAATAGCCGCAGCCTTTCGGGGGTGCACGGGGCGTAGACATTGGCGAACAGGCTTAGCACACGGATACATAGGTATCTCATGCACCACTATACTAGGATCAATGCCAAGCATTTCTTCGTAGGACCAAGAAAAAATGTCACAAAATTCGCGAAAAAGATCAGTATAGAGCTGAATTTCCTCCGGAGTACAAGTGACTCCGACATGGATATGCTTGACAATCCCTGGTTTCACAGAGATTTCGATGGGTTGGGTCTGCGTGATGTTTCCCATATTGCCTTCAGAAGACACTTGATAAACTTGAATGGGTGTCTGAAGGGGTTGGGATGGGAGACAAGGAGCAAACCGCTCGAGACAGGTAAGCATTTCCCGGTGGGAAAGGAGGAATGAGGAATGATGGTGATGATCAGACCAAGGGGGTTCCTCGAGAGACATGGTCTCGATAATGGCTTCATCGGAAGGAAATGTTTCCTTTAACAGATCCAAAGAAGCGTCATCTCCAAGCCAAGGGGAATGAGCGTACGAGTCAGGAGCCCTGCTCAAAGGAGCAGGTTCAGAAGGTGGAGCCGATGCAGAAATAATTTCGACGTAGATGAGCTTGGCAGGACTCAACGGCATCTCATCGCCCCAAGATTCTACCTGATCAGCGGGGGGAAGAATCCATGGATCAGAGCGAACGAAAATCATATTGATAGGAGCGACGTTAGGAGGTGGGAGTGAAAAAACACCCATCAGGGCAGGATCTTTAAAAATTCCAGCTCCCACACTCTCATATGGGATGGAGGTATGCTCCACAAAGGGAACGTTGCCTTCGGAAGAGGAAGCAAAGAAGGACAACTAGTCTATGGTGACGATCTTCCCCTGATGAGGGAAACGAATGACACGGAATAGAGATGAAGCCACGGCTCGCATGGCGTATGTCCAGCTACGTCCCAAAAAGAGGTTGTAGGTAAGATTAGCATCAACAACTTCAACTTCCACTTCGACCATCTTCCCTTCCAAAGTGATGGGCAAACGTTGGAGTATACCTTAAGGGCGAGACTCTCTCCCATCAAAGGCTTCCAAGGTTGTAGGAGACTAGCTCAGAGTCGGAGAACCAATAGCCTTCCAACAGGCAATAGACATGATGCAAGTTTAAGAGCCTTCATCAATGACTATACAATGAATCATTTTGGAATTGATGATGACCTGTATGAGGAAGGCATTTGGTGAGGCAGTCTCAGTATATGGCTTTCCAGGTCAAAAGTAATCAGATCCGAGTGAGTTGGGTCTATGCCACCAATGGCCGATAGCAAGGACTTCCTCTGAGAGGGGCAGCTCTGGAGTACTTCTAAAGCAGACATAGCTAACGGATCCTGGGCTAACTCCTCAACGATGCTGTAGTGCTGGGCAGCACGAGCATTAGGGTTGTAAGAAGATTTCCATAGTACACCTTTCGGAGGGGGTCAAATGGGCGTCTCAGTGCTAGGTCTCTCGATATGGCACGAACCAGAACTGGACGGAGGAGCGCTAGAGGGGACCTCAGGCTCTTTCCCGGCAGGCGACGGATACTCCTTTGCCCGAGTACTGATGTGGACGGGAATTGTCCCAGCCATAGAGGATTGAGATGGATCAGCCACCATTTGTGTTTGCTGTGAGGGAAAAGGTTCTTTGAGCACAGCAGGAGTCCCGGGAGCACCTTTCAACAAACGACTAACTTCAGACCACCTTGGGCAGTCTTTGGTATAGTGATCCTCGTCACAGATAAGACAAGGGTACTTGGGTTTGCGTTTGGCGCCCTCCTCGGGTGGAGGTTTAGGGGAATCCTGCTTAGGTTGATCCGCTTTATTCTTCCCTTTTCCCTTCTTCTTTCCTTTTGAGGCTTTGTCCACTGTGGTGGACTGAACAGCGTTAACCTCGAAAGTACTACCAGAATTGGATACAGCCTGAGAAGTATTTTCATTCGGAGCATTCGACTTTTGCTTCCCAGGGTTTGCAGAAGTTTTCTTTGAAGGCGGATTAACGGAACCAATGATACCATCAACAGATGGTGTTGGCGGGGCTTTGGAAGTTCCGGGTCTCGGGGCATCAGGCAAATAATCATATAGCGTATCGGACTGGGAGTAAACCAAGTCAAGGTACTGAGCGCGCGCAATAGCTTGCTCTTCAGTTACACATGCCCCCATAGCAATGTCCCGTGCTATCGGACCGACGAATGAGGTCGTGAACCAATCAGTAAGAAGCTGATCGGGAATCCAAAACATAATCAAACGACAACGTCGTCTCCATTCATGGATATGATTAGAGATATGCATAGTCATTGTCTGTTTTAAGGATGTCAGGAGGTGTGTGCCCATTTCATATCGAATCGGCAACTGAAAATGAGTTAAAAATTCCATAGCCAATGAGTTAAAATCCTGAAAGGATCTGCGAGACAACTCAATATACCATTTAGCAGCAGAGCCAGTGAGAGTCCTTTGAAAAAGGCGAAGCCGAATTGAATCATCAAGCCACGAATTCGATGAACACCATAGGTGATAAGTCATGATGTGAGCTTGGGGATCTTCTCCAGCTTTACCATCGAATTTGGGACAATCACCAGGAATCTTAGTTGGAACTGGGGGCCAATACAGATTATGGATAATAGGATCATTTGTCAGTTTGGACACATCCGGTAATTTCAACGTTGCTAAAAAGGGTAATTGAGTGTTAAAGGACATCTGGGGCTACGGGTAGGAGGTAGTACCAGAGTTCCAGCCAGCTGCCGGTTGCCCCCATTGATTTTTTCCAGACGGATTTGGCCCCGGAGGGTTTTGTCCATAGGGTTTATAGGATGGCTGACCCTGGATTTGACCTCCAGCATTCCATTGATTACTAACTGGGCCTGTAGGAGCAACATAAGGTTGCTGGTAATTCTGATAAGGACTCACCTGTAGTTGTTGATAATTTTGATACGAGGCAAATTGAGTTTGCCCCTGGGATTGTTGGAAACCATAAGGCGGCTGGGCTCCAAACTGAGCCTAAGAGGCAGGCTGCGTTTGATAAGCTGGTTGGGGTTGAGGTCCAACCTGCATTTGAAGACCGGATTGGGTCTGGAGCCCAGCCTAGGGCTGAAAACTGGGTTGAGCTTGAGAAGCAACAATCATTTGAGTGCCCAGTTGAGCAGGCCCAGAAGGATGTCCTTGAGAAAATTGAGGCTGAGCCATCTGGCCAAAAGGTTGACCTAGTTGAGATTGAGATTGACCCATCTGCCCAGAAGGTTGAGCTTGCTGGGTGTTGGGTTGTCCTTGCACAACTGAGGGTTGTTCTGATAGACCAGATGGCTGAGGGGATTGGATAGTTGGTTGACCTGATTGGATTTGAGGCTGACTGACTTGTCTAGATGTTTGACCATACTGGATAGTGGGTTTGCCTTGTTGAACGTAAGGTTGACCGACTTGTCCAGAAGGGTAGCCTTGCTGGACACCAGGTTGGCCTTGTTGCATGTAAGGTTGTCTCGGATTACTAGAAGGTTGCGCAAAATAGGTAAAAGACGGACCACCAGAGGCCGAAGGTTGTCCTTGGAAGGGTTGTCCTTGTGGGCCTCTAGGTTGCCCTGGATAAGACTGCCCGTAATACTGCTGCCCATAAGAGGTTTGCATGTAAGACGGTTGGCCTTGATGAGGTGGTCCTTGAAGATGTGCAGGCGATACTTGGCCACCGCCGTAACCAGTGGTGGTCCAAGCAACGGATAATGGGACCGTGACTTCAACCGCAGGCTGAGGTGACAGAGGTCCGCGGTAATAGATATGAGCCCCTCTAGAATCATAATAATGAAATGGATTTTGAGGATCCGCATTCTGAAGAGCATGCAAATATTGATCGTATGCCCCCCCTACTGGAATAGAACCAGAAGAAGGTGGGGCACCTAGCGTAGGGTCAACAACTCCAGGTATGGATGTCGATGGGCCACTATTAGCTGAGCCTGAAGAAGGTCCAGCAGCAGTGGTCACAACTAAGGATGCAGTAACGGCACCGACAATGGGGGTTGAAGAAGCCACACAAACAGTTGGAATAGTCGGGACAGAAGTGACAGACACATTGTGAATTTGAGGAATAAAGGACTCCGAGGTCGGAGTGATGGTGTGCGACCACATAGAACTCGTAGGGGGAGTCCTAGAAGACATAACATCCCTCAACGCCTTATAGCGTAAAGGCAACGTAACACCAAGAGGGGTGATACGAAAAGGTGGAGTTTCCGTTGAGGTGGGAATTTCACCACTCGTCGCAACGGATTCTTCACTTGTGACGGGGGATGTGTCCTCCATATCAGAAGAAGACATTGGGACTGAAACACTAGGAGGAGTACCAGGAATATCTTCTTCGAAAGGCTCCCAAATGGGGTTCCAGTGAATCTCGTAAGTCTCGTCCTTTGGAGTGCGAGAGTTAATCAGTTGGATACTCGGAATAACAGGGAGAGTATCACTCACAACCAGTACCTCGGGAGCAACAGAAGAAGGAGACCCTTGGTCACTCGGAACGGGAGATGGGATCGATGATTCCGCCAGGATGATGACTTCAAAAGATCCTAGGCAAACTAACAAGAAAGGACCCTACTCAAGCTAACTCAAACAAGATCTAATCGGGTAAATGTGAATCGTGGCCGAATAAATTTTAAGACACAGGAACAAAACTTAACCTTTTCATTTTTAAAGACTCGAGAAAAGGACAAAAGCTGACTCTAGTCGCCTTCGAATATTTAATGAGCCTGAAGTGACAAGTGCTCAGATGGACCTTTTCTTTTATGGAGTCTGAAAAGGAACGAAAGTGACTACTCTGGAGAACTAGGTAAAAGGTTTACCAGACAAATCCGTAAAACTGCATATACACCTTGGCAGTCATATGAAAACCAAGGACTTTCCGTACGGCAGTCAATCTTCTTGAATGCTGTGTTCGGTGCATTACGGCTTGTAAGGCGGCAGACACGGCTTCCTATGGATAAAGGATTGATAACCTAGTGGGGTCTCCCAGCATATACTCGATGGTACATGGGAGCACAAATCCGTGCTAGACCACTATTGAGTCACAAAAGGAGGAATCACCCAACCTTGAGTGGAAACAAAAGTGACTAGGTTTAACGACGTCGGAGCACATCTCTAGCCTATACCTCTAAATGTGTGTGTTATGTTCCAATGCGTTGTTAGATTTATTCAGTTCATTTTAAAGTTGATCTTGGATTATGTTTCAGTTTTCAGGCCTTACCGTATGTATATAACAAAACCTAGGATGCAGCTAGAATGAATGAAATATCCTTTTTCTTTCGATGAACACCTACCTATGGGAGGGTAGAGAGATCATTCCCAAACCAAGAAAACCAAGGCAACAAAACAGTCACTCAAAGCAAGCAGACATCAATCACTAAAGTGCACGGATACTACTAATGAGAGATTTAATCATTCGCTTTTCAATATGCAACTTGAAATGCAAATTCACTTTCACTTTCGCATGCTAAATGAAATGCAATTCTTTTGATTTTGATGTCTCTTAAATCTAAAAGAAACCAACAAGCAATAAACAAATGTGGAAAAGCGGTTGATCCAAACAATTGTAATCTATGTCCGGGTAGTGAAGAGAAATCGAATCAATGCCGAGATTGGTCCAATAACAATCACTAAACAATCAACCAAAAGTAAGCAAAAGGGAAGGCTTAATCAAACCAACAGCAAGCAGCAAACAAATCCTTGTAAACAAGCAACCAAGCGAAATTGATCCAAAAGACTTGAAACAATGAAACCAGGTCACAAAGCAAGAAAAACAAGATTCATTTAACAAAGCTCACAAGAGAGTGCCTCAACCTCTAAACAGTGAAAAACAAGTTATCAAACAAGTGAGAACAACAAGGGACTAGCAAGACTGACAGATTCAGGAGGCAGAATTGAAAAAATCAATTCTACAGCAATCAGCGCGGGTGATACACAAGCAACAAGTGCTGATAGGAAGCACACCGCAGCAACAAAGCGATGTCAGCACGGAAGTACACGACTTTTCCGCGATGGTCCGATTTACAGAACCGTCGTGACTGTTAAGCGTAATTACGCGATGAACAGGATACTACAAAAGGGGTGACGCGATGACAGCACGACTGTTAAATTAAAAGCCGCGATGATGTTCAAAACAGTAACAGGCGAACCAAAAACTCCCAAATCAAAGACAATCAATCTTTAATCAAATAAGGACATTTCCCAGATCAGGCCAGGAAACTCAGAAGACTGGTAACTAATCCCCAAAACTTCAAAAGAGACCAAACAAAAACCAAGACAAGAGTAAACAAGAAAAGAACAAAGGCCAAAACTCTCTAGTAGAGTCGCCAATTTGTGATGCAGGAAAGTGTTCCCTCTGCGAACAGAGGCAACCCCTCTAGCCCTAGAGTGGGTATAGTCACAAACAAGGACAGATCAACAATAGCTTTCCTTAAACAGTCATATTTGGAGGCCTACCTCAACCGGTGGTTGATGGAGTTTCGTTGCGCTGCTCCAGCTTCTGCTTCCTAATGAGTAATCAACCTGAAACAATGCAAAGGAAATACAACAAAGCACGTAACCGGAACAACAATGATCTATTTACTCACAAAGTCAAGAAGTCATGAGCTATCAAGTACATTACATACAAGACATAGGAAAACATCATTGATTTCATTAATTATGAAATAAGAGTAAGCTTACAACCAAAGTCTTGACGTCACAAGCCTTCGTAGAGGGATCCAGCCAGCATGTTCCTCAAGCATTCACTCTTGAGAATGGATCTCTCAATACACAAGTCTCTCTCACTCACAAGTTTTACACAAGATCAAAGGCACTTCACAACCTTCCTCAAGCTATCAACAATCCCACACTTGTCACACTCACACCAGCTATCTAGCAAACTTACAAGCACTAACAGCACTATCAGCAATCACTCCAAAGACTAAGAACTCAAAATTAGCAGCACATAGCAATGGTGAGAGTTTAAATAGGAGAAGGAGTCTCCATGAAAGGTGGGAGAGTGAGCTTATCTCCAAGGAAGGTAGCACAAATGACGGAACAGCCACGCCAGAGAAAGGAGGGCGACATAAACTAGGCCAACAACCAGGTCTGGAGTCATCTGGAAGGCCGACTGTTGGAACAAATTCGCCCAAGCTTGATCATCGCAAGCACATAACTGGATTGTCGTGCTGACATCGCTATTAAATAACGTAGCCAGTCAAGTCATCGTGGAATATTACAAGCTACAATTGCGCTGGCACATAAAATCAGACCATCGCGGGAATCAGGTGTACTTCCGTGATGGCAGTGCTTCTGGACTATTTTGGAGCGCCCATCAGTGCGTTTATTTAGCCAACAGACGCGATGAGGCAGAAACTTTGGAAAAGTGGGTCATTTGGCAACATCAGAGAGCATTTTTCTAACATGAGAATGAACAACTTTGGACACATGACACAGTAGGAAGACTGGAGTGAAGACAGTGACAAATTACTGTGTAACACAAATATACACGGAGATTTACCCCTGGATCTGAAAACCGGGACTACCAGATTGATTTTTCATTATATTCCTTTCAATGTTACGATGCATATATATACATGCCGAAGCATCCATAAGCCCCAATCCATTAACCCTGGATTAGAACATAAACGTAGTTCCCTTGACCAGATCTTCAAAATACCATGGACCAAAAACCATCGCACACAAAACCATGTGCGAAAACCATGCACAAAACCATAGGTAGGGTCTGCCCACCTAATATAGGGTCCCAAATAAAAAATATCCCCGGGGCACTACCCCGAACCCCATAGAGGGGGGCTAATGCCCCCCCGTTGCGCATTGGCACAACGAAGGAAAGAATATAACACAACCCAACATTCTCTGTTGGAAATGCAACAAGATGATGGAGCTTAGTGAAAAGAAGTCGCCTTCACTAAGTGGGCCCGCAGGCTATTTTTGGCGCAAAGTCTATTTTTAGACATATGGATCATGGTCTATGAGTTGCAGGATGCTATTTGTGAATGATTTGTCATGTTGGTAAAAATAGATGGACTTCTATTTTTAGACATATGGGCGGTTTCTATTTTTAGACTACGAGGCTAAAAATAGAACAGTCGAATATTATTAGCTCATAATAATATTTGGACTATAAACATTATCTTATCCTCTTGGAGCACTTCAGTTTGAGCTACAGATGTGGCACATGCAGCTGTCAGAAGGAAATACACTTTTCTTGTGGGTCAGTTGAGCTATTGCATGGTGGACTTCAGTTAGAACTCATGTGGTTGAGTTTGGTGGAGTTGATTGAGGAGTTGATGGAGTTGTGTTCAGTTTGACTTGGTTGAACTAGTTGTATTTAGTCTAACTGCAGAATACACTAGTGATGAGTGATGTGAATTAATCATTAATTAATTAACTAATTATTAACTCATAAATCAACTAAAGAATACATCAGTTAACTTAGTGCATGGACAGTTCAGTGGAGACAGGTGTTAGAGGTAAGTGAAAGGGCAAGACAGCTATCAGTTGTGACTATAGTTGTGCATGAGATTTTCACAATCAATGGATTGATTAATGCCAATGAGGATTGCGTGGTTCAGCCAAGGAAACACGACTTCAGCCATTCATCATTATTCTCATGCAGGATTGCGCAAAGGAGGCAGGCAGACAGTGGAGGAGATTTGAACCTATGATTGATTCATATCTGAGCTAGTTTGTGTGTAACAGGTGGAGATAGTACTGAGTACTTGTGAGGAGTATTGTACTATGTATTGTTACATGTTCTCAATCATTATAATAAACAGATAGTGTGGGGTTTTCAGTTGTATGCTTTCCCTAGGTTATATACTGTGTTAATGTGCGCATGCAATTGATGTTTCATTGTTTTTAATTCCGCTAAATTGATGATCAACATAGAGGAGGTTATGTATTACGCATGCATTCCGCAAATAGTGTATAATAGGGATAATCTCTATGAATAAGTGTCATATTATTCAAAATTTCTACATTCTCCCACTTATTGTTTTATTTCCACGGGAGAGCTTAGTCATTTATCCAGCCCTGTAATGCCCATTGTTTCTCTACCCCAAGAGAACTTCTCAGAGATCACAGCTTTTGTCAATGCATCTGCAGTATTCTTTACAGTGTCCACCTTTACCAACAACACCTTTTTGTCTTCTACCATATCCCTCACAAAGTGATACTGAACATCAATGTGCTTTGTCTTTGAATGATAAGCAGGGTTCTTTGCCAAGAAAATTTCACTTTGGTTGTCACAGACTATCCTTATAGCTCGTTGTACTAACCCCATACTTGAACATAATCTCTACAACCAAACTGCTTCCTTTCTTGCATGAGTGGCTGCCATGTATTCTGCCTTTGTAGTTGACAGTGCCACTACAGATTATCTCTTACTCATCCAACTAACTGCACTTCTAAATAGGTTAAACACATACCCACTTGTAGATCTTCTCCGACCTAGATCTCCAGCCCAGTCTGCATCAACAAAGCCATGGATTTCCAAAACTATGTCCAATCCTAGTCTTCCTTGGTAGCACAAACCATAATCACTAGTGCCATGCAAATACCTAAAAACCCACTTCAATGTTGTCCAATGCTCCTTCCCTGGTTTTGACATAAACCTGCTCAATAGTCCCACTGCATGTGCAATGTCTGGTCTAGTATAGACCATCGCATACATCAGGATATTGACTGCACTTGCATATGGAACATGGGATATGTTCTCTTCCTCTTCTTGTGTCTTGGGACATTGTTTAGCATATAACTTTACAACTACAAGAATAGGAAACTTCATCAGTTTACTATCCTGCATATTAAACCTCTACAGTATTGTCTCAACATACTTCCTCGAGTTTAACCAGAGCTTCCTCTTTGCTCGATCTATTTTAATTTCCATGCCCAAAATATAGTTTGCAGCACCAAGATCTTTCATGTTGAATTTGGAGGACAATTGGGTCTTCAAATCTTGGATAATTTATTTGTCATTTCCAACCAGCAACATATCATCCACATACAAGACCATATAAATAACACAGTCACCAATTAATTTAAAATACACACAGTGATCTGCTTTGCTTCTGGTGAAGCCAAGTCCCCGTATAAATGTATCAAATTTCTGCTACCACATCCTTGGTGATTGTTTTAACCCATACAGAGACTTTTTTAACTTGCATACTAGTTCTTTCTTACCCTTCACCACAAAGCCTTCAGGTTTCTTCATGTGGATCTCTTCTTCCAGATCCCCGTGAAGAAATGTTGTGTTCACATCCATTTGTTCTACCTCAAAATCAAAAGCAGCAACAATAGATAAAAGTAATCTAATAGAAGCTACCTTGGAAACAGGAGAAAAAATATCACCAAAATCAATTCCTGGCACCTAGGAATAACCTTTTTCTACCAACCGAGCTTTGTGTTTCTCCACCTTTCCTTCTGCATTTGTCTTCTTCTTGAACACCCATTTGTTTCCAATGTGTTTCCTTCCATCTGGCAACTCCACCAGATCCCAAGCCTCATTTTTGGGCAAAGATGCCATTTCATCAACCATGGCCTCTTTCAAGAGTTTTCCATCCTCTGAATCTATCGCTTTCTTCATAGTTTTGGGATCATCATCTGTAATAGATAAAGAAAAAATTGAACAAAAAGCAGATGGACTATACCTTTCTGGTTGCCTTCTTTCTTGAACTGATCTTCTCACAACCGGATTTCGTGGCTCTTCATCTTCTGATTCATCTTTTGTTGTAGAGTTTGATTATTCCTCCTTTAGCTCAAACTCTATCTTATCAGGTTCCTTTGATGAGACTTCATGTTTAATAACATATTTCACCTCTCTAAACACCACATCTCAGTTGTACACAAACTTCCTTGTTACCAAGTTCCAAATCTTATAGCCTTTTAAACCATCCTCATACGCAATAAAGATGCACTTTTCATATTTACTATCCAACTTTGTGCTTTTCTCCTTTGGAACATGTACATATGCATCACATCCAAATACCCTCATATGTGAAAGAGAGGGTTTCTTACTAGTCCATACCTCTTGTGGAGTCTTATCCTCTAACACTGATGAAGGTGATCTGTTGACCAGGTAACATGCAGTCTTGACCGCCTCTGCCCAAAATTCATGTCCTAACCCAGCACCACTGAGCATGCTTCTTGCCCTTTCCATCAACGGCTTGTTCATTCTTTCTGCAACTCCATTTTGCTCAAGTGTGTACGGAGTAGTCTTTTGTCGTGCAATACCACACTTCTTACGGAATTCTTCAAATTCTTTCTTGCAAAACTGTCCACCATTATCTGTCCTCGGCACCTTTATCTTCTTCTCTGTCTGGTTTTCCACCAAAGCTTTAAATTCTTTAAACCTGTCAAAGACTTCAAATTTATTCTTGAGGAAATATATCCATGTATTCCTTGAGAAGTCATCTATAAATGATACATTGTACACAGACTTACCCAGTAATGGAACCTTCATAGGTCCAAACACATCACTGTACACAAGCTCTAATATTTGTTTTGCCCTCTTACCACCAGAGGAGAAACTCACCCGGTTTTTCTTGTCATATACACAATTTTCATAGAAATCAAAATCTAGAGAGCTATTAGTCATACCTTATACCATACCTTTACCATGAAGTATTTGAAGGCCCTTCTCTCCAATATGTCCAAGCCTTTGATGCCATAGCATGGTCTTTTCTCCAGAGACCACTAGATTTTCTGCTCCACTTTCAGGAACCACAGAACTATTGCACCCATCAATAACAGTGCTACCTTGCAGCTTGTACGGAGTTCCAATCCGAACTCCCCACGTCAATACCAGTGCTCCCGAAACCATCTTGCAGGTATCTTTCTCGAACATTGTTTTTACACTTGCATCATCCAGCTTGCTTACAGAAATCAGATTTTTGGCTAATGCATGAATATGCATAACACTCAGAAGTGTTCTAATCCTTCCACCTTGCAACTTCAACTTGACTTTTCCATGACCAATGATTCTAACCTTCCTGTCATCCCCCAAGAAGACATCACCACCATCATATTTCTCATACTCACAGAACCACTCTCTATGGGGAGTGAAGTGAAAGGATGCACCTAAGTCAATCAACCATGCCTCATGATCTACATGTGCACTTGAAGAAGAAGCCAAGTACACATCCCCACCTTCATCTGACGTGGTTTTCGCCTCTGTAGAAGGAGCATCATCAGATCCCTTTCCTTTCTCAAGAGCTTTAGATTTACAGTCCCTTTTGTAGTGCCCTACCTTTCTGCATTTCCAGCACACCTTTACATGTTTTCCTGGAGATTTAGATATCCCTCTAGATTTAGATCTCCCACTCGAGGGCTTACTTTTGATTATGTTTTGGGACCGTCCTCATACAAACAAGGCATCACCATTCTGGCTCTCCATATTTTTCCATCTCATATCCTCCGTCAGCAAGGATGAGACTATTTCATCAAACTGTAAGGCAGTTGCATTGCTACCTATTGCAATAACCAGACTATCCCATGAATCTAGTAGAGAACACAACAAACTGATGCACTTATATTCATCTGAAATTTTAATATGAACAGATAATAATTGTCTTACCACAGTATTAAATGCATTCAAATGCTCTGTCACCGATTCTCCATCTTTCATCCTCAGGCTATACATCATTTTCCATAGGAACAGTTTATTCACCAGAGACTTATATTGGTACAAAGTCCCTAACTTGTCCCACAAAGCCTTCATTGTATCTTCCCCTGATACATTCAGCAATACTGAATCTGAGACACACAATCATATTTTGATTTTTTCCTTCTAATCCAACTTCTTCCATTCTTCATCAGACACTCCCGTTGCTTTAGTACATGGATCTACTACAATCCAATAATCTTTATCCACCAACAGATCCTCCACCTTGATTTTCCACAACTTAAAACTCTAACCATTAAATTTCTAGATCTCTATCTTTCCATTGCTCGCAATCTTCTTTCACCACAAGAATCGATCCCGTACATCTCCCACTGAACAGGGCCTACCACAGGCCCGAGCAAAACCCCTTAGCAGCAAAGTCATTCCCTTGAAGCCAAAACAACTCTAATACCAAATGTAGGTTTTAACCCCGTACAAAAATTACCTGCATACGAATTCTAAAAAACATAAAACAATGGCGAGAGCATAACACATAAAACAAATATACATAGAGATTTTCCCATGGATCCCAAAACCGAGACTACCAGATTGATTTTTCATTATGTTCCTTTCAATGTTACAATACATATATATACATGTTGAAGCATCCATAAACCCCAATCCATTAACCCTGGATTAGAACATAATCGTAGTTCCCTTGACCGGATCTACAAAATACCATGGACTGAAAACCATCGCGCCCAAAACCATGTGCAAAAACCATGCACATAACCATAGGTAGGTCTGCCCACCTAATATAAGGTCCAAAAAAAAAATTCCTCGAGGCATTGCCCCGGACCCTATAGAGGGGTCTACTACCCTCCCGCTGCACATCGGCACAACGAAGGAAAGAATATAACACAACCCAACACCATTCCCCAAGCATATTTGGTCTCTATTTATTCGTCGGGGTAAAAAAGAACCCCTCCCTCTCTTGTATATGTTTATTAATTAAATAAATATGAATCATTGTTTTAATTTATATGGTAAAATGCATCATAATTTATAATTATTATTTATGATTTATATATATTTCATATGTTTATGTATATAAATATTTTTATTTATAATTATATATTTTATTATTATTCTTATTATTATTTTATGTGGTTCACAGAACCTCGAGATCAGTGTCTGCTACGTCCATGAAATATTTGTACTAGGCAAATCCACCCAAAGAGATTAATTCCTGCCAGCCCAACCACGAAGTCTAACCTTGAGAGTGTCAAGAGAATTGAACCTGTAACCTCTCAACAGAAAAGGTGCTTTAATGACAATAACTTGACCAATTGAGCTAACCCTCATAATTGTGTTTATTAATTAAATTATTAAGTTTTTATATTTTTATTAACTATATGTTTTTCCTGTGAAAAAAACCTTAATTTTATTCCTTTTGATCAAAATTACATTTTTTATACGCTTCAAGCATCTATTCTTGAGGCCTATACAAAGCCTCACAAAAAATTAATGGAGATATACATCAAAATATCTCTAATATGTGCCTCAAACCCATTATCATGAGTTTAGACGAAAGTGAGATATAAATCTCACGGTTAACCAAAAACTGAAATAGTCCATAGTATAGTTCAGGTATATTAGATATTCCATAATGCCTACTAAAATAACAACATATATGTGTGTGTGTGTGTGTGTGTAGTCTGATAGACCAGATATAAAGCAAAAAGAAAAAATAAAGAACAGATTCTAAGATGTGGCATTATCCTTTAGCTACAAGATCATGAACTACCTCGTCCATATATGGCCTGTGAAATAACTCGTAGTGTTCAAATCCTATATGTTTGTGATGTATAAGGGTGTCGTATCCATGTCCAGACCGTATTTAGAAAGGTTATCCATTGTGAGGTTCCTTTCCCTGTATATATGAGCACAATAAAAATAAGTGAAAGATCTTTTCACCCTCATAATATCTTGTAGCATAGGCAAAAGTATAAAATTTTGACATTGTTCACTATTGTTGACCTAGTTAACAAGAAGTAGAGAATCACCATAAACTTGAATCTAGCAACATCCCTTATCATTTGCAAATAATAAAAGGGCTTTGAGGGCTAGAAGCTCGGCTAAATTATTTGTGCCCCTCCCAAAGCCCATTTTGGCATGGAAACTATGCTCCTCTAAGAGAAAAAGGATGAATTGCACCCCCCCCCCCCCACCCCCCAACTTCTCTTCTCTGATTTGCCTCCTAGGAGGCTCCATCAAAAAAACCCCATCGAATCAATCTATCAGGATTCTCCGCTCTATTTTGGTGAGGTTGAGATTTAACTAAAGGTTGAGCAAAATGAGAGAGAATTTCCATTGCCTCAGTTGTTATCTTCTCTGGAAAGATGTGTTTTTCCTGGAAAATTCATTTGTTACGTGCTAGCCAAATTCCCCATGTGGCTATGAGAGGCAAAGCTTTAATAGATTTGGTGCTTTGATTTTGATGCCAAGCCCTTCAGCATTCTTTCACACTCTGTGTAGAAATTAATAGAAATTTTCTACTACTAATGAAATCGAACTGAAATCAAGAGATTACAAGATTCCTCTACTATTTTGTGGAATGGAAATCACAATTTATAAACACAAGCAATGCCAGACAACCATTAAAATAGCACAAGAACACAATGATTTTCTGGGTAACCTAACTGGGCAAAGCCACTCCACCGCTTTTCATTAATCAAATGACTCATGAGAAACTATTACAATGTCTTTCTTTGAATCTAAAGCACACCTTGCATTGTAAACCTATTCTCTTGCTGACTATCTTGTTATGGCCAACACTTATCCAATTCAAGGCCCCAACTTTCTCCTATTTCCTTGCATAATCTTGGAAAAAAATAGCTCCTAAAAGATAGGAATTTTCACCTATTTTCTTGCACAATTCCCAAGGAAAGATTCACCTGCTTAACTCCCAAGCTTGTGCACTCAACTAGTATACAATTGATGATTACAATGTGCCTTTTCCTCCACTCTAGCTAGGCAATTCTAATTCCATGCATGTCTAGGCTATTTTTAGCTGATTAACTAGTTTAACTAAGAGATCACTGAGTTAAAACCAATTCTACTACTCAACTAACCTTCATTTGACCCAAATAAGTACTTGAGCTCAGTTAACTGAGTCAAACTGAAAATAACTAAACTAGATTGCTAAATTTTAGCAATCACTACATACACAACTCTACTTCTAGCCTATAACTAAAATTCACTGAGCTAACTAGTAGACAAAACCATGTCACACAACTTAACTATAATCCATGTCATCTTGCTGATGTGGAAAATCAAATTACTAAATTTGACTAAGGCACAAGTCAAATTTAGCCTTTCTTGCTACAATTTCTAACACTCCCTCTTAGCAAGAAAGGGATTTTGCACCACCCCTATCCTGCACCTGTGGAATTCGAATTTTCCTCTTGACAATTCCTTTGTCAAGATATTTGCATCTTTCTCCTCAATTGGAATTTATTGTAGCATCATAATTCTCCTCTACACACAATCCCACAAGTGATGGCACCTGATATCAATGTGCTTGGACCTATCATGAAATATTGGATTCTTTTAGAGTTTGATACAACTCTGATTATCACAATGAATCATTGTCGGATCCATCTCTTGACTGAAAAGACCCACAAATATTTTCCTCATCCATATGGCCTCACATGTTTCTTGACTTGCAGTCATGTATTCAGCTTGTGCTGAGCTGAGTGCCACAGACCTTTATTTCCTGCTATACTAGGAAATAGTTGCTAACCCAACATTGAAGATAGCACATGAAGTACTTTTCTTGTCTGATTGACTCCCTGCCCAATCTACATCAGTGAAGCATTGGAGCTTCACTCCCTCTATCCTCTTGTACCATAACCCATACTCAATTATGCCTTTGAGGTACTTCAACACATGCTTTGTTGCCTTCCAATACAACTTGGTAGGCTTCACCATGGCTTGAATTAATTGATTAACTGGATAGCATATGGCATGCCTTTTGTTCACCAAATACATCAAGGATCCCACAATTTGTCTATATATGGTAGCATATAGTGCCTCTCCTAAAGAAGCACCCTCGTTCCTCTAGTTTGTAGATAGAGGTGTGTCCATAGGCTTGCACAGAGGTGTGTCCATAGGCTTGCAGTTCTCAATGTGAAATCTTTAAAGTATTTCATAGGCAAGGCTTCCCCTAACTCACAAACAAATCACCATCACCCTGCCATACTTCCAGCCCAAGTAAGTAATGCATCAAGTCCATGTCTTTCATCTCAAATTCTCTTTCAAGGTCCTCCTTGCAAGAGCGGATCAACTTCTCATCCCCTGTAAGTATCAAGTCATCAACATACAAAACCAAGATAAGAAACTTGTCATCTACCACAATGTGATAGAGGATAGAATCTACTTCACTTTTGGTGAATCCCAATCCATTGAGATATGCGTCAATTTTAGTGTACCACGCTCGAGGCGCTTGTTTTAGACCATACAAGGCTCTCCTGAGTCTACACACATGTGTCTTCCTATCATATGTCTTGAATCCCTCTGGATGCTCTATGTAAATTTATTCCTCAATAACACCATTGAGAAAGGTGGTCTTCACATCCATCTGGTGGATCTTCCACCCCATTTGCATAGCTAATGCTAGAATGGTTCTAATTTATGAATATCTTGCCACTGGTGCAAATGTTTTCTCATAGTCCACTCCCTCTACCTGAGAGAAGCCTTTGGCCAAAAATTTGGCATTGTACTTCTCAATGCTCCCATCAGTTGCATGATTCACTTTTTTTATCCATCTGGAACCAACCACTAACTTGTTCTCTAGTCTCAACACCACTTCCCATACATTGTTCTTCATGATGGAGTCATACTCCTCCAACATGGCATCAACCCACACTAATTGAGAAAATGCTTCCTCAAATGAAGAAGACTCTATCTCAATGATTTATGTCATGAGAGCCATATACCTAGTGTGACTTTTTGGTGTCCTCCTCTACCTATGTTGAGATGTAGAAACTACCACATGCTCCCGTGCATCATCTACCAATCTATCAGCTTCTTTGGTTCTCTTCCTCCCCTATCTGGAATATTCTTGTTGAGTGGGTACCTCCACTCAGCCTCTTGTCTTCTCCTCCACTTGCGGTTGTTCCATAACATCCTGAAACTCTACATGAGGCTCCTCCTTTGGAGCTAGAATCTCCTCCTATGGTGGGACACTCAGCTCTTGCTCTAGAGAGCACCTCATAGCCTTATCCTCATCAAATTTGGCATTTCTCGTCACTATTGTCACCCTGAGTGAGGTAAAATACACCTGGTATTTGTGTCGTGTATTTGTGTATCCTAAAAAGACTCCCATCTCAGTTGTAGGCTGAAGTTTCTTCTTGTTATCCTTGGAAACATGACAATACGCATTAGCTCCAAAATTTTTGAAATGAGATACATCTTTCTTCCTCCTAGAGAAAGCTTCTTCGAGTGTGATCATGCCAAGTATTCAATGAGGGCTCATGTTCTGTAAATAAAATATCGTGTTGCATGCTTCAACCCATAGATGCAATGGAAACCATTTATCATTGAACATGGCTCTTGTTGCTCCTACTATGCTTCTATTCTTCCTTTCAACCACCCCATTTTTCTATGGGTTATGAGGTGTTATCAGTTCTCTTCTAATACTCTCTTTGGCACAAAAAACCTTGAAGGTGTTTGATACATATTCTCCTCCATTATCACTTCTTAGGGCTTTCAATTTCTGCCAATCTCTTTTTCAACCAATGCTTTGAATTCAACAAATTTTGAGAAAAAATCACCATTCTTCCACATGAAGAATATCCAACATTTTCTTGAAAAATCATCAACAAAAATAACATAATAATTGTTTTTTGTTGTACATGTTTTTGAAAATGGTCCACATACATCAGAGTGGACTCGCTCCAAGATTGCTTTAGCTCTGCTATCTCGGCCCTGGAAGGTGGATTTGACATATTCTGCAATGTGCATCCCTTGCAGACATCATGTTAGTCAAGGGTACATTTCGGGAGATCGGTGGTAATCTACTGCATGATTTTTAAGGCTCCATGGTGTAAGTGTCCCCTATGCCTGTGCCAGAGTTATCTAAAATCTTGACTATTCACTTCTCATGCCTTGCTACTTAGTGCAATGCAAGCTTCCACCTCAAGTTTGTCGATATTCTTCACTCGAACTCCAATCTGTTTCACCTGCCCAGTAACAACATGTCTCAGAAAGGCTTTCCCCTTACTGAAAATAACATCATAGCCATGATCCTTCAACACAATTACAGAGATCAGGTTCTTCCTTTGGTATTTTACAGCCCATCATCCCTAAGTTCAATATGCAACTGGAGATCCTTCTCCTCTATGCTACTGAAGAATTCTTTGAATCCCATCATATTGAATGAGGCACCTAAATCTAGATACCACACACCCCCCATTACAATGCTTGCCATGAATTAAATGAGAGTGAAGTCTAATTCGAATTGTGAGGCAAGTGCTTCACCTCCTGCTCCTCCTGAAGGCTTCTTGTTAGACTTCTTCTACGGAAATTTTGTTGCATAGTGCATGAATTCATGGCAATGAAAACATTTTATCTTGCTCAAGTCCTTCTTCTTGCCATTGTTTTGGTTGGTCTCTAGTTTGCTTTGGTCCTTCTTGCCCTTACCTTTCTTCCCCTTCCCAACCAAGTCAAAATTGTCTTCCTCCTCATATTTGAATGCTACTCCACTCTAGTGTTCCACCCAATTTCTTGATGAACCAAACCAGGCCAGTGTCTGTCCCAAATTGGCAATTTTCCCCCTCCATTTATAGAGTCCTAGTAGTTGTGCCATGATTTTGGAAGGCCTGGAGAGCTAGGCTCACTAGTTCTGAAGGGAGAATATTTTCTTCATCTCCTCTAAGCTCATATCAACACTGAGTGAACCTAGAGAGGTAATGTGGAATGGTTTCTCCTTTCTACATGCAGATGTTTCTGATCTTGTCCCTCAATTCCAATTTCTTAGCATCACTACCATTTTCGAATAGCTCAATGAAGGTCTTCCACATGGTAAAGGGAGTCTCCTTGCCATGTAAATTTGAGACTATGTGGTCTCTCACACCATCTAAGAGGATCCTCCTAGATTTTGTGGTATCCTTCTTCCAATGGGCTAACTATTGTACATATGATATTGTTTCCTTTGAATGTCAGTTTTGGTGCTCCAACACACCATTATCATTGAGCATTGCTTCCATCATGTCCTTCCAGGCTATGAAATTCGAGGTTCCCTCAAGGGCATACTCCAATCTCAATCCGTTGAAAGACATTTTTCTGCACAAAATAAAACTGCTTCACTGAATCTTCAAATCAAAATCTCTTAAGGAGAGGCTCTATTGACTAGTTTCTAGTGTGATTTATGTTCTAATACCATGTAGAAAATATTAGAAATTTGCTACTACTGACGAAATTGAACTGAAATCTAGAGATTAAAAATTTCTTCTATTATTTTGCATAATGGAAATCACAATTTAGAAACACATGCAATGGCATGCAGCCATAAAAACACCACAAAAATGTAATGATTACAGGGGAACCCAACTAGTAAAAACTCGTCCACTACTTTTCCTCAATCATATGAGAATGAGAAACTATTACAATGTCTTGCTTCTAATCTGAAGCACACCCTACACTGTAAACTTATTCTCTTGTTGATTGTCTTACTCTAGCCAACACTTAGCCAATTTAAAGCCCCATCTTACTCATATTTCCTTGCACAATCATGAAGGAAATTAGCTCCTAAAAGATGGGAATTTTCTCCTATTTGCTTGTGCAATTCCCAAGGAACGATTCGCTTGCTTATTTGCCAAGCTTATACACTCAACTAGTATACAATTAATGATTACAATGTGCCTTTTCCTCCACTCCAACTAGCAAATTCAAATTCCATGCATGTTTGGGTTATTTTTAGCTGATTGACTAGTTTAAATGAGAGATCACTGAGTTAACAACAGTTCTACAACTCAACTAACTCAACTAAGTACTTGAGCTCAATTAACTGAGTCAAACTGAAAATAATTAGACTAGATTGTTAAATTTTAGCAATCGCTACATGAACAACTCTACTTCTAGCCTGTAACAAAAATTTACTAAGCTAACTAGTAGACAAAGCCATGCCACACAACTTAATTGTAATCCAAGTCATCCTGCTAATGTAGAAAATCAAATTACTAAATTTGAATAAGGCGCAAGTCAAATTTAGCCTTTCTTGCTACAATTTCGAACACTCTGACCCTCCCATACACTCGTTGGTCCAAAAGAGGAATTGAATACTTCCCATACTTCTTTTGAGAAGGATCAGCTAATGAAAAGGTGACTTATAGATTCTTTTATTGATCTGCATAAACAACACCACCCAGGTCCATTTTTTGAACGCTTTTGCATCATGTCCCACATAAGTTCCTTCCTTGTAAGGAGACACCGTATGAGGATCTGAGACTTCATAAGGCATTTCATTTTCCAAATGGTTCACCACCATCAACCCTACTCAATTGGCTAACCCCCTATGCTAATGTGGAGGTATCCTAGCTTTGGAGTGTATTGCCCCAATGGTGAGAAAGACTAAATTAATTCATCCCCATGATATGTTAATCTAACATTTTATTCTTGCAAATTTTTCATGTATCTCATCCATTCAACTTGATGTTGTCCATCCAAACCAAGGCTTCTTTTTGAGACCTCCAGTTCTATTTCCATAAAGTTGTATGTTGAGGGTCTTATACTTAGCTAATATTGAAACTCCTATATCCATGAGTCGATTGACCACTTGTTCAAATAAATTGTCTGTCCATGGATCAATTCCTATTATGATGCACCTCCCATCCCCTACTCTCCACACCATTCCATTGTTATCAGTATCGAAGGAGTTCAGGATTTCTCTCCATATTATTTTATTAATTATATGTTTAGAAATACCATTGTTTTTTTTTAAGAAATGGGTATGAGAGTTTTATTAAAAATAAAGTTGGGATCTGGCCTAGAACCATTACATTTCTTCAGAGTTGCCAATACTTGTGGTTTTGATATTGAGGACAAATCCCTAATCCAAACTCTCAAGCGAGAACTCCATAATACAAAACATTTAGAGTTTCTAAAATATTACCAAGATCCAAATATATTTGCTTTCCATTTTTTACTATTTATCAATTTGACTTTGATTGGCTTCTCATTTTCCATGGCGAGATGCTTCTTCCCTTTTTCCCAACTTGAATCACACCCATGTTTTTTGATGGATTTGAGAAGTTGCTCTTTGAGAGTGACCTTTCTTTGTCTTCATCGCTTTTTCCATATGCTTGGTCAACCCAAGAAAGTGTGTATCCAATCTTGTTTCCTGAGAGTTCAATGCAGGAGCCATAATTCACAAGGGTTTGTTAAGCTTGCTCCTCCTTTGTTTAGGAATTTGGTGGATCCTCTTTGGCATGAATTTCTTCTTGACTATCTTTTGCTTCCCTTGGTGGATACTCTTTGACATGCACTTATTTTTTACTTTTTTATGCTTCCTCCTTGTCTAAGGTCTCTTCTTCCTTGTATACAGTATAATGTTCTATCTAAGCACCTTCCCACCATTTCAACTACTAGCTATTTTTCTGGACTTTATGCTATAATCTGTTTGGGTAATTCTTGATTACGTGCCTTGTTTCATAACATGCTTGACATCATAATGAGACATTTTCATAATCAAGCTTTTGAAACCATATATAATCTTGAGTAGTTAGATTTATTTTAGTAGGAAAACCTTTATTAAAATCCATCTCCACGCATATTTAAGCATAGGTCTTGAGGAAATGCTCAGTTTCTAAACTACTGCAATAAAATTTCCCTATTGCATTTCCAATAAAAGTTAACGAAGGGAGATTCCAAAGATGCAAGGGAAGCTTTAGGAGCCTTATCCAATATGGAGCCGAGGAGATTGTAGCCATAACCAGATCAAAAGAAGGAGACTAGGGCTGCATGAAGAGACCAACACTTCCCCAGAACCAGGCCCCAGAATCCAAAATAATCTTCTTATCCTCAAGATTATCAAAGAAAACAACAAAAAAACCCTGAATCATAGAGTAAATATTCAAATCATCATATAAAAGAGGCTTCCACGAATGATAAATCCACTTATGGATATCAATTAGTTGTGATCAAAACCCATTAAATCTACATCCCAAACCTTGTTCTGGAAAAAAATTGCACAACTAAAGGCTTCATCCCCCAAGGGAACATCAAAGGCAGGAGCTTCTTGAACTATCGGGAGAACAGATCTAGATTTCAACATGGCACTGTAAAAAACCTTGGCTTGAGTTGCTTGAGAAGAAAAGCTTCTAGAACCAAATACCATTCCTTTAAGAGTTATTGTCTTCTTCGTCAAATCACATAAATTCACCATTAATTGGGTTTCAAGAACCACACTGCAACATTCTGTGGGGAGATCCGTAGGATTAGAGAAAGGATCAGCCTACTAGGGAAAAACCCTACTTGTTGTAGGAGGCTTCAAAGCTCGCTCCACCATTTAGTCCATTAAATTTCAATCTTTAGAAATACCAATGTTATGAATATACATTATTTTATTTAAATTTATTTAATACGATATGCATATTATGACTTTTTCTAAAAAAATGTTTGTAATTTTATTAATAAAAACAAAATTACAATATAACAAATTGAATTTATACTTCGTATATCCTCCCTTTCATAAATTGAGCCAATAATCTTAAATGGGTATAAATAAAATATATTTTATACGTCTTTTTAATTTTAATGGAGTGAATATGTATTTATTTATTTATTTTAAACAATCTACCCTGAACATCTCCAAATGAAAGTTTAAAATGTTTAATCTTTGCAAAATAAAATATCAATTTGTTTATATATATATATATATATATACAAAGACCTAATTTGTTTATATAACCACCCTAAATCCATCTTAACTCTAGATTAATCAAGTTCTGAGAGGGATCAAATCTCTCAAGGTGAAAACCTCTTTCTTGAGTGCAAAATTTGAGATATTTGATCCCTCTCGGTGCTTGATAGCGTTGATGTTATAAGCAATATAGACTAGCACAATATTTTTGAAATATTGATAATTACTTTTGATGTTGATATTCTTTTAAATTATTCCAATATATCATTCAACAATTATACTTCAAAGATTCAATTATACAAGAATAGTAGAAAAATAGAGATCACGAGGTTTAACTTGGGAAAACCCACCAAGGGGAAAAACCCAATGACCTTTTCAATAGAGAAATTCTTATGTTCAACAAGAGACCTATGGTCAAACCTGGTTAACCCCTCCAAGTCAAGCCTCCCAATCTGATCCATAACTTTGCTCTGCTTGATATGACCTAGAATTTCGGCCCTCCTGAAGCTGCTAGTTACCCTAGAATTTCAGCCCCTACAATAGAATTGTACAAATTGCGAACCAAAAGAAAGAGAATATATCCACACATGTTAGCTTGAGAGAGAGAGGAAAGATATGTAATTCATCTTTTTTCGTCCTCCTTGTCCTTTTTTATCTTCACTAAGACGTCTAGAAAATGTCTTCTTAAGGAAATGTGAATTGGTGGTGGAGGAATGAAGTCGATATGCCTTTATATAGTGATCTGCTGGGTCGAATGGGTGTGTCCATTGCACTGGGCTGAATTGACTTGGAGGGAGTCTGACTTGACAACTTTTGGAGCCGAAAATTACAATTTAAAAAATCAAATTTTCTTCTTTTAAAAGTCGCAATAGGACTTTGACTCGAAATCAATTTTATTTTGAACCTAGCATTTAAAATATGTTTTGCAATAATCAATATAAGTACATCAAGTGGCCAAATATACATTATGAAGACCAACCATAGTTACAAATTCAAAACTCCCTCTTAACTAGGGAGGTATTCATAATGACTGTCATAGATGTTCTCAAGTTGACAAATTTCTCTAAGAAAACGTTATATCAAATCATCATCAGCATCATCATCTACTATCAACATCTGCTAGTGGCCATATTCGGGGTGGTACCAAACCCATGGCATTTTCATTAACATATAAGGACTCACTCCTCTAGATTGATCGACCTTCAAATCCCAAGGCCTCTTCCTAGGCCAACATTCTGAGACCTCAACTAGCAAGCACTCACTCATCCTTCCTGATGAGAACTCTAGGCCAAGACCTCACTCAACCCTCCTTGGTTAGTGATCTTTTCTAGTTTTAGAAGGACCTCACTACGCCCTACTTGGTGTGTGATCAGGTCCAAATGCTAAATAACCTCACTACACCATTCCTTGGTGTGTGATCGGTTCGAGGACCTCACTATGCCTTTCCTAGTGTGTTATTGGGTCCAAATACTGACAGACTCACTACACTCTTAGTTTTTGATTAGGTCCATACCTTACTCAAGACCTCATGGTGAGAAATCGAGTCTCCTCCGAGAGGCACTGACTCAACACTACCTCGTGAGCACCCTCGGCCTCTCAGATCATTCTCCCTACCGGGATATTGCCCATCCATGTTGGTATCAAATAAACACTCCCTCTCAATGAGATGGGTAATTTCCATGAGCCCCAACTCGTCTCTGAAGTACACAAACTTATCTCTGGGCAATGACTTCATCAAAACATTACCTATTTTCTCATCAATGGAGATGTACTTGAGCCTTTTCACTCTCCTTTCTACCATGTCACGAATGTAGTGGTACTTGATCTCAATACTCTTCGAACTGTCATGGAACATGGGATTTTCTAAAAGCTTCACACAACTTTGATTATCAAATTATATCACTGTCGATTCCAACTCTTGATCGAACAGTCCTGCAAACAAATTTTGAAGCCACACTACTTCTGTACATGCTTCATTTGCAGCAAGATATTTATCTTCTGTAGTGTTGAGTGCGATAGATATTTTCTTCTCACTCATCCAATATATTGTAGTGGAACCTAAGCTTAAGCATACACCCAAAGTGCTCTTCCTATCATTAACACTTCATACCCAATCAACATTTTTATATCCTTGAAATTGTACATCCTTGTTTACAACATATCTCAAACATAGATATCTCAGAAGTGCTTTGTTGCAATCCAATGTTCATGTCTTGGTTCAACCTGAAATTGGCTCAGTGTGTTAACAACAAAGTAAATATCTCATCTAGTGTTATCCAAATACTTCAATGAACGAATCAACCACTGGTACATAGATTGATCTACCAGAATGGATTCAGAACCTCTTAACTTATACAAGTTAATCACCATGGGAGTAGCCACAGATTTACAAATCATCATGCCAAACTTTTGAATGATCTCAATAACATACTCTCCTTAACCAAGGAAGACTTCGCTAGTTTTTTTCCATACTTCTAGTCTTGATTAATATGCATCAAATCGAGATCCTTCATATCAAACTCAGAATTCAACTACTTCTTGCACTGAATAATAAGAGGCTTAACACCTGTCAGAAACAAATCACCAATATATAGCAATAGGATCATATGTGCATTCTTTACAACATTAAAATAAAGGTTTGGATCAACATTACTCAGATTGGTAAATCCCAATCTCGTTAGCAACTGTCACAAGCATACCAAGCTCTTGGAGCTTGTTTGAGTCCATACAAGGCCTTCTTTAACCTGCAAACATGGAATTCCTTTCCATGAACCTAAAAACCTTGAGGTTTCTCTATGTACACCTATTCCTCAATCACGCCATTGAGGAAAGTAGTCTTCACATCCATCTGATGTAAATTCCATCCCAACGAAGCAGCAAGAGAGATGATGATCTAATGGAGGTTTACCTGGTAATTGGAGTAAATGTATCATCATAATCTTCTCCCTCTTTTATGAGAGAACCCTCTAGCCATGAATCATACCTTATATTTGTCAATACTTCCATCTGCAACATTCTTGATCTTGTATATCCACTTGTAAGTCACCATTGACTTCCCTTCTAGCCTTGGAACAATCTCCTAGACATCATTCTTCATGATTGAATGGAATTCTTCATTAATAGCCTATTCCATACTTGTTGCCTTGTTGCTTCTTCATAAGTGGAAGGCACTGCATCAATAAGATTAGTCATGAGAGTTTCATAGCTAGAAAACCTCTTAGGTTTCTTAATTTCTCTAGATGTGCCATCAGGAGTTGCATGTCCTTCTACTTCTTCTAATGTAGATCTAAGACATGTTGGTCTTTTTCTAATATTTGGAACAAAAACTAGTTTCACTGGCTCAAGAGGCCCTTCTGGCTTCTGTGGGACCTTCTGTAGAACTGGAATTCTTATCCTCGTGCTTTATTTCACCATAGGAACCCATGGAAACTTCCTTAGACTTCCAATATGCTACTTTCTCATCAAAAGCGACATCCCGACTAATCTTAATCCTTCGTTGCTTTGGAATATAAACTCTATGTGCCATTGATGATTCATTATAACCAAAAAATATCCCTTTTTTCCTGAAGGTTTAATTTTCTCCTTTTATCCTTAGGAACATGAATGTAGACCGGGCAACAAAAGATTCTCATATGTCCAACCTCTTTTGTCTAAAGAATGCTTCTTCAAGAGTCATATCTTCCCAAATCCAATGAGGACTTCTATTCTAAATATATAAAGTTGTTAATGAAGCTTCTCCCCATAAGAACGTCGACAAATCATGATCATGCATCATGGCCTTCACATATTCTTCAATGGACCTATTATTTCATTTAGCTACAACATTTTGTTGTGGATTATAATGGATAATCAACTCCCTGTTAATCCCAAATTTCTTACATAAAACAACAAGCTATTTTGAGGTGTATTCTCCTCTTTTGTTAAATCTCAAAATATTGATCTTCTTACCTATCAAGTTTTCCACTTCAACCTTAAATCCTTGAAACTTCGTGAATACTTTATCCTTGGTCTTCATGAGATAGATCCATGTCTTTCAATAGAAGTCATCAATAAATGTTACTTAGTACTATGAACCTCCAAGTGATCTCACGGGCATCAGACCACATACATTAGAGTGAATCAAATCTAAGACTTCTTTAGATCTTATCACTACTTGGAAAAGGTTTCTTGATGTTCTTTCCAAGTGCACAACATTTACATACACCTTCATGAACTATCTATTATGTTCTGGATTATAAGGGACAATAAACTCCTTGTTAATCCCAACTTTATTACATAAAACAACAAGCTCTTTTCAGCTGTATTCTCCTTCGTTGTCAAATCTCAAAATCTTGATCTTATTATCTATCAATTTGTCCACTTCAACCTTATATTCTTGGAACTTCGTGAATACTTCATCATTGGTCATCAATAAATGTTACTTAGTACAATGAACCTCCAAGTCGTCTCACAGGCATTAGACCACATACATTAGAGTGAATCAAATCTAATACTTCTTTAGATCTATTTTCACTACTTGAAAAATGTTTCTTGATGTTCTTTCCAACTGCACAACCTTTAGAAATAGCTTCATGAACTATCTGCAGTTCATGGATGCCTGAAACTATTTGATTCAAGTTAGGTAGTGATCTATAATGAAGGTGACCATACCTTCTATGCCATAACTCACTTAGATTGATTTCATCATGTACTAGGCTTTGAGTTGGTTGACTTACGAGTCTATACAATCTTCCTTCACGAATCCCAATAACCCTACTATCATTTATACTAGAGCCCGTGGAGCATACAAGTACTTTTCCATCCATAAAAGCTACTCTATCTCCTTTATCTTCTAAACATGAAATAGGGAGAAGATTTCTTTTCTTTTTTTGTAAATAAGATGGATTGTATTACTGTAAAGAAGTTGTGTTTACAAGACTTGGATTGTGCGAGAAAACTTCTCCAACACGAGAGTCAATGACCCTGGCCATTATGGCTTCCAAGTTGACAGAATTACAATGGAGCTCTTCAAAAAGGAAGCTCTATTTTCTGAGAATTTTACAATAATTTGAGCAAATAAAACTATTACAAAACAAAATTGAAGTTGACTCCAAAAAGAAATCATAATGCAGAGTTGAACAAAGAATGTTTGTTCCCAAGGCCTTTATTCTCTATGTCGTAATTGTCATCGGGAGCTCGACAACGAATGTAAACCTGAGAGGGGGTAGGATCAAAAATAACCTACCGTGAGCATTAGGGGTTGGCTTCTTCCGGGTCATCATCCAACGTAATAGGTTGCTCCTAGGTTTTTCCTTCTAGCAGAGCCGTGGAAGTTGGACAGCTGGAGGAAGATCTAGTAGATTCTTTCTTGACACTAGGTTAGTCATCGCCCGACGAATGAATTTTTACGGCAGCCTATTTCTTTAACACCGTGTAGTGGGGAGAGTATCTTGTGACAAAGCGGCAGTGGTGGACAGACTCCACATACACCACGAATTTGTCAGTAAGGTTATCTATCTTTTCCTCCACCACCTTTGACAACTCGGCCTGCTCCTCCATTGCCAGGCTGAGAAGAGTCTTCATCTACCATGAAGGATCAATGGCACGCACGTAAAGATTCTCCCTGGTGGTGGGCTCCAGTATTGCAGCAATAATGCTGCAACTCCTGGGACTCCCTTCTTTACTTTTATCAACCCGATAGTTCGTAACAAACTTGGAAGCGACAGTGCTGTATGCACAAGTACTAGCTCTTGCCACAGCTGTCACTTGGTCCGCTGGCACAAGTCTGTGAGGGGCTTAAGCCAACTTCTATGAGCTCTTAGAAGAATCTTTTTAACTGATGGATGAAAGCTAACTCAAAGGAAGCTAATCTACTTGCGGAAAGAAACTGAAAGCCAAAAAGTAACGCAAACCCTAGCAAACCCTAATTCTACCAACTAGTCCTACTGATGCAAAGGAGAGGATGCAAACTATTAAAAGAGATGCCATTACTTCTATGAAGGTAAAATGCATGAGTCTAGACTACCTCTATCTGAAGAAAACATTTTTTTGTATTTTTTAATAAGTTATCAGAATTATCATGCATGTGTTTTTAACTGGCTTTTTGTTGTGCAGGGGTGGATCAAGGAAGAGAAATGCTTAGAAAAGGTTGGGAAGGCTCAGAGAAGGTCTAAGGAATCCCTAACACCCTTCCAAAGAGTTTCACAAAGTTTGGCTATCCAGCAACCTCACTTGTGAGCTTCTACAGGAAGTCTGCAGGGGTTCTACAGGATGTTTCAGGGATTTCTACAGGATGTTCAGGAATTTCTACAGGATGTTCTAAAATTGGATTTTGGAGGATGGGTGAGTGAAAGAGGATGCATGAATGGATAGAGAGGTAGGGTAGGGATCTGGAATGACCCAGTGGCTGATGGATGAAGTGATGAGAGGATGTGGAAAGCTAACTTGACTTAAGGAAGGCTAAGGCAATGGAAGAGCAAGAAGGTAGGGTTACGTGGGTAGAGGAGTAGTTGTTAGATGAGGAAGCTAACTAGGAGATGGAGCAGCTAGACTGGATGAAGCTTAGGTGGATGAAAGAGAGATGGATATGCCCTGCACAGTGTGTACTTGACCGAATCAACCAAATCCTGCATATAATCAAAATCTTAGCTAATCTATCCTAACTGTCAACGAAACAAATGAATAGCAGCTTTATTTCCAAAGAGAACCATGTACAACACTTAATCAATGAAACATCTGAAAAGGTCTGAACGCATGACTAACTTCTATAAATGAAGACATTACACCAAAGATTGCATGGTCAAGCAAACTAATGTTTTTGTTGGGCAACACTATTTCTACAATTCCAGCCCCTGATCCAATAAGGGAGAGGTGAAACTGAGAGTGCAGGCAACCCTTTTTTTTGGGAGCTTTATCAATTATTATCCTATCAATCTATCCTACACATCTGAAGCAATTCTATTCCTCAACAATGACCTATTTAACCAACACAAATAAATCTTGCTCAACAAAACCACGTTTCAAATGCATAAAAGGAAAATCACAGTGCTTAAAGGAAAGATAACAATACAAAGAAGGAGGCCCTAGGCTCTCAGGTTGGGCCCAACCCCGAGAGCTATGGCTCCTATAGAAAACTCAGAGCTGATATCAAATCTGACTGCTTCCCATTATCAAAAAATAATCATAATTCAATAGTTATGCCAACAATGGCTACAAAAGAACAAACAGAGCTAGCAGTACTGTAGTACAGAATATGAAAGAGTTTTTCAAAAAGTCCTTTTCGAAGGCTGAGGCCTTAACATTTATACACCACGAGGCCCTAGCTAGCCTCCTAAATCTATGGGACTTGGCTGCCCAAACTGTGAGTGAACAGCTCCTTCCAAGAAATCTGTTTGGCTGCCTTCTAGATCTGGTTTTGGTGACCTTTGGAGCTCAGAGTTGGGGGTGAAGATCCCGAGGGAGGCTATTTAATTTCATAGACAACCCCCCCACGAATCCTCAACCCAAGCTTGGCTGTCTCTTAGCCCATTTCTGCTCGGTTTTGCTCCAACATGTGTCAAAAAATCCTGAAATGAGCACGTGTTAGCCACCTAGGAATAGTGACTACCCTTATTCATACAAATGACATAAACATACTAAAAAATAATGCATAAGTTATGAAAAATGAAGGATTGAACAAGGGTAATTAGGCCAAATGAGCCCAAAATGTTACCAAATTTGGGGCTCATCACCTGGCCCTGATGAGAGAGGGGTCAGGGATGCACGTGAAATCAGTTGCGACTTCATCTATGGACATGCCTCTTCTGAGGGCTCTAGCTTGTACTTATAAGTTCGCAATTATTTCCTATGTTTCGGGATTCACTGCAACAAAGTAGTTCAGAGCAGCTCGCCTAGCTGAGGTATCAGCGTGAGTGATGGGAGGGGAGCCTAAGTTTTTCCAACAGGAGGATTCACAACCATGCCCCCAACTGGGAGTCGGACTGCTATTGCGCTTTGGCGCCATGAGAGGGGAAGGTGTGGACGGCAAGCTTGTAGCAGAGGGGAAGCAAAAGGGATGGTGAAATAGGGGGAAACAAGGCACAAAAGTTAGCCAGATTACGAGGGGGTATTCATAGGGGCGGGTGAGCCTCGAGGGGCGGGGAGGGCAGGGACATGGAATGAAGGTTGAGCATGCGAGGTACCAGAGGTGGGTGGTGGAGATAGTACCGAGCATGATTGATGGGAGAGAAGAATGGTTGCCCTGCGAGAGAACTGAGCAGCGAATGGCTTGTTTGGCCCAGCTGTCAAGGGGAAAGAGGCACGGGCAGGTGTTTCTTATTGCAGTAGTCCTCCCAACTGCATATTTCATCATTGATGAGACTAGTGATCTCCATCTTGTTATTGTTTGTTATTTCTATTGTCCTTTGCATTAAGGACTTCACATTGATGATGAAGATCACTATACTCCAAGTCATGCTACCTCCTCGACCTCAGCCAGTATTTTCCCGTTGTGCCTTTGTTTGCCAATCTATTGGCCAGTTTGTTCCCATTGCGTCTAACAACCTGGAAGTGAAGCCCATTCATGCTATCGATATTGTTTTTTATTCTTTATAGGATTTTATTTAACTGCAAGTTGTTAGACACCTTGGCGATGTCCAAACCCTACTAGAGCTTTCAATTGGTCGGCGTTGCCAGTGTTGAATCACCTTCTACGATCAGAGGGCTCAAATTGTGTAGCTTAGCAATAGCGAGTCCATGTTCCAGATCTTGAAGTTCGGCATCATTATTGGTAGATGTGTCAATGTTTCCCTCATATAGCCTGAGTATTTCCCCCTGCGCATTTCTGAAGACCCCCCAAATTTCGCGGTGCCCAGGTTGCCTTTTGTTGCTTCATCGTAGTTGAGTTTGAAAGTTCCTATCTCCGAAGGAGACAACTTGACTGCAATTCCATGATTTCCAGAAATGGTAGAGGCATTGGAGAAGTGGATGAGATGAAGATCAAGAAGAGTAAGGATTCTCAGGTCCAAACTACTTGGAGGGTCAATGGGACAATGGGGAGTGGAGGAAGACACTGATTCCCGAATTGTATTCTTAACAATAGAAAGAATAACTTTCTCCTATTGGGAGACTCCTCTAAATATCCTTGCATTTCTTTCCTTCCGCAGCGCCCAACATATGATTCCTGGAACCAGGTTCCAAGCCTTATTCACGAGAGGGTTGCATGAAATGGAGGATCTCCAGATTTCAATGGTGTCAATAATTGAGGAGGGATCCCGATCTGAGGTTTTGAATACCAAATACACCCAATTCCATAGTTTGTGCGTGAATGGGCACTCATTCAACAAGTGATTTGTTGTTGCTTCCTTTAGCTGACATAGGTTGCATCTGGAAGGTCCAATGAACCCCTTTTTTCTTAGATTCTCCCATGTGAGGATCTTTTTGTGCATTATGAGCCATAGAAAAATGGTGATTTTTGGCCAATGTTTCCTTTCCACGGAGGTTTCCATTTTAGCTCTGGTTGAAGTTGATCATGGAGAGCAGTGTATCTGTAAGCTTCCTTTAAGTTAAAATGCCCAGCAGGGTTCTTTCCCCATCTTATTTTGTCCTCGGAGGTATCATATTGAATTTGTCTTTTTTGGAGTTCGCTACAAAGTTCCTGCCACACCTGTGGGTTGATTGGGGGTTCCCACTCTTTTTAACCTAACCACTCTCTCCACCTTTTTATTCCATTGTTGGGTTTCCAATATTGACTTACCTTGATTTTGCCATTATTTTTCATGTTGATCTTGATCTATATGAATTGATCCTTATCAAGTTCTGGCCTTTGCTACCAGGCATCTTCCCAAAATAGGGCCTTATGCCCATCTCCGACTTCCTAGAAACTATGTTTGTGGATGATTGCTCTATTTTCCCACGCTTGATTCCATATGAAAGAGCCCTTTATGCTCCCATTGAGTCTAATGATTTGTTCCTGCGTGTGGGTGGGGGCATATTTCGCCTTCCGGAAAATGCCCCAGGGGGAGTTTGGATTTACTATCCAACTCCACAACGTTTTAGCACCAAAGGCTTTTCCTAATATCTCGAGGTCCCTAAGGCCGAGACCACCTTATTTTTTGGGTTTACACATTTTTTCCTATGCCATCAATGCCCACTTTTGTTTCTTTTCCGATCCACTCCACATAAAGTTCCTCTATAAATTTATGATAGTGTTGGAGATTGATTTGGGGGCTGCCAAGGTTATATACAGATAATGAGGAATTTCCTGTAACACGGATTTTACTAATACAAGGCGACCTGCCAGATTTAGTGATCTGAAAGTCCAATTGGCCAACCTTTTTTTCTATTTTGTTGATCATAGCTTCCCAAGTAGAGCAAGCCATAGACTTGTCAATGAGAGGGACACCAAGCTGTCTGGAGGGGAGGTTGCTTCTTTGAAATTCTAAGATTCTGGCGATATTTCTTTGGATTGCTGGAGGGGTATTGATGAACAACAACTTGGATTTTTCTTGATTTATGGAGGTGCCAGAGGCCGTTGAGAAACCAAAGAGAATGGATTTGAAGGATAAGTCTTCTTTTATTGTGGGGAGACCCATTAGCAAAGTATCATCCACAAATTGTTGATGAGTGGAGGGTGGAGCTGAGGTGTAGAGCTTGAGGCCAGTAAGGGCATTGGAAGAAGAAGTTGTAGAGATGGATCAGCTGAACCCTTCTACCATAATGACAAAAATAAAGGGAGAGATAGGGTCCCCCTGCATGATGCCTCTGGAGGGGTTGAAGGGATGAGAAGGGGATCCATTAAGGAGAATCAAGAAAAAAGACCCTGAGACCAATGCCATAATCCATTTTATACAATATTTGTGAAACCCAAAAGCGGTCAGGACCTCTTTCATGTAAACCCAAATGATTTTGTTGAAAGCCTTGGACATGTCTAGTCGCATCATCATTCCATGCTTCCTTTGTACTTTGAGAGAGTGGATTAATTCGTGGGAAAGGATGATGTTGTCCATAATTTTCCTTCCTTCCACATAGTTGGTTTGGTGTTGGGAGATCAAGAGAGGCGGGATGGTTTTTAATCTGTTAGCTAGAACTTTAGAGATGATCTTATAAATGACGTTGTAGAGGGCTATAGGACGAAATTTGTCTGGGGAGTCAGCATTGTCACCTTTTGGAATTAGAGTGAGAAAGGTGGCATTGAGAGCTTTTAGGACAAACTTTTGGATTCTAGACTCCTCCACCAGGGCATGGACCTCATTTTTTAACATTGGCCAGCAAGCTTTGTAGAAGTCAATGGTGAATCCATCTAGACCAGGCACTTTTCTAGTAGGCATATTCATGACCACTTCTTCTACCTATTGTAATGAGACTTTTCTAAGAAGCATTTGGTTGTGTTCCTCATTGAGGATCTCTGGGATGTTGTTAGCAATTTTTTGAATGTCCCTTGCTCGATCATGCCTAGGCTCCGTGAGGAGAGTGCTGAAGTACTAATTTAATTCCTCTGCCATTTCCTCATGAGAATGGATAAGGTTCCATCTATGTTCTTTAGGGCCATAAATATGTTATTCCTTCTATTTTGTATCATCGATCAATGGAAGAAAGCAGAGTTTTTCCCCACATTTTAGCCAATTTGTTCTGTATTTTTTATGTCAGATTTTCTCTTCTTGAGATGCCCTTTCCTCCCAAATTTGTTGGAGATTAAGCTCTTATTGTTTCCTTTGTTCAATGATGCCCTCATTGATAATTTATTGCTAGAGGATTTTCATTTTAAGCTCCAAGTTCCTTTTGTCAGTGATTTTAATACCAAACTTTTCTATGTTCCACATTTTTATTTCCTCTTTGATGTTTTTCAATTTCTGCTTAAATTTATACATCTTATTTCCGGTTATTAGCATCGAGTTGCTCGACCATTCTCTCATCTTTCCCTGGAAGTTTGGGTGGTCTAGCGAAAAGGTTTCAAATATGAATGGCCTATTTTTAGGGCCAGGAGAGATGTGAAGCTTCAGGGAAATTGGTCAATGGTTTGATCCAGATTAAGGGAGAATTCTTGCCTCTATTTCCCAGGAGGTGAGATAGATTTCTTCTCAGAGGAGGAATCGATCTAACCTAGAAACTATTTGTCTTTCTCCCTCTCTTATATTATTCTAAGTGAAGGTAACATTACTTGTTTGGATATCTATGAGCCTAAGGCCTTCTATGGTGGATTGAAAGGCTTTAGAGTCCTTATCCAATTTTCTTATACCTCCCTCCTTTTACCTGATATTAATGATCATGTTGAAGTCCCCAGCAATGATTTTAAAAGGTAGTTGGATAGATTCCACCAGATTTGAAATACTCTGTAGCATATTGATACGTTCTGTAGCTTTCTGGGGGGGCATAGATATTGGTAACATAGATGCTTTCATTAGTGCCGATGATTTTCAAGACAGTGGTTATGGAGTGTTTAGTTGCAGTAGAGGAGGTGAGATCATACATCGAACTTTTTCACATGGTAATTAATCCTCCTACCGATCCGATGGTAGAATTGGCTGTGTGACTATACTGCTTGAAACAATATTTTTTGCAGGAGAGGAAGGTGATATAACTCATGTTTGGTTTCTTAAATGAGAACGATATCAAGTTTATCCACTAGAATTTTGTTTTCCAAGATTCTTTTCTTTCCTTGACCATTAAGTCCTCTGATATTCCAAGTAATGCAATTCATTGGTAAAGAGTGAGAGTTAGGGCTACATCCTTTACCTTTCCTTCGTTGATGAGTCTAGCGCCCAGTTCTTGAAGAAGCTGGTTGGTGGTTTTCCTTCCCCTTTTATGGCTTAGGATTTTAGGGCTATATCTTCACGCTGTTATGTTTACCAAAATGCCTTTGTTTGCTTTGCTTTCAATTGGTGGATGATCTAAGATTTGCTTTAGTTCCTCTTGGAAGAGATATGCTCCTTCTATTTTCTGAATTTGGTCTTCTACGATTGCCGCCACTCCATTTTACTTCCATTCCTCTGGTATTGATAAGAGATCTACTCCTTCCAATGCTTCTCTATTGCACTTTCCTCCGAGGTTTCATCCGTCATTACATGTTCCATTATTGTGTCTTCTAATGAGTTCTCATCTTCCTTGTTGTTTTGATCCAAACCTTCGTCTTCTTGCCTCTGGTTTGATGCGCTTTTCTTATCATATCTTGCCTCAGCCTTTGTTGGGTTGATTGATAGTGGATGTCCTTGTAGATTATTCAAAGCCTCAAATTGATTCAGGTTGGCTGCCTTTTTTTGTTCCTTCTTTGTGCTGGTTTTCCTATTGTTCTTATTTCTTGTGTTTACTCTGATGAAGCCCTTGCCATCCTTTTTCTTGCTAGCCTCCTCAGTGTTTTGAGGCATTTTGTTTTGCGGACAATCCCTGAAGAGGTGTCCATGCTCATGTCACTTCCTACATCGGAAGGGGATATGTTCATAATCAATACTCTGGAGCCATACTTCATCCTTGAATATTAGTTTTATGGCTTCTAGGAGGGCTCCCGAGACATCAATATAAACACATATTCTGGCATAGGAGACATAGTGTCCGCTGTGTGTTCCATCCAACATTTTTATATACTCTCCTAATTGGTCTCCTATGCCTTTGAGGATGGAAGGAGTCCAATAATCTGCTGGCGGGGAATAGAGATGCACCCAGACCGGGACTCTTGTGAAGTCCTCTTTCTGAGGAGTGAAATTTTCTTTCCATATTCTCATATACAGTCCAGCTAAGTTAAAGAAGTAGGCCCCAGATGCGGGTGAATAGCTGGCTCAGAGGTACGAATCCGGCGTGGAGGGTGGGCGCGTGGCCATCCACAAGCGCCAAATGTTACGGTAGCAGGTGGGCGACATGGTCTCGCACATACCCATTAATGGCAGTGTTAATGCTGCCCCTCCCAGAGTTAATTTTATTTGCAATGGCGCTTGGGTTATTCTCCCACCAGGCATCTCCTCCGCGCGCCTCCAGACTTAGCAAGGTTGCAGCTCCCTGCTGCACCTCTTCCGCTAACTCCTACCTCCGCCTTCCGTCAGCTCTGAATCAGTGTGCTCAGTCTCCTCCTTACGCGGTGTGCTTGCTCCTCAAGCGCTCACCTGTCATTCCCTCTGTGCTTTCTGGTCCAGCTCATTGCAAAATTCCAAGGGAACGACCCAGAATGGGATGCAGACGGGGCAGTTATCGCGGTCGTGGCTCCCGCCAGTCATCTTCGACCACCTCGGAACCTTCCTCGGACGCTTCGGAGTTCTGTTGCTACAGATACCCGGCTACCAGAAGTGGCAGAGGCAGAGGAAGGGGGCAAACAACAGCTGAAGTTTGCTCGCATCACTCTCATACGCACACTGCCCGTTTTCGCATTCCTTGCTCACTGGGAAATTCATCTTTTATTGTTTCAGTCTCTGTCGAAATGTGTGAGGCAGCGGTTAGCTCGAGGGAGGTTAATTCTGAGGCCCCCCTACAGCAGAGAATGGTTAATCAGGATGTCAACCAGCGCCAAGACTCAGGTGGTTTGCACACTATGCAGATAAATGCAGATGCTGGCCCCAGCGTGCCCGCGGGAGGTGACCCTTCAAGCTCTGCTGCTCATCATTCTGATTCAAAAGATTCAGATCATTTTGGGTGCAGAATTGTTGAAGAACAACCATCAACCTCGGAAGATGAATGATCTTGTCTGCGCCTACGGTCTTATTTTTTGGTCAGTTGGCAAAGAAAGATGCTTGTAATTTCGCTGATTCTGGTCTCAGTCATTTCTACCTGTTGGTCTCTACTAGGAGGCAGTGTTTTTCTTATATGCTGGTGTCTGTTAACGTTTATGCTTATGGTGGAACTTGTCCAAGTACTAGATGCGCGCAAGTCTATCCTGGTTACTGTATGGGTCAGTTTCTAGTTGCAGTTTGGATCAATTTTGGTAAGGTCATTGTCAAGTTCTGGAATCTCATGCTCTCCGAGACAACAAATCCTGATGCAAGTCATTATGTAGGTTCTCTGTTTGGCATGTTAAGAGTCTTTTGTAAGAATGCCAACTCCATGGCTAGAACTTTTGTGGCCTCGACCTCTCTGTAATATCATTTTGTATCAATATAGGAGTAGACCAATTGAGAAAAAAAAAAAATTAAAGAAGTAGGGACCTCCCTCAAATGTCATATCTTTGTCTTCTAAGAGGTTGAAAATCACTGTGAAGAACCCCTTTGAGCCTAGTTGGAGTCTGATTTCCCCCTTTGGTTTCCATTTGGCTTGTATCCACCAATTCAGGGCTTTCTCTGTGGACCAGATGCCTATTAATTTGTAGATTACTGCATGTTCTTGCATATAATATTTGTAAACGGTTACCCTTGGGTCTTGGATTTCCAACTCCGGAATTTTGTTGGCTTTTGGGTTGCAGTTACTCCTTGATTTCATTCTTTCTTTTTTCTCCTGACCCTCTGTGGTGTTTGATTCCAGATCTGAAGGAATAGCAGAGGTGGTGCCTCTGGAATATTGGACCTCAACATTTTTTCCCCTCTCTTGCCTTTTGGCCCTTGCTTCAAGGCTGATTCTGGAGGAGTGGAAGGAAATGTTGGAAGTTAGTTCGGTGAAAAAATACTCTTGTTTTGGCGAGCGACCGGTGACCATGTCGCAAAAAGAGAGAGCCCCTGAGCTGTTGAATTTTTCCTCCATGAGAGAAGGAGAGGTGAGGGGGAGCTCTGGTGGCTAGACGCTCCGGTGCCATGAAGCAGTCTTAGGTTATAGGATCGAGCATATTCAAGAGCGCTCATTTTGATCAGAATCGGGAGAAGATTCCTTTTAAAACTTGGTACATATAGAACATTGTTGAGATGCACATTGTTACCATATTCTAGCTCTATGGATGCCTTTCCAACTCCTTTGACTACATAGTTGTGGTTGTCTCAAAGTTGTACCCTTTAGGACAACCACTTTTCCATCATGTTAGAAATATTTCCATGATCTTCAGTCATATGTATTTATGCACCACTATCTACCAGCCACATATCATCATCATCTGCAATAGAACCTATTAGAGCAGAAAAATAAAAGAAGTCTTTATCACCTTTAGGCTTCTTTGGATGTTCATCCTCAACATTAGTTGAGGAAGCATGTTGTTTTCCCTTTCTCTTCTTGTTATTTGTTATTTCTGGACAATCTCTCTTAAAGTGTCCAAATTTCTGACAACCATAACATTGAATCTTTGACATGTCCTTCTTCCCTTGGGAAGGAGGAGGTATTTTTCCTGACTTCTTGTGTTGAGAACCAAACTTATTTTTTCCTTTGTTCTTGAAGTGAGTTGCAAGTGCTTGAGAAGCTTCTTCCTTCTTATCTCTTGACATAAGCCTTGATTCTTCTTGAGCACAAGAGGTCCATAAGAAGGAGATTCCTTCCAGCTGCTTATACTTGTTGTAAATGCATCCCTTGATCTAGGTAGGCCATTGAGTGTTGTAATCACAAGTTCGGTCTTAGTGATAGTTTCTCCAATTGCTTGAATTTGGTCCTTTATTTGAGAAACCCTTATGAAATATCAATCTACCATGTCATCATCTGTTATCGTCACATCACGAAGTCCATTTTTCAGACTCGTGGCTTGACAACATTCTTGATCATGAATAAATTAGTTAGGGCATCATACATCTTCTTGGAAGTATCAAGCTTTGCAATGTAGGGAATAATATACACTCTAATGGAGTCCACAATAAGACATAGCAGTAATTCCATCCTCCTTAAACTTCTCCTTTCCTGTTGTATCTGTTGGTTCTATGAATTTCCCTGTCACGATATCCAAAACTTTGTTCTTTACAAGAATAAGGTCAATTCTAAGTTTCCAAACTCTAAAGTTTGAGGCTCCTTCTAACTTGTTCTCAGATTTCATAAAGAAAGCCATGGATGAAAATCAACAAGAAGGACTTCAACAATAGAATCTCAAAGTAGGTTTTCTTCAAAGGTGATCGCAGTGTTCCTTCCTTCACTAAAGCTCTAATCCCATGTTGATTTTCTAAGTGTAATATAGACTAGCATATTATTTCTGAAATACTAATAATTAATTTTGATGTTGATATTCTTTTAAATTATTCCATTATATCATTCAACAATTATACTTTAGAAATTCAACTATACAAGAACAGTAGAATAATAGAGATCATAATGCACAGGAAGAAGACAAGATTTACCCTGGGAAAACCCACCAAGGAGAAAATACCAACAACCATTTCAATAGAGAAATTATTTTGTTCAACAAGAGACAGAACTAGACCTATGTCAAACCTGGTCAACCCCTCCAAGTCAAGCGTCCCAACTTGATCGAGAATTTTTCTTTGCCTGATCATACCAAGAATTTTTCCCCCCTTGCAGCTGCTAGTTACCCCAGAATTTCGGCCCTCTACAATAGAATTTCCAAGAAAAGTTGTGAACCAGAAGAAAGAGAATCTATCCACATGTGCAAGCTTGAGAGAGAGAGAAAGAGATGAAATTTGTCTTGTTTTTCGTTCTCCTTGTCCTTCTTGATCTTCCTTGAGATATCCAAAAAATGTCTTCTTGAGGAAATGCAATTGGTGGTGGAGGAATGAGGTCAAGTTGCCTTTATATAGTGATTTGTTAGGTCTAATGGGTGTGTCCTTTACCTTGGGACAACTTGACTTGGAGGGAGGTTGACTTGAAAACTTTTGGAGCTCAAAATTACAATTTAAAAATTCAAATTTTCTTATTTTAAAAGTCACAATGGGACTTACTAAAAATAAAGTTTCTTTTGACTCTAGCAACTAAAATATGCTTTTACAATAATCAATATAAGTACATCAAGTGGCCAAATATACATTATGAAGACCGACCATAGTTACAAATTCAATAGATAGATCCATAGTTAAGATGGATCTAGGTTGTATATATATATATATATATATATATATTACATTACATTACATAAGAATACTATTGGCAAAATCATGGCTTGTCAAAACTTGGAGCCCAAAAACAATAAACGGTAAATTTTATTTTAATAGCAAATATTTATAATTACTAATTTTATTTAATTTTTATTTTTATTTTAATGTAATTTGACCGAGTCAAAATGATTATATATATATATCCTTGGGTTGAAAAGCGCCTCTCGACCCAATAGTTTTATATCTAAAACAAAACAACAAAACAACAAACAAAAACAAAACAACAAACAACAACATAATATGTTTTATTGAGAAAAATTTTGGCAATAATCACATAAGAAAAACATTGTCGACGTGTTTTGAACCATCTAGTGTGGTTCATCATCAAGACAAGATGGAGAATCAAATCATTGCATACAATTAAATAGAGAGAGCAATGTAGAAATAAGTATTTTTAACAGTTATAATAAAACGACTAGTTTTGAAAAATATTTTTTGAATATTAGAATAAAACATTTTAAGTTTTTAATAATATTTTTTTAATATTAAGTCAAACGAACAAGATAAAAATAAAAATAATAATATAATTTAAAATTAAGCCAAAAGCTAGCAATAAAAATATAAATAAAGCTAAAGTAGTCATCTTTGGTGAAACTTACAAAAATAATAAATAAATTAAGTTAAAATTAAATAATAGAATAAAATATAAGTAAATAAATAACTCAAAATATAAATTAGAAAATAAAAATCAACAACAAAAATATAAAAATAAAAAATGAAAAATTAAATAAATAAACTAAAACAAATTAAATTAAATACAATTAAATTAAATTAAATAAATACAAAATATATTAAATTATTATCACTAGTAGTAGTAGTATTAGTAATATTATTTAGAATAAATTGTGGTGGTAGGAGGGGGAGGGATTCTCATTAATCCCAAAGGAATCATAGAAGATAGATACGCCTGGGGGTTGGGAAAGAAGACAAACAATCAAGTTGAGGGTTATGGCTTGTTTCTTGATCTCACATTGGCTTAGAAAAGAAAAAGAAAAAGAAAAAAATAAATAAATTAGGGTATGAATATACTAGGGGACTCCCTTCTGATCATAAAACATATGAACCACAACTCGGTAGCTCAGAACAATACGTTGAATCAAATCCTCAGGAGAGCCCAAGGAATGTTTCCTCACTTTGGACAATTAAAGTTTTTCCACATCCTAAGAGGGAAAAATAAGGAAGCTGACAGGCAAGCCAACTTGGCATGCCAGATGAAAGAAGAAAGCAGTGAAGTGAACGGGGTAGCGGGTCATTTTCCTATTCCCTAATTGCTTATATGATAATCCAACTCTTGAGAGTTATTTTTTATTCCTACTTTAAAAATGGAAATAATCAATTGGAAATGAGGGAGTTCAAGTGGTTTTTTTCTCCCGTCATACCCTGAATTGCTCCCATTTGGCTCCCCTTGGCCCTTCCCTCCCCTCTTCCACCTCCTCTACCACATCAACCGCCTCTCTTGGTCACCTCGGCCACCTTGGTTGTTAATTCCTCTTCACCTCCGCCCTCACCTTCCATCCCCTTCCCAGTCACATCTTCCCTCTCATCTCACGCCTCACTTCCTTGCCCCATGGAGGCTCTCCTCAGCATGACAATATTTATCTATTATTGAGTGCTTACTGTCTGCAAAATGTGATAACACTTGGAGTTGGCTTGTGCTCAAGTGTGGGAGATATGGTATTCAATTCTCGGATCAGGCTCCGTAGCAGCTGCATTCAAGGTGATAACAAGTGAATTCACTTAGAACGAGACTGGAATTTAATCCCTCCAAAATGGCGAAGATTGTTCACACGGGGGACAATGAATTCAGACAAGCTGCAAGTCGTTTCAGCACTTAGGATCATAATGGAGGATCATTGGGATGCAAGAGGTAAGTGCACAGTCCATCATTTCTGCATTTGGCTAAGGCTCGAGAATTTCTATTTAAGGAGGAATAACGGTTTGAACTTCTGCCATAAGAGTGGGTCTGTCTCTGTCTTGGCGGTAATAAGCTCTGGGAGCCTGTGGCAGAGTCTGGGAATTCTGGGGATCCAAGGGTTTGTCACAACTGTGGATCCAAAGGGTTGAATCACTTGGGAGTGTAAGCTTGTGTTAGCTGAGGGGGGCTACAGAACATTTGATAAGAGCGAGGCATTTGAGAAGCTCTTTGTTTTTCCTCTTGGTGTGGTCATTGTTGGGCTCTGGGTTTTTACTAGTTGTGGTCTTCGCAAGGAAATTGAGAGGCTCTAGGTTTATCCTATTTGTGTTTATCATTTTGGGAAATTGAGAGGCTCTATCTTCGTTGGGCTCTGTGTTCATCACTATGTTCCTTGCTCGGAAATTGATGCTTTGTTTTCGGGTAATTTGGTCAGAGTAATCCTGGCTATTATCATGGAGGCTTTGAGTCACTCTCACAAGGTGGTCTCGGTTTCAGGTTCCTGGGGCCATCGTCGCCCTCGTTCTGGAAGAATGATGGGGTGTTCGTTGAAGGATCGGGGGAGGTGCACTCCGCAGACAAAATTCCCTGCTTCAGATTGTGGTAGTTGTGTTAAGGAACATGTTGAATTCAGGGAGGGGTTGGTGGTGATGAAAATGTGTCTCCATCAGCAGTAGAAGGAGGCATACGAAATGCAGGAGAGGCAGATAGAAAAGAATCTGAAGATTCATTAATTAGAGGATGAAGTGGATGCTCTGAGAAGGAAAATTGAAGAACTCCAACTCAAGCTGGAAGAAAAGAATGCTCGGTCTGAGGATGACACAACTGGAATTGATCTCAATTATCCAGTGGTAATGGAGGATTAGCCAGTCCCCTGTGTTTTTTTTTATGTCGAAACATAAATGTATTTTGTTGTTGAATCAATACTATAGAGTATATAGTGGTATTCAGGTAGATAGGTGGAATTTTTACAATTTTGACAAAGAATTGGGGTTTGGATGAACAGTCTGAAAATATGGTTGCCATGAATGACATTGTAAACAATCTGTAATTCTCCTAGTTTTTTGTCGTGTACGAACGCGGATTAATTCTCCCGGCTTTTTGTTGCATACAGACGCGGATTAATACTCCCTGTTTTTTGCTAGAGGGCGACCCCATCAAGGCAATTTTAATGTCAAGTACGTTTGGGCACACCACCACCACCCCCCACACGCTCAAGGCAATGGGTGCGATGTCTCTCTGCATGCATAAGGATATCATCGCAGAGGAAGGAGTTAGAGTCATTTTGTTAAATTTTAAGTCCGGTGGCAAGTGTTCTAAGAGCGTTGTAGGTCGTTTCCACGCCCACATGATAGTAGTGCAGC